>OZ030017.1:25122918-25722918 GCA_964023405.1 Apodemus agrarius
AAAACACAAGGTCAGTGTGTATTACATGATTTCCTCTTGAAATTAAAGGTCAGCAGTCGTCTGTGGGTCGACCAAATCTCCCTATCCATTCTTAGAGATATAAATTACATTAACTCTCCATTTGGAAACAATCCCCCCAAAAGCACAGTGTTTGTGTCTTCCTGAGTCTGCCCTCAAAGGGTTAAACAGTGCCAGGGTCTCCAAAGGGTCTTATCTGATCAGAGTCAGCCAGTTGGTGGCAGCAGAGAAAGGACCATGTCCGGGTTACCTGTCTCCAGGGACTTCTGAAGTAACTTTGGTTTTTATTTTTCGGCTTCTGTTGTGTTACATACAAGATGTTTGCCAAGCACGCTTCCAGCTCTTTAGAAATACCCCTTCACCTAGTCAGTAGCTGCCGGGTGCTGCGGCCGAGGCAGCACACTGAGGCAGGAAGCCATATCTCTTTGGGCCACATCACAAAGCATCCATAGCGTCACCTTAGGACTGTCCCAACTCTGGTGATTTTATCTTGCTGTCCCTGGGGAGGATTTTTGTCACCAGTCACCAGCTGGGGAAAGAGAGAAAGGAAGATGGCCTTGTGGGAGATGGAAAAATACTAGCTTAAAGGGCCGCCCGAGAATAGCGCTGGGATTCGGACATTCTGAGGAAATCCACTGATAAGCTCTCAGCGTGTCGAAATCCATCCTAAGGTGCTGCTGCTCACCGCCGTTCCGTGCCAACCTTTCCAGGCCAGAACATCTCATCCTCTCTTGCCCCGGAAACACTGTTCTTCTTAAGCCATTTCTTGGCTTGTATAATAAAAGAGATAATGGTGATATAAAGTAATCTATTAAGAAAGAATGACAGAGTTGAGCTGGAAGTTCAAGTCGTCAGAAACTCTGCAGAACCCTGACTGCCTGTTAAGTAGTTTGCTGGAAACTGGAAACAGCTCTAATTAAGTAATCACTGCCCTCAGCCTTGATTCTGTCTTCCTTCTCCTATCCCAAAGTCTCAGATGCTCGTTTTAATGCGCATCTCCCCGTAATATACATTTGGGGTTGTTTGTTTGTTTGTTGTTTGTAGCTTAGCTTTAGCTGAAGGTTGCCTAGAAACAAGCCTGGGAGGGCTGAGCTTTCAGCCTGAGCGTGTGTGCACCATTCATTTTTCCTGCTTCTCTCTGAACACACTTAAGCTTATTCTCTGCACACGGACACACACACACACACACACACACACACACACACCCTTGGGAACTGCTTGGCTACCACTTTCAGGGCTGACTGAACTCACTTCTACTCTACTGAAGCGCTTCCACTGCTCACCTTGTGGAATAGCACCGGGCTTCTAGAAAGTGTCCTATAGGGAGACTGAATCATGTTCTGCAGTTACTGCATACAAGTCAAAATAGCAGCCCCTTCTTCATGTGCTTTCACCAAAGGTATGAAAGGTCGTATGCAGAAACAAAGGAATCGCTTCTGGGAGTTCAAGCCACTGCAACTCCCCTAAAGAGGCTACCTCTGATCCACACAGCAGTCATGGGCTCTTAAGAGCCCTCATGTCTCTCTCTTAAGGAAATGTGTTTTTCATATTAGTGTTTGTCTTCTTCCTTGCAGTGCAAAGGATATGAAACATCGGCTGGGGTTCCTGCTGCAGAAGTCAGACTCCTGTGAACACGGTTCTTCACACAGCAAGAAGGACAAAGTAGTAACTTGCCAGAGGTAAGAAAGATGGCTTTAGAGAAGAGCCCTTGAGTGTTAACTGTCTGATGATAGAGAAGTTGTACATTGTATGTAGAGAGTGAGTGGGAAGACAGGCCCTTGGCTGAGCCACATTTGGGTCAAGATGGCCTCCATTTCAAGGTGAGGGTACACAATTGTAATCTCATCACTTGGAAGGTTAGGTGGGCTGTGAGTTCAAGACTAGCCTGAGATTTATAAAAAGATATTACATTACACACACACACACACACACACACACACTCACTCACTAACACACACACACACACACACACATGAGGGTAGAGAGAGATAGACAGGTAGATAGACAGCAGAGTCCAGAGTATGTAAATCATAATTAGAATTTGTATCCACATATTTCATGAAAAAGTATCCTAATAAACAATATATCACATATTGCCTTATTTTTTTTAATTCTATGCTATGTATTTAAATCATTCTTTCTTCTGTAATATCTCCAGGGTGAGCCAAGAAGAAGTCAAGAAATGGGCTGAATCCCTGGATAACCTGATTCACCATGAATGTAAGTCACCATACTTTCTTTTTTTCTCTCTTTAATCACACACACACACACACACACACACACACACACACACACACGCATACACACGTTGAAGATAGCATCACTCAGCATGAGACAAGCTTGTTAACGGTGGCTCTTTGTCCTCTGTCACAGGTGGACTGGCAGCTTTCAAAGCTTTCCTGAAGTCAGAATACAGTGAGGAGAACATTGACTTCTGGATCAGCTGTGAGGAGTACAAGAAAATCAAGTCACCTTCTAAACTCAGTCCCAAGGCCAAGAAGATCTATAATGAGTTCATCTCAGTGCAAGCAACAAAAGAGGTATGTTTCCATCACAGAGAACTTTCTAGATCTTAGTGGGGATTCATAGGAGAGGCATTCAGGGCCAGGGATCTTTAGATCTACTAGGTAAAGGAGCAATGGGTCTGGCTATTATAATCTTGACAACATTTCAAGTAAATCTATTAGGATAAAAGTTACTTGTTTCTATATGATTTCAATGACTCTCCTTAAAAATATAATCATAAATCTCCCCAATGAGAGAGTAAAGGAAAAGAAAGTTCTCTTTCCATTTAGAGACAGGGTGGACCTTTTATACACATATGCGAGGGCAACCCCAAATGTCCCGGGTCTCACTCTGGGGAGGAACGTAAAGGAAGGGTCCCAGCTTCTCCTTGTTAAGTACAAACCTACAGCCTCCTCTCTTCAACAGGGCTCTAGATCTAATGCGATCTTGGTCTTTGCACTTCAGGTAAACCTGGATTCTTGCACCAGAGAGGAGACAAGCCGGAACATGTTAGAGCCCACGATAACCTGTTTTGATGAAGCCCAGAGGAAGATTTTCAACCTGATGGAAAAGGATTCGTACCGCCGCTTCCTCAAGTCTCGATTCTATCTTGACCTGACCAATCCTGCCAGCTGTGGGTCAGAAAAGCAAAAGGGAGCCAAGAGTTCTGCAGATTGCACGTCCCTGGTCTCTCAGTGTGCCTAACTCTCATACAGACGCAGAGAGCTGATATGCCAAGACTCTATGCTCTGGAAAGCCTGAGGCCAAATATTGATCTGTATTAAGCAGCAATGCTCGATCCACATTGTAGTCTAGTGTCCATGCTGCCTGCCGTGTGTGAGTCACTTCCATGTAAAACTAGCCTTAGTTGTGGTGTTGGGGTTTTCATTGGGGTAAGACCCAATTCGTTTTAAAATTTCCCAAGTTTCCTTAAGGGTGTCAAGTGAGCAAGTTTCCAAATAATGGCTCTGTAGGTCTGGGTTCTCAGAGATTGCTGGCAGTCCTCCCCTTTCAACAGTTTGACCTCAAGTTAGTTAGTTGGTACACTTCATGTGACATCACATGCACATGCAATGTTGGCCAGCAGCACTTCTAATGGACTCTCAATGTTTAGGTGATATTTGTGTATGTATATGTATATACATTAAATACATATAACATGCATATACATTCTGTATATATTATATCTATGTTTTCAATGTGTATAAATGTGCATGAATATGTATGCATATACATGTATATACTCACACATGCACACACATTTCTTTAAGGAAAAATGGGAAAGATCCTAGGTGCTCATATTGGAGTGTGTACACATGCTTGCATGCATGTTCTGATTTCTGGTCCTTCATACCACGTCTGAACAGGGCAAACTAAATTAACTGTCATGCAGGCTAAGAAAGGAACACTAACTTGTGATAGAAAATGAGTTCTAGAAAACTATCGGGTCCTGATGGAGAAGAGCCAGGGCCTTTGTGTTTAGTTGTTGATGGTCTCCATATTGAGCACTAAGTTAAGAGAGTGAGTGCTCTGAAAACTCTGCTGTCTGACTGACACTGAACTGCCTTGCATCAGTGATCACTACTGGCACTTTTGAGTCCCTATGCCCATGGCGATGGCCTTCCCTCCTTTGCCTGGGTGTTCAGGGCATGCTGATTGATTAGCAGCTGGGTTGGTCTGGAGCTGGATGTTTGAGCTGAATGAAGGAATGTAGTCCAGGTCTCGCTGCCTAGCCCTACCAAGGACTACTGCTTATGTGAGGGCAGAGGACCTAAAGATTATCTTAATTCTTTCCTCTCTTGATAAGGTGCTCTTCTATTCCTACCCTCCCAAGAATGTCGCCTGTCAGATGGGCCTCCTCAGTTCACCGTGGTTGGTTGTTCTCTTTAGGAACCATGGCTGCCTGCAGTTGTTCTAAGCTATGCCTACATTTGTAAAGCATCACCAGGGGGAAAGGTTAAGGCTTATCAGGAGGAAGCACGTTCTCATGAACTGCAAAGCCCTTTTTGGTTTTCTGCTTTGAGATAAGAGCTTGTTCATCCCATCCCAAACACCAAGGCTAGCAGAGACCAATGAACGGAGAGGGGAAAGGAAAAAGAAAGAGAAAAGAAAACAGGAGAAGAGAGGATATCGGTCGGTAGGACTACTATTTGGAGCTTTTCAGGGCACGTGAAATACTTGAAAATTTCTCATTTGTGTTATTTATGATGTTTTGTACAATGTTTTTATTATTGTATTGTTTTATAAATGGAGGTACAGGATATTAACCGAATCATTAATGAATGCCCAAGAAGTAATTTTCTTCTCATTCTTCTAAGAGCACTGCCTTTGTGAGCACACACATACTCGTGCAACACTGCTCCAGTTTAAATTACATGCGTGAGCACCATTGTGGCTAGTAAGCCAGTGTACTGGGCCGCAAAATGAAGACAGTGGAATAGTGTGTCTCCAAGTCTCATTGTATTGAAGAAATCAGTTTTCTAACAGTACTGTCTTGTCTCTCTTGGCAGTCTTGCTTGTAATGTCCCCAGAGCTTCCCCATGAGTGTTCCTAACTCCTGTTTTGTTATGCACAAGTCCATGGATCATGTCTGTATAACTCTTTGGTCTTGCCCCAATATTATCATGACTTTGAGATTGTACCTGTACTCCCAGACTGCTGTCTCCCACATAGGTCTGGAGAATCATTCCGAATGAGAAGTAAATTATTTTATGTAATACATCTTGAGTGTGTTTTCAATTGTATTTGCATCGCTCTTTGGTACGGTGAGCCTGCCTGCCTGCTGCTGGTCCATGTAAGGAATGCTCCTTCCATACGCATGTCTGTTTCTGCCATGTGCTTTATAGGCCTCGACGCTGATGCTTCCCATGATACACACCAATCTTAATGATGACAGTAAATAAATGCTTCCTACAAAACAATCTGCTTGGAAACACATTAATGATCCAAAGAGGCATGCTGCGAGAAACAGCAGGGCACAGAATGCCTTTAGAAAATGACTCACGCCAAGTCTTTTATCCCTCCCCTGCCAGCTCCAGGAAGGAAAGCAGAATTGTTTAGGCTTTGGCCCCTTTCACTGTTCTGCCTGCTTCTGCTCACAGGCCCTGGGCTGCCCTAGGTTTGAAGATTAGGCAGATTTAGTGCTCTGAAGGTCTTCAATTAGGATTGGGTGGGAAAAGTCCCTAAAACTTAAAAAAAAAAAAAAAAAAAAAAAAGACCCAACAAAACAAAACAATACCACCCAACCCCAAAAAATATCAAAATAAACCAAAGGAAATCAAACCACCACCAACAACAACAAATGGAGTCTCACTCAGTCTGTAGCCCACTGGTTTGTAACTTAACTGTGAAGACTATAGTTTGAGCTCAAATTCATGGCAATTCTCCTGTCTCGACTTCCCAAGACTTCGGGTGACTGGCACAACTTTTCTTTTCCGGATTCACTAGGATTTTAAGGGTAGGGTTCCCCTTCTGAGCAGCTGTCTACTTTCAATTACCTGTCAGAGTGAGAAAGGTTGTGGAGAAGCTGAGGAGGCTGAGGTACCTGGGGGGGGGGGGTCTAGGAGAGAGCTTTCTGCCGCAGCTGCTCAGTGCCATCTTTACCCTTTGAGAATTTTTTTTTGATTTTTTTATTGTATATATTCTATATTTACAATTCATTTCCCTTTTTCTGGTTCCCCACCCCCAAAGGTCCCACATGTCCTTTTCCCTCCCCCTGCTCCCGCATCCACCCCCTCCCACTTTACGGTTCTTGTACTCTCCAAGAAGTAACAGAATGCTCATATCTGAAATCGGGGCTTTATCATGTCATAAGACCCCCCCATTTCCTGTTTGTTTCCTGGTTTAAAGGTTGTGTTAGCAGGGCAGTGTGCATAGGTGATTGCAGACATTTTTTCAAGCACTGATGCTTTTTCTGGCAAAAGCCTTGAATCCTCTACTTAGGAAAATACACGAAGGAACCTAAATTTCTCATAAATATTCATACACAATGTTTGCACCCCCACCTCTCCAAACACAGATGGAGATCCCCCGCTCTCTCTCTCATGCACCGGCCCTGAGGTATCACTTGCAGTCATATGGATCAAGAGTAGAACCAAAGTATATTCTCTATGGCTTCTTTCCCCTTTCTGGCAGTTTCCCGGGCTATATGTTCCAGAATGTGCAGGCACAAGATAGAAGAGTGTTGGTAATTATAGGGCATGGATTCTTGGCTATTCTAGCACAGCACTACCTCTTAGATCAATATTAAGATTAGTCTTTTAACCATGGCCTTATGCTGTTGCTATTACTTTGTGTGTGTAGTGGGGTCGGGGGATTGGGAAAAGAGGCTCTGATATGGAGATTAAGATGACTCGTCTCGATGACCAGCTAAAAACAGAAGCTAGACTTTGCTGGGGGATTCTCCCCAGTGTGCCTTCAGCTGTATTCTGAATATGCCTGTTGCCAATTCTGGAGATTTTAAATTTTAAGTAGATGACCAAAAGATAAAAGAAGAGAAATGGGGAAGAAGAAAGAAAAGATACAAAGAAAAAAGAATGACTATCAAGGGAAAACCAGTTATACTTACTTCTAGGATAAACACATGGGGGAAAAAAGAAATTATGCTGGCAAATTCCTAGTCGGGTCAGCTAACTGATGTGACCAGCCAGCTGCATAAGCTGGCAGTGTAGATGCTGAGGAGCCCTGGTCATCCCATTCACAGGCTGAATTTAATCCAGGTATCTGCTAAGGTCCTTAAGCACAAGATGATCAGTTAAATGACCTGTTACCTTAGTCCATATTGTTTTGCTTCTTTTACACTTAAGATGGGACATAGAAATAGAATGAGAAAGGAAATTACTTGCATTTGTCCTTTCTGTTAGAATATGGGAAAATTTGGTGAGGTGGCTTGGTAATCTTTTAACTTTCGAATTCAATATTTCAGACTGTGTATGCAAGGGTCTAACAGAGAGCCAATATGAAAGGCTGTTCTATGACTGGTAAAGATGAATAATGCTTGGAGTGAGGATAAGCCTAAAAGTTAATGGCTTCACCCTGCATGGACATCATGATTTTACAGGGCAAGTAGATGTCAAATGCTTTACATTATCTTGTTCAATCCTGGAGTAAGATCATACTAGTGTCTTTCCATTGCAGATGGGAAAACTTGGATTCAGCAAAGTTCTGAGATGTACCCAGTAGCATATACCAAGAAAGCTGGTAGAGCTTGAGTCAAGCCCAGCATTCCCCATCCAGAGCTCACATGTCTCCTTACTCCAGTTGAGAAAGAAGAAAGGGGGAGGGAAAGAGGAAAGAGAGGCCATAAGAAGTACAGGAAGAGTCACAGGAAGAAGGTAAAGATGGAAAGAAGGAGTCAATGGATAAGATAAAGCAAAGAAGGAAAATGGGAAGAAAAAGTACCACACTAAGGAAATGGAGGGATAGAACAAGAAACAGATGGAATCAAAGGGGCCTGCCATGAAACAGAAAATGCTAACCACCAGCATTTTCAGGGCATGAGCTTGCTGGAGCAGTGAGCAGCTGCAGCACTGAGGTGGGGCAAGCGGGAATTCTCTCCAGATTTTTGTCAAAAGTGCATTTTGAAAGCAAGCATTAGATACCAAAGATAGCTTCTCTCTAAGTGTCACTTTTCTGGTCCCTTTTTATTCCCTAAACTTGCCAGGTTTGGTACCATTCCTAAAGCAGTAAATAGACAGACACATAAAATAAAGATTAAAATGATAAAAGGTACCCTCAACTCTCTGGTTTGAACTTCCTGTTACTGGGGTGGGGTGGGGTCCGTTACACAACAAAGCAAAGTCACCCAGCCTGTAGGAATTGGCCCGTGGTCCTCCTCACGTTCCTGCCTCTCCTCTGGGAGGAAAGCAGTAGGTGAAAGGTCCTTGTTCCCACCCCACGAGTTCAGTCAAGGCAACAGTGTGTGCAAAGTGGTGACCTAGACCGTGGGAACCAGAGAGCGGTGGCCTCCCAGGGTTCTGCAGTGCTGACTTTGGGTTCATTGCTGCTGAAATAAAGGAGGCTGTTTTCGTCCCTCCGTGGAGTATTTCTAAGATTCCCAGATTATCCAGCAACTCATTTGGGGTTTCAGTATCTGTCTTCTCCCGGGACAGCATATCCCCCAAAGGTCTCTGTGAGGATAATGAGCTGTGGGAAAGGAGCTAAAGTCTCATTGAAGACAAGCCATGTTCTGTGTCTCCCATCACTGCCTCTAATATTTGCTTTGTCCTCTTCTCCCCAACAGAGGACCTGGCCTTTGTGATAATGTTTTTTGGTTGTTGTTGTTGTTGTTGTTGTTGTTGTTATTGTTGTTGTTGTTGTTGTTGTCACAGAGAAAAATTATCAGGAATGTTGGCAAATGTTTCTCTCAGCTGTATCCAACCTTAGCAATGACCCAAACTTACAGACAGTCATTCCATCTGGAAGTTTCAACATACTCAACAGACATCTAGCTGTGTAGTGTTTCCCTGGGTGGAACCTCAAAGCTTTTCCTCCAGCAGGAATGCACCTCACCTAGGGCCTTAGAGAGAGCATGGCCTAGGTTGTTGACTTAACCTGTCTACAGGCCTCTCTACCACCAGTCGGGGAGCTTCCCATTTATCTCAAAGAGCTGACACTGTGTTCTTAGGTCTGCATTTGGTCTACCTCTTCCTGAAAAGTTACAGTGCTTCAAACTCTCCTGGCTGGTAGTCTAGATCAAATGACATTGAAATCTGTCAAGATTTCTGGTCTTCTACAAGTCTCTCTTTGATCCTGCTGTGGAGATGGACCGTTTCTGAAGTAGGACACAATAAGTTGTTCCTGCCATTTTCTGGTTAGCGCATCTCCTTCATTTAGATAACACCTACATTCATTTAATTTTCTTTTTCTTTTTCTTTTTTTTAAGTTCTTCTTGACCATTAGAGATTCTTTTGCTGAGAATTCTTTATTTTGGTATGTAACGTTTTTTTTCTATATTCTTTGTTTACATTCCAACTGATTTTCCCTTTCCCGGTTCCCCCCTCCCCATAAGTCCCATAAGCCCTCTTCCCTCTGCCCATTCCCCAATCAACCCCCTCCTACTTCTCTGTCTTGGTAATCACCTACAATGCTGCATCAAGCCTTTCCAGGATCAGGGCCCTCTCCTTCCTTCTTCTTGGGAATGATTTGATATATGAATTGTGTCTTGGGTATTCAGAGCTTCTGGGCTAATTCCACTTATCAGTGACTGCATTCCATGTGTGTTCTTTTGTGATTGGGTTACCTCACTTAGGATGATATTTTCCAGATCCAACCATTTGCCTAAGAATTTCACGAATTCATTGTTTTTAATTGCTGTGCAGTATTCCATTTTGTAAATATACCACATTTTCTGTATCCATTCCTCCACTGAGGGACATCTGGGTTCTTTCCAGCTTCTGGCTATTATAAATAAGGCTGCTATGAACATAGTGGAGCATATGTCCTTATTGCATGCCGGGGAAGACTCTGGGTATATGCCCAGGAGTGGTATAGCAGGGTCCTCTGGAAGTGCCATGCCCAGTTTTCTGAGGAACCACCAGGCTGATTTCCAGAGTGGTTGTACCATCTTGTAAGCCCACCAGCAGTGGAGGAGTGTTCCTCTTTCTCTACATCCTCACCAACTGTCTCCTGAGTTTTTAATCTTAGCCATTCTGACTGGTGTGAGGTAAAATCTCAGGGTTGTTTTGATTTGCATTCCCCTAATGACTAATGATGCTGAACATTCAGACCTTTCCCCATTGAGAAACTGTCTCCTAGTCAGTGGCATTGCCTTACTGCTCAGCAGGCTTTTCTTCCAAGAACATTGTTCAGCAATCGCTGGTTTTTGTCTTCCAAACTATACTGCCAAGTTCTCAAAGTCACGGACTATGTGTCATTGATTTAAGAAAGTCTGCACCAGGTCACAAGCCTTACACTTGAAGGATGACTGCTGACAGAGTGACTAATATCAGTTTACATATTTCTGGATGGAAGAAGGAAGCAGTCCATCTGGCTCCTCCTACTTCCCTGGGTGCTTACTGCATCCCGAGTATTGATGTGATGGAATCTTCCCGAAGTCTGCTGAATTCCTGTCATTTCCTGAGAAACACAAGGATGTTTTTCCCAGCCTTGTGATGGAGGGCTGGAAATGAAATATAGCAGGGAAGACATCGCTGGTTCCATTTACAGAAGAAAGAATTTATAAAAAGTCATGTGTGTGCCTATATTATTTTACATATATAATCTTTACATATGTAAATTTACATATGTAAAAATATATTCTGATCCCATCCTCCAGCATGCACCATTTCTTCAGTGACATCTGCAGCAGATTCACTGGAACTCATAACTTATTTTGTATTATTAGCACTTCATCTGCTCTAATTCTTTTAATGCATATCGCCACCATAATGAAGAGACTGTAAAAATCTATCACCTTGCTTTCAGAGATGAGAATCTGATGCACAGAGAGGCAAATACTTACTCAAGACAATATGACAGTATGGCCCCACAGATCAAGTATATCTCAGACAAGCATGGAGTTCTATGTGTGTGTATGTGTGTGTGTATGTGTGTATGTATATATACACACATACACACATATATGTATATCTATATATGTATACACACACACACACACACACACACACACACACACGGGCTTTCTACTTTTCTCTCAAACTGTTTTCCTCTGAAAGTTTCTTCTGCTCTTTTGTATTACAGTTACATCCCCACTTTTGTGCATTTCTTCTGTTTCTGCTGAGCTGCCAGCCACAGACTTGTCTCTTCTTATACCCCGTTTCCTTCACATCCCCGTTCTTAATCCACGCAAGATATTCATGCATTTCCGATGATATTTAAGACCTTTAATGCTGAACTAAATCCAGATCACAGCTGTTCAGGCATTTCCGTAACAGCTAGCTACTTAGCGGCCTATCTAATTCTTATCATCCCATTAGCATCTGGACTCAGTCCATGGAATAATTACCAATGGCAGGTCGGGCAGTCTCCACACCTGCCTCCAATTCTGTTGCCTGATTTATGGGTCTTCAGCTCACTGATAATTAAGAAAATAACATGAATACTCTATGATCTCAGCAGTAAAAATGAGTGCTGAGAATAGGCTCGAGCACTGCTCATTTTTTTTAATAATAAAATCCTCTGAGAAGTATGAAGTACTTGGAAAATTTTAAGTATAAATAGAAAGGTCCATGGAAAAGAATGGAAAATGAAGAAATTATTGAAAAGAAATCTTTGGCTATATTTTTAAAGGTATTGATACTTTGCATTTGTTAGGATTGTCATTAAACCTAGCCCTGCGACTATACCCTCTACATGTTAGCCCATCCAGTTCTTCCAATATTCTACCCCATGAACCTATGAAGACTTGAGTGAGATTGAGGTCTTTGCTCAAAAATATCACTACCAGCAATTAGACTTGGGATTAAAATTAATTCGAGATCCTAAATCTTTGGCTCATAGATGCTCCAACTCTCCCTGCCCTTGAATTACATTGTCTTCAGTAACCACCTCACGTGGCTCTTCACTAAGGGTCTACTATCACCTGAGGTAATTTTATGTGATGTTAAACTTACTAGCCTTCGATAAAATTGATTGGGGAGAGAGAAAATACCCATCTGAAGTAAAAGCTGGGAATTTTATGAAGACACTAGGTTCACAGGTTCCCAGTTCCATGGGTGATTTAGGGATTTGGTGTTTGATTGTCTTACTTTGCTTTTGACTGCTGTGATAAAGACCACGACCAAGAGCAGCTTGGGGAAGAAAGGTTTATTTCACCTTGCAGTTTATAGTCCATCATGGGAGCAAGTCAGGGCAAGAACTCAAGGGGAAAAAAATCAAGACACGAACTGAAGCAGACCCCAGAGGAACCTTCCTTCTTTACTGACTTGATCCTACAGGCTTGCCCATTGTACTGGCTGGTTCTGTGTGTTAACTTGACACGAGCTGGAGTCATCACAGGGAAAGGAGCCTCCCTTGGGGAAATGCCTCCATGAGATCCAGCTTCAAGGCATTTTCTCAATTAGTGACCAAGGTGGGAGGACCCAGTCCATTATGGGTGGTGCCAGCCCTGGAAAGGTAGTCGTGGGTTCTATAAGAAAGCAGGCTGAGGAAGCCAGGGGAAGCAAGTCAGTTAGCAGCACCCTCCATGGCCTGCTCCTGCCTCCAAGTTCCTGCCCTGTGTGAGTTCCTGTCCTGACTTCCTTGGGTGATGAACAGCAATGTGGAAGTAAGTGTAAGCCGAATAAACCCTTTCCTTCCCAGCTTGCTTCTTGGTCATGATGTTTTGTGCAGGAATACAAACCCAGATTAAGACATTCAGCCTGCTTTCTTATATACCCAGGACTACCTGCCCAGGAACGCTACCACCCACAGTGGTCTGGACCTTTCTATATCAATTACTAATCCAGAAAATTCTCGATAAGCTTGCCTACAGGCCGAGCTGATGGAAACATTTTTTTTCAACTAAAATTTTATCTTCCCAGATGGCCCTAGCTTGTACCAAATTGATGAAACCAACTAACCAGCACAGGGAGTAATTTTGAAACAAGAAGAGGGGAGGAAAGGAGGAAGGAGGAGGAGAAAGAATGGAAGTGAATGGAAAAGCAAAGAGAAGAGAGCAGAGAAGGGGAGGGAGGGAAGAAAACAGATCTATGGTCAACAGTAAGTTAAGAACATAATCACTTTCAGTGTGGGAGGATTGAGCTAAAGAAACAAGCTCTGTTGTAGGGAGCTGGGGCTGCGTACCCACTTACATAGGTAAGTTGATACCACTCTCTGAATCTTCACTGTTGCCTAAATGAACTTAGGAACAGCCCTCTCTGTCAGGCAGTGTCAGAGTTCTTCAAGAAATACAGGCTACATGTAAGGGACCTGAAGGCTGATGGGAAAGGCCCTTGGCCCAGTTACTTACCCTACTAGAGACCAGGAAAGCATAATGTTTTGGAAGTCATGGGGCACACTGACTGAATTTACATCCACAGGAGCCTGTGGATTGGACGTTATTGTTCTGGTCTCCATTTGACAAATGAGAAGAGGAAAATTCTCTACCAAGTGACTGAATATTCAGCCAGTCTATTCTACGATCTTCCCATAATACCATAAAGCTTTCTAAATTATAACTATCATTCTCAGAGGACAAACAACAAGAATAAGGGAAAGTTGACAGGGCACTCACTGTTCGATAGTGCACTGAGAGCATGCAGTTGCTGAAGGAGCTCAAGAGACGTGTATCTTTAGGAGTCAAAGGTTCAAATCTTTTGGCTTGCCTCAGGTATCTTTGAGAAATGTATTTCAAAATAATGAATGTAGAGTAGAGACAGGCTACTCACAACATATAGTCCTTCTTATAAAGACACTCTGAGAGTCCTGAGGAAAATAATAAACTCTCACACTGAATATTGAATCAGATTGAGAAGAAGTTAGTTGTAGATACTTCCTTTAGTTAGACTAGCTGTTTTCCATAGGGGAATGTACCTGCAGAGTCAATGATACATCATGTCTTATGTTTGTACAGTAAATGTTCTACTGATATGGGAATATTAGGAAGTATCTTTGAGAACCATTGGGCCTTTCTGGGGTTCTGGAAACTCAAAGGCCACCAAAGTTGAGCAAGTGGCTTTTGGGTTTTTGTCTCAAAAACTTGAACAATGAAAGTCATGGACCAGGGAGAGCAATTTCATAGATTGAAGTTTAAGAAGGAGGAGAAGATCATTAATCATCAGGGAAATGCAAATCAAAACAACCCTGAGATTCCACCTCACACCAGTCAGAATGGCTAAGATTAAAAACTCAAGAGACAACAAGTGCTGGCGAGGATGTGGAGAAAGAGGAACACTCCTCCACTGTTGGTGGGATTGCAAAATGGTAAAACCGCTCTGGAGATCAGTGTGGTGGTTCATCAGAAAATTGGGCATGTCACTTCCAGAGGACCCTGGCATACCACTCCTGGGCATATACCCAGAGGATTCCCCTGCATACAATAAAGACACATGCTCCACTATGTTTATAGAAGCCTTGTTTATAATAGCCAGTAATTGGAAGGAACCCAGATATCCCTCAAAAGAGGAATGGATACAGAAAATGTGGTATATTTATACAATGGAGTACTAATCGGCAATTAAAAAATAATGAACTCATGCATTTGTAGGTAAATGGTTAGATCTGGAAAATATCATCCTAAGTGAGCTAACCCAATCACAAAAGAATATACATGAAATGCAATCACTGATAAGTGGATATTAATGAGCCCAGAAGCCCTAAATACTCAAGGCACAATTAGCAAGTCAAATGACTCCCACGAAGAAGAAAGGAGAGGACCCTGGGCCTGTAAAGATTTGATCCAGTTTTGTAGACCCAGAACAGAGAAATCGTTGGGGGGGGGAATGATTGGGGAATAGTTGGGGGGAGAGGAATTATGGGACATATGGTGGGGGGAACTGGGAAAGAGGAAAGCCTTTGGAATGTAAACATAGAATATAGAAAATAAAAATTAAAAAAAAAAGAAGGAGAAGGAGGTGATGTTGGTGGAGGAGGGGGAGTAGGAGAAGGAGGGACAGAGACAGAGACTGAGAGATAAAGACAGGAATAGAGAGGCAGAGAGAGCACAGTGAGTCTTCATAGCAAGAGGGGTGCCAGTAATTGGGGTGTCATGAGGCTGCTGGTCCCTTGTGGTAGGAACATGCATGTGCCATGGTGCACATGTGCAGGTCGGAGTACAACCTGCAGGAGTTAGGTTTTCCTTCTACTACTCAGTTCCCAGAGACTAAACTCAAGTCTGAAGTTGTAGCAACAAGTACCTTTACCTGCTAGCACCTTACAGCCCTCTTCTATTAATATTTAATCCAGCACTTGCTATTGTTTCTCTGAAAGATTTGTACAGGGTATTTGAGGCACCAGAGGAGACTCTGTGTGATTGACATCAGGCTTTGCATCACTTTAAGATAGTCTATACTGTAGAAAAAGGTGGATTTTTCAGGTTTCTCCTTGCCCCAGGAGATGCCATTTCACAAGTAGGATTTATTACTCGGTTTGACCCAGAAACTGCATCAACTCTGGGAGTACATACCCAGCACAGCCCAACGCATCACATTCCAAGGAGTAAAAAACGGAGCCACCTTAATAAAGTTAATGGAATAAATTGAAACATGGGGACTCACGGCATGTTAAAAAAATCATAACAGAGAGAGCGGGACCCACAATGCCTAGACATGATCATCTGGACCTCAAAAAGTGATGAACACCAATGCAGTGACACAATAGCCCCATATCAACCAACAGGAGAAGGACTCCTAGACTATCCTTGGAACAATGGCTTGTCTTGATCCCCTGTTGTTGCTATAGCCTAATCACCAGCCTACCCTTTCATTTGTTTACCTGTCCAAGCCTGACCAGCTGTTTCCTTCTCCTGACTAGTCTCTTGCTCTAGGCCCAAGCCTCTTCTACCCTAGAGGTGAACTCTCTCTGCAGCTTCATTCTGAAACCCCAACTCCAATAGCTCCAGCAGTAGCTCCCTGACCATGCTGGTCTGGTTCATTTTTATGCAGTCATACCGACTCTTCCTCAGCCCACGCGTGAAACCTCTTTAACTCTGCTTTAGCCTCTCTAACTTATGGACGGGTGCCATGCGACATGAGAGTTTATGTTAGCAATTAAGATTGCAGAAAAAGAACCTGTATGTGCCTTGGTCATATTGTTGATGTTTATGGTATTATATCACAAACTGCTGCCATTGAAACCACTTAAATCATGTGAATTTATTGGCACTCAGCAGATTATGGCATTGTAGAAAGTCACATATGTGTTCATGTACATTTTTTGGCATAAGGAGTTCATAACAATGAATCTGGCTGTAGTTAAACACAAAAGGAGATGGGAAGACAGGGTCAGATACATGTGACTGTGTCATTAGCTTAACCCTAGGACCTCACAACCAAGTAAAAGCTTCCTTCAAACTGCCCTGGAGCACCCTAAAAGTGGAACAAACCTCCAACTAAGAAAAATCCATCACCTGCAACAAAGGAATGTCCATCCCTTCAGAGAACTCTTCTTTGGTAATGAAAAGTTCCTGGGTTCTCCAAACAGAGCTCTTGAGCCCTGTTCTTGTTTAAGCCCACTGCCACTCTGGAATGCATCTATTCTTTTCTCTTCGCTTTATAATAAATGCATGTGTGTACTGCTACTATCTTGTGTCTCACTGATTCCTTGCTTAATGCACAAAGAACCTGGAGGCTGACTCATGGAACATTCCAGAGACACACCCCTCAGGAGCACTAGCAGCCAGCATGATTACGGCTGCCTTGCTTGCGGCCAGCAGCACTAGCACAGTGAGAGTGTTAGATAGAACTTGGCTTTTACTAACCAACCATGTGGTTTGTTGGTTAGGACAAGGGTCAAAGGCCATGTTAAAATGGTTGCATAGCAACCATCAAATATGTTCACTCGAATATAATGGATCAAAGAAAAAAATCTACTTCAAGGACATACATACAAATGGGTCTTTGATATAAACAGAAATTAATAAATGCTAGTTGTTATACTGTAAGAGATAGAAATATTCTCTTTAAAACAAAATCTAGAAGGACTCAGATGTAAGAAAAGAAGTAAAATTGAAGGTAAACCCGTTCTCCACTGTCGTCTTGGTAATCTTGTGCCTCCTCCTGGCTGGATACCCTTTCATCTTCTTTTTGAAAGATTCCTGTCTGCATTTGAAACCCTAGTGATGCTCCAGTCTTCTAGGAAAATGTTAATGAGCCTGCCTGTTTCCCGGGACTCATTTCTATATGGTAACACACACAGTTTGAATACAACTCAGATTTGCCTTAGGTCATTTGCTGGTAGTTTCCTAAATTATTATTTCCTCTAAAAAGTAGTAAGATTTTTGACAGCAGCCCTCCTATGGAAGGTTTCTTCTCCACAGGTATTCTCCACAGGTAGCAACATTGACAGTGGTGGTCAGCACCGGCTTATACAGCGACATTGCCTTGCAAAGGTAATCTTCAAATGCCATATAGATTAGTGTTTATGAGGCAGGCACAGAATTTCTCACATGGTGAACTTTAAGCTCTTGGTTCTGAGTCATATAGTCTCTTCTGGAAAACAAACACGGGAATAAAGTTGGTGTTCAATAATGTCTATTTGATGCACAAAGGGAAACTGAATATGGAAAATAGTAATAAAAGAGACAGAGAAAGGAGGAAAGGCAGGCAGGAAGGAAGAGAGGGCGAGAACGGTAGAGAAGATAGATTCCTAACAATAGAACTTCATGGAACATAATGGCAAATTGGACAGGAAGAAAGCTAACCTATGACGTTCAGACGTAGTATGCCTGATAACCATTTGGTGCTCAAGGGAGCATAACACCTGCCCAGCAAGTAAATGTACTTGACACAGTTGAATTAACAGGTGCTGCCAGAGAGTCTTCTTTTCTGGTGAGTGAATTGTCACCTGCATTTCCTCATCACAGATGTCTGGGAGGAAAATCTATCCAGTGGTTCCCACTGGGTCGACTGTAGGTACCAACAAGCTCCTTCCTTGCCTTCAGTCTTTTTTTTTTGCATTAGCTTCTGCCAAGAATTCAGCCTGTCCAAATAAGTTTACGTGTTGTTTCAGGCATTTATTTTAGGTGAGCCGTTCTTTCTCTGAGGTCTGTTGATTCCAAAATAGGACAAGAATTGTACTTGGCAACATACTCCTTCCTGGCAGAACCCTCTGGCTTCATTCTATGGTTTTTAACCTCTCTTCAGCAGGTGACAGCGATGAGGTCACTGTTACTACTGTAAAGGTCACCTTCGTGGTTCTAGGTGTGTCTACCCAGCGTGGCTCTCTTTGAGACACCTGGCAACACTGTGTTTGTGTGTTTTTCCCTCCCCATCCACTAGTGTTCAAGAGCCAGGAAATAAAGCAAGGAGGCAAGGGACTTCACTACTACACAAATTCAAGATAAAATTGTATCTTAATAAATCTCTTATGTGGTTCTTCATTTCAAATCGGGTGTGGGATGAAGTTGGCGATTCCATAAAGGCAGGCAGAACCTGCTTCATCTCCCATGAGTCATGCTCATGGATAATGCTTGCTGGCTGGGTCATCTTGCCTTGACCGAATCACTATCTTGTTCTCTTAGCAATGTCTCCTTGTTTCGTCTTTCATTCTTGAATGGGGCAGAATGTGTTCGATTCAAGCAAATCAAAAGCCATACAAAGTCCAACTTTTGACTTGCCTACTTTTAGACTCAACTACTCAAATTCTAGGTACATCTGGATGTTGTTGCATCACGTTGATGTACCTTTAAGCAGCCCTCTGTGGTTGGACGCTGGCTACCTCATTTCTAAAACAGAGGTCAGATTCCAAGAGATAAAAATAAAATTCTGCAGGTATTTGGCCAGGCCATATCATGTATTACATTCCTCATAAAAATTCCTTAGTAGACCACAGTTTCACCTTTATACAACAAGAAGTCACATGTTATAACACAAGTTATAATATTACTAGAAGTTAGCTAGCTATTTATGGCACTTTAAGATATTTGAATTTCTAGTCCTTTCTGTCTTTACATTTAGAGGATAGAATCTTGAGAGTCTACTCAAGACTACATACATTACTGAATGTAACAACAGTTTCTGAGTTATTTAGGTGAAAGAAAACACCAGAAAAATCCTATAAAGAAGGCCCAAAGATGTTTCATTAGATAGTGCTATGGTTTGGACCTGATATGTCCCCAAAGTTCATGTGTTAGAGTCTTGGTTCTCAATATAGCATTGTTTACAGTTAAGGCAAATCAAAAGCCATACAAAGTCCAACTTTTGGCTTGCCTACTTTTAGACTCAACTACTCAAATTCTAGGTACATCTGGATGTTGTTGCATCACGTTGATGTACCTTTAAGCTTTCGGAAAATGGCTGGATGACGAGGGCTCTGAATTCATCTACACAAATCCATTGATATAGAGGTTTAATTTGATGTCGAGATGGTGGGAACATCAGGAAGTGGGGCTGAGCTAGAAGAATAAGATTATTCCGGTGTGTGTGTGTGTGTGTGTGTGTGTGTGTGTGTGTGTGATCTGAAAGGATGCAAATTCTCTGTTTCTGTTCCTGTCTCTGTCTGTCTCCGTTTCTCTTTCTCCTTTTTCTCCTTCCCTTTCCCTCTTCCTTCGTCCTTCCCTCCCTCCAGTCCTGATTTTTGACCCACAAGGTCTTTCTGCCACATATTCTGCCTTCTCTCAGAAATACTTTAGCTACACAGTCATGGAACCTTTGGATTCTGAGCCAAAATAAATCTTTCTGTAAGTTTCTCTCTCTCCCTCTCCCTCTCTTTCTCCCTCTCCCTCTCCTTCTCCCCCTCCCCTGTCTCTTTTGTTCCAGGTATTATGTCACAGGACCAGAAATCTGACTAACACCAATGACCTCACTAATGACTCTAGGTGAATCATTCTTTTCTGACCCTCTACTTCTTCCTCTATTCTGGGGCAAAATGTTAACTATACTATGGGATTTCTTTGAAGTCTGAATGTTATAATTTATTAGCTGCTCCATCAGTGCTGACATCCCAGGGAAATAAAAAAAATTTTTTTTCTTACTCTTGGCAGCAAAATCTCTGAATGTGAATTGAGATCTACTAAACAGAAGTATGCATGTCTTAAATGCCAAATGGAGTTAAGTAGAATGATATGACACCTTTGTTTTACTGGCAAGGCAGGGATGTAGAATCCTAGGTCCAGCACATCTAGGTGACGTTCCTGATTTATCAGCTTTATGCTCATAACAAAGTGACCTTTTCCTGACTCCTGGAAGCTCTGATGACTTTTCTATCCCTTCCTGGAGAAGGGATATTGAGCATCTCCTTGGCTGACCAGTTCCATATGGTGTTGAAGTCATTTCAGAAGGCTGAACTGAGAGTTCATGTCTGATTTTCCATCTTGGCCAATGATTCGGTGAGCTGTCTACAGCTGTTAATAAATTCAGTTTTCCTAAGCAATTATAGCGGATTTTGTTTCTAGAATTAGGATCATGATGAATAGAGTTCTTTCTGAAGGTATGTCTCAAGGGCAGCATTCTTTTAGGGAATAAAGCTTGTGATAATGGAAAATTCTTGTCTTGGGGCCATTATGTATTCAAATCCACAAGCTGCATGAGGCATAGAACATAAGAAAATGATTTCACTTGTCCGCTATTTGGAACATTTGTCTGCAAATTTTTATATCAATATAAAAAATCTACTTATTATAAATATTTATTAGCTATTTATTATCATGCCTGGTTTCCTATGGCTTAAATTCTAATATAACATGGGAGAAAATACATTTCACGAAATAAAAGCGTATAAGTGGATTGGTTATTTTTCTTGTTAATATGACAGATTGCCTTATAGCAGCAAACGTCAGCAAAGGAGGTTTGTCTTGGCTCAGAGGTCAGTGAATGCTGCCCTTCTTAGTCGGGGAGGCAGCTGCAGGGATTCTGTCCTTGTGGTAGCAGCTTGTGGTGTGACTCATCACTTTGCTTCAGATCAGGAAAGTAAGGAAAGCGTGAGAAGGGAGTCCATGCTAGCTGTGACCCTCAGCATCCTCCCCACAAAGTTAGGGACCAAATGATGAAACCAATGAGCCTGTGGCAGGTACTTCCTCTCCACAACAAGGAACAACTTAGAAACAAGTACTTAATAAAGACTTAGGTAAGACTTGGACAAGAAAGGAGGAAGGGGAATGCCTGTTTTACGTGGAGAGAGCAGAAGCCACACTTCTCTGAGCTGAGTTGTGAAGCATGTGGGAGAGACATGTGTGGATACCCTGATGCTACAGAGTTACAGACAGAAGGCAGGGGAAGCTTTGTACATTTAAGGACTGGCTGGGAGGCGATGCAGCAAGGGACGGATGGTCAACAACAAGACTGGAACAGTAGCAGGGACGGCAGGTCATGGCTCCTGGACCTTTGGGTTACTGGGATTGAAATCAAGACATAGCTCATGTCCACCAAAGCCAGTAATATTTGAATTAGCTTCAAAGCGTATCTTTATAATGCCTGTTCCACCTAGTAGGGCTTCAAGATATGCTTACGGGTCTTTCTTTCTTTCTTTCTTTCTTTCTTTCTTTCTTTCTTTCTTTCCTTTTTTCTTTCTCTCTTTCTTTCTTTATATGTTCTCTAGGAAACTATCAAAGTGTTACTTATCCTCACTTATCCTCACAGACTCTCAATCCATTGTTCTGAGAACAGACTCAGTTCAATCACCCAACAGAAAAAGAAAGGTCCAACGAAGACACTGATAGAAAAACGAAAAGAATTTGATTTTCCTTGAGGTAAAAAAAAAGGTCTGAAAAGGAATTTTAGCTCCAGAAAAATATATTTTGTCAACTGTTCTGCTGAAATCAATGAACTGTGATTTTCTCTTAGATCTAGAGCAGACCCTGTCTTCTGTCAGACCTATCTTGTGAGCCTGTTATAGAAAGCCTTTTTTTTTTTTTTAAAATGACGTTGGTTCCGCCTCAATCCTTCTTCCTTCTCTTGACCTGATAAATTCTTCAGTTATTCCTTCTGTCTTTGTAAACCATTTCCATTTTCCTAGGAAGAGAATATTTGCTTGGGAAATATTAACATTCCTAATTCAATATGCTAGACTCCCTAAGCTGGAAAGAACAGCAAGTCTGTGTGTTTTCTTCCTGATGAGGGGGAATTTTCTCCTTATTGTTATTCAAATAAAACATTAATTTGAAGGGTTGGATTTGCTTAATGAGAAAATGAGCTCCAGTCTTCTCCATCACTTGACTCTCTGACAAATACTATAGAGACCGTTCATGCTGACTCATGCTTCTTTTCCAAGTTATTTGTCTTGTCTGAGCTTTGTTTCCATGATGCCAAACCAAGGATTTTGAAAGAAAGCCAAGACATTGCTAATCAGAATACAGTTCATAGATGACCCCTACCTATGACTTGGGCATGACAGAAGACACCCAGAAGCCTGGCAACTACTAAGATGAGCAAGTAAATGGTGGAGAGATGGGAGAACGGGAGAAGCAGAGCAGTGTGTGCACAATGAAGAGAAGGGGAACTGGAGACTCCAGGGTAGTTAGGAACGGCCTGATGTGAGTAGCCTGTGATGCCACCTGAGAGCCATGGTGAGGTCCTGGCCTCACCATGTGCTGCTACAAAGGGCCATGTTGATGGCTGAGGCCTGGACAATGTAGGAGAGCTGGCCCTGCCCCTCCCTAGGTACTGAGAGCAGGCCCTGGAGGGGGTGGGTACAGGAGGTATAGCCCTGCCTCCCACATGGGCAGGGTGGGAGAAATAGTCTCATCCCTCACCTGTATAGTAAGAGAGATCTGCCAGGCTGGCCAATCTAGCTAATCCCCAGGCCAAGATCCAGGGCTTTTGGTTGGCCCACCCCAGCATCTGCCCCAACTATGGACTACTGGAGGACATGAAAGGGCCAGCTCCAAAGCTGCAGGGTTTCCATGATGCAGGGCAACAACAGGATGTCTGAGCCTTGCTGAGGATCCAGTATTGATTGTATAAGAGAAGTCACAGAACTTAAAGAAAACCAGTGACTCATTGCAGTGAACATTTGCAGATGTATGGACCCAAGGGTATGCTGGGGGACAGACTGTGACACACTACAGGTTCCATGACAAGATTGTTTTTTGGTTTTGCTTTTATTTATTTTCTTTTGTGGGGGGAAGGTTTAAGGGTGGCGGGTGGATATGAGGGGGTGAGGGGGTGAGGTATGCCACAGAGCACCCAGAGGTATGGTAATCAGAGGACATTCAAGTTGAAGTTGGTCCTCTCCTACTGTCTGAGCACTGGAATATGAGTCATGTCACCATTCTTGGCATCAAGCCCTGCTGAACCATCTCACCGGTCCAACCATTTCATTTTCAAGAGGATATAAGCTTCAATATTACTGTATTGGCTTTCTTAGGTACTAAAATTCTACTCTACCCCTGAGTTTAAGTGTTGTTCCTAAGTTTTCCATTGACTTTGAACTAATTTTTTAAGTCATTCATTCTTTATTCTAAATCTATATTACTTTTATTGATTTCTAGATAAAAAGGGATAAAGAGATGAAGCCAACAAGAAGGAAATTCCAATCATGGTTTTACTTGCAATCTGTATTTAAGAGAAAAGATTACATATGGCTCAGAGAAGTACGTGGCAAGGGTTTTTTATAAATGGGAATGAGTCAAACATTGGTGGCAACAGTAGGACAGGTATACATATAGAACAGGAAATAATACGTGACAGAGAGTCCCATATGGTGGTGTTGATCCTGGTGAAGTCAACAGAGCCTACGCCAGCTAGAACCTCAGCGAAAATGTAGAAATCTATAAGATGTTGCTACAAATCTCAAAGCCAGCTTTCTTTCTCTTCAGACTTGCTGCCACTCAGAGCCCAGCCTGTGCATTTGTCAGACATTTCCAGAGCCTCATTCTCTAGCCAGAGAGGATACTTTTCTCTCTTCCAGATACTTAGGGTCTCTATTGATACAATTTATATCAATTATAAATTATGTAATTTATATATAAGTGAGGAGATAGTTGTATAAAATGAGAGTGTTATTTGAGCCACAGGCCATGAAAGCTGGTGAGAAATCAGCAGACAAGTAATGTTTAACTAGAGTATCTTAATCAGGGTTTCTACTCCTGCACAAACTTCATGACTAAAAAGCAAGTTGGAGAGGAAAGGGTTTATTCAGCTTACACTTCCACACTGATGTTGATCACCAAGGGAAGTCAGGACTGGAACTCAAGCAAGTCAGGAAGCAGGAACTGATGCAGAGGCCATGGAGAGGTGTTACTTACTGACTTGCTTCCCCTGGTTTACTCAGCTTGCTTTCTTATAGAACCCAAGACTACCAGCCCAGGGATAGCACTACCCACATTGGCCCCTCTCCCCTTGATCACTAATTGAGAAAATGTCCTACAGCCGGATCTTATAGAGACATTTCTTCAACTGAAGCTCCTTTCTCTGTGATAACTGCAGCTGTGTCAAGTTGACACACAAAACCAACCAGTACACAGAGGCAACAGGGTTCATCATTTTTCACTTTCCTGTAATGATGATGCCACTGAGGAGGAAAATACTACCCTGCAGTTAAGAATGTGTTGGGACTGAAGTCATCAGCAACTGTTAACAAGATAAGCCAGGATTTCCTCAAGACCTTTCTATATTCTTGGAAAAGTTAAATTCTTTGAAAAATAGGATCTCATGTAGTTATTTCCACCTTGATCTTATTGCTATTACCTCCACTTTACAGAAGTTAAAATTGAGGCCCAGAAAGACTAAACTCCTTGAGTGAGTTCATAAGCCAAAGGGTAGCCTTGGACAGAGCAAGATGGTGGACTATTCTTTAAAGAGAGCCAAGCGTGTACTCAAAGGAAACAGCGTGATTCAATGATGCAGAAGATTTTAAACTGAAAATGATTCAAAGGAATATTAGCTGCACAGAAGGTAAACAAACAACATAAGAAAGGCGAAAGGGATCACCAGTGAGTAGACTGACTGAGCAAAAGGACCTGTCTGTGAGCATGAGGGATGAGCCTTGGCTTGCACGTTCAAAGACTTGGCCAATGACCTGAATCAGTTCCATTCAAAACCCTGACTCACACCGATACAATTCACATGAGGCTTGGGTTGATAAAATGGCAGTAGGCATTTGCATTGTATTGATTAAAGCATTCTTCACCCGTAGATAAAAACATAATAATTAATAAATAATTGTCCTGAAATTCAGATAGCAATTTAAGACTATTGCCCCCACACAGTTCTTTGCGTATCCTAATGACTTACTACTCATAGTCAGTTCTGTCTGGTACTTCATTAAATCACACAGCTTACACGCTCTCGAGGCTGTTTTCTCTCCTTCCACAGACTAGCCAGAATTTACCCCTTGTTCTTAAATAACACACACATACATGCACAAACACACACACACATACACTCATACACATTCACACACACATATATATGCATGCACACATGTATGTATATGCATACACACATGTAGGTATATGCATGCACACAGGTTGAGAAGGGAAGAGAAGGAATAGAAGGAGAGGGAGAGGGAGCTTATGAATATATGTATGTGGTACGTGTATGCAGGTATTTGTGTGTATGTAGTAGATGTATGTGTGTGTGTGTGCATGTTTGTGCATGAATGTGGGTATGTAGTATGTGTTCTGTATTGTGTGCTTGTAGAGAGAGAGAGAGGGAGATGAAAAGGGAGAGGGAGAGAGAGAACATGCAAAAGTGGTGCATACCAAGATTTTACTGAAGATATTGGGAGGCAGTTGAGCTGGTCAACTAAAAAAATATATAAAACGTAAAAGTCCACAGTAAATGTCCCCATTCTTAAAACTACTTTATCCCTTCTGCCAGACTACCCAACAGCATCTTCTTCTACCTTCCTTCCTTCCTTCCTTCCTTCCTTCCTTCCTTCCTTCCTTCCTTCCTTCCTTCCTTTTTTTTTTCCTTCTATTATTCTTCAGGTATCCAGAATTTACTTCTCTGTGTGTTTTTGTTAATAGTGATTTTTAAATATATATGAGACTCATTAATACATTGCAAACAGTAACATCCTAGGCCATGGGCAATAAAATTCACTCTTAAGCTAAAATACTTTGTTCTGTATTTCTTGGGCATAAAATTTATGTTATTTTTCTTGTTTGTGTTAAGTGATACTTTAAGAGTTTCACCTCTAAACTCACCCTTGTCAGGGTATTTTCCTAATAATCACAGTTCCTTCCCAAAGAGATGGTCCCAGGCTGGAGTTTAGGAGCAGTTTTAAAACATGTGATGACGTTCAATGATGCATAGGAAGCAAAACCACAAGGGTGTTCCTGATATTCTCAAGAGCCTGTTGGGCTTTACGTTAGAGGCACTGATGTGACACAGCTCTGCTCACCCGGATGTTGCTTTCTTCAACAAACAAACAAAGCCGTTTGCATCCGGCTTTAGCACTGAAATTCTATCTAGACCGCTACCAGATGGATGTTATTATCCCAAATGAGTTTACGTTTCCATATTCAAGACAATTGTATTCCAGAGTTCTGATAAATCCCATTCAATGATATCAAAACTTCAAATTCAATAAATATTCTCTAATCTTTGCATTATTTAAACGAGGGGAAATCCGCGCAAGAATCTAATGAGCTCAGGAAAATTAAAATGTTCCTATAAGATATTGTTGAAAAGGACATGCAACTAAGGTCTTGCCTTTACTGAAGGAAAGCAAGGTTTCATCACAAGCAAGGCACACTTGTTGGTCGTTGGGTAGATTTACTGGAAGATGCAACAGAGAATGTCAAAGACAGCATATTTGTATTTAAGCAGATTGGTCAAAATCATACTTTAAATTGTCTTTGGATATCAGATGCAAATATGTGAGATGAGCAATATATATTAACACATATGTTATTAATAACAGTATCTGAGAAGGGAATGGCTGGACAAAATCCAGAACTGAGGATGCGAACCATGTGACCATCTAGCAGGAAAACAAAAAGGAAATGAAAGAATAGCAGGTATAGAATCTCAGAGAAACGAATGTGCGGGATACTTACCAGAGGAACAGGATGGTATGACAGGGTAGACATGCAGAAGCTGAACTTCAGAGTGCAGGTCATGACAGATGCTTGGGTTTAATTCTAAGTATGGTGAGAAGGTATCAGGAAGCTCTAAGCTAGTTTATGTCTTTAAAAGGTTTTAACTTAGAGTGTGTATATGTGGAGTGTGTATGCTTGTGTGTAAATGTATATATGGTATGTGTATGCTTGTATGTAAATGTTGTGTATGTGGTGTGTATATGTATATGTGTGGTGTATGTGTGTAGGTATGTGTGTGTATGTGAGGGTATGCATGTATGTATGTGGCTGTGTATGTATGTGTTTATATATATATATATATATGTGGTATGTGTATGCAGGTATGTGTGTGTATGTAGGAGATTGTGTGTGTGTGTGTGCATGTACGTGGGTATGTAATATGTGTTGTGTATTGTATGCTTAGATGTATGTGGTATGTATACCTGTAGGGTGTGTGTGTATAATGTGTGTGAGCACATATGAGGCATGTGTATATCTGTTTTAGATCACTTAGGCTGCAGTGTGAAGGCTGTATAGGGGACAGAGCACTGGGATCAGGAAGAGGGTGTCTCAACTTTTTTTTTTTTTAAAGAATGTCTAGGTGATAGAGCCCACTTCAACAATATGGTGTGCTCTTTTTATTTTTTTTAATTTTAATTTTATTTTATGTATGTGAGTACACGTAGCTGTCTTCAGACAAACCAGAAGAGGGCATCCGATTCCATTACAGGTGGTTGTGAGCCACCATGTGGTTGCTGCGAATTGAACTGAGGACCTCTGGAAGAGCAGTCAGTGCTCGTGTGACTGCTGAGCCATCTCTCCAGCCCAGAACATAATTTTTTTTTATTGTTCAGATTTTTTTAAATTTTTATTTTCTATATTCTATGTTTACATTCCAAAGGCTTTCCCCTTTCCCAGTTCCCACTCGCCATAGTTCCCATAGTTCCTCTCCCCCCCAACTATTCCCCAATCATTCCCCCTCCCCCCTCGGTTTCTTTACTAAACTGGATGCAATCTTTACAGGCCCAGGGTCCTCTCCTTTCTTCTTCTTGGGAATCATTTGACTTGCTATTTGTGTCTTGAGTATTTAGGGCTTCTGGGCTCATTAATATCCACTTATCAGTGATTGCATTTCATGTGCATTCTTTTGTGATTGGGTTAATTCACTCAGGATGATATTTTCCACAGAACATAATTTTTAAACAGATAATTTTAATGTTTTCTGTTGGAAATAGTTTTTCCATGCGATATATTTTGATTATGTTTTCCCCTCCCTGAGATGCCTCCCAGAGTGTCCCTGCCTCCCCTCCCACTCAAGTCTACGTCCTTTCTTTCTCTCAAAGGAACACTTTGGTGGTTTGGACAGAGGTATACGGATCAAATTTGAAATTTGAAAGTGACATTATTCGCTGAGGGAAGGGGTTAGTATGCACAGAGAAGGGAGCGAGGGTAGATTTGGGGTTCAGCCAAGTCAACTCAAGGGAAACAGTGGGATGGGAGCACTGAAGGTGAGGCAGAGGTGCACCGAGGTGAAGAGCAAGATGTCTGACTGGTTTGGGCTATATTTATTTCATGACACCAATTTTGCTTTCAACAAAAGACAGAATCAAATCAGCCAGAAAAAACAAACAAACAAACAAAAAAAACATCCCTGATTATTAAGTAAGTAGTTTGGAAAGAAATGGAGAGCCATATGGTAAAAATAAAATTTAGCCCAGACCTTATGTGAAGACACATGCCAAGGGAGTCAGCTTTAATAGCAGAGGAAGCCATTAAAGTGTATAGAAATCATTGGAAAAATTATATTGTCGTCTTAATTTAGAAGACAGTTTAATTATGACATAATTTTCTTTTATAAACTCTTTACCCTTAGCTGATTCAAGGTGCCTTGTTCTGGGTTTCTTATTCCCACTCCAGGAGACTTTCACCAAGCCCTGGAAAAGCAGTCAGAATTTTGGGGTTTGTTTCTCTGCTGTTTCCTTCCTGTTTGGTGCTACTTCTAGCTTATCTAATTCTGTGTGTCTTTAATCCTATTTTACAGTTTAGTGATCAAGCTGTGAAACTCTGGCTCTCTAGCCTCCTTTTCTTTTATTATTATTATTATTATTATTATTATTATTATTATTATTATTATTTTATTTATTTACATTCTAGTTATTGTCCCCATTCCCTGTCTCCCCTCCCAGAGTTCTTCATCCCTTCCCACTCTCTCTTTGCCTCTGAGAGGTTGCTCCCCTTGAGCCCTTCACACACCCACTCACCCCCACCTCACCCCACCCCCAGCATCCTCCTTCTCTGGGGCATCAAGTGGGCTCATCCTTTCCCACTGAGGACAGAGATGGCAGTCCTCTGCTACATATGTGCCAGGGGCCATGGGCAAGCCTATATATATTCTTTGATTGGTAGCTTTCTGGATGGCTGTTCTTTCTTTTGGTAATTAGTTTGTCACACAATAATCTGAGGAAGGTTTATGTGATTTAGAAGCCTACACTTCCCTATCTAAAAACACTTCCCTATTTCTCAAAACCAAAGCTATGTTGGACAATAACTTTTCTTTTTAAGCTATTTTGTAAAATCTACGAAGAATTGCCATATGCTAGAACAGTGGTTCTCAACATGTTATTCCCGACCTGTTTTGGATCACGGGTCTTTTCAAAGGGGTTGCATATTAAATACTTATATTACAATTCATAACAGTAGCAAAATTAGAGTTATGAAGTAGCAACAAAAATAGTTGGGTGTCACCATAGCATGAAGAACTGTATTAAAGCCTCACATCATTAGGAAGGCTAAGAACCACAGTGCTGTAATATAAAATAAATCTCAACAGTTTCCCATGACCAAGTTTTGTAATTAAGCAATATACCTAAGAGTGGACAGAAATAAAGAACAAGAATGAAGAAATACGTGGGGAAACTGGGTCACACGCTGCCAAACAGCTAGCAAAAGAAAACGGTAATGAAAAGCAAGTCTCCTTAGATTAAATAGCAATAAAATTATTATTACCAAAATTTGCATAATGGCATTAAAAAGTACTTTGTAGATGCATCATTTAAAAGGCTACAGTTAAAAAAAACGAAGAAGGCTAAAATTAATGAGATAAACATCCAACTTCAGCTGTTACAAAAGAGAGAACCAGATAGACCATAACAAGAAAGTAGTCATTAAGCCGTGGCAGACACCAATGGAAGAGAATAATTAAGCCATAAAGACAAGCAGCAAAACCAATAAATTGGTTTCTTTTAAAGGCGAATGAAAAGAAACCCAATTCGTGGATGATTGAAGGCCAGAGGAGAGCATAACCCAGTGATTTCAGGAAAAATATGTGTTTGTTTATGACAACTACAAACAGAAGACACTGAAAAGTGACAAGAAACATTTTAAATCACCATGTAATATTCCAGAACATATGTCGTTCCTAAACATAAAACACAAAAGGCTAGCTCATGAGAAATTAAAACCCTAAGGAATCTCGAAGCAAGTAACCAAACTGAATCATTCTTGGGTGGTTTCCTATGGGAATTCTATCAAGTTTTAAAGAAACAAATGATTCCTATCACATATAATTTCTTCTCAAATACATATAAATTGAGAGTGTTTTTAAGCATAGTTTACAGTTATCTCAATTTTGACACCAAAATTGCTACAAGAATACACAACAGTGAAAAATTATTTGTATCATACATGCAAACAAAAGAAAAAATGCCAAAATAATTGCTTACAAAAAACTTGAAAAGAGAAAAATTAACACATATCCCAGACACATTTATTCTAAAATATGAAGTGATTTAGCACCATAACATAAGCAGACTTCATTACTAAATTAAGAGGAAGAATGTATGTATCAGAAACATATTTGAAAAAAAATCATCTCTCCATCATTATAAAATCTTTGAACAAACTAAATTTTTAAAGTATTTTCTTTATTTTTCAAATGACAAAGGGCATGGTGATACATGCCTATAATTCTAGCACTTGGGAGGAAGCAGAAGTAGGAGTAGTGTGAGTTTGAGGCTAGCCTGAGCTGCAGAGTGAGTTTTAGGCGAGGCAAGGCTATCTAGTGAGATCTTGCCTCAAACAACTAACAGGAAATGAAACAAAGAGAAAAGGGGCATTTACAAAAACCAATGTTACTGTGTCTACCTCATGGTGTTTGATTGTATTTTATATTTTAATTCCTTATGAATATTGAGGTTGGACATCTTTGAGTATTCCTTCATATATGTGCATGATTCTTAGATAAGTCAATGATTTTATTTTTAAAGTAATACATTTTAGACCAATAAAATGAGTAAACTAAAGCAATGAGCATCAGCATGCCATCTAAAGTGTCATTTGAGCAGCAGAAAAGCAAATTACAGGGATAAAACCTGTATCATTCTCTTTGTGTAAAGGTTGGCAATAGAAAAACCTGAAAAGTATTTTATTTGGAGACATGTAAGTGGTCGTCTGAAAACAAAACAAAACAATACTTAGTGAACCTCACACAATAATAAGAGAGAGGAGTGTGTGCCTTTTGAGGTTGGTGTATCGAGCACAGTGAAGTCATGGATTCTGGGTATTCATTGTATCAATCTTCAGTTATGTGTATAGTTTGCATATCTTTCTCTGAGTAATTTTCTACCAATCCCAGGAAAAGTGAGACAGAAGACAAGTGAAAGAAGAATGGGTCATATTAGATTGTATTAGTGGACCAACCCTAAAAATGGACACTAATCTTAATAAGCAAAAGCCACTTTTAGGTCAAATGGATATGAGTGTATCACACTGCAGGAAGTGTTGTGGAGTGCGGCATGCCTGCTGTGCTCTCCTATGTATGAAAAGAAAGCCTACAGAGCCCCATAGAAAGGTGACAGAGAAAATAGGAGATGGAAATAAAAGAGAACAGAAGAAAGAGGAAACAGAATGGTGGGACCTGGAGGATTGAAAGCAGGAAAAAAGAAGAGGTGGCTTTAGGATAGACGATTCGTGGAGTGCTGAGCGCGCGGACTCTGAACATGCCACTGAGCGGGGAACTGGGATGAAAATACTCAGAAACCAAGCAGGCAGATGTTGGCAACTGGAAAGTGTAGTGTGGGATGGAGAAATAGCTCAAGCATTGGGAGAACACACTGCTTTTGCAGCAGTTAGGCACTTAAAACTACCTATAACTCTAGTTCTGTGGACATACAGTACTTCTGGTTTCTGAGGGTACCTGCACCCATGTGCACATATCCTACACACACACACACACACACACACACACACACACACAGAGAGAGAGAGAGAGAGAGAGAGAGAGAGAGAGAGGAAGAGAGAAATCATGTTTTATAAAGGCATTTTAAAAGAATGCCCATATGTGTTAACTTTTATTATTTATGTAATAGTAAATATAATTAGAAATGTAAAAATATACTCTTTTATTTTTTATTTGATTGATTTTTTGGTGCTGTTTTTTTTTCTCTATGGCTTTTATTAGATAAGTAGCTACAAATATTTTCTTCTAGTTTGTGACTTGACATTACATTTTCTTATTTATTTATTATTTTATTTTATTTACTTAAGGATCTGCGCTGGTGTCTAGTCATTCCTTTCTAACTTGGAAGTTTGAATTTTCTAGGTTTTTTTTTCTTTTTTCTGGTCTCATTCGTTTTCAAAATGGCAGGCTTTCAGCATGGCTGCCTTCTTCCCCATTTCCTTTCCCTCTCATTTTTTCCTCAGATCATCAGTTCACACTGTTTTCACTCAAGTCGTTGCATGTCTTGACTTCTTTTCTTTGGGAGAATTGCTTAGGCTATTCACTTTAGGAAGGGCAGGGCACATTCTTCCTGCTTTGAGACAGAAACCTGGCACCTTAAAACAAGGCTTTGTGGGCTTTGTCCCACCAGCAGCCCCCTGTTGATGGACTGGCCCAAGGAGTTGAAGGCCTGCTCAGGATGCTTCACCCAACAGGTCTTGGTCAATCAACCATCCTTGATTTCTTCAACTGACCAACCCTAAATAAAGTAGGGAAGACAACTCTGCAGAGGCATTCTCTCCTAGCGTGGAAGAAGAGACTGTTTTCTGGCTTTCTGAAACCCTACTCTGCTTTGCAGAGGGTCTTTCTCTCTGTGCATTCGCTGCATACCCGTGTTTCCTCACTTTCAATAAACACCTTTCTTCAACCCTAACCCTCTCTGAGGGTTCTCTGCTGCTACATGGCCTGCTCCAGATCTTTCCTTTCCTTTTCTTTTCTTTTCTTTTTTTTTCTTTTTAATTCTTAAACTGGCAGAGAAAAATGAACCAAATCAAGACCTCTAGACTATGTAACTGAGCATGCTTGAGTTAGTCTAAAGTAAGCTATGCTTCTCTGTAGATGATTTATTGGAAACATTTTTGCTTAATGACATTTGAAATCTACAATATGCTTATTGTGGCACAGTCCCATCAGCACTTGATGAATATCTGTGCTTAAGATCATCGGACATCCTGGGAGATTGATGCAAATCAGTTTAACCAGTTGCTCATCCCATCCCAAAATTTGTCTTTAAATTTAAAACATTCTAACCACATTATCAGAATTTTTAAGAATTGGTATGAGGATTTAAATTTTTACATGACAGAATATCATGTAAAATATGCAGGAGTCCTAAAATAACCAAAATAAACTTTAAAAGGATCAAGTTAGAGAACTTAGCTTGCATTCTTTCAAAAATTATTTTTAAACTTAAATCTTAAATAAAGAGAGGCTGATACTGTTTCCACAGTGTCTTAGTTAGGGTTTTACTGCTGTGAACAGACACCATGACCAAGGCAAGTCTTATAAAGGACAATATTTCATTGGGGCTGCCTTACAGGTTCAGAAGTCTAGTCCATTATCATCAAGAAGGGAGCATAGCAGAGTCCAGGAGGACATAGTACAGGCTTCTAGCAGAATACTGACTTCTAGGCTGCTAGGGTAAGGGTCTTAAACCCATGGCCACAGTGACACACCTACTCCAACAAGGTCACACTTCCTAATAGTGCCACTTCCTAGTCCAAGCATATACAAACCATAACATTTGACTCCCTGGCACCCATAGGCTTGTTCAAACACATGAGTCTAAGGGGACCATAACTAAACATAGCATAATAAAAAACATACATTTAGTCCAACTTTCAAAGTCCCCATAGTCTATAGCAGTATCAACAATGTTAAAAGACCAAAGTTCAAAGTCTCTTCTGAGATCCATCCAAGCACTTAACTGTAATCCCCGAATCAATACAGAAAACCATCTGAGCAAACTCCAAACTCTACATCTCTACGTCTGATGTCAAAGAGGTTTTCAGATCTCCAACTCCTTTTTCATCTTTGTTGACTGCAACAAACTTTTCTCCTGGGCTGGTTCCACTCTCTGTTAGCAGCTTTCTTAGGCAGATATTTCTAATGTCTTGGGGTTTCCAAGGTAACTTCAATGTTACAACTTCTTGTTTCAATGTCTGGGATCCACACATGATCTTCTGGTTCCTTCAAAGAGTTGGCATCACTCTGCCCTCTGTAGCACTCTAAGCTCAGGTTGTTCCACTCTGCTGCTGCTGTTCCTAGTGGTAACCCTATGGTTCTGGCATCTCTAATATCCTGGAGTCTTCTACTGCAACTAGACTTCACCAATAGCCTCTCATAGGCTCGATTTATGGTGCTAAACCTCAATTCCTTTGCATGACCCCTTCAGTTCTGGGCCACCAACTGCAACCAAGGCTGCGCTTTTCACTAATGGCCTTCCATGGCCTCTCACAATTGCCAAAACTCAGCTATTTTTCATGATGCCTTCATGCCTTTAAAGTACCACCTGGTGACTCTTACATATTACCAATTACAGCTGCTGCAGGAGGTACAGCCTTGGCTATCTCTGGAACACAGCTTCTTTGTGCCCCCAGAAAACATTTCCCAGAAGATTTCACTTCACTGATGCTGGTCTCTTCTTAATCACCACTAATTTCTTAGCTCCAGCTAAGTAACATCAATTGTCCCAGTAGTCTCCTTCTCCTCTTGAATACAAAGCCAGAGCCACATGGCCCAAGCTGCTGAGTTCTGTTGCTTGCAGGAGCTGGAACACTGGCCCATTTGTTCTATGACATTATCACTAGCTTCCTTTTTTTCCAATTTCTTCACTACCTAAGCTTGGCTGTCCTGGATCTTGTTCTATAGATTGACGTTGAACTCAGAGATCTGCATGCCTATCTGCTGGGATTAAAGGTATGTACCACCATGCCGGCAGCTAAGTTTCACTGGGGGGAAATCTTTCCCCAAGGTCGCTACTCCTTAATTCAATTTAATATCCTTAAACACAGAATTCAGTTCCATTTCTATTCCTGGTGTTCCTTTAATACTCAAACTATATATTTTGTATTTTTCCTTTCTCAGCTTGCTATGTTTGTTTAAAATGCGCTTCATCAGACTTAACCAGAGAACAAAGTCTCTGTCAGGCTTTTTTGAAAGTTCCTTTGTCAATGCAATTAATAAAAATCTCTTTACCTTGGCCTTAGGCAGTCTATTCAGACAATGGCAAAACCAGCTATGTTCTTCATCAAAACATCACAAAAACAGTCTCTGACCACATATCAAAGTTCTTCTCCACTGAAACCTTTTGTGCCAGCAAGCCTACACAATTCAAATGACCCTTAGCACCATTGTCTTCCATATTCCTACTAGGTTGGCCCATTAAGCCCGACTTAAAGCATTCCATGGTTTTCCAAATCCAAAGTCCCCAAATCCATATCTTCCAAACAAAAGCATGATCAGGCCTATCACAAGCAATACCGTAGTCTCTGGTATCAACTTCTCTCTTAATTAGGGTTTTATGACTGTGATCAGACACCATGACCAAGGCAAGTCTTATAAAGGACAACATTTTATTGGGGCTGGCTTACAGGTTCAGAAGTCTAGTTCATAATCATCAAGGAAGGAGCATGGCATAGTCCAGGTGGGCATGGTGCAGGAGGAGTTGAGAGCTCTACATTTTCATCTGATGGCTGTTAGCAGAATACTGACATCCAGGCAGCTAGGATGAGGGTCTTAAGCCCATGTCCACAGTGACACACCTACTCTAACAAGGTCATACCTCCTAATAGTGCCACTCTGTGGGCCAAGCATATACAAACCATCACACATAGTGATGCATATCTATGATGAACAACTTATACAAAGACTTTCAAAACATCTAATGAGAAGAGAGAAGCATCATCAACAGATATTGATGAAGTTCATTCAATAAGAATGCACCTTGACCCCCTCCCTCAAACCAGGCTAGAGGAAGGGGGGAGAGAAAGAGTGAGAAAGAGTGTGTGAGAGAGAAGAGAGATCCATGAATCTAATTTATTTCATTTTGTTTCTTCTTTGAGCACAACCACTAACAAACTGCAATGCCCCACTTCCCTCAATGATCAAAACCTACCAAGCCCGCCTTCGAGGCCTTAGCATTTATATATCCATTAAAAAGTTCCCGGAGTTTCAAACATTACACAACTGCAGAAACTATCCCAGCTGGCAAAACCACACTTCTGTTAGAGTGTGAGCCAAATCATAACCAACTGCTGCAAAGAAACCCCTATCCTCACACCTGGGATTAGAGCAAAAACCATCTTCTTATAATATTTCTGTATTTTTAAAATAAGAAACCAAAATTCCAGAATTCTCAAAAATGCCACTACATATGAATTAAAAATTGAAATTAACTTTTTAAGAGAACAACATGGGACAATATTCTCATGATCCTGCTTTAGATCAAGACCGTTTAAACACATGCACATGAACACAAGACATGAATGAGAATAATGGAAGTGAGTTTTGTATTACTTAAAAAAACTTTCTTGGTATATGGTAGTTTTAAGAAATTAGGAGAATATTTGAAATAAACCTGGCAAATGACATACATACAGAACATAAATAGAATTATTTCATTTTGATGATAAAAAGGCAAGGCATTAAAAATGTCTACAGCATGAACAAGCATGGAGCCAAGAAAAATGCACAAATAGCTAATAAGTATTGTAAAAGCACTTATCAGGGCTGGTAAGATGACTCAGAGGGTAAGGGGACTTCTTACCTATTAATTTGCATAATTTTTTATAATTGTTTCTATTGTATGCTGTTTATTATTATAAGAGAAAGAACCTTTTTATTCGGCAAAAAAGGGACATTATTGAGATTTGGTCAGTTGCTCTGTATTGTAACCCTAAATTCTGTACCTGAAGGTCTAGGCCTATGAGTGAATTCTCACTTTTACAAGCATTTGTTGTTCAAACCTTGTTGCTTAATTTAAATCTATTGGTCAAATAAAGGCGCCTATAGCCTATAGCTGGGCAGAAGAGAAGTAGGAGGAGGTTTCGGTTCTAGGTCTTAGAGACTGAGAGGATACCATGAGGAAGAGGGAGAGAAGAAGACGGAGAGAGAAGACACCATGGGGTAGGTAAGTCAGGAAAACATGGCCACAAGAGCTGGCCAATTGGAGTTAAGAGCAGACCAGAAGAAACAGCAAGTTATAACTCAGGGTTACTGATAGGAAAGTAGACATAGTAACATAAAGGATAGATATCTGCCCAGTTCTAGTGCTTTAAAGGCTTATTATAAATATAAGTTTGTGTCTTTTATCTGGGAACTGAATGACCAAAGGCCAGGTAGAAACTCTGATTGAGACGAATTATTTTTACAACAGGTACTTGCTGCCCACCTGTACAACTTGAGCTCAGTCCCTGACACCCACAAAGTGGAAGGAAAAAGCAGACTCCAGAAAGTACTTATAGGATCACCACTACATAGGCACCATCGTATATCTGTACAAGATTGTATGCAAATGTGTGCGTGGGGGATGGTGGGTATACTTTGTATGTGTGTGAGTGCACACACATACATACACACTAAAGAAGTGAGAAGTGAGTTCATCATTATCAGCAATCTGCTAAATCACAACAAAACCCACAACACATATATTCAAATAACTAAAGTGTAAAAGTCAGGCTAATCCTTGGTGAGATTTTTGGGGCAACTCATTCCTGCATATCCTACTGATGATAAAATAGTAGAAACATTTTTGAAAACCACTCAGAAGTCTCTTATGGAGTTACTATGTACTAAAGAGGCTTTGTAATGTGTCATCTTGACCAAAGTGAACTTCATATCTCCAAATTCCTCTCACAGTGGGTCACCAGTTAGAGCAGAGCACAAGAAAAGATAACTTGTGAGAGATAAGAGTGAAAATGAAGCACCAGCCATCCCTAAGAGCCCACACATCATTTATCTGCTGCGCTCACCCCTGTGGCTTGAGGTGACTTCTGGACCTACACTTGCTCCGTCCTCCTCTGTCTCCTCCCACTCTCCCATCAGAGAGAAACCCTGAGAACCAACATCAGCTTCAGCCCTTCCGCCTCCCTCCAACTTGGGTGGCTGCTTGATCTTCTCTCTTATTTCACATTTGCCTTCCTTCCCCAAGTGTCTCCTCTATGGGTGTCAAGCTCCTGCATCAGACATGATGATTAGAGGCTTACAGAGAATGTTTATTCAATTTTCATAATTATATATTGTTCAATTCTTCTCTTGCATTTGTTTCTAAAAACTTTAATTTCTTTTCTTGAAAATTCATGCCTGCATACAATGTATTTTCACTGTTCCACCCCTACACCTTACCCTTTTCCCTCTTGTCTAGATGATTCTTGTAGTATCCTCCATCGTAAATCAGTAACTGTGCTATCCCTCAGTTCCCTGGGACAACCTAGCAAATGAGCCAAACCCGAGGTAGGTGTGGAAGGAAAGATGACTTAAAGCAAGCTCATTAGCGTTGTGTATGACGGTGTTGTACATGACATAGAAGCAACTGAGGTTGGGATGGTGGTGGGCCTGGAGATTCCATCTGCTACAGGACACTCAGGATATCACGCACAGAAGGAAGGCCACAGGTCTGCCTGCCTGGTCTTCAGCACATGCCGAAGGAACTTTGGCTATTGCTTTCCTTCACTTTGCTTCCATTTCCTAGCAAAGACAGCAAGAAATCCCTACCCCCTCCACAAATCCTCTTCACTATAATTAAAAATAACAACAGAATCTGCTAGATGACATGCTAATCTCTGAGAAGGATTGTCACAACTTTACTCCTGAACAGTAAAATATTTTTGTTTTCTCCAGGTATATTTTTAAATTGTCTAGTAAACTTGCTTTGGGTTTCATGAGTAACTTTTAAGAAATTGTCAGATACATATTTACTTAAGGATTCCAATTGTCTCAGTAGCAAAATAGCAATGATTAATACCTTTCATCCCCCCATATCCTACCTCATAATTAAAAATAACAATTTAACAGAATCTGCTAAACGATATGCTAATTCCATCTCAAGGGAACCTGGCTTGTCTTACTTGGTAGTGACTAAGTGTCAGGAACTCAGAACAAAGGTGTTTGGATCAGATGCTTGAAGTAGAGAAATACTTTGCCTCCAGTGTTGTTCTGAGGAACTCTGGGATTGAGAACAAGGTGTGACTATGGAGTATGAGTGGTCAGTGAGAACAGCATTCAGTGTCCTGTGGGTAAGAGACGGTGGCTAGCAAGGTCGTGAACCCCACTTCTGAGTGGGGAAAATCACATCCGCTTTTCTCTACCTTACACAAGAAGTTGAGTGGCACTTGTGCCTGGCTTCCTTTGATTGATTTACTAAAAACAAACAAACAAACAAACAAACAAACAAAAACCATATTTTAGACATGTAATTTACCCCAGTCATAGTTCTGACCCATTTCTTTGGAATATGCAATCAAGTAAGACATTGGGGTCACAGTCTAGACAGTTAAAGAAACATTGTGACCTTGGTAAGTTACTAAACCTCTCTTCTCAGTTTTAAAAAGGATTGCTAATACCGCCTCTTACTTGTTCCTAGGAGCCATTGTGATGGTAGGCAGAAAACACTAGGTAGAACACCTAGCATATAATATAAACAATTATATTTTTATTAACAGTGTTATTTTAGAGAAATCTTTGGAGGAGGTGTGGTCAGAACCTAGATTCTTCATAGGTAAGTGACCTTGTGGCTGTGTCTTTAAAGGATGGATGGGGAGGACAAGAGAAGGGGGGAGGAATAAGACTGGGGGTGAGGAGAGGGCATGGGGCTACGTGCCCTGCATCACCAGCCCTGTATTAGAAAGTAAATAGCAGTGACAGTGACACTGGACACACATCGAAATTCACTTGCTAGGCTGACTACATGGGGGTGGGGGTGTCATCTGGAGGCTCCCTTCCCTCAGATCCCCACACTATGAGCTTTAGCATGTCTGTCCCCTGTCTCCTCCTTTAGGGACTCTGTCTGCACATGGGCCTTCTCAACAAAAACCCAAGTCCCAGAGAGCAGAAACTGAGAGTCCCTTATGTCTGTATCTCTAGTTAGCAAAGAGCCTACTACACAGCCAGGATTTAGGTCACATACGTATAGGTATGGGGTAACTGCAGACAGCTGAGCTTAGGACAGAGTTTCAAAATGCAGACAACTGTGGAGCTCCTCCAAGACTCAGAGTCAACCTAGGATCATTGCATTTATTCTTATAGACTGCATTCCCTAAAAGAAGTTTTTTTTTTGTTTTTTTTGTTTGTTTGTTTGTTTGTTTTCCTCTACATGACTTGTTCCAGTGATCATTCATGATCCAGAAAATTGAGCTGTTTGCCTTTCGGAGCTTAGGAATGTGTTTTCCTACTGCTGCTGATTGATGGCCAGTGCTCCAGTTACACAAACATGCTGTCTGGGAGAAGTGAGAATGTAGCGGGGGAAGAACCAGAGTTCCTAAACTCACAGCAGGAACATGGAGTCTGACCAGTGCACTCTGGAGGAAAATAACAGAATGTTTGACATGGCAGCTCTTATGGAAAAATCTCTGTAACCCCCTGGCGCTCTTACTTCCTATACTTGGAGAACACATGAGTTCCTCGGAGTCCTGTAGGACATTCTGTGAGGATGGTGATGATCTTCTACGGAGGGGTGAGGTACTGACCAAGAGCAGTTCTTCTGGTGGGGAAAGTGGAAGAGGCACTTTTAACACAGAGCTCTGGGTCACTGAAAGGAACACCTAAAGAACCTAAGGAAACCTAAGCCACCTTCATAGCAAAATGGGCTGGCTGGCTTAAAGTTTAAAGGGAGGAGGAACAGAAGCGAGGGAAAGACCGAGAATGAACACATGGCATTTGTTGCCGCCACTGCTCTACCCTGATTCTTCTCCAGCTGTGGGACTGGGGTCGTTGGTGACTTTCTTTGAGTCCCAGTTTCTCATGAGAAAAAAAAATGGAGCAAAAATTGATGTTATGGAGTCTAAAAGGATAACTAGCAGTTGGGAGCACTTGCTGATCTTGCAGAGGACCTGAGTTCGATTCTATAACTCCAGGGCATCTGATGCCTCTGGCATCTGCAATCACCTACACTCATGTGTGTATATCCACACAGAGACAACACATAGCTAGACATTTTTGAAAAACATAAAGCTAAATCTTTAAAAATTCATGTTGTGAAGCACCTGACATAGTATTCACCAAGAATATAGACTATTAAATTTTTGAGTAAAATGGTGGCCTTCTCATCGAAACTAAGACTAAGTAGTTGAAAAGGGTCAAAGGTAAGAGGCAAAGAGGAAATTCAGAGAAAGAAAGAAAATGTTAGTCCTGAGATCAAATGGTCACTCTATGATCAAATGATCAAGGGTAACTCTAAGCAGGATTATGGGACATCAGCCCCAGAGGAGCTAAAACACTGCTTATGCTAATGTAACCATATATGTAGAAATAACCTGAAATCCTCAAATGTCAAGAACTTCACACTTGGAGGAAAGCAAGAGTGACAGTTGATCCTACCTGCAATCTAAGATAAGACAAACATTAAAAAAAGAAACCAGGGTGGTGGTGGCGGCACACAGCTTTAATCCCAGCACTTGGGAGGCAGAGGCAGGTGAATTTCTGAGTTTGAGGCCAGCCTGGTCTACAAAGTGAGTTCCAGGACTGCCTGAACTACACAGAGAAACCCTGTCTCAAAAACAAAACAAAACAAACAAACAAAAAAGAAACCAAACTAATCAGAGCCTAAGAGCAGAGCTGAGACAAACTCCTTCATGTGACTCTACAGGTTTCTGGTTTCCTTAACCAATTAGATAAAGTATCTATCTGCTAGGTAAAGATACTCTCTAGTGAGAACTACTGCTTATTTATGTATTTGATGTGTGTGCCTGTGTGTGTGTGTGTGTGTGTGTGTGTGTGTGTGTGTAGGGGGTTCAAACTCAGGTCCTTACATTTGACCTATTCCCCCAGCTACAGTGAGAAATATTTTTATTATTTAAATAAAACTAGTTGCGTTTATTTGATGGTGTTGGGGTGTGCCAAAGTATGTCTGTGAAGGCCAGAGGGCAATTTTCCGGAGTTGAGTCTCTCCTTCCACCATGTGGATTCCAGGAATAAGACTCAGGTTGTCAGGTTTAGTGTCAAATGCCTTTCTCCACTGAGTCATCTCTGTGCTCTTCTAAATGAGAAATACTTTTAATGGAAAGAAGTCTAACAATCATATACTTACACCCACATCTGCTATGGATCTCTAATACATAGCTATCAGCCAGGGATCATTCAGGAGCTGTCTTTCTATATAACCAGCACTGGGAAGATTCTGTAAATCTGGAATTTGTTAAAAGCACTCTGCAGAATCTGACATAAGAAAATGAGCAATGAGCTCCAGAGCTGAGAAAGGAGTGGGTAATCCCAGCACTTGGGAAGTAGAAACATGGGACTGCCAGTTTCAGGACAGCTTGATCTACACAGCAAGAACCTACCTAAAAATATATAAAGAAAAACAAGAGATAGGTAGAGAGGAAAAGAATCAGAGAGAGAGAGAGAGAGAAAGAGAGAGAGAGAGACAGAGAGACAGAGAGACAGAGAGACAGAAAGATAGAGACAGAGCTAAAGACAGAAAGACAGAGACACAGAGAGAGAGCAAGAGAAAGAGAGAGAGAGAGAGAGAGAGAGAGAGAGAGAGAGAGAGAGAGAGAGAGAGATTCTGCTAGTATTAACAGTGTGGCTTTGTGAAACTTTTAAATTTCTAAGGTTCAGATTTATTATGTGTAAAGTACGCATTTTGAATCCTACTTTTCACTTGACTAAGTTACAGTGGTGACCAAATTAAATATAGTAAGGGAAAACTAATTGGGCAGTAGTTATAATAAAGTCATAGGGTATCCGTAGCCAAAGAGTCAAGGCATCTCCAGTAGACATCTGGTAGACCAGTGATCTGCTCAGTTTTGTGTGCTGAGTTTCTGTTCTTAGGACATAATGAATGAACACAGTTCCATACTTACTATAGCCCACAGTTATAAAGTAGCACTAGGATGGAAATAAAGACCTGTTAAAGACCTGTTACCTCTCTCTCTCCCTCTCCCTCTCCCTGCCCCCCTCTCTCTTGATAATAACAAACAATGTATCTCTTTCTCTGAATATGCCTTAATAATTTTGTACCCTAGTCAGCTTTAACTGTCAACTTGGCATAGCCTAGAATCACCTTAGAAGAGAGTCTAAACTGAGGAACTGTCTAGATCACATTGGCCCACAGGCCAATGTCTGTGGGATGTTGTCTTTTGTTAGCTGATACAGGAGGGCTTAGCACATTGTAGACAACACCATTTCCTATATAGCTGATTCTTGGCTGTTCGAGAAAGCCAGCTAAGTTTTAGCTTATGGGTGAGCCAATAAGCAATGTTGCTCCATGATTTCTGCTTCAAGAACTGCTTGAGTTCCTGCCCTGATTTCTCTCAAAAATGGTTGCTTTCCATCACAGTGTTTTATCACAGCCACTGAAAGGAAACTAAAAAAGATAGTGAAAGAATCAAACTGGCCTACTTAGGGAGCCCAGAAAACAGCTTTATTTTACAGGTTCCAAACCTTTCATATATTTAATTAATTTTATTTGCCCTGGATCACTTCTCTGTATGCTTCTTTTGGCATCAGAGTGATATGATTTAGCTCAGGACTTTGTGCTGTCTAAGGTCCTAGAGAGGAAGAATGTAGCCTACAACTCAAATTATGTGAGTCTAAGCCACAGGAGACTGAGTCATCCAGAGGGAGATGATGGATGGTTGGGACTAGAGTACCATTCTCCCAGCCCTAGGTCATCTCTGGATGCCTGTATTTACAGGTCAAAGAGCCACGGATTTACTGTGCATCAATTTGTGCCTTTAGGATCTCTGAAGTCTCCTTTTAGTTGGCTGTGTAATTTGAGGAGTGTAAACAAATGTGTCCATTTTGGTTTCAACTGTCTTCATCTTCATCTGCAGACACTCTGTAATGCTTATTAATAAAATAGAAGACCCTCTCATAAAAGCTAAAAAAAATATAGGTCATTTTACTTTCTTCTCTTAGAGTTTAGTCATTCTAAAAGACTACATGGAGGAAGCCACAAATCCCCAATGCCATTAAACCTTTTTGGAGGAAGCAAGAATTGCTTCAAATGAGTAAGATTAGCTTTCTCTCCACGTTTACCCCCAACTGGGAGGTAGAACTGATATCAGAATGAAAAGTCACGCAGTAGTTACCTGCCAGAAGAAATAATCCAGACAATTCATTTGCTTCTCTCCCTTTCCAGTTTCTACTTAGAAAATTGGCTGGAGGTGCACGGAAACCAGACAGATGCCTGACCTACTTATTTAGAAAAGGAGCTGGTATCGGAGCTCAGGGAGTGCAGTGCAGACATCTTAAAGGAGACAAAGCAGGGGCTAGGGCCCAGAGGAGTCTGTGGTTATTTACAGCCCGACTATCTCCCATCCTGTTTGAGCATAGCCTTTGCGGCCCCTCTCTGAAGAGATATTTATCACCACGGATGTCATTGTGCGCAAGAACCATTGCTTCTTGAGGGTAGAGCTAGAAGCCATACTAACTTTAATTTCCTTCATTTGTCTGTCTTCCTGAGAAATTAAGAGGAGGTAGTATCTGCACATTGTTATGGATGGATTTTTCCTAAATTAAAACCTCTGTTTTGCTAACATTCTTCTGAGACTGTTCTGTAGGGATGACATCCATTGCAGTTAGAAATGGTTGGGGGATTAAGATGGCGTCTCTGGAGAAGGTGACACTTGCTAAATTCTCTGAAAATGTCTATGGCTGGACATAGGGTGAAGGTAGAGGAACATAATCAAAGGCCTTGAAAAAGAGGGGGACTGGCGTGTTGACAACGTTGAGAAGTAGCATGTGACTTGCCAGCTTCGAGAACCATGAGCAGCAGCTGAAGACTCAGGATGCTTCTCACTGGAGTAACCATGGTCAACATTTTAGTTAGAATAACTCATTCAAAGTACAGTGATTTCTGAGGAAGTCCACATGAGAATAGGTAGTAATATCATTGTATATGATTTAAATTCTTCAAAATGACAGGCCACCAATGCTTATGAATCTTTGAAGTGAGTTTGTATTTTGCCGTTAATATCTCCTGGGGTGATTTGCCTGTGTAGGAGAGAGGCCATGGCAGACTCCAAGTCTTTATGCCCCCAGCTGCTGGCCTCTCAGCTGAAGGCAACCTTTATGGTGAGAAGAGAAGCAAACCTCCATCCTGTCTGGGCACATAAAAGTGACAAGATTTTCTGAACCTGGATTTTTAAAATATTTTATCCCCCTTGCCCCACTCATTGTCAGTCAATTGCTGGAGAAACTTGAGCAGGGTAGGGTTTTAGTTACTAAATTAAGAAGTCCAAATAAATGTTCTATTAAAGGAAATAAAGATACAGTAATGTCTGTTCACCCCTATGCATTGAAACAGTTGCTTCTTCTCTAATACCCTTTTAAATGTCTTTTATGTTTTCTCAGAATTCTGCTTGGGCATAATTTAAGGGAGACATCCATTTTCCACATGTCACAATTCCTTTGGTTGCATGAGGCACCATTTTTCCCAGCATGGTTGTCATCATGCCAACCCACTGGATACCCCATGGTGAAGACAACTTGGAAACATGGTTCTCAATGATAAAAGACCTGGCTCCTTGGTCAGAAAACCTGTCTGTCAAACATAGAGCAAGGACTCAAAAGCTTGCCTTTTAATAAAATTATCATCCATATCTTTTATTGTTTTAACAAACAGAATAGGATTTGACCAAAAAGTGGATAATTTGAAAACACCAAGAACCGGCCTGTTAAGACTCATGCAAACACAGACTGCACCAGAGACTGCGAAAAGAGAAGCCATGAGGAAAGATGCTATATGGGGAAAATTGGAAGATACATATTGTAGGGATTTGAATGAGGAATGTATCTCCCTCCAACCCCCCTTCCATTCCCTGCAGTCTCAGTCATTGGGATACTTGGTCCCCAGTTGGTGATGCTCTTTGTGAAGTTATAGAGGGTTCTTTGTTGGAGGAAGTTTGAGGTGGACTCGGGAAGATTACAGCACTGCCTTGCTGGTAGCTTGCTCTCTCCGCTTTGAGCTTGTCATTCAAGATGTGAGCTCTTAACTTCCTATCCCAGTAGCCATGCCTCTGCTTGGCCATCACGGACTCTCATCACTCTGAATCCATAAGCCAAAATAAACTCTCTCCCCCCTAGGTTGCTTCTACTCATTCTGTTCTATCATAGTAATAGTAAAGTAACTTACACACCAAAATTCAGAAAATGTAAATGTAGAGGAAAAAAAGCCTCAGATACCTTCTAACTTGGAGAGCTTGACTTAACTGACTTTGTTTACCCGTTCTTGACACACCATGAGATTGGGTTTCACTTGGACATGGGTTCATTTGTCCTGTTTCTCAAGTTAAAGCCAATAACCCAGGTCTCATGGGATTCCATGTAGTTCCTCTGATCCAGGTGACACCAACAATGTCACTTGAAGTGTTTGTGGCCCTTGTTAATAATACTTTTTGTCAGGAACTCTCAGAAACTCACCCAGGATGATTAAAATTAGGAGAAGAATAGATGGTATTGAAATGATTTAGGGGCATTTTATCTCTAGTAAATATAGATGGGCCTTATGGGAACTGGGAATGGCAACTCATCTTTAATTGCTTTTTAGGTCTCCCTGCTTATCATTCCAAAATTCTCAGTTTTGCTTCTCCTTGGTAAATCTGATCTTATTTATTTGCTCTCTTTTGCTTTTTCATTTTTACACAAGCTCTGCCCTTCTATCCAGTCCCAATCCACTACCTGTGACCCTTATACCTCACCTAAATGATCTTAGCATCAAATTTAAAATCATGGCATTTGAATTGCTCACAGCACTGAGTTTTATGCTTTTTTGGCCAATATGAGGAAAGAAGAGAATTAATATGTATATTGAATATCACAGGGTTCAAATTATACTGTTCCACTACTCGACCTATTTCTGTGTCAGCAGCTGGGCTAGCAGGTGATTGCCTCCTACCATTACCCAAGGAGAAATGGTCACTAGCTGACTTGATCAATACCTTCTGAGTCTTGTTTAGCAGCCCCTGTTGGAATTGAATCTTGTTGGTGGGAAACCCTTCAACAGATCAAAACTTCACATGTTGTGAACACTGTGTATGTGTGGGTGGGGTGGAGTGAGGGGGATGATCCTTTTCTAGGAAAAAGTGCTTCCTGAAAGAACATTTGAAAGTCAAGAAGAATTCATGAGACCATTACATAGATACATATTCAACATAGACTGTGATTTCCGTTATAGGCTAATATTTATTTTATTATCAGTAAGAGTGAGTTACATGCTACACAAAGTATTGGATACATTAATCAGGAAACAAACACTATTGGTCCACAAATTTAAAACTTATGAGAGAAGTGCTGGCACAGGACTTAATAAACCCCTCACCCCATTCCATTCTACCCCCCAAAAGAATAACCGCCCAAGTTACAGAATTAAAAACAAAACCAGAACTGTAGTAGTTCCTTCACATCGCGATGACTTCATGTCCTGGAATGTTGGGCAAACATTACCCAGACTCCTCTCCTCCTGTGACATATTTCTCAGCATTTCTCTTTATTTTGTCTATGCCTTTGCCTGTACCTCTTCCTAGGTAGGAACTTATGTGCTCTTAAACATAGTCACTATTATATTACCTATATGCTGTGAGCCATGGTATTTCACAGAGGGAGAAGGGGAGGGCAAGTGAGGGAGGAGGGAAGAGGCGTATCAAATGAGGGAACATATTAAACTGCATATGAGAAAAATGGCTACATAACTTCTCTACTTGATACATACGATTATTGTTAAACAGTGAATTGAGGATAAAACTCCAAAGCTCCCGACTGTATGTTGTCGTCATCATTCTCTGCAATAAGCTTCCATTTGGAGTCCTGGATGTCTCCTCAGCAGAGACAGCAGACACTTTTCGGTTCCAGGATGACTTATGGAGGCTACAGAAAGCTTTTTCTTTGCTTAACAATTGCTTTCATCAGACACAGGACTATTTAATGGGAAATGCGTTTAACGCCCGGAAGTAGCTTTGAAATTGTTGGCTTTGTGCTGAGAATGTTAAATGGATGCTGGAGGGCATGTGGAATGGAGACTCAACTCTGGAGAGTCTACACACCAAGACTTACAGCCCAAACCTGCCTAGAGTTCGCTAGCCCTGGGGTTTGGGTGCTTGGGTGCTCCAAACGGAACCCTCCACTCTCTACTTTCCCGCACCCACAAGTTTAATCCACAGTTGCCTATTGCTCTAGTTAATTTCCTGGAGGATCTTAAGATGGATTTCCTTGTCTTGCTTTGTGGTGAGCCCTGAAATGCCTTCTGTTACCCAGGATGACAGCGAGATGCTCTTCATTTATCCTTTATGCTGGGCTGTTCCTCTGTGCTTTCTAGCCAGTGGGCTAATTTTCCTAGGCTAAGTGCTTACTTCTTTGCTATTTCCCCTTTCTGCTTTATTGCCTCTCTCCTTGTGTCCAATTATCTTCCAAATCTGATAAATCCCCAGGAAGTGAAGGAAATGCCAGCTGGAGGATCCAGTTTCAGGAGTGAAAGTCATCCCTTCAAATTTACCCGCTGCTTAAATAATTCTCAAGCCATCTCTTGTATGATGGCATAATTTGGTAAATCCCTAGGAGGGGGTGCTTATTAACTTATCAATTGATTTGTTAATGGATACCTACTGCTCTTCAAGAAATAATTGAATCCTTCTTATTAAAATGGATTTTAGAGGAAGCATCAGTCAAGTGATGGCTATGTTATTAAATGGGATAAAAGAAAAACTTTTTCATTAACTCACCTCATGCATTTGAAATGAAAGTGGGCTAAAAGTTCAATGTATACAATAAAGTATGGTAGTATATGGAATATAAGTAAAGAGAGTAAAGTATTTCCATACATTTGGTTGTACCTTTTGAAAGGTGTCCTCTATATAGGAGAGAGTATGTGTGAGTGTGTGTGTGTGTGTGTGTGTGTGTGTGTGTGTGTCTGTTTACATGAACAACCCTGCTCTAGCAGACACACATGGGACCTAGGCTCCTGAGCCTGATGGTCTCTGTATCTGCTGATTTGATTTAACGATTAATCTGACCCTCAACCCAGAACTATGTCAGGCTCAGACAGAAGCCCAGATTATGGGCCAGTTCCTAGGTGAATCACAGGCCTCCTTCAAGAACAAGAAGCAAGTACTCCTGTCCATTGACCACAATTTAGACCCAACCCTTTCCTACATCCCAGACCCACTTTCAGCCTAGCTGTGCTCTCCTGGAAGAGGGAGACACAAGCAGTCCTGGGCTCACACACTAAGTAAGCTTCATACTTTCTCAGGCAATTTACTCAAGGGAAACTGTCGAGCAGGGGAAGGAGGGGGAAGGAATGCTAAACAAGCACTACATATTCTTTTCCTGGAAAGGTCATCTCACTTTTTCTAATTTCTCAGATTCAAAAGAATGTATTTTCTTCTTGTTACCATAGAAACTCCCACTAACACAGAGGTTTGTTGTTTGTTTGGTTTTTTTTTTTTCCTCCAAAAATGTTTCTAGTCCAATTTTGATACATTTGGAGCTAAATACTTACTTCCCACTGACTGTCTTATATGTTAGAAGAATATATATGTGTATATATTGCTTTAAACTTAAAATTATATAGAGATATAATAAATGTCTGGATATATAATGCAGCCATTAGACTGCAGACGCATGCTTTCCTGCAGTTTTGTGCCTCACTGAACTGCCCTTGAGGCGCTCTTCCCTCTCTCCTCACACTCTGCTGACAAGACTAGCCAATCACCCAGTCAGTTTGTAAGCATCATCAATCGAGGTCTCCGTTAGAGGAGCCATGTGGGTGAGTGTGTATAGCACCTTCCTTGTTCATTCCTTGGGTATTTTCTGACATGTGGATGTGCCAGCTAATGTGAATAAAACATTTCAACTTTAAATTATTTTTTTCCATTGTTTAAGAAACAACTAAAAAAAAAGATTCGGGGGGTATTTAGCATTTCTAATTGTCCCAGAGAGTCAAAGGCTGACGTTTTTCCCTCATGATTTGGAAGCATAAGGGTGGAATTGAAATGAATTCTGTTTCGAAGCACAATGTATTCCTTGTGTCTCTTAATGAGAATGTCCAGCTCACACAGTGATACTCTAGAAAGGAGAGGTCAGTAATGTTAAGTAATATATTTGCTTAAAAACCCAATGGTGGCTGCCTTATAACCAGCTTGCTGTTTTTTACTAACCAAATTATGAAGTCATTAGAAAATAAGAATTAAAACAATAAACTAGACCAGTCAAATCCCCAACAGGGGGTCCTTGCATCTGGTTTTCTTTTCAGCCCAGTTTAAAGAGCAATCTATCACCTATTCTGTGTGCAAACAGCTTTATGTTAAACAGGATATATTTTGTGACTTAGACTGACAGTAACTTGGTAAGCCTTTATTACAAAATAATCAGAAAGAACAAGAGAAAATGAAGGCCTTTAGACAACAGATCCACGTAACTAAACCAACGAGTGAAAGAGTTAGCAGTTCAGCCTGTGTGTGGTTCGCCTATGTTTGGGTATCTTGGAGCAAAGCTGCTATAGAGAAATGCACAGGTGCCTGGGGGATGCTGTGTTGCTACAGATGTAACTCAACTCAACTCACGGGGCGACTTTCTGAAGCCTGACCAGATGACTACTTGATTAACTCCTTATAAAACTCAGAGCGCACAAAGCGGGGCAGAGAATCCTTCTCCATCAGGGCATAGATCCTTTTCTGGGCCAGGTCAAAGCTGCGAGGGGAAGGCTCCACCAGGTTCTTCATGGTGATGTCTTTAGTGAAGTGGTCAATGTTCACCTGTGGGCCAGGAAACAGAGTCACCCACCGAGTCAGCTCAGGCTACAGGATTCCATGAGGGTACCAGAGGGGCAGAGTTCTTACTACCAAGATGAGAGATTGGAGGAATGCCATGCAAGGTAAGAAATATCACTGCTGTTTCAGAAGAACTGATACTGGCGTGAACATGTGATTCAGATTCAGATCCAACCAGTATTGGACGCCTACCAGGTGTCCTCCTCCAGTCCCCAAATCTATGAATATGCTATTTTATCCTTTAGCAACCTAAGAATGTATATACAAGGTTAAGTGTCTTGAGATCATCTCTCTGTTATGTGTTTTCAAATCTGGAGAAACAGATTTGAATGCAGATCAATCAATGCTGGATTTCATGTTTCTATCCTATTAACTTTCCTGCTTTCTATGACAGTGACAAATAATTTGTGGCCAGGGACCCATGACCTTTTTTCAGAGCTTTAGAACTGTTGTTTCCTGACAACAAAGGAGGAAATAATAGTTCTGATGCCATGACAAATACAGCCATGAGTCAGCACTTTATCTACTGAGTGGTAAATCCAGGCCAGGGAGTGAACCCAGGACCTTCTGCATATCAGCAAGTGCTCTATACCCTACACCTACACCCCTCTCTTAAGAGGGTCAGCTAGGGATACTACATAACCAAAGGAATGAATATCTGATGTTGTATCTATAAGATGTATCATACATGCAGAAGAAGAGAGATGGTTGGTACCTTTCCCCTTACACATTATAATAGATCATTGACTACACAAATGGCTCACTCAATCACCTATGTGCTTGACTCCAAACCTTTATGACAATCTAGTGTCCACACTGGATTCAAGAGAACCATGTAGGATGACAGGTCCTGATCGGATGGACTGATCTGGGTGTGGCCATCCTGGAATTTTTCAACAAGTTTTTCAGTTCGGTTTCATTGACAGCAAAGATGAGGGCAGACATATATCCCCAAAGCTTTCTTGAAACCTGAACATACCTGGTCTTTAGCAGTCAATTAGTTAGGTATGCTGGCTTTAAATACCTTTTGCACTGTTAATGTGGTTTATTTTGATTTTCATGAATGGGAGTCCTGTTGCCTCAACAAAGGACAAATGTCACAGGCTAGCACCAGGGGACTCACTGGCATCAATTAGTTCAAACATTCATTTGTGCTTTCATATCTACTGTTTAATTTAATTCTCACAACTTTACAAAACAACTGTTTACAAAACAGTTGCAGTCATTCTTAATTTTTGAAGGGAAGAAACTAGTCCCCTGCATTTTATTCCAAATCTTATATTGGCTTCCTTCCTGTTTAAGGTTGGTTGCATGGTACTGAACTGAGACTCTAATACTATTGGCTACGTTGTTGTCTGTACATCATTTAAAACAGGCACCTGACACTATCACACTGCCTTTGCATTCAATAGGTGCTTACTAAGCATTCTAATCACAAGTAGAAGTAGCCTTTAGGTCCAAATGTCATGCCTGCAGCTCAGGAAGCCGTACATGGGAATGTGATGATCTGGCTCTTTAATAGGTGCACTCAGCAGCCACCTGCCCACCAGTACCCACCTCTTTAGGGGCCTCTGTCTGGATGAATTCTTCATAAATTTGCTTTGCCTTCTCCGCCATTTTGATGGGGGACTTGATCTTCTTGTAATTCTCACAGGCAGCCCAGAACTCAAGGTTTTCCTCACTGAATTCAGACTTCAGGAAACTTTTGAAGCTGGCAAATCCATCTAGCAGGTCAAGAGTCAATAGGGAAATTTCACTAATTGATTTAACAATGAAGCTAAATCTATTTAAATAGCCCCATCTTGCTTCCAATACATTTCATTGTCGTAAAAATCTTACAAATGGAAATTCATTTAATTCTCAGTACACACCCAAAGAACAGGTGCTGTAAGTGACCTATTTTGTAAATGAAGTTACAGAAGCTAAGGGACTGTTCCCAAATGCCCAGCCAGTAAGTTCAGAGCCAGAACTCAGAACAAGGCTATCTATGTCTTCAGTCTCACACATTTATCTATTATCCTCAGATACTTTTCAAGAGACTTGTGATTCTGTTTCTTGGAACAGGAAATGTCCATTAGGAGCTGTGTACTCTCTCCTGCACTTGAACTGAGAGAAAAACAGAAGGCTCAAACAAAGATGCTAGAGATGATGGGGAAAAGCTCCATAATGCTGTCCAGTGCACAGATTTTAGTTCATGCTCATCTGCCTTATCCCTTTGTGCAGATGCAGACAGGCTGGGACAGAATCAGAGACGATAGAGAACAGCTCTGGCCACCCTGCACTCTGACCCTAGAGACTGGACTTTACCTCACGGTCTGTTACACCAGGGAATGCAGTGTACATTCAGGTGACAAATGTGTAGAACTCTGAGGACTCACATCAGTACTGATGACATTCAGGACACAAGTCAATTCCAAAGAAAACTTTTCTTTTTAGTGGTGAAAATTGAATTAGGGCTTCATGTATGTTACACAAGCACTCTACCAAAGAGTTATGTTCCTAGTCCCAGAGAATATAATCAAGACTTATCTGTCAAAATAAATAATATTTGTAATGACTGCCAGAAACTATTATCTCATATCTTTTTAACAGTTGAATTTTGAGTAAGTCACTATGTTATGCTATGGTTCCCTAGCAAAGTTTAAGGATTCCAAGGGAAGTAGAAAGAAAAATAATAATAAAAGATGAGACTCATTGCACATCTTTACATCTGTGCAATGAAGGGAAACCTTTGAAGAGCACATATGGAGTCATAGCAGGAGCCTTAACTTCGGTTAGGAAGGAAGATAGAATAGATGAAATAGGAATATTCAAACTGATGTCTGAAAGAAGGGACCAGGTGATGTTGTCACATACACAGAGTTATTATGTCCATCAGTTAATTTTATGTCTGTGTTTAGAATATCGAGAATGTAATATAACAACTGTGAATCCTATAAAGACATAGATGCTATCTGTGTGCCTATGATAATTCCTGGGCTGTAACCTTTCCTCTTTCTTTTTCAACCTTCTAGAACCTTCCAAATGATAAATGAAGAGAGTTCATAAAGAGGATTTAACAAGGTATTAGAGATGAAAAAGAAAAAATATGCTGTTTTCCTTCTCTTATTAAAGAATGTGTGTGTGTATTCACACATATTCATAAAACTGCTCGAACCAAATCTGAACATCTGTATCTGTAAGAAGAGACTCATGCTATTACAAAGGAAATTGGAAGTTTCTAAAGGAGAGGAAACATTACAGTTTCCACAGCCTATGTTAAAGTCACATTCTTAGCAGCATGGCCTGGTGTGCCACTGGCCTCCTGAGACAGAAGACAGGAATGACTGCCATTGACTTCAGGGGACATGCTTCCCCTTACGTGTCTCATGGGGACTTGTCTACCATTCATTATTTCTGTTTAGGCATCATATTCACATTCTGAATTGTTTTTTAACTCATTTTTAATTCATTTCTCTTTTTCTTAAAGATTTGTTGTCATCTTGTCTGTAGACTGTAAATTTTTATTTAGTGGTCATTGACTATTTTATGAATTATATAACATATATGTGATGATAAAGCCAGTGACACAGATCTATTTTTAATATGTGTGCGTGTGGTATGTGTGCATGTGTATATGTGTGTAATCATGTGTATGGGTATATATGTTGTTCTTGGATCCTGATGCACATATGTTGACATGTGAGACCCAAGGTTGATGTCTGGAATCTTCATGGCTCTTCCACCTTATTCTTTGTGATATGAACTCTCAGTCAGACCCAGAGCTTGCTGATAAGGCAATTCTCCCTGGCTAGCTTGTTCTGGAGTTTTTCTGTCTCCACCCCGAGGTGCGGGAATTACAGATGGGTCATAACTCCCACTTGATTGTTACATGGACACTGCAGATTCAGACCTCTGTTCCTTTTACTTAGGAAGCACTTAACCACTGAGCTATCTTCCCGATACATTTTTATTTCCAACTGCCACACTCAATTCTTAAGAAAAAGAATGGCCAGGTTGGAAATGGCCAGGTTCAGTATTGATTCCTGGACCCAAGCAATTTAATCTTTCCTCTGCACTTCTAGGACACTATTGTGGATCAATAGTAGAAATATCTGGGAACATGAGCTTGCTTAAAAAGCAGTTTTCTCTAGGAACCTGGCTGGCTACTTGAATTACTCTGAAATCCTTTGATAAAATCAGACATGTTTCTTCTTGCTATCCCCACTGTAGTTTCTTCCGTATTACTTGACATTATTTAATGATAACTGGTTCACATATACATGGAAAGAAATAAGACCCACCTTTATCCTTGTCCTGGTCATTTCACTGTTTTTTTTAACAAATGCGTTGGATGCTCTTTAGTGAGATGGAAAAACTCTCAAGTCACTTTTTAGTTATACCAGGAAATAAGGTCTTATATGCATCCATACAACTAGAACTCAGACTTCAGAGAAAAAAGTAATTCCATAGAATATGCCTGTGGCAAACTCTTTGCCCCAAACACCCAGAGCCCATGAGCCCCTCAGCTCCACAGACCTTCAGCCTCACAGCCTCTCAGCCCCTCAGCCCACCTATTATCAGACACTCTGAGTCACATATTCCTCTTCTCTGCAAAATTTTGAGATCAAGATCAGTCCTTCCAAACACTGATATTTCAGACCTGAGGACACTTGTCAAGACTCCTCAGTGACCTGAGCATTCACTTCACAGCAGGAAATGAACCAACTCTCCATTGTAGGGACTCATGTCCTGAATACTGGCTCTATCTCTCTGGTGAATTCCACAGTACTATTTCAAGGCTTTTTGTCAATGTATGCACTTTAAACCAAACCACATAAATAGTTTTATGCCCTACTGGTCTGGGAGCTATTTAAAGCTACTCTTTCTTACATCTGGCTCCTGAGCACTCTCTAGGGAGGACCTCTCTTAGGAGAGTCCTACACAGTGACTTCCAGTCAACTCTACTTTCATAGACTCTGGTTTTCTACTGCTCCTTTTCTCAGAGATTTTTACTGTTGAATTCACATCACCTCTGCATGTATGGTTTGTTATATTCTACAAGATACACATATCTTTCGTAAGATACTGCTTTTACCTGGGGACTTCATACACAGAACTCCAGCACACAACCCCAAGAAACCATTATGGGACTTGTATGAGCCAGCACAGAGCCTCAAAATACCTCTCAGCACACCCAGGTACCACCACTACACAGGATTCTGATGAAGCTCATCTGATGACTGACCACCATAAGCATTCTGTGAGCATGGTAGCCATACATCACATGGTACCCATACATTGTAATCTCTGAGCTGGCCCTAATGAGTGATAGCAATTTTCGACATTAGGCAAATCAGAGTAATGTCCTTGTATAGAGACTGGGGACGGTTGGAGGGAACCATCTGTAAAACCACTTGGAAGATTAAAGGAGCATTAAATAAATTCAAGAATCCAAGTCAGATTGTCATAAAATATTGAAAATAAGATTAGTGCAAATGCCTCATTGGAGACAGAGTGGGAGGAGACAGAAATGGCATGGGTAACTTATAAGAACCATGACATGGCTTACTGGTTCAAAGGTCAGCTCCAGCTTTAGACTTGAGATTGCTCAGTGGTGATTCCTGGCACACCTTATTATGAAATAACAGACAAGTTATTTAGCCTGTTGGAGCCTTTGTGGCTTGTCAAAGGAAAGTAGTGATGAAACCTACATGACAGGGCTGTGGAGAAGAGTAAATAATCCACACGCATGGCTCTCTTATGGGGCCACGTGTAATTTTCATGAAGTTCAGTGCACACTGGGTTTCATCATCATTATTTATAACAAATTAAAATTATTATCTGTCATAATTACAAGCCAGACACAAATGTTATCTCATCTGTGACAACCTTTCCACACTGCCACCTACTCCCTCCTGAGGGTTTCTGTCAATGGAGAAAGACAGCACTTTCTCTCCCTTTCCCTCCAAGACTACCTTCTTTATGCAGCCATTTTTTCCATGAGGATTTTAACTATTTGATCTCTCCTTCTCTTTACTTCCCCATTCCTACATCCTTCCTCAAATATATGTACCTATTGCTTAATAGTGGATCTCAGTGGACTAGGAAATCCCTCCAACCCCAGGACCAAAGAACTTTTTTTTTTAAAGACAGGGCTTCTCTGTATAGCTCTGACTGTCCTAGCTCTGACTGTCCTGAAAAATCTCTCTCTAAACAAGGCTGGCCTTGAACTCAGAGATCTGCCTGCCTCTGCCTCCTAAGAACTGGGATTAAAGGCATGCAACGCCACATCCAGCAGAACAAGAATTTTAAAGAAAAGCAAATACCTCCATTTTGTTACTGTTGTGTTTTATGCCATAGGCACACTACCCTTCTCTCTGAATAATGGATTCTTTTTGTGAAAAATAGAAAGCACCTAAGTCACAAGATTACTGCAATTACTAAATAGACCAATATATGTAAATTGCTTAGAACAACATATAGAATATATGAATGAAGAATACTTCTTTTATATCACACTTTTTATGATCACTGTCATAGGTGAAAATCATGGCTGCCCCTCAGTGAGATGAGGAGAATGTGGACAGAAAGAAAACTGGAACTTGAAGGAAGAGAGCCAAAGCCAACTACGGTTATGAGAACCAAAGGATGAGCCTGAAGCAGGCTGCTTTGTGCCTCGAGAGACAGTGCAGCCCGAGGGGTGTCTGAGGAAATGCTCTGACCTTTGGCAACTCTTGGGAAAAGAGAACCCAAATAAAGACGGTGCTGCCACAGACTGAGTTTTGTCCCTGTTTGCTCTTAAAAATGCTCATGTGGGAGAATCCATGTCCCTGGTGATGCTAGGATGGAATTATGCAAGCCCCCGTGTGCAGTCTATTTTTGGCTTTAAAGATCGACATTCTTGCTATGTGCCCTAAAGACCTAACAAACAAAAACAGATGGTTCCTGTTTCAGAACTGAAGGCAAAACTCATAAGAATCTGATGTATTTTAAGAACAAAGTCAAAGACCCCCAAATGATTGAAAATCATCTTTAGGGCCAGTGAAATGGGTGAGGTGGTAAAGGCATTTGCTGTGCAAACCTGATGTCCCGAGTTCTGTTCTAGAACCCTCAGTGAAAAGAGAATCAACTCCTGAAAGTTACCCTCTGATCTCACACAAATGTGCATGTACACACACACACACACACACACACACACACACACACACACACTGCATGCATTACTAATAAATAACATAATTTAAAAATTATTTTGAGTAGGTAGATCTTTGTGAGTGAGAAAAGATTGAACAGCAGCTTATATAGGGTTTATTGCTACTAAAGAAAATTCAATTTAATGGATGCTTTTGTAACTATATCAACTCTGAGAGGCAATGCCTATGCTAACTCAAGGAATTACAAATGTTCCTTGTCAATAGAAAAATGCTACCCCTCCCCCTCCAGGGACTGGAGTTTTGTTTTGTTTTGTTTTTGTTTTTTTAGTCATGTTACTCTTTAGTTCAGATGGGTCCAGAACTCACCATATGGCCCATGCTAGCCTTAAACTCACAGTAATTATTTTGTGTCCACCTCTTATGCACTTGCATTGCAACGGATGAGCCATCATTCTCAACTTTAGATGGCTTAACTTTCTCAAGTCAAGCATGCAGGAAGGGATAATTATGCTTGGAACAGTTCACCTTTTAAACACACCTGCCTTTCTTACTTTGTATCAATCACAGCTATTAGATATTTCTGATTAGAGATTATTAGTTTCAACAGATCCAAAATGGGAGACTTCTTAAGAGATATTGACTAGCCAAAGCTTAATTTATCCATGATGCATAATAGCTGGCAGGCAGGTAACATGTCACACTCTGCTTCTCCAGGCTGGTGATGCTGATGTGTCTAGATGCTGGAGAACTTTTGGGGCACACCTGTGCTCCCTATGTTTCCAACCTAGAAATGAATGCAGGTGAAAAGAGAAGGGACAGAACAGGAAGAGAGTCATAGAGAAAGAAGTGTGTCAGTGAGAATCAGAGTGGAGAGACAGTAGTAAAAATATAATGGAGAAGAGACAGATGGACAGTGGTAACTGACAGTCTTAAAGCTTCACCCTCCTTACAAGCCCCAGATCTATCATTTCTGTTGGGTATTTCCTACACATACCTTAAACCTTAGTGTGAGTGAAAAGAATTACATACAAACACAGATATTTATCCTCCCCCTTAAGAATTCTGAAAACATAGTTCTGATAACTCTTAAATTTCTTTGTAACAACAGTGAATACTCTTATGTAGGCTACTTGACATTCATAACTTATCAACACACTATCCCAAAATGCTATTGTCCCCAAAACTCTGAAATAAGACAATAAATCAATAAATGAACACAAATATCCTTGTTCTACATAGCTGTTCCACAATCAAGAGATTTCTAGGTCCTAAGAAGCAAACTCAATTAAATTGCTCACTCTTAAAACATATTCATTGAACACCTTGTATGTGTCTGGGTATGTTAATCTCTTTAGCATAAGGATAAAGAGACTAAAAGGAGAATCAGAAATGAATGTGATTCAAATGTTTCAAATTAGAGGCCTTGGGTCTCTGCTCCAAAAATTAGAGATGGGGTTTATTGCTTGTAAGCATAAGTTACTCCATCATAAACAAACTGGGAAAATACCAATGTAAGGTCTAGAGATGGCTCAGTAGTTAAAAGCCCTGGTTACTCTTGTAGAAGACCTGAGTTTGGTTTCCAGCATATACAAGGCAGTTCATACTCTTCTATAACTCTACTTCCAGGGCATCTTATACCTTCTTCTGGACTCCTCCAGAGCCAGGCATAAATGATGTACACATAAGTATGTATAGGCAAAACCCACATGTAAAATAAAAATAAATAAGAGTTTGTTTTAAAATATTTACATATAATCCACCCTGCAGTCACTGTCATCTATTCTGCCCTAAGTACTCATGGTGGCTCCAATAAGAAGCACTCTTTAAATCCTTATTGTTTTAATCATCTAATGACATTTCATATTCAATATTCCATGCTTGTTGTGGAGATAAAGAAATAAGTAGGACATTGTAAGTTGGTCACAAATTTAAAGTGACTCAGCCAACAGATATTTATGGTCCATGCACTTTATTTTGCCCAGGAGAAAAGACAAAATCTGGGCTATGAATGAGTTCATAGCATGACCCAGAGGGAAAACAACAGAACACTGGTAACTAGGACTAAACACCATGAAAGATGTGATGACAAATGACATTGGGACTTTTTAGACTGACTGATTGCTCCTTAATGACCAGGGAAGACTAGGCATCTGACATTTGGGTTAGCTCTTCTAGAAAGAGAACTTCTGAAGATAAATAACTGAGAACAAGTTATTTCTATCAAAGAGTTTACACAGGGGTCTCACATAAACAGAAAACTGTTCAATGTTCCTGGAGACCAGTCATGTAGTTATTGTGGTAAGTCTTGAACATTGGCCATTTGGAGTTGGTACTATAAGCCTTAGGAACCTGTGAAGACTGTGCAGTAGAGAAAAGGAAAGTAATACTTGCTGTACTAACTCCAACTTGAAGAGTGTGCATCCTTGTTATATCTCAAATGAAGGCTAACGAAAGAGGAAGCGGAGTGTGGAGAGGGTCAGCTAAGGGGTGGAAAGAGCAATCTAATAAAGGCAAAAGAGCAGTTGATAGCAGGTTGCGCCTAGAAGCCTATGGCTTGTTCAAAGACATTTTCAACGTGAAATCTAGGTCTTTCTCCACCTTTCTCTAGGCAAAGCAGGAAAGGTGGTTTATCTGGATGACTCATGAGAACATGAATAAGCATGTAGAAACAGAGGGTGATGCCCCCTTGCAGTCCCGGCACTTGAGAGGTGGAGGCAGGAAGATCAGGAATTCAAAGCCATCCTCAGATACATTGTGAGTTTGAGGGCCAGCCTGGATGGCATGATAGCCTGTCTCAGTCAGAAAGGCACGTGATATGGCTTATACAGACAAACAAGGACAGGCATAAGCATAGACTCAGATATCCATCCGTCCTCACATTCTCCCACGGGGACTTCCCCTTTTAGCCAACTGCACAATTGCGCTCCCAAGCTGCTCGCCACTTGTTGAGAGCACAAACTGGAGAAGGGCGTGAGCAGAGCAAAGATGTTTTGTGTCTGTCCCTTGTATGACCCTCCCGAGAAACACGTGAACTTACAGCTGCTCTGGAGAAGCTTGTCCAGGGATTGGCGCCACTGCAGGACCTCCTCCAGTGAGGGTCTAAACCAAGGAAAAAGACAAAGAAGGGAGACAGTGTAAGAAGGAAGTTAACCTCATACATGGCAATGACTTGTCTTTGGTATTCTTAGGTGACACATCTGGTGATTGGTCCTCAGCATAGGGACAGATGTATTAATTTCTCATGGTTAGGTCTGATTAGCTGGTTTGCTACCTAATCTCTGCATGAATTTTTATTGCCTTCTGAACAATCTGACTAGACAGGTTTCTTTGACAAGTTGAGTCCATTTGTCCTGAGGCTGTGTCCAATAGTCTTATATATTCTGTATGAGTGAAGATTATCTTTATTTCAAATATAGCTTAATGAAATCTAGCTGTCCCCTCACAGAGGGTAAACTGATGTTCTATGTTTCACAATGCCCCACATTAGTCACCAACATAATCAGCAAATGGTATTTGGTGGAGACCCCAATGCCACAGTTATCTCACTGAGGATAATACAAGTCAATCAGCTTGATTTTACCTCATACTGGAAGTATGATAGAAAAATAAAATCTACATGTATTTATTTATTTTTCCTTCCTAGTTAAGATAAAATGATATTTTTTGGAAGCTTATTTTTTTTCTCAAAAGAAAAGTCTGTAGTATCTCTTGAGTCAGAATGTTGAACATAAATGTTGACTTCAAAGAAGGTTAATAGCCAAGCTATAATAATAATAATAATAATAATAATAATAATAATGACTATTTTCCTTTAATGTTTGCATCCACAGGAGCCCACAGCTGTACTTTGTCACAACCATTGATTCTCTTCTCTCACCAGCATTAGGATGTACCTTCCTGCGTTCACAGTGCCTGAATCCTTGAATCATCGCATTTGGTCTTGACTATCCAATTAAATCATATTGGCAAGACATTTATTATGAGACAAAAATGATGAAGTGGGCCGGGTGTTGGTGGCACACACCTTTAATCCCAGCACTTGGGAGGCAGAGGCAGGCAGATTTCTGAGTTCGAGGCCAGCCTGGTCTACAGAGTGAGTTCCAGGACAGCCAGAACTATACAGAGAAACCCTGTCTCGAAAAACAAAAACAAAAACAAAAAAAAAATGATGAAGTGTTTTTCCCAAGGTCTTAGGTTTAGTAATTGTTCCAGACAACTCAGAAATATTCTTGTTTCCAGTTCTTATGAAATCATATCTCTGGGCATTTAAATCACTGAGAGAAGCAACTGATAAAACTGAGACAATTTTCAGTTTGTATTTTATTTTTCAGGCATATGCATTCTCATTGCATCTCTGTAAGGAAATCCGAGATGGTCTTTTAACTCAAGTGTTGTGACCACCTCCTAAACTCTCTTTGTAGGATATGTATCAATTACATCCTGATTTGATTTGATTTTTTTTCAAATTTATGTCTTCTCTCTTTGAAAGCCAAACTAAACAAAAAACAGGGGAAATAAATCTTGTGAAAAAACTTAGAGCCAGGCGGTGGTGGTGCACGCCTGTAATCCCAGCACTCTGGGAGGCAGAGGCAGGTGGATTTCTGAATTCGAGGCCAGCCTGGTGTACAGAGTGAGTTCCAGGACATCCAGGGCTATACAGAGAAACCCTGTCTTGAAAAAAAAAACAAATCCAAAAATACCAAAAAAAAAAGAAAGAAAGAAAAAAAGAAAAGAAAAGAAAAAGAAAAAGAAAAAGAAAAAGAAAAAGAAAAAGAAAAAGAAATAAACTTTGATGGGTTCTGTTTTCCTAGTTGGACACATAAATCTCAGATAAAAAACATATGAATTTCTCACAGTGATATCTCCCACAAGTAGACTATATTCCCTCTTCTTCTTCCTCTCCCTGGTTACAATAAAGGAACAGAGAGAGGAGAGCTGGCATGAACATGGCTTGTAAGTATGTTCCTATATCTATTTATTCATTTCATTGATAACTACAAAATGGCATGTTTTCATATAGATAGTAACTTCCTTTGACCACTCAGAGTTACTTCATAACAAGCTCTTTTGCTACGTGTATATTATCCTGTATGTAACTGTTCATAGTGGGTTCAATACTTTACACAAAGAAGAATACTTTCAAATTCTCAGAATCGAGAGCATGTCATACAATGGAACGATAAGAAACTAACTCAGAGCAAAGGGTAGGCCTGATTCATGCCCCAAGCCTCCTGATTGTATACATATTTTCATAAAATGAAAGAGCTTTTTCTGCCCTTGTTCTTTGGTGAGTATAAAGGCACACAGGAATAAACAATGCCATGAGCAGGTGTCCCTGACTTAAACATGTCACCAGATGCAATTTGTCCCAAAAGGTCTCATTACAAAACCAAGTAATGGTCAATATCAGCAGCACAGCACGGCCAAGATTAAATTCCTGAAAGGGACATGTGCCGAGTCTGCTTGGGGGTGAAATTAGTTCAAATTGATTTAAGGGTGTAGTTGAATAGGACACATCCCCCCACGGCATGTAGCCCAATGTTCTGATTACCAGTCTAGGAGGAAACAGGTTCATCCTGTCCTGATTCTCAGAATTGGCCAGCCCTCATTAAGTGTGACTTCTTTGGAAACAAGATAGATGCAGATCTAAACAGCCAATGAGCATCTTGGTCCACAAGGTCACTGCTGACCTAAGAGGGCAAGCAGAGTCTCCTCTCCCCGTGTGGGTGTGAGGGATGGGGAAGAAGGCAGCCCATATAGAAGACAAGATAAACATTTTTAGGAGTCATTAACCATGTGTTTTATAATGCCCAGTGCAAATGTCTCCTGATTGAGGAAGTAACCACATCAGTTTGGAAACAGGAACTTTTTCCATTGTTAAATGCCATTCACTTGAAGGATCTTTCATATGGTAACAGTGCACATAACCCAGGCAGGGACTGTGTGTTATTCCTGGAGAACTTTTCCCATTCTTTCATATGGCCACAGCATCGGTGTGAAGTAATGAATGAGGTTGGTTGCAAAGACCAAAGATGTATGTTCAGTTATGGTCATCAAAAAATGGCAAGGTTTTTCATCTGTACCCAACTATAGTTTATATTTCACTGTTGGCAATTGGATGAGGACCCAATCCTTGCTTACGGACCCAAGGGGTCATGAGCCTAGTATACTCTATAGAACATCTTTTAGTAAACAGGTGTCAAGTTGAACGGCAAATGAAATCTGCCTTAGTTTACACAGAGTTAGACTTGTTGAAAGCCACAGCTAACTCAATACTTAGATCTGAATGAACAAACTAGCCATTGCTACCCCTGCTGGCAATACTGGTCAATATTATCTGTAGCACCGAAGAAGAATGTAGCTTGGGGGAGCACCGATGGCTGGGGTTTGAAGGTTTCGTTTCCTTGTGGTTTTGGTTTGGTTGGTCATCTACAGTGTCTTGTACAATACTTAATTTTCCTTGATCATGTTTTCCCATGTTCTTGCTTTTCCCAAGGAAATCAAACCTTGAGTTGATTGATGTAACTTAGGAGAGCCTGCTTTATTCTTCCTTCCTGTCCTACAGAATACAACCAGGCTCAAATGCTTGCCCATTGATTGAGTCCTTGTTCCACGGATAGTGGCACTCCTGCAGTCTTTTGAAAGGCCATTTCTTTGTGTCCATGAAATTGCACAAATTTCCTTTCAAGGCTCACTCTGCAGTTAACCAGCTGCAGGGACACACAGGATGACTTTCTGTGACTAGTCATCAGCCAGGGTTCTGACTGGTTACTTGTGGAGGCCATCCTTGGGCTTTGGAATGGCAAACACAATGAGATCAATGTATTCGGTAACAGATGTCAAGGAGGGACATTTAGAATAAAAAAAAACCTACTGAAAGAGTATCTGCCCCTGACATTTTGTAATTCAGTGTGTATTACAAACCATAATGTTATTACAAACTCAATGTATGTGGCTTACAGTTTTAGTATTATTCATTCTGAGGACCTACAGCAGAGCCTTTGAGAATGCAGGGGATGGGCAGAATAGGACATGGAGAGAGAGAAAACACTTCTTAAACCATGAGTTAAAAAAGAGGGAGCTATGACAAAACAGGCCATATAAGTCAGACAGACAGCCTTGGAAATGATACCTTCATCAAGGATATAGGCCTGTTGGAGGAGAAAGTCTGCAGGCAAGCCAATGGAAGCAAAGAGAATGGGGTAAGGGTCAAAAAGATGAGGGAGGGACTTTTTTTTCCAGCATGGAATAATAATAATTGTCTTTTCCTAATGGAAGAAGTGCCAAGGCCAATTTTGGAATACCAAAATGATAAGAGAAGCTGGAACTGGGTATAAGAAAATAAGACAGCTTATTTTCTATTTTTCCCCCAGGGGCTCAAGTTTTTAATCAGATGAGAATTTAAAATATATTAAAAAATAGAAAGTACTTCTTCAAAGCAAATTGCCCAAAGAAGATGAGAGAAGCTAAAAATACATACCTTCCATCAAGAGGTTTATTTTTTCCTCAGAAGATATGGGTTTTTTTAAAAAAAAACACAGAGAAATGTGGAAATGAAGAGATGAGTTTGGCTGAGGTCGTGCAGAACAAGGTCATTCCTGAAGGCTAAAACCACAGAAATCCACCCAAAGGGAAGTGGTAAGGAGGTAGATGTTTGCAAGGAGCACATCTGCAGTTTCACTGTTGAAAACAGCTGTCATGTAGAAGCATCCCCTCGGGATCAGGGGTGGGGTGGAGGGTGTTGTCTTTCCCAGAAACAAATAATATTTCTGATAGAAGAAAGGGAAGGAAGGAAAGACAAAGAGGAGCAAATAAGCCAATAAATTTCAGAAATTTCAAATTGTTGAAATTTCTCTAACAATTTCTCTCTTGATTCTCCAAGAGCCCAGTGGTTCAAGTGCCTGGGTGGCGTTCGAGACTAGACAATCAAGGTAGGAAATAGAGAGCTATGTCTGAAAATGTTAATCCCAAAGGATCACTGATTATTACCACATTGTTTGCCTCAAAATAGACCTTTTGACCTGCTGGCTATGATGTGGTTCCTGCTCTCTCCTAGTCCAGGCAGCCTGCTGCTCCACATTGAATTAGCTTCTCCTTTTTAAAGGTAGAAAATTCAATTATGCCTCACTTCCGGTTTGTGAACACTTTGAAGTAATAAAAGGAAGAAAATGGAAATATCCACTTAGGATGATGGAAAATGACTTTAAAACAGAATAACCTAGTTCTGTATCCCCCAGCCAATCAACTATATTAAGTTGAAGGTCATTTGGACAAAGGATAGGATAGCCAATTTCTACAAATATTAGATTTAAAAAGAGACATGAAAGTTAAAAAGGTAGTCTACTTTTCCCACACCATCTGTGATCTTGAAGCTTTTAGAAAGCAGAATGAAGGAGTTAGCATACTTTGGATCGTCCAGCTTCCCCTCTTTATTTCTATGGATACCTGTGCTATAAAGAGAGGATTCAGTGCATCTGTCTAGACAGTAAGGGAGCTAATGGACGATGACGGACAGTGATGACGGCATGGGTGGTGTTACTGACTTAAAGTAGGTGGATCTTAGGCATAGCTCTTGACTCTTTGGAATCATACTTCCCTGCCATGCTTCACTGGTGGGTGTGGGTGGGTGTGATGTACACAGCTGAGGCTGAGAGACGGAGGACTCTAAAACCACTATCAGGAATAGGATTTTTTTTTTTTATGAGTTGGGAAGGCAATGTTTGGTGTGTATTAAGTGGAAACAGGAAGGCAAGTCTTCATTCCTCCCAAAAGTAGCAGCTCAGCTCTTCTACTGGACCTTGAAAGGAGCCTAGTATATTCAAGAAGAAACTATTGAGTCCTAAATTGTCTGCCTTTGCATCAGTATGAACTTGCTCGCACTCCCCTCCCAAGGAAGAGGCCTGGTCTGCTACTTTATGCTGAGGTGCTCAGGGCTTATAATTAATTGGATCAGGGTTACTTGACCCAAGCCAATAAATTATCAGATGTCTTGACCTTACAGTCAATAACTGAGTGGCTGGTGCCATTTTATAAAGTACAGTTCATCTTTCCAAAGATGAGGCAAGGCTCTATCTACTTCTTTTAATTCTGTCATTATTTAATGTTATGATCTCGACATGGAAGTGTTTTAAAAATAGACTATTTATGAAGCAGCTCTCTGAGGACTCAGGTGGTCTTCAGTGAATAACCAAGGGAGTGGTTCTACCGATGAATGACAGGAGCAGACACTTGAAAAACAGCCGTCATCTGAGGGGGAAATGAGAGGAATCCATATTCAGGACTTACTTGTGCGCCTTGACAGGCTTCTCCGGCTTCTCATTATACGGAATGACAAGGTCAACGGCAGAGTCTGGCTTCTGGAGGAGAATTCCCAACTTGATCTTGATCTCCTTGGCCCTGAAAGGATGGATGTCAGGGGACGAGAATGACACATGGCACACAAACCCCAAACACTGATTTCTTTCTGCATCAGAGAAAGAAAGCCACAAAGAACCTCTCTTGCTTCTTCCATTTCTATTACAGCAAAAAAGAACATAAAGATAGAAAATAGGACACACAGGTTCCAATAATTGTTTAGAAGACACCAATTATTTCCATAATCTCATTCCAATCTTCATTGTTCTATTCATATTTTCTAATTTCTATATGGCAGGTAATATTGTCTTGTTCCCATTTTGCAGAGGGGGAAACTGAATGACAGAAAGTTTAAATATCTTAATATAGCTCAGTGAGTATGTGATCAAGCCCGAGCAGTCTGTCTCCAGAATCTCCGAGGGTAATTACTAACTGCACTGTCTCTCAGTCTCCTGAGGGCTCTGGCTCTGGTCACCAACTAGATGTAATACTTTTGAGAAATTTTGTTTTTATTTTTACTGTCAGATCTCTGTCTTCTTTCTATAAAATGATAGAGTAAACCTAGATGTCTTTGAAAGCCATTTGCAATCATAACATTACAGTATTTTTGCTTAATTGTTCTATAGCTGTTCTAAGTAGCTTCCTTTCACAGCCTTCCTAGAGGAGATTCATTTTCAGTGGATGGACTTGAGATTTAATAGCCCTTTAACTTCAACATTTTAGTGAGCAGATGTGATCAGAATTCTGGATGGACTTACATCATAGGGTGGGACAGAATGGTTTTCACTCAGTTTTAAAACCAATCTTTGAAGCAAATCCTCTTCATATTAGACTTTAAGCAGACCATGGATATTATATAAACATTGATCTTCTGTCTGTCTGTCTGTTCATGTATCTATATATCTATCAATCATCTATCTATTCATCTGTCTGTCTCTATCCATCCATCCATCCATCCATCCATCCATCTGTCCATCCATCTGTCTAATTGTGTGTGTGTATATATATATATGTATATATATACATATATATAGATAGATAGTTATAGATATAGATAGATAGATAGATAGATAGATATAGATATAGATATCTATATGGTGTGTGTGTGTATGTGTTCAAATGTGCCATGACATATCTGTGAAGGTCAGAGAACAACTTTTGGGAGTTGATTCTTTCCTACCACTTTGTTTGGGCAAGGTCTATCATTTCTGCTACCCTGAATACTCCAATCTAAATGCTCCAAGAGATTCCATGTAATTCTCCAGTTTTTAACCTCCCATCTCATCATAAGAGTGGCAAGATTACAGATGTGAGCCACAGCAACAGGCCTGTTGTGTTTTCTAGGGATGGAACCCAGGCTTTCGGGGCTTGTGTTGAAAGTACATTTACCAGTTGAGCCATCTCTCCAGCCCTAAACCCTAATCTCAAAAAGTAACTCACAGATAAGTTGTGTATTAGGAAACCCCAGAGTGTTCTTTGTCACTCTGGCCCTCCGCATGCACTGTTAGGAAAGGGCTTATCATATTGCATTATAGCTATTGATTTGTGCCTGTTTTCTAAGCTGTATAGAAGAACCCTTTCAAGGTAGGAGCTGAGTATTAAATGCCTTTTAATCTCTGTGCCTGGCACAGTTGCTTGGCAACCTAGCAAATATTCAATAGTATTTGTCAACGTGAACTAAAATTATCTCGATTTTATTTCTCACCAATCTGTTAACATTTGTCTCCAAGTCTGTGCCAATCATAAGCAGAGCCTTAAAGAGCTACAAGGGGGGTCACATTATAACCAGACAGGAGTTTGATATCGTAAACATACTTTCCTATTTGATGCATAGAGATAGCAAAGAGGTAACATACACAACCAACATTAACAATTTTGTATCTTCGAGTCACAGTTAAGAGCCCCATTTTGCAACGTATAAAAGCCACAAATACCCCATTACTGTATTGAGTGTTTTATTAGCTCAAACTATGATGAGGAAACTGACTTAGATATAGTTAACTCTGCGTTATCCTTTTGTTTCTGTTTCTTTTTACTTTTGCTCTTTCTCTAGAAACTTCCCAGTGAGTGTGAGCCCAGCTCTGGAGCTCCTAATATCAAGCAGAGCTCAGCTAAACAAAGCCTTGTGATGGGAATTGGGAATGAGCTGCTGGGGGTCGGGGAGGGGACAGCTTACATCACATAGTGAGTGAGATGTTCTCCCTTTGAGTCCAGACTCTACAAGCTACATAAATTATCCGATGTTAAGTGTTTCTGGCTTAGAAGTTGGGACTGGTGAAATGGTTACGTTCTCAGGCTTTTGCGATGGCTGAATTGCTAGCTTCAATTGCATAATCATTGTTTTCAACCTGCTCTAGCCCATGGTTCCCACCTCACCTAATGAAAGTGTCAGAAAATGACATAGGTTATTTTTAAATCAGAAAAGTTTCTTTGAACATTCTAAGTCTTGATGTAAGGCTATCCATATTATATTATCTGGAATATATGTATATATTATACATATGTATATATACATATACATATACATACACACACACACACACACACACACACACACATATATATTATTGGCCGTTGGTTGGGCACTGTATACAGCACTTGTGACTACCCTCTGCTGGCCAGTATGGAGCACTACCATCAGAGATACAAGGTCTGTCTTCTCCCAGGCACACTTCACTATCCAATAAGAAGAGAGTCATCTGCCTCCTGGCCTCCACACATCTCTCAGTTCATGCACTCATGCACGTAAGGACAGCTGTTATCAGTGTTGATCTTGACACAACATTACACCCACCAACACTTGCCTAAAGACTGGTGATAAGCTCTCACATTCGGGGGGGGGGTGTATTGTTTTGTTGGTCCTTTAGAATTTAGGCTTCCTCCCCTTTTCCCCTTCTCTTCCATTTGTATTTCTTGGTTCTTTTCTTTTTGCTTCATCGGAGCCATTTGCTTTTGTAAAAGGCAGGAAGGTACTGGTTTATAATTTTTCATGCAAGAGCAATAGTCAAGCATCCATGGGTAAATATAACAACAGAGTTTAAAAATATTCATTCATTTCTTGCTAATTTACAAATTGATTCTGTTTGCTGTGCCAGTTAGTACATAATAAACAAACACCCATAGGCCTTAGCCTTTGCTTTTAAGTCACCTATAGCCTACTGAGGTCTTCCACCGGGGTCTCCAGAAGGGAGCAGCCCCTGAACAGACAGTCCCAGGTCCCACTAAGGTGAGTCCAGGGAACTTCTCAAGAAGCAGATGTAGAGTGGGAGAATGACCAGTTGTCATTCAGTTGGGCAAGATCTTTTTTTGTTTCTCATAAACCTGTTAACATTAGCCTGACTGACCTTTCAGGGCAGAGAGGAGGCCATGTGGATGGACTGCTTGATTGTGAAATGTAACGTAGAAATACAGAGCTGTATTAAAATGAGGCCGTCCTGTCCTCCTATTCTCAAGGGAAGAAGGATGGCAAGGGACCACCATGCTGCACCAAGCTTGTGACGTATTTGGCTTGTGTGCATGAAAAGGTTGAAGCTAGAGAGAGGGCTCTTCAACAATGTTTCCATGGAAAGAGGAGGCCAACTATTTTCTTAACTTGGATTGGTTCAAATTGTCTGTAGCTGTCCATTTCTGGATGCATTTTGCATTTTCCCATAAGGAGTGTTTATAAGTGGCCACTCATTTCCTAAGATGGCGCGCGCACGCGCACACACACACACACACACACACACACACACACACACAGAGGATATTTTATCTATATCAATTGTTCAGAGGCCATTTTTGTGTTGTGTGATCTAGAAAAGAAGTACTACTTATAACATCACCTCTAAAAAACAAAAACAACTCATGTTCTGAGGATGAACCTCGGTTGGTTGTTTACCTAATGTGAAAGATGCCCTGGATTTAACCTTCAGAACTACATAAGCAGAATAGTGACAAAGTCCTGTAATCTTACCATATAGGATGCAAAGGAAGGTAAATGAGAAATTTAAGGTTATCCTTTACGCCATAGACAACATGAGATATACGATATTTATAATATATACACTTATGTGCATGTGTGTGTTTGCGTGCACATATACATACAGACATGCATGCATACATGTGTATTCCTTTTCTCAGAGCTGATATCTATACCAGAACACCAGGTATTCTTTTCTTCTTTGCCTTGGGAATGTAGGAGAGGGGGAAGTAGTGTGCTTCGGACAGCACTGTTACTGAGGCTCCATTCCTGGTCTAGTATACAGGCTCAAGAAGAAGATGTTGAAAAATCCTCAGGAAGTCCAACTGACCTACTTATTTATTTGTAATCATGCAGAAAAGGATGAGCAAGATTGCCTCCACTCTCATCAAGCAGCGACCATTTAAAACAATCAGTGCTCAGGTTCCCGCCACCCGGAACACTTAGCATCTTCACAGAAACGAAGCAAACGAACAAAATCCCCCAAACCAAAGAAACAAAACCACAGAGTTGCTACATGGCTCTCAAGAGTTCCTGGGAAACAGCCTCTCCCTCCGCTGCCTTCCTTCCTGTCAGAGCCTCACACAGAGTGGGAATCGTGCAAATCAATGGGAAAACCAAATAAGCCCAAACTGGCCAAATTCATTTCCTGTTTCTAGATAAACTTGAGCATATCTGACACTAATTTAATTTCAAAATCATCTCTATCTGGAGAGGAGAACTCTCTAATGTGTTTCCCGCATCAGCTATGATCCCTAGTTTTCTTCGACTGCACACTAGGCATTTCTCCCTGGCTAAATTGCATTAATGCTGATTAACAAGAAATGATTTGTGTCTCCTTGGGTCTGTTATCCTTTTGTGTTACAAGGAAAAAGAAAACTTGTTTTGAAATAAAATCAATTGGAAGTGCCTGGTGGAGTGTTTAATCAGAGGAAGATAATTCTGGAGATGAGTCACACCTTTCAAGCTGCAAAGTTCGAAATAGTAGTAACCTTGTGCAAGGGTAAATCTGCTCCCAGTGAGGGATGTTGGCCAAGGGATAGGAATCCCATAACGCCATAGACCACTTTAGTCCTTCTTGCCAGCTAGTTAAAACTTGGATGCAAGTTTTAACCTTTTAGATGGATGTGTGAATGTGTAAGGGCAGCACCGAGCCTCACTACAAACAGAAGCAGGGCTGACTTTTTAGAAATAGAACTATATTCAAGAAAGCTTGATTGAGAGCCTATAGGGAGGCTCTGATTCTAGATGTTTCGAGGATTAAGATGCTGTTTCTGGCCCTGGTGGCATCTGGAATAACTCCAAAGGGCTCATTGCTCACAGGTAAACTACATAGTAGGCATTTTCCCATCACTGGAAAATATTGATGGGACATAAGAATGAAGAGATGATGAGTGTTCTAAATTCACACACACACACACACACACACACACACACACACAGAGAGTTAGCTCTCATCTTCAGCTACCCCCACCAACTCCCTGGAATCTTCTGAATATGACTGCTTAAAATTACAATCACCTAGTATGACTGACAACGTATAAAACCAGTGGATGACTGGAAGGACCATAGAATGGCTGAGTTCTGTTTCTATCTTTAAAGTAACCAGAGACGGAGAAGTGAGAAGCCGAGGCTCGGGATGAAGCTCAGTAAGTGCTTGCCTAGCTTGGGCAAGGGCCTGGGTAGATTTTCAGCACCCAAAATCAAAACAAGAAAGAGATAAAAAAAAAAAATGGAAAGAGAGATGAAAACTGGTGAGCGGCGCTTTGAACATGCATTCGGTTATTCATATCACTTTTAATGTGTATATGTCGATGAGAAGAGAAACCTGAGCGTAACGACAAGCCTAATCCCACCATGTCAACGAGACAGAGGGGCTGTAAGGGTCCTGTGCTTGGGAAACATCTTGCAATTGCAGGCAGGTTTAATTCTAGATGCCAGACACATTTCAAGAACACCCACCGAGGAAGGCAGCTTGGGAAGTGTAGGGTGTCATTTTCAAAACTGGTTTCCAGAGGATTTGATCTTTCCTTGGACAAGGTAAATCTCAATGCAAGCCAAATCTTTGTTGCAGATGCCCCCTGCTGGCCACGAAGAGGCATGAGCTACAATTGATGTAGAAAGAACCTTGGATCTGGCTAAGGAAACCCTGCAGGCTTCATCCACAAAGGTGAAAAGAATCTTGCTTCCGCAATAAATACCCAAGAAAATGTGTAAAACACACACACACACACACACACACACACACACACACACAAATCTTGATATCTACCATCTTTGGCTACCCCCTCTCAAATCTTCTGAGCAGGGCTGGACCATTTAGATGGAGAAAGACTCAGGTCCACCACTCTATTTTTCATCTGGCTAAAAACAAAACGCCGGCGGCGTTTGTTTTAGCTATCTAACAGTGTTACATGAAAATTTATACCTAATTTCTTATCTGATTTTCATAATTTATTTACAGTATCTTAGGCAAACAACCCTAGGTTTAGTCTGTATAAAAACATCCCTCAGTGACGTAAGCGGTAGGAAGGCCAAGAAGGATGGCAGAAAATATACACTGTCATCGTTGTTAAATAACTGAGATGCGGCTTCAGCGATGACAGCTGTCCCCCAAAGCCCATGTGATTGATTACATTAAATGACATTCTGAACTATAAGATGGCTGAAAAAAATGGAATCGACAACACCAGTTGTCAATTATGGCATCGTTATAGAAAACACATTTGCCTCTTGAGAAGTTTGCTTCCTGTCAGACTTAATAACAACAGCTGCCATTTTGTGCTCTAGCTCTTACCTGAGCTGTACCCAAACAGTTGTCATTCAGATGCCCTCACAGGCAAAGGCCACAAAACACTAGAGAGGGGCTCGGGCCCAGAAAGTGTTCTCTTTGCCAGCATGAAGAATCCACAAACTAGGTGTAAAAAGTAATGTCAGGCACTGTGGCACGAGCATGTAGTCCCCGGGCGGGATAGCTGGAGACACGTAGGCTCTCAGATTCTCACCAGCTAGCCAGCCTAGGCTACTTTGTGAATGAAAGACCAGTGACAGACTGTCTCATAAAATAAATAACCAAATAAATAAGCCCAAAGAATGACAACCAGGGTTGCCCTCTGGCCTCTCCACAAATGTGTACATATATGTACGTGCTACACACACACACAGACACACACACACACATACATACACAGAGAGAGAGAGAGAGAGACAACAGAAAACTCTAAATAAGCTAACTTCTTCATAAGACAGACTGCCAATTAAAAACTATATACAGTTTCTTCTGCTGCTCACTTACTTAACAAACTAATGAGCAGAATCTTTGCTGTGTGCCTGCCCCGTGCCATACACTACGACTCGTAAAGAAAATCTCCTGTGGAACCAAAGACAAAACCCAAAGGACTAGAAACAATGGAATCTGTTAGCTGCTTCCAACGGAGGCACTGTGAGATAGGTGTAGGTCACTGGGTATCTGCCCTAACCACACATGTATATCTCAGTGGTGATCAGCAAGCTTCTTAGAAAGTCCAAGCTCCATCCAGGCCATCTCTAACTGTTCTTGCTGGCCTGATCAAGATCATTGATAATGGAATGTCTGCTAGAAATGACGTTTTAAAAAGTGTGCGCTCAACATCTCTCAAGTCATCTCTGAGTAAGGCTCAGATTTGGATTGGTAAGCCCACTGAGGACCCTGACCGTGTTAAATCAAGTTTGTAAAGACAGAGCTAGCCTTTCACTCCTAGAGATGGCTCCTGCAGTTGGATCATTGACTCTGAGGTTTCTTAGTGTCTAATATCAACCACGAGGGCATCCGAATCTCAACTCAGATCCTCTCATGGGTGAGCGAATCCTTTATCCAGGTGCAAGCAGAACACAAACAGTGGGACTTTGTTGCTACTGGGGAATGAATTATATAAACACACCAGCTTGTTAGCTAAGAGTACGCCTTCGCTTTGGTTCCACTGTAGGTACAGTGGTCCTGCTTTCATCAACGGATGCTGAAGCTATTGAGAAACAACTGCTAATCTAGCTAATATAACCACAACTAACTACTAAAGACTTGTTTGTCTGCCAAAAATAACCTAGAATTGGCCTTGAATGGATCACCTCATTATCCTCTAGTCACTTACTATGTAAGTGAACTTATGCAAGCTGAGTGTTCCTGAACCTCAACAACACATCTATAAAATTAGGATGAATTAGGAGATGGGGTAAGAAGTCTCTGTGAGGAGAGCAAGGAGACAGAGAGACAGAGATAGAGAGACAAAGAGACAGAGAAGAGAGACAGAGAGAAACTCCCCTGGACAAAGGACCACAATACTACCAGTTTCCAGAACTAGTCAATTCCACCCAACCACAGCTACAAATCTCTGCCCATTTTCACACACACCAGGGCAATGTTGGGGTTGATGGATAGATGGATAGACAGCGCCCATAGTAATTCCAAACCCAAAGCAGCAACTTGACCCAGGATGATAACTACACCCAGCCAGCCAACCCTGGAGTGACTGCCAGAGATGCTGGAGTTTAAAGAGAAACTTAAAAAAAATAATGGTCTCCATTTAACATGATTCAAGAAGTCAGTCCTTTTTATCTAAGTAGAAAAATGTTTCTGCAAAAGAGAGTGAGATTGCTTAAAATCAAACAGGAGGTGTTTAGGAGAATTTATGAACCGTAACTGTGATGAAACCGTGGAAACAGTGAACAGTAAATGTGGAGAAGTTTCCATTACCAAGAAAAGCCATCAAGGTCAGAGTAGCAGCCAGCTGCTTTGGATAACCTTGTCATGTGGCCACCTGGAACCGTCCCAATGACATCATATGACACTTTCCAGATCTGCAGTCCATCTTATACTCACAAACAATCCATCGAGCCCTGTCCAATCTCTTCCCTGCACTTGGCAGAGAAGACCCATCTGCCTTCAACTGGTAAGAATCCCATCTCAGAATATGGGACCAAAAACAAGAGTGAACATGTTGACAGGATTGTTCCTTGAGAGAAGCCAAGTGGAGTACTGGGTGCCTGTCCAGACAGCACGTATCATACCCGAAACAAGCTCCTTTTGCTCAAAGGAAGACGTGGCCGCCTCAGATTTCTCAGATCACCTTGCTTCACGCATGACTTTGGGTACTTTCTGATCTGTTTGCTTGTTTTTACATCTCTACAATACAAGAGCACAAGAATATAAGAAAAACTGTGCCTACCTTTTAAGTATCTTTTATGAATATGAAATGAGTTACCGTATGTTAGGCATTTCTCTCAGTGCCTGGAACATCTACCAGGGCACACCATAAATTGCAGGGTTCAGAATTTCTAATGTTATTACAGAAAGTCCTGTGCTAAGGAAGTAACAATGTTTGTGCAGTCACAGAACAAAAGGCAATCGTCAGTAAAGGGAAACACGTTGTGGCAGCACATGCCTTTGATTAAACCCTCCTGACAATCTAGTCAATTTGCTCGGTGATCTTGGGTAAGTATTTGAGTTCTCTGGTCTGGTCAAAAATGGGGAGGGAGGCCGGGCGTGGTGGCGCACGCCTGTAGTCCCAGCACTTGGGAGGCAGAGGCAGGTGGATTTCTGAGTTCGAGGCCAGCCTGGTCTATAGAGTGAGTTCCAGGACAGCCAGGGCTACACAGAGAAAACCTGTCTCGAAAAACCAAATCCAAAAAAAAAAAAAAAAAAAAAACAAAACAAACAAAAATGGGGAGGGAGGGGAGGTGATAAGACTCCTGCTGACTGTCTAGCCATAGTAAGGCTTTATGATTTTAACATTTGACATCTTTGACATATAAATAAAAAAAAGTGAGGGCCCAAGGTCTTCATAGGCTATGAGTGGTACCTTCTATAGCTTCCCAATGCCCTGTTTCATATGTAACTACAACCATCTTATTCCCATAATGTATACTCCCTGACCCTTACAGGCTGTCTTCCTCATTCCAACAGCTGATCGGTTGATCTTTCTTTCCAGAAAATTCTATCAATGTGTCCTTCCTCCTCCATGCTTGAATTTACCAGTCCTGAAGAATTGAACTGCTGTGTCATTTTGCCTCGTGTGACATCTTGCCTCACTATCCTCATCCTCCCCTTCCCATGCCACCCCCCACCACCATGACACACACAGCCTTGTCATGGCTGGATGAGCTGCTGGTCTCTCCCGAACTCAAAACATCACTTCCTGGCTTCCCACAAGTCCCCAGTTACCAGTCTTGTTTCCCACTCTCCTCCCATAATTCCTTACATGCACTCCCCCCATCTCTCTTCTACCACACACCAGTTTAAAACCCTTTGATCTCATCCCTTCCCCCAAAATCTGTTACCACTTCAGCCTGTCAGGTTGCTCTCGTTATTGGGATGGAACGGAGAATGAAAGTCAGCCACGTCTCACCCCTTGGCTGTATCTTCTACTTCCAGCCATCCAACAGGGACCCGCCCTGTGTTACTGAGTATCACAACTCACTTTGTATAACAAAATGGCGATGGAGATCCACGGGGATGATAACAAACCATCCCACAGAGGTGCCCACAGTAGCCTTTCATGCAAGTAAATATTTGATAAGCATGTGTGTTGTTACTACTGCTGTCCCTATTATAGCATTGTGTGTACAGGCTCCATACAGTCATTCTGTATTAGTCTATGTGTCAGACTTCGGTGGGATAGCTGTTGTCTGTTGTGGTCTGTGTGGGTTGATAGACATGCATTGAACAAGGAGATAGTATTCAGTCAACAGGCATGTGCTTAGTTGGTAGTAAGGTCAGTTTCTCTCAGGTATCTCTACCTCGCAATGACATGAGCAGCTCTGAAAGCACAGGGGATGAGTTGGCATTGTTTGCGTGGAGGCTGCCTGCTGTAGCTGCCCAGTGCAATGCAATCACGTTGTAATAGCTCTTTCCTTGTGTTGTTGGTTTACTTTGTATTTTTACAATGGAATTTTTCCCAAGCTCTGTCCACCCTCTACTGGAGGAGTCCCAGGAAATTTGGGACATTTCCCAAGATTTCATGGCCTGTCTCTGACATACTCATCACTCAGGGTAGGTTACTGGGGGTAATGAAGAGACAGTGTAGGGACAAGATGGTCAGGCCAGAAACAGCTCATTTCCCTTTGACCTTCAATTCCCCATCTTCAAAATAGTGTCGGCAGGAACGCCGGACTTTTGGTAATTACGTTTGCAACCCAGATAATGGATAATGGGAAATGGTCCTACAGTTGGGGAAGAGAGAGATAATTGTGGAAATTTTGAGCTCCAAAAGTGGAAGGGTCAACGATGTTCCCACGAGAGCTTCCGTGGACACTAGTGGTACCCACAACCCCAAGCATCCTTTTATGTTCAATTACGGAGAGGCTCCTCAAACTAAACTCTTATTCCTGCATGTGGCTCCTACTTTAAACTCATTTAGCATGTCCCAAATGAAAGGATAAATAAAGGGCGTTAAAGAAGGAGAACAAGAAATAGAGGAAGAGGAGAAGTCGCCAAGATTGAGATCTTATTAAAGACCAGCCTGCTTCCCATCATTTCACCAGCTTTGTCTTGCCACATTCAGGCACATTTGGGGTCTTATTCAACGCTTCCCTTTGCCAAATGGCTTAAGGGTCTGCTGAGTAAAGTAATGGCTCACCAATGAGGAACCAGAGAATGGCTTCTATGGCTAGAGTTAGCTTTGAAATATTCTTTTCTCTTTCCCTGGAAAAAAATTGAAACAGCAGTGTATACTTTCTCAGATTTCTCTTTTTAAAAGTTATCTATTCTCTCTCTTTCTCTCTCTCTCTCTCTCTCTCTCTCTCTCTCTCTCTCTCTCTGCCTTTCTCTATTTCTACTCTGTCCTCAACTTCCCTCCCCATGCCAATGCCCTAAATAAATTCTATTCTATACAAAAAAATGTTATCCATTGATTCATAAATTTATTTCCATAGTGACTAACTTACTTGTCCCATTTTAATGGAGCAAATGCTGTTTGTCACAATCTGTAATGAAGACTGTGGGAATACTGTATACTATTAGTAAGAAACATTTCTGGCATCCAGCAGTTTCCCCTTTATATGGAGACAAGGATGGGGTGACTTATTTGAATGCAGCCTGAACATGAGTTGGGGTTAGCATACCTGTGGCCAAGCTGAGGTTTGTGGAGTTCATTGTTTGACTAAGAGCAGGCATTTATTTAGTAAAGTTGCAACACGACAATGTCTATGTCACATGATTTGTATGAAAATTCGACACCTAATACGCAACCAAAGGGAAATCAAGGGATATGGGATAGGATGTGGTGCAGTTCACACCTGCAACCCCAGCATGAGAGGTCACAGTGGTGGGATTATAGGTATGAAACCACCCCTGCTCTACCTCCCTTTCCCCTCAAAAGTGGTATGAGCTATGTAAAAGGTAAAGAATTTTTGTGGGAGAGTTCAAGGGAGGGAGAATGGCTTCTCCCTGAAGGGAAGGGGGTAATTATAGAGAATCTAAGGAACTTACAGAGGACCAATCTTTGGGGTGCATAATTTGATGAGACACCATGCTAGGGAGAAGAGGTGTCTGTTGGGACCCAAGAGATCTCAATTTCTTCTTATCCTTGTCCTAACTCTTCAGAGATTCTTCCCCATAAGTATGCATTTTCCTAAAACACTTTTAAATTTTTTCAAAGGGATCCATGCATTCTATACCATAGCTCTCACATATTGAAGACTGAAGAATAGAAATTGCCTGGAGTTGTTACTAAATTATAGATCTGGGCTTGTTGTGGGAGCAGGGTCCAGGAACCAGGCAGGTAGTCACTCCGCTGCCCCAAACCATGAGCCACGATGTTGATAAACATGAGGGCATATTATGTCAGCTTTTGGGCTGAGCACCTTCCTCTAGATCGGGGAGTTGAACCAGCTTAGAAAGATATAAATCTATCTAACATATGTTGCAAATGTAAGTCAGAATTGATACAAAGCATACCCAAGAAAAAAAGAAAGGCCCGGGGACTTGGAGGAGGAATGCCAGAGGGAGCCTAGGAGAAGACAGAAGGGATGAGCAACATCTTCTAGATGGAAAAAAATTCTGTGTAAAACCTGGAAAAGACATGGCCTGTGACTGAGACATTTCCACTGAAGATGATGGACAGCAGGCAGGATAGAGTAGAAGCAGACGGCCTGGAGAGATGGCTCAGCCGTTAAAGGCTAGGCTCACAACCATAAAATATAAGACTAGAAACAGACAAAGAACACAAGGAGACTGAGTCACATCAAGTTTCCATTTCCATGTCTCCCACATGTAGGCAGAGCTTCTACAGATGTGCTAAAGTTAAGGTGGGCCCACAGTAAATCGGTCATTGTCAAAAGAAGACAAGGGGACCGTGGTCTTAAGGTGATGTGACAAGAACACAGATGCTGGAAAATCGCTGGCTTTACAGAAGAAGTCAGGGCCATAAGCCTAATGCTATAAAAGGCAAAGAAATCTCCTTTACAACATCCAGAAAGAAAGTAGCCCTTGGGATCCATTCTAGACTTAGGCCTCTAGAACTGCATGAGAATAAATGTATGTTGCTTCAAGTCACCAAACTGGTGGCAATGGTTACAACGGCAATGGGAAATGAATCCATCATCATCTCATGCTTGCTTTGGAGGTGTGGTTAACTATCCATAAAGCATAGTCTGAAAGCCAGTGTAAGTGTTCTCAGCTCCAGGGAGACCTAATGCCGTGGGTCATCTAGGACCCATACCTGTCTTATGCTCACAAGCACATGCACACACACACACACACACACACACACACACACACACACACACACACACAAAGAGAGAGAGAGAGAGAGAGAGAGAGAGAGAGAGAGAAATTCTTTCTCGCATACACACAGAGAGATAGAGACAGAGAGAAAGATTTCAAAATGAAGTAAGAATGAAATTGAATGAAAGAAAGATACAGTAATAAAGTTAAAAACTAACATCCTGATGTTATGCCATCAAAGGTTTGATAGATGGTGAATGAAAGTCCTACCCACCACCCAACATGAGAGAGTCCCAAAGAAATTCCTTCTGCTTACCATATTTGGAGAAATTTATAAGAGCATGGCTCAATGAAACCCTCACTACAATTGCTTGAAGAAAAAGTCAAGAAAAAGATCAGTAAAGAGGCAGGGTCCCTAGCCCTAAGAACCCCCTGAGGATCCAAGTGTTTAATATCATTGAGTGAAAATGATCATGAAGATCACTTTCCTGGACTCCTTTATTTGAGAGCCCCTTGCACCCTGAAGATGATCCAACCACCCTGGTGATGACCTGACTCATTTCATCTTGAGCAAGATCACAGAGAATTAAGGGTTGATTAGATTGCCAAAGTGAAACTCTGTGTGAGGCACTGTGTTTCTTTTCCATTTATGGACCCTGTGTACGACAGGAAAATGTCTCTCCTATCCAGTATTATAAAACAAATATTTAAATTCGATCTCTAAGCAATGCTAACTGAGCATGCTCTATGGAAACCAATATGGTTGCCTCTGCTGGAACAGTACACAGTCAAAACTGAGAGACTAAAGACTCTCTGAGACTCTGTGACAGGCATCCTGATGAGAACCTCTGAATATAGCTGGCCAATGAGATTAAAGCTGGTGGTCTTGGAGGCTATAAACAGGTCTTGATAAGGGAGGACTTACCATACACTGAGCCTGGCATAGACTTTTCTCAGCAGGAATTAGACATGAATACTCAGTTCACAGAAATAAAGAAACATTTGTCTAAGATGGGAAAATAGGTTCCCAATACATAATTATCTTTGGCAAAGAAGTTATTCCCAAGACTGAACACATGACCTCCATCTTCAGGACCCACAGGATGGAAGGAGAGAACAAACTCCCTCAAAGTATCCTCTATCCCTCACATAAACACTATAGTTTGAGCGTACACACACACACACACACACACACACACACACACACACCTGATATGCACCACATACACACATACATGCACACACAAATAAATGCAGTAAGAGAAATTCGCTCAGTTCTCCTAAATGTCTGAGTAAATCCCTGATTTTAGCAAAAGATTTATCATATATCAAAGTCAGAAAAGTACCATACAAGGATGCATGCTAATCCACTCATTCAAGTGGCATACTTGTTTTAGAGATGGAGGACTCAGAATCAGATGTAAGATTCTAGAAATTTATAACACGGAAAGGGTCAGACACCAGACTATCTACACAATCTCCCAAAGGCATGTCAGGTCTCACACGTCCACAGTCCCAAATGTTCCTCGTAAGCTACCACTTAAAACAAGCTGCCGGAATACAGGAAGCCACTTTTAGATGGAATGTCTTGATTCTTTCCAAACTTCTTGAGTCCTGTAGATGTGTGCTTCATCAATAAACATACGTTCACACACAAATCAACAGAAGTCACAGCCTGACCAAAATAGCTGTCTGCACTTCACTGCTATTAATAAATGCATGGAGAGCGGGGTGCTTCATGCTGTCACAAACACATTGCTTCTTCCTCCTCCTCCGACCTGAGAAAAGGCCAGCTCAGACTCAGTGTATAAATCCTCCTTTATCAAGACCTTTCTGTAGCCTTCAAGACCACCAGGTAAAGGAACAGGTCCAACATCTTTCTAGAAATGGAGTTTAAGGAAGAGAAGCAGATGAACTTGACACTGCTTGAGACGTTTCGGGAGAGGCCATTGGAGAGGATAGAGCACGGATCTCAGTCTAATTTGATATTCACACAGTGGACCTGCTCAAGTTGTTACTGTCCAAAATATTCCAAAGTTGTTTGGCTCAACCCTTTAAACCCTGAAACTTTTTTTTTTTTTAAGAAAAAAGAAGTGCCTAGTTAAGTTATCTTACCTGGGCACAGCAGCAGTAGATTGCCTCTCCTGGAAATATCCTGTGGATATTCCTGGAGCTCTATAGCCAGGCAGATAGATAGCCCAAAGCTACATGTGGATTAGATGTGTTGAAAATACATGCTCCTGATCTTCAGGCTGATTCGACCCACTGATGTTCTAGGAAAGACCCAATTCCTCCATCTGGCTCTCTCTCTCTCTCTCTCTCTCTCTCTCTCGTGCGTGCGTGCGTGCGTGCGTGCGTGCGTGCGTGTGTGTGTGTGTGTGTGTGTGTGTGTGCAGGTATGTGTGTGGTCAGGTATGTGTTAGTGTGCCCATCAAGGTACAGGTACACCTACAGTAAATAATCTCGATGCTCATGCAATCAATCTCAGTTAAACTACATGGGACACACACACACACACACACACACACACACACACACACACCCCACAAAACAAACAAACAAACATCCACTGACAAGTAGGCACGAGACTTATTGGGTAGAAGACAGGAACCAGTGAGCGTGGGAAGGAGATGAGAGGGTGTAACAGGTAACTATGATCTAAGCACATTCTATACACATATAAAACTGTCAACAAATGCATTTAATAATTTTTAAATTCTACATTACAGATAGCTCTATGGACAGGTACACATCTAGTGAAATATAATAGCTACAGCTTGTAAATATGTGACTGGATTTAGGTGAAGAAAATAACTAAATTAAGATGAAAAAAAATTGTAACATATGAAGTCCAAATTCAGAACAGCAATGTGGTACGGCTAGAAGGAGTGTGGAGGACCATGCATGATCACACGTGTTCGTAAGTAAGGTAGAGGTTCCTAGAGATTGGGCTCGGGACCAGCCCTTGGCTATTAAAATCTAAGATTATAGTTCAGGACTCTGCCTGCTCCCCATCTAACAACTCTCTAGAGCAGAGCATAGCTTCCTAAATTGTACCTGCAAATCGTGTGTTAAGTGGGGGGAGGGGATGAGGAGGCATTTATTATGAGATCCAAGAGCCCCAATCTCAGGTGTGTCAAGTTTTGGATCCTAATTCAAACAGCCCAACTGCAGACCGGTCACTAGATGCTTGAACATTTACTGAATGGCTCCAAGTGTTAGAGAACACTACTGTTAATTTCTGGATAAGAATCGCTTGTGGTTTTTTAATGAGTTTTCTAATGTTTTATACAAAGTGCGCAGTGTATTTTCTTAAATAAACAAAAAAAGGAGAAGCTCGAAAAATACTTCAGGAAGGTAAGGTAGATGATTAAGAATGAAATACATGTTTAACAAAGGCTTTGACACAGAACCGATTAAAAAGAGTGTGTTCAGGGCTGCCTACAGTAGAGAGGAGGAATTACATGGTAGGGCCTACCCGTGATTCCTGTCACCTTGTGGGTTTTGGGGTGTGTGTGTGTGTGTGTGTGTGTGTGTGTGGTTTTGTTTTCCTTGTGGCACTTCTTCCCAACAAGATTGCCAACTCATTTTCAGACGAGGAAATGGGGCTTAGAGCCAGGGCTTCCTCAGCTCCCCAGGGAGGAAGCGAGAGGAAGACTGTGTGGTCTCTGCTTCTTCTGCATCCCCGGGACTGTTCCAGGGCTGACGCAGATGCAGGATGGGAGACTGCAGTTAATCTCCCTGAGCTGCAGCATCCTCCTCCTTTTTGCTTACACCCCCCCACACACACACACACACCCACCGTCAATGGGTCCCCCCACCCCCAGTCACTTTCTGGGACAGTCAGAGAGGGTCAGGCTAAAGCTGTCTTGCAACTGGACTCCGCCTTTAAAATATGGTCCACGGCCCACACATTATCTGGGGACTGATTGAGAGAGAACTGGCTGGCCTCCATTCACAGCCTGCTTCCTGTTGCTAATGATTGATCCTGCCTGGCTTAATTAAAGTTTCACTACTTTTCTCTCCAGCCAGCAGCAACACAAGCCATTGACACTGGCCCAAGAAACATAGATAAACTTTACTTTATTATCATCCTTCCACTTAAATCTGTCGTTCTTACTCAAAAAGGAGAAAGATATTAGATAACCTTCCAAGGACCTTTCCGGACTAAGCTTCTGGGATCTGACGGCATAAACCAGGTTAATGGAGACTGAGAGTGAGGAGAGGTGATCAGCCAATACAGGAACATAGGAAACCACAAAAGCAGCTATGACGGTGGCGCCCAAAGAAACAGTCCAGCTGTGAAGTCCAAAAGCCAAAGGCTTGACCATCTTGGAAACAAACTACCTTCTTGCCCAGGTTATAGAAATGCTGGGTTTCCTTCCTCTACCCCTCCCCCATCCCTGCAGGAACTCCTCAATACCTCATTATTTAGAACTTTTTCCCCAGACCTAACAAGTCCCTGCTAATGTTTGTTCTTCCTGACCCCCTGGAAATCAGAGAAAAGTGCCAGGCTGACATTGGGCGGCCCTGTCTCTAACTTCTACCAATTAGTCAAGACCTTTTTCAGGAACATATTTATCAAGAGCCTACTATGTTACCAAATGCTGATTGTCTTTGTAAAATTCAGGCAAAGTAGGAAAAGAATCTTGTTCCGTGCAAATATCTTTAGTTCTCAGGGTCAGGCTTTTGGTGAGGTGTTATTTATTTCTTCTCTGATACTGTAGCAAAAATACTCGAGGCTTCCAGTCCTGCAGGATCTGCAGGTTTTGGAGCATGGTCCTTGTATCAGCTTGAACCTGGTGAGGATTACATTGCAGACATGAGAAAGGAAGACACCATGCAGTGACGGGAGGGGTGCCCAAAGAACCTTCTACTAAGCCCCTTTGTGGTTTGTGTCTTGAATATCTCTCCCCATAGATCCAAAGATTTATACCAAATGCCAGGTCCTCACAAGGTGCTAACAAGGAGGTGATGGGATTGTTAAGAGGAAGGGCCTGGAGAGCCAACGGTGATAGTTCCTCAGAGTAGGATGTGAGACCTCCTCCACCCTCCATCCTTTTCTTTGTAACATGGGAGTGGGTTGAACTGCTTTGTTCTGCCATGCACTCTTTTTTTTTTTTTTAAATGGGTCTGAAATAAAAATCGGTATAGCCAGTTGATTATGGATTAGAACTTCCAAAGCGCAGAGCTAAAGTAGACCTCTTTTCTCTGTAAACGGATTTTCTCAGGTGTTTTGTTACTGTGATGGGGGGAAAAAAATAAACCACCTGCCACAGCCAGAGCTCTTAAATATTCTATGGTACTATTAGATGGTCTCTCTACCAGACACAAGGCAAATCCAAACCATGGAATAAGAAGTGAGGTGTGCTGCCTATGAGGCTGTGCCAAGTATGGCTAAAAGCTTGAAGGTGTCTCTCTTGGATTAATATGTTCCTGGGGGTCACACTACAGGTGGTATAATGCGAAAGGAAGACACACCTCACGGCGAGGGGAAGAGGTCCCATACGGACCACCTACTAAGCCCTGTTATGGTTTCCATCTTGAATGCCTCCCTAAAGATCCACACAAAACAGCTTGCTCTGCAGGAGATGCTAATGGGAGGGGGTAGACTCTGTCAGAGGCAGGACCTCGAGAGTCAGTGATGGTACGTCCTCACCGCGAACACACAACAAATACATCTGTTGCCTGAGTCTTGGTGCAGGTTGCGTTAATACTGGCCACACTTTCTATACCCTCTTATGTCGTTGTTTGTACATGCAGCCTGTCCCCCTGGCCTTAAAGGCATCTCTCACATCTCTTTCTCCTACAGACGTGCCTGACTCTTCAGCCCTGTAAGATTAGTTTAAGCATCATTTTCTTCACTTCTCGTGAAGTCCTCCTCAACTATCAAAATTTCTGAAGCCCATGCAAGCTCCTACCTTTTATTTCTAGTAAGCACTCTGTATGTATTCCTGTCTGCCGGCCCACAGCACTCAGTGATAAGCATCCTCGTCAGCCTTCCTACCTGGGGGACAGTATCCTGTGAGCAGGGTGTGGCTTGTCATCCAGATGCCTAAGCGGTGTGTGCAGGCTTGAAATAACTGAAATTGCTTCATCAGTAAGGATCCACAGTTTCCCAGTGGCCTCTCCTCTCCATTAATAGTTTACTGTGTTCTTAACATTATGAATTCCACACATTATGAATTCCACAATGTGTTCAATTATGACACTAGCTTATCAGCTACAGGGGGTTTCAAATGAATACATTCCCAGCAAGAATAACACCAATCCCCAACTGGAAAGTCCTAGCTTTAGTGAAAAAAAAAAAGAAAGAAAAAGGTAAAAATAAATAAATTCTACTGTTGCTAATGAATCTAATAATGAATCTAATGATAGTAATAGAAATAATTGCAAAAATGCCATCCATCATTGTAGCTCTCTAAACATTGTCGTATTTACATAAAAACTTAGGGCAAGAGGAGTTACAATATCAAGATGCCCCAACCCTTGCAGACTATCACAGAACAGCGTCAACTGTTCAACAGTATAATGACGTAAGATCCATCCACTGCATTAATGATGTTCAATGTGATACCAAGTAAGCTAAAGGTAACCATGCATCTATGCTGTGGAAAGCAAAGATGTATCCTCTGGTCTTCAAAGAAGTTGGGACGCCATTCAGCTGTAAGCACTCTGCCTGTCCAAAGCACTCTGTAGGGGAGGTGGGCGGAGATGGGGTGTGGGCAAGATGAACAGTGCCCCGCCCTGGAATCCACTTCTCGCCCCCTGGTCCAGTGGATATGACCACAGACTTCACTGCTACTGATTTCTACATCTACATCTTTGACTCTAGGGAATATGTTCCATCTTTTCTCTCTTAAAAACAAAATCACTTAAAATTTATTGCTGTGATGAAAAACATCAAAGAAAATGTGACATGTTAAACAGGCAAAAGTCTTTGGGGGTGCACTAAATAATATGATCTTCTCAGGCAGACAAAGGGAGGGTGTACAGGAATCGGTTTTACTTCTGTTAGTGATTGAGGGTCAAAGCAAATCCAATCAGGACTGCTCCCTAAGAGAGCAGAACCTTCTACCTACAGATCACGTGGGGTGTTGAGTTAAGTTTCTAGTAAGCTGACTACTTTAGATAGAAGATTCTCTACACACCACAGCACAGTCCTGGACAGCGTGTGTCTCAGAGCTCCAGGTAAAAGACAAACCCTGAATCCCAGGGGCTTTTCTTTTGCCCAGGAATCCAGCTACTCCAGCTAATGAATAGGGAATAACTCTCTCCCTGTGCCCCACTGCCAAACCTGCCTGCAGAGCCCTCGCCCCCATCTCTCTGTGGGAATGAAGGTCACTCTCCCCACAGTTAACTGTGTCAGACATTCTTCTCAGCACGTTACACACAAGAGCACTCACTCGGTCCTCAAAACCAGCCTGTGAGATAGACGTTAGACGTGCATGCTTCCTATCTCCATTTTACAGATGAGGAAAGTGAGAGGTTAAAGAAATTACTCAAAGCTACCGGAGAAATAAGCAGGGGAGACAGAATTCAAACCCAGACACTTTTATTCTTTGGTGTTGGAAGTTACTTTTTTTTAACACGTGTGCACACACACACACACACACACACACACGCACACGCACACGCACACGCACACGCACACGCACACACAAACACACACACACACACCTGCAGAATAGGCATCCTCTGGGAGAAAACAGCACTTTCTGACACTCTGTAGATTAAAGGACCCATGGATTATCTCCTGTTGAATCTCTAGCTCAGATCTTTCCAGATCTTTGTACTGCTACAGATAAGGCAAGGCCAAATCTATTACCAAGCATCTGTTTGATCTCAGTGTGACCCCATCCCCTCAGAGCCTCTGAGTAGCCTCCCTTGAGCTCACCACATCTTCATCTCCTACACTGAAGAAGGTCAGTTCTCACCTTTCCAGGCACGAGTGCGGCAGAGCTGCCAGTCCCTTACACATTTTGGCACGCGGCTTAGGTCCCCAACTTGAGCACGAACCTCTCTCTCAACAGCTGAACACTTCCGTGGAAACTTCAACACTGTCTGGGGGCAGCCTTTCCCTTTGGGGAATATATACAAGCTCTCTCGCTGCTCTGTGGCTCCGAGGACCAATCAGCAGCCTGGAAGAAAATTGTGGGCTGGAACTCAGCAACAATTTGCCTTAGGTGGTGGCTGGGAGCCTTTCCTGGCCGCAGGCACTGCGGGGACTGCTTCTGTCACTACAGTCTCTGTTTGTTTAGTCACGGCTGAGTTGGAGCCTAACTTGAGATAAGATCATTAGTGCCTGAGGACTGAAATCTGACGTCAGCCAGAACAGTGGTGTGGGCTTTCTTCGAAAGCAAGGTACCTTGAGCCACTTCTGCCAAGGGTCCTGGAATACAACACTGAATCCACCTCACAGTGGAGGAAACTGCTTCTTTTCACAGTGAAAAGAGTGTGTACCTGAGGATCTCTCATCACCTGAGCACTCAGATGGCTGCTAAGAATTCGGAGGGAAAAAGGACCAATCCTGGCTCTGATGACACAGATGTGTGTTACATTGGTGCAGCTAGGTGTAAGCAACAACTGTCCAGGAACACCTTTACCAGACTTAGGGGGGTCACAGCCTGTGTGCCCAACAAGTACTACTAATCAGCCTCTTCTCTTCAGGGAGTCTATTAAGGGAGCCAAATTAACGCTGAAGAGCAGAGAAAGGAGATTTGTTCAGTGTGGCCCTAGCCTGTCTACTACAGGCCTGACCGGAGATAGGGTGTAAGCAGAAAGCAAGGGACACACCTAACTGAAGGGTCAAGGCAAAGTGTGGTGCTCTGGACGCCAAAGTCCCAACTCCTAGTCTCTCCCACAAGCCAGTCTGACACAAGGTCAAGGTCATTGCTTTAAGCTGTAAATCTTCTTTCCAGGAGACAAATTCTTGTGTCTGGATGGGATGCCCCCAGGGTTTCAGCCATTTCCTCTCCCTGTAGGAGATTGGGCGGGGGTAGGGGGTAATTGCTTGGATTGCTTCCTTTAACATTCTGATAGTCAAAGTGGGGACTACAAGTGTTGCCTTAGAAGGTTTGTTCCTGGCAGATAGGTCCTTAACCTCCCCCCAACTCTTTAGCTTTAACACCTCAGGGTTGAGGTAAAATAGGCCTGTGATTAAAAACAAAATCACAAAGGGAATACTAGTAGGAACCAAGGTTAGAATCCAGTCTGGTGGTGTCAGGCTCCCTGCTATGTACCATTTCTGCGTAACTCTTGGTTTTAGCTTCTTTGAGAAAGGCTAGAACAAACAAATCCATTCCGTTGGCCTGGAAAGGGTCTTGATACTATCCTATGCAGGCTGACCTCAAACTTCTGTTCCTCCCAAGTTGTGAGATTGCAAACAGCCACTATTCTGCCCAGTGTGACTTCATTTCAATCCCAACAGTTTTCCCCCTTGTCCCTGCACAATGTTCTCTGAAGATGTGATTAAGCATCTGATGGTTTGTTTTCCACTGTCCCTGGCAACTGTATAAACTGATGACATGACCACTCTATGGTATGGGTAAGGAGGGGGGTTTTATTGTAGCTATGAAAGAGAGAACAGCCAGAGGCATCTGGAAGCAGCCAGAGCAGAGAGAGAAAGTAAACTGAACAGGGTCAGCAGAAGGGACATGGGCATGACAGAAGCAGGGAGCAGAGCAGAGAGGAAGAGAGGGACAGAGGGGGAAGGAGAGCAGAGATAGGGAGGAGGGAGACGAGAGGGACAGAGAGGGAGTGACTGAGAGAGGAAGACAGAGAGTGAGCATATCAAAAATATCAGGGTACTAAGGATAATGAGTAGCCGTGGGGAGAGAGACCTGTGGACTGGGGGAGTTTAGGGGAGTGGAGGGGGTGAGAAGGGCCAGGATGTTAGCTAACACACAGACTCTGAAATGTGCGACAGGTTCTTGTCATACCAAGTGATCCTGGAGGTGAGCCTGTGCTAATAGGCACCACAGATAGCCATTTATCCCTTCTGCATTTTAGAGTTTGGGAAAATGGAGTCTCCTTTGGACATGACAGTAACCACCATTAGATTAGTCCTGGTTAGTCTGATTTGATCCCATGTTGAATGAGAGGAAGGATAGATATCAAAAAGTTAGTGTCAGTAAACCCTTTGGGCCAATTCTAAGGAAGCCCTAAGAGGTATAGAAGTGAAAGGATAAGGTTACAAGCTAGGAATCCCCTGTGCCTGAGTCTTGGGTGACCCCAAAGGAGCGGGGGGGGGGGGTTCGGTTCACTCTTTGTTGGCCTGGAAGTATGCACACATCGCTCCTGCCTCTAGGGTCCGGCCGAGAGCCTCTGGGAGTGTCCCTGGCGTTTTTTCCCATCTCGCCTCCGCGGAATGGCTATGGTAAGGACAAGCACGGCTGGGGGCTAGCAGAATCACTGCGGGGGCTGTGGAGCTCCTGCCTGGGGGCACTTAGGTCCCCAACATCTACTGCCAGTGGGGGAGGGTGGGAGCGACCTGTGCGTGGTGGCCACGTAAGCAGAAATGACTTAACCAGGTCCCATCCGGCCTCTGTGGGAGGCTGATTTGCTCTCAGAGATCGTGGGCTCGGATGGTTTGAACTGATTGGCTTAGAAGCTTGTGGTAGGCAGGTTTTGTTATAAGCCTATAAAAAGCCAATCTGAGTCTGCCCACGCGGCTCCCTTCTTTTACCCTGCATGGTGAGACTGTGACCCCCAGAGCTCTGGAAATTATAATCCCTCTTGCAAATTGCATCAGGTCTGTTTCTGGTGTGTGATTGGGGTGCTGGCTTCCAAGGCGTGGGGTGCAGGGGTGCCCCCGTTTTTTCTTTCAGGTCTTACAGAAGAACCTCTCAGTTCTTAAGGGAACTAAAGAAAAATGTTAACAAGTCCCAGTGCATTATGAAAAGATTCCTCTATTTGTATCAGTTGTTTTTTTTCCCCAATGGTCAATGTTAAGTACAACTTTGTAGATGGGAGGAGCTTCCTCACTAGCTACCCATAATCCACAAATTCCATGAGTTGTCCTTATTTCTCATGCAGGGTACTCTCATGTGTTTGGGGGTTGCCTTGCAATTATCCAGGGGTCACCATGGGTAACGCAAGGTATTCAGCCTGACCCAGGGCTAGGCCACTGTGCTCTGGCCTTCTGTGGCCATTGCTTGGGCTGCCTCTGGCTGCAGCTGCAGTCATTGTCCTGCCTCTGGCTGCAGCTAAGTCATTGTCCTGCCTTCAGGCATACATCGTTTGCTGAGGAAGCCGTGTGCAAAGCTCTTGCATACGTAAAGTTCAATACGCAGCTCTGCATAGTTCCCGATGAAAGGATAAGGTTGCAGGCTAGGAATCCCCCCATGCCTGAGTCTTGGGTGACCCCAAAGGAGCAGAGGTTTGGCACTCTTTCTTCCAGAGTCCGGCTGCGAGCCTCAGGCTGGGAGGGTCCCTGACGTCTTTTCCCGTCTCACCTCCGAGGAGCGGCTGTGGCGAGGAGCGCGGCTGGGGCTGGCAGGATCACCGCAGGGTCTGCAGGGCTCATACCTGGGGGCGCTCAGGACCCCAACACCTACTTCTAGTGGGGGAGGGTGGGCTTTGAATACGTAATCCTGGCCTGTAACAGGAAATGCGTAACGGGAATTACGCATGTGATGCTGTGTGTAACCCTGGCTCGACCCTGTGCGTGGCGGCCACGTAAGCGGAAATGACTTAACCAGGTCCCATCTGGCTTCTATAGGAAACTGACTGGTTCTCGGAGAACCCTGGCTTGGATAATTTAAACTGATTGGCTTGGAAGCTATGGAGTGGCTTGTGTAGGCAGGTTTTGCTGTAAATCTAGAAAAGCAGTCATGTTTCTGCACCCAGTGTTCACTGTCCTCTACCCCACATGGGAGATGTCCGTGGCCCCAGAGCTCTGGAATTAAAATCCCTCTTGCTATTTGCATCAAGACTGTTTCTTGTGAGTGATTGGGGTGACGGCTTCCGAGGCGTGGGGTGCTGGGGTGCCCCTGTTTTTCTTTCGGGTCTTACACCGAGACAGATGCAAAGGACATTAAATGTATTAAAATACTTGCTTACAAAGTGGCCACTTAAAATATTCAACACAGATACTTCATCAAATCTTGACTTTGTTAAGGCAATTCTATAAGATGAAAGTCTGAAATGTAGACATAAAAATTATTTTAATGAAGTATAAAAATCTTGCCTTCTTGTGTCAGACATAAAGAAGAGTGTTGGTGTCATGCTAAGGAACACAGAAAGAGAAAGTAGTTTAGTAGGGAAATTATTTTTGTAAAAGTGCTACACCAGTACCCAAACTAGGCTAACCAGCACACTTGCCCAAGATGGCTTCCGTTCTTACTCCTGACACGGTGGTGAGTGTGTCTTGTCCCATTCATTGGAGTTCAGCATTACAATCTGACATAACTGGTTAATGTGTACAAAGCAGAAAGAGAAAGCTCAGTAAATATGAGTCCTTGCTGGGCTGATTGCCTTTGAAAGAAATAAACTTTTCTCACAAGAGCAGAAAACGTTAACCTTTTTTAAAATTAGATGAATCTTAGATATTTAGTGATGGGGTATGCTAATTCTTTGCTTGTGTTCTTCTTATTCTTCTTTTAAAGGCAAAACAAATTCCCTAAATGTCCTAGTTAGGAATAATGTTGTTGTGATGAAACACCATGACAAAAAAAATAAATAAATAAAAATAAAAAACAACTTAGGAAGGAAAGGATTCATTTGCTTTACACATCCACATCAATGTTTATCATTGACGGAGATCAGGGCAGGAACTCAAACAGGGCAGGAACCTGGATCTGCTTACTAGCTTAATTCTTGTAGCTTGCTTAGCTATAGAAACCAGCCCACCAGCCCAGGAGGGTCACCTCCCACAATGGGCTGGCCACTTCCTCATCAATCACTAATTAAGAAACATACCCTACAGCCTGACCTACAGTCTCTGCCCAATCTTTGGGAAGCACTTTCTCCTCTCTGAGGACTCTAGCTTATGTTAAGTTGATATAAAGCTTGCCAGCAAACCAAACAAATACAGAAGGATTCACCTCAATCAACTATTAAGTTTCAAGATATCAGAAGATGTCAGGCAGTCATGTACAGAAGTAGATTGTCTTTTTTTATTTATTTTTTGTAGCCTTCCAACTGACAAAACCTGTACAAAGCACACGGGTTGTTTTATAAGCAATCACTTGTACCCACCCACTACACATTTTAATAGCCAAGCAACTGACCAGTCACGTTTCTTGTGGCTTCCGCTCTAATGAGACAATCCTGGAATGACTTGAAAAATTTAAACTTTGAGATAGGGAAATTAAGAACAGGAGAGGGAAAGAATCCTTTTAGCCTAGAGTTCGAGGAAAGTGTCTTGCCACTGAAAAGCAGTGGTCCTGGGTGGCAACCTCACACTCCAGTCTGTCCCAAAGATCTCAGACTTGTGCAGTGTGGTCTAGTGCACTGCAGCTAGGTACACATCTCCTCTGTTACCCTTGCTTGCTTTTCTCATTCCAACTCAAAAAGAAAGGTGAGTTCTTCTCCCCTTTCTAGGTCCAGACACTGAACAAACTGCCAAGCAGGTATGTCAAACAAGTCTGTCTGGACACTGGACATTTTGATTTACTCTCTGCAGACTTCCCAACCCTTCATGCCTGGCAGATCATGAGGTTACCCACTCTGCTCTTCTCTCAAAGTAAATGTCCCCCAAGCTTCCTTCTTAGTCCTCTTTCTAATCTTTTTACATTTACAAGACTAAGCATCCCCCAAATAGAAAGCTGATTCCTCAGCAAGTATTTCGATATAAAGTATATAATTTCACAACATTGTTTACAGTGCAATGCATAGTTTCCCATCAATTATATCAAAGCCAATTAGTCCATGTCAATACTGACTAAACATTTTAAATGAACAAAGCCGAAGTGATCCTGATTTACAGATCAATCCTAAAACTAATCTTTTAATCATAGAGTTTAGTTTACCTAGCAAAACCAGTTCACACATTTTATGAGCATTTAATAGAATTATGTCTTACTCCATCTCCTAAGTCCTCTAATCAAAACTCAGCCTCACTTTCCAAAATTAACATTTAAAAGTACTGAATTCAACCATTAAGAAGTAATCTTAAAATTAACATTTCAATTAGTATTTTAGAGGAGCCTACAGGGGAGGATTATTCAACAAAAGCAAGTCCCTTTTGTCTTAATTCAATTCAGTCTTAAACCCTTAAATTTTAGTGAATAAAAAAAAAAAGAAATAAAATAGGAGGAGGAGATTACTCAGAGAGTATGAGGGAGATTTTTGTTGTAGCTATTAGGGAGAAAGCAGGCAGAGAAAGGGTCCAGGTTGAATGTGGCTGGCAGAATAAACCAGACCTTAGGAGGAGACAAAGGGAGGGAGAGCCAGGAAGGAGCCTCCAACTAAGAGAGGAAGCCTAGACAGAGACCAAGAGCTTGGTATAGAGAAACTGTTATCCAGGGGATTGCTGCTGGAGAAAGGCAGCCCAGTTCCTGGCTGGAGAGTTCAGGGTAGGGGGTTGGGTAAGACAGGCAAGAGGACCCTGTGACGGGTAGGGACTAAGGGATGCTGGGTTAACCTGGTGGTGTCAAGTTTGATGTTAGTAGGCACTGCAGCTGCCCACGTGTCCTGACTTTGATATCAAACATTTAGCTTAGCTCTAAAAATCCAGGCATGGAACCAATTGTTCTTTTGTTTGTTTGTTTTTTTACTTATTGATTTTCTTCAAGTTTCACATCATGTACCTGAGTCGTGCCCATCTTCCCATCCCCTCACATCTACCCTTCGCACTTGTAGCCTCCCCCCAAAATACACACACACACACACACACACACACACACACACACACACGCACAGAGAGAGAGAGAGAGAGAGAGAGAGAGAGAGAGAGAGAGAGAGAGTGAGAGAGAGCACGCATAGCTGATAGATCCCACAGCATATCCTTCTGTCCACACACCGTCACTTGTAAACTGGAACCTCACTAGTCCTGTTGTTGCTCTGTGTCATGGAGATTCCGCATCCTTGTATGAGCAAGACTGGGACCTTTATGCATCCCAACCCAGATGATATGGATTTTGAGGTGGGCCAGCACAGAGCCCTGGGTCTAGCCTTGGGTGGTAGCTGAACTTGTCAGTGTGCTGGCTCTCCCAGGACAGCTCTCCAACACTGCTCCTGCTAGGCCACACAGTGCCACCATTGGCAGGAGGCAGGATCGGTTCTTCTGCTCTTACACCCTTGGGGCCAGCTCACCCATGCCTTTGCCACCAGGGCCAGCTGCATTGCATTGCCCAGGTGAGGTTCAGGGCCTGGTCTGCTCTCACAAGTGCTATAGGTGGTGAGGGGTTGAGTGCACCAATTGTTCTTAGTAGTCCCTGAAGGTCTCTAGCAGGCCTGAGCATTCCGAACACAGGCCCAAGGTTTGAAAACCCGGCTCTGGCAGATCTTGTCCGTCCCTGCGTCCCTCTCCCTTGCTAAACCGTTAGATTACATTCCTAAAGCTGGCCAGATGTTCTATTCCTTTATTTGGCCACTTCTTCCTCCTAAGGATGACCACCGAGGTTCAGCTATCAAAAAATTGAAATTCAGAAGTCAAGAGCCCCCTTTAGGCTACCATAATTAACATGCCCAATCAAAATGAACCAGCTCATCCCTTCTTACCTTTGTAAGCTGCCGTTTGCCCACGGGCCATGTCTGTCTCCTCTCTGTCTGGATGCAAGCCTTCATGCCCTCCGGGCAAATATCCCTCTCCTTTTTTCTTCCCACCTTGTCCTCTATCTCCTAACTTTGCTTCATAGTATTTCCTGCCTTTTATCTCTCTGGGACAGATAAATCTCCCTTCTTCTGAGAACTTGATTTTGGTGTGTTCTGTGCCGAGTTCGGTCCTTTCAGTCCCCAAATTGCCAAATACATTCTCACATACTCCCTGCCAACTGTAATTCTCAGTAAACAGTAAGTTTTTTTTTTTTTAAAAGGAAATGTAGGAGAGAGAGAGAGAGAGAGAGAGAGAGAGAGAGAGAGAAGAGGAGAGGAGAGGAGAGGAGAGGAGAGGAGAGGAGAGGAGAGGAGAGGAGAGGAGAGGAGAGGAGAGGAGAGAGGCAGAAATTTTCTACTCTAGGGCAAAAATTGTAGGTTTCATGTTTAGTCTCAATGTGATCTTACAAAACATTCTAAATTTATGTAAGACCAGTCACCTACAACTCTTTCTTCCTAAGGAAAGAATCAATATTTTCAGACAAATCCCCTCAATACCCTTGTTTCTCAGTCTTAAATGGTCAACAGAACCCCAAACCTTTCCTGTCACACAACAGATACCCCAAATAGTTCATCAGAACTCCCAATTTGTTGAAAAGAACTTCCCAATTGACAAGGCCTGGCCTACAAATAGCACTATGGATTGATCATGAGCCTGGTTTTTTAGACAATTCACCCTAGGAAGTCAGACCTCACAGCCTGAGCCCCCTTTAGGCTACCATAATTAACATGCCCATCTCCCTTCTTCTGAGAACTTGATTTTGGTGTGTTCTGTGCCGAGTTCGGTCCTTTCAGTCCCCAAATTGCCAAATACATTCTCACATACTCCCTGCCAACTGTAATTCTCAGTAAACAGTAAGTTTTTTTTTTTAAAAAAGGAAATGTAGGGGAGAGAGAGAGAGAGAGAGAGAGAGAGAGAGAGAGAGAGAGAGAGAAGAGGAGAGGAGAGGAGAGGAGAGGAGAGGAGAGGAGAGGAGAGGAGAGGAGAGGAGAGGAGAGGAGAGGAGAGGAGAGGAGAGGAGAGGAGAGGAGAGGAGAGGAGAGGAGAGGAGAGGAGAGGAGAAACCAAGCCATGTTTCCTTCTTGCAGGCCTGTCTCTGTGAAGCATAGGCTTGGACTAAAAATAAGAGAGCCCTACTCCAGTTAGAGTGTGTGGAAAGGCAAAACTACTTCTGACCAGAAAAGTGCACTCCTCACAAGAGCAGAAGGGAATGCGCACAGGAATAGGATGTGCACCTGATTTTTCTCATCCTAACCTGGGGAATGACTGCATCTTTTCTCCATTGACTGGAGTACAACTTCTTTATTAGATATAGAGGCATATTCCCAATAGAAATGAAGATAAGCCAGGAAAGGGGTGGCCACTTGACACTTTAGTTCTGAGAAGGCAGTGAGGCCTTAGTGTAAAAAAAAGTCTGACTCGGGGCGGGTAGTAACACATTTTTATAAATGTCTCACAAAGAGGGGAAGATAAAAAAAGACTTTAATTCTTTGCCATAAACACAAAGTTTTAATATTTCTGTTTCTTTCTCAGAATAACAACTAACATGTAATCTTTCCTGCAGTTAAAAATCTACAGGTCCTGGCAGGGAAAAAGCAAACCCAAGATAAAGAAGACCTAACCATGACTGCCCTGAAGCTTCTGATCGCCTGAATGGCAGAGCAGAGGACTGATAGATTGGGGAGAAACTTAACAAGGGTTTGACTTTCTGAGATTCCAAACCAAAGTCCAGACACTCACTTTTCTGCTCCACATAGTAGAGGTAAAATGTCGCTGGCGCGTGCTAAAGTGGAAAGACAAAAAAAATCTCTGGAATAAAAAGGACTTCAGTAGCTGCTGGGATGATCTATCTTTCATCTTCATTTGGGATTAACTTGCTGTAGCCAGCATACTCCCAAGTGTGCCTTTTATCCCTTCATGGTCTCCATATTGTCACCAGACTTAGGCGGTCACAGCTTATGGGCCCTACAAGACAGTCTTGGCCACCCAAGTCAACAGGAGTCAAGGGAGATTTATTCAGTGTGTCCCGGAAAAGAGGGATGAAGTCACCTGGTACCTCAAAAGCATCTTTAGGGGTTCTTCATGTGAGGGGAGAGCTCACACAGAAAGGAACAGCTATGCAGAACTAGACAGCCAGCAATGTGTAGTCCCCCTGCCTACAGCTGTCCCAGCTCTCAATCTCACCTGTCAAGTTGTCCAAGCAGTGTCATCTGATGAGTCATTAGTCTTTCTACTGGGGACAAGATCCTGTTCTGGATGTCTTCAGGCCTTAAGCCACTTCCTCTTGCAGATGCAGACACCTGGAGAGATTTTAATTTCTTGAAGTCCAGATAGATCCGTTACCACTTCAGGGAAGATTTTTCTGGAGCTCAGTGGTAGAGGAAACAACATGGCCATTTATATAAATGAAAGCCCATGTGGATGCTGTTTATGAATTCATATAGACCTGAAAACACAGCTCTCTTCTCAAATGGGAGATAAGATAGTTTATGATACGAGTGACCATGGCCTGGGAACACAGACTTTCCCCAAATAACATATTGAAATAGATAGCAATTTCATGATGTTCTTATATAGTAACAGAACAACGCAGCAACAACAGCAAAAACAACAACAACAACAACAAGTCAGAAGTCATCAAGACACTTTCAAATACATGAGTGGGTACATCCGGTAGGCAGGCTATAGAAAAAGTGGGTAGAACACAGCTATAGGCCTTAGATGCTATCTGTCAGAGGTCTCAACCTTTTGATTGATGGAATCTAGGCTTTTGTTAAGTGTTAAGTTACTACATTCCAAAGGTGTTTTTTTTGGGGGGGGTTTTGTTTGTTTGTTTGTTTGTTTGTTTAGTCTCTTAGTTACAAGATATTAGTTTTGTCACAAAAGTAGGTAAAGAATGGCTAATAAGGGACCTAAAGAGAGTCTGAAATAAGGTATAATTTGCTTCCAGCCCAGCCTTTCAACTTCTTCATCACCAGAGAGTCAGCCCTGAATAGGACTTCAGTTTGAAGGTAAAGTTTCATTCTGAGAATGTTTGCTCTCAGATACACTTTATTTCTTTCTGTGGGTTATAATTAGAATGTGTTTTTTAGAGTCACGGCTAACAACAGACTGACGACTGACTATTTCTCTCTCTACAGTGTATGCATGCAGTTGTGCATTTCAGGACTGCATCCTCCTGTGATCACTTTCATCCCTCTCTTTCTGAGCACACTGGGTCCCTCTCAGGAGCAGAGATGTTTATAAATACTGCTTGACTGAAACAGACTTTCCAAGTTCCGCCATTCGCAGCTTTATAAACAGCAGTCAATCAATTAGCCCCGAGTTTGCTGGTTTTGCAGCTGATGTGAAACCACTGTTAAGCATGAAGTCTAACACGGTGAGTGGGAGGCATCCACAGGTGATTCCTTACCAAATGTTTGACTTGCTTCTTGATGGACAAAGGACCTTGAGGTGGTAAGAATGTAAGCCAGGGAGGGGGTGTAGTGTAGAGCAATGGTGGGTGCTTTCTCAGTTAGGGCTAAGAATTAAAGCAAGTTTCTAACTGTGTTCCCAAAGTTCCAGCATCAGATTTACTAACACACAGATTAGAAGCCAAAGTACAAAATTTTCAACTCAATGTACAATAATTTTAGAGAGGAAGTGGGGCGCCCTTCAATCCTAAGACATAGCCATGGACTATTGTATCAGTAGGACGGTGCTGCTAGGATGTGGGGAGGGAAACTGAGGACTCATGAGATGCAGAGTTTCAGTTATGGAAGATGAGAACTCTCTAGAGATCAAGGAAAAAGCATTTTCCTTACAGCTGCCAACTCTACTGTATACGGTACACTAAATGATTGAATGAGAATTCCCATGTGTCTCAATCACACTCAAAAAAAGCAAGAGCTTACTCATGGTAAATTAATTTAAAGTATTTTAAAATAAAGTAAACTATTTTTGTCTCCTTTTGCCTTCTGTAACTCCCTTAAGAATAGTAAATGTGTAGAAATGGTACAGAGGCAAATGGCAAAGGACGGGCTTGGAGGGATTTGAGAGAGGCTAAGAGCACTTATTGTTCCTTTAGAGGGTGCCACATTCGGTGCCCAGCACCCACAACAGCCGGTTCCTAACTCCCTGCAACTACAGCTGAAGGGCTATCACACCCTGCCCAGGCCTCCACAGCCACCTGCATGCATGCCATGCCCATAAACACATAAACTCACGTAGGCACATGCACATTAAAATAAATAAACCAATTGTTTTTAAATAGCAAAGGAGAGAAACAGATGAACTTTCTGTAAGATCCGAGTCTGTTCATGAACAGTGGAGGGGTTGGTTAGGAAAGATGACTGTGGCGACAGGGGAAGGAACTGAGATATGTTGCAAACAGGTGTCCAGCTTAGAGGAAGAGCCAAAGGGTTGGACAGTCAGTCTCCAGTGCAAGTAAACCACAGGAAGCAGGTGCTAACTATGGTTGGGAGTAGTGGGAGGAGCCAAGTCTTCATGTGCTGAAAGAGTCTCCTGTCTATAGACTGTTCTGATGTACTTCTACACTTGATCTTAGCCAAAAGGCTGAGAAGTGATTCTGATGTACTTCTAATTCATTTTCTTTTAAATATCTTTTTAAAAAAAAAATATGTGTATGAGTGTTTCTCTCTCTCTCTCTCTCTCTCTCTCTCTCTCTCTCTCTCTCCCCCTCCTTCCGTGTGTGTGTGTGTGTGTGTGTGTGTGCGCGTGTGCGCGCGCGCGCGCGCGCGCGCGCGCATTACTTGCAGGCAGGTAGCCAAGGAGGCCAGATAAGGGTGTCAGATCCTCTAGAACTAGAATCACAGGTGGTTAAGAGCCGTCTAATTAGGGGATGCTGGAGACTGACCTGGGTTCGCACTAAGAACAGCCAGTGCTCTTAACCACCGAGTCATTGCTCAGGTCCTAATTCCTGTTTGCAACGAAAGTATTTCCTTTCATTATGATTAGCAATATCTTGACTTAGCGTATGTTATAACTTCTGATCTGGGTTAGTATGTGACTGTGTGACAAGGACCAGTCACCCACCATGTGTTGATGGCTTGCCTTACCCTCCTTCTGCAAAGCCTTACCCTGAAGCCAGTAAAAGGTTCATGGAATAAGCAGAGGCATGCTGCTTTGTCTGTTCCTTTCACACTGATACACATTTTAAGCTGTATGTGATTTATAATTAAAGTGCAAGCTTGATTTATAATCAGCTGCTCAGAAGTATATGTTGCCAACAAGTGGTGATATTTGCTTCCAGACTTTTCACTTAAGCAACCAAACAACAGATAAAATTAAAGTCTGGGCACGGCAGCTGCTGCAAGAAGAAATTTGAAGATATTGTGCAGCAGTGGGTACATGCTTTTAACCCCAGCCCTTGGGATCTCCCAGTCTGAGGCCAGCCTGGTCTACAGAGCGAGTTCTAGGACAGCCCAGGCTACTGAGAAGAAGCCCATCTCAAAAACCAAAGGCAAACAAACAAACAAACAAAAGTTTGAGGATACATTGATTTTTATTCTTTTCCTGTTTGCATTACACCTGATCCACATTAAAATTTTAATTTAAGGCATTGTTTATCTTTATTTGTTTACTTATCTATTTAAAGTTCTGGGGGTTAAACCCAAGGCCTTCCCAGTATTGGGCAAGTGCTATACCATGGAACTACATCCCCAGTCCCTGTGATAAATTTTTAAATACTTTCATATATATATATATATATATATATATATATATATATATATATATGTGTGTGTGTGTGTGTGTGTGTGTGTGTGTGTGTGTACATATACACATATATATGTTGTGCTTTGAATGGACCCTGAAGATTTATGAGTTAAAACTAACTCCCCAGTGTTGGAGCAAAAGGAGCAAGTGGAACTCTTAAGTATGAGGTGAGCCTGAGCTGCATGAGAGGCCAGAGCAAGAGAGTTTATTTTCTTTCTTATACCGTACAAGGTCCTCAATAAGATCTCACAGAATTCAAGAACAGCCCTTGAATTCTATGTATACCAAACTCAACATGATTTTAAGCTTCTACCTGATATCACAGTATGAAAAACATATTTTTTAATGCTGTTCTTATCCCCTCTTAGAGTCAGATGGTTTGTTATAGCAGCATAAACAGACAAAGTCAATATGAAACCATAAGAAGCATGTAGCAGTTACCTACATCTATCATGAGCCCTGTTGATAGTGATGTAACCCCCATCTTACCTTTCCACTCTTAACCGTGAACTTCTGCTTTTAGCTTTAGATTATAATGGTAGCTGTCATCATAGAACATTTTCTATGTACCAGGAGCATAACAAAACTTTCATTCATTTAAATACTTAGTTCCCACAAGAAAGCATAAGATAACAGGTACACTTATACTTTTTTAAATAAAAGAATGCTTTAGTCTTCTTAATAAAGATTAAGTTATTAATGATTAAAAAGCACCGGTACAAATAAAATAAGCACAGAGACTGCACTCTACCTAAAATTCACACTTTTAGAAAAAAAAACTATCACTTTTTAGAGTCTTATACACATATACAATGAAATTTGATCAGACGTATTCTCCTTTTCATTCAACTACTCCGTATTCCCCCATCATCTCAACTTCCCAAATTCATGTTTCTTTTTCTTTTTCTTTTTTCTTTTTCATAACCCACTAAGTCCAGTTAGTGCTGAACATATGTGCATAGGTGTGGGACCATGTACTGGAGCTGGAGAAATCTGAGTGGCCACATCCTCAGAGCTATAATCCTCCATTCCTAATCACTCGCCCGTTGATTATAGTTCCTCAGTCAGGGATGGGGCCTGGAGGTCATCTATACCATCTATGTCGGGATTTTGGTGGCCCAAAGATTATGCTTTTCATTCCTACAAGCCAGTCCACCACCTGAAATTTGGTTGTACTTCTCTATGGGCACTTAAGGTCAAGCATCTAGGTCACTTTTTGCTTCTGCATTTACACCTGGAGCAGATTCCCCACAATGTTGTTCATAAAGGAGACTTACTAGACTGTGGGATACAGCATTGCAAGAGCATAAAGCCATCTGACCGATTTGGACTCCTAAGCCATCCCTTTCCTCTCATCCACCCACCCAGAATCCAACAATTGCCAAGATTTCTGTGACTGACAATATGCAGTGTGTTATTTTAATCTGCATAGTTTTGATACTTGTGAATATGAATTTCAGTCATATTTGTGCTGACCATTGGAGTATTTTTCTTTCATTTGCTTAATTCTTTTATGTTTTGCGTGTTACTAACTTGTAGTTTGGCTTCTCAAAATTGGTGTAAAGAACATACCTTTAATCCCAGCACTTTGGAGATGGAGGCAGAGCCAGAGCTGGAGACAAAGGCAGAGGCAGAGACAGAGGTGGAGGCAAAGACAGAGGCAGACTGATCTTTGTGATTTCAAGGCCAGATCTATAAAGTGAGACACTGTTTAAAAAAAGAAAAAAAGGAAAGGAAAGAAAAATGGTAAAAATGTAAAGAATATTTCTTTACATAAATAACAAAACTTAAAGTACGAGGAGCTAAGAAAAGTATAATTAGACCATGGATGATCTAATTATGTGGACATTGGAGATTAAGTTAATGTTCAAGGATACTGAAAAAAATCAATTCAAATAATAATTTGAATGAGAAAACAAGAGTTGAAATGTATTCACTAATATAGCTCACTGATTAAATTTCTTTTTTTTTTCCAACATTTATTTTAAGGTTATAACAGTATGGCAGCTTGTCGACTGATTCGGTTCTCCATACAACCAGTGCTCCTATATTTGTATATAGTAAATTACATTTTCCATAACACTGGTTTATTATAGGTGTAGAGGTTTGAATGAGAAGGGCCCCCATAGGCTCCTAGAGTTGAATGCTTAGAGTGGAATTGTACAAAGGGTTAGAAGGTTTAAGAAGTGTTGTCTTGTTGGAGGAAGTGTGTTACTGTGAGCTTTGGAAACCTCAAAAGCCCACACTAGGCTCAGGGTCTATCTCTCTGCTTGTGGAGAAGGATGTGAAGCTTGCAGCTATAGCACCATGCCTGCCTGCATGCTACCGTGCTCTCCAGCGTGATGATAATGGACTCCCTGAAACTATAAGCAAATCCCTAATTAAATTTGTTCTTTTGCCGAGTGGGTGGTAGTGGTGCACGCCTTTAATCCCAGCACTTAGGAGGCAGAGGCAGGCGGATTTCTGAGTTCGAGGCCAGCCTGGTCTATAGAGTGAGGTCCAGGACAGCCAGGACTGTACAGAGAAACCCTGTCTCGAAAAACCAAAAACCAAAAACAACAACAAAAAAAATTGTTCTTTTATAAGTCTTGCCTTGGTCCTGATGTCCTTTCACAGAAATAGAACAGTGACTAAGACAATAAACAAATGGGAGTCATAAATTTAAAAAGTAAATATAAAAGGGTAAATAGTAGTTTAGTCACATTAATATAATACCCTAATAAACATTTAAAAATATTCAGAATATAAAACGTAAAGGAGATGTGACTGAATGTCTTTACCTTTTTGTAACTTTTTCCTTCCAAGTCCTTACGTCTTGGCAGTTGACCGATGGCAGGGTTTAAAGTCTAGCTATGGATGAATGAGTACAGCACAGACAAAACCACAAACATTCACTGTTTACCACCATCTTATTTTAAACGCAGTGACCATGCCTTGTTTGCAGAAGCTTTGGAGAAAACAATCAGGATCTGCCAATGTTCTTGTTCCAAAGAAAGCGCTTACATTCTAAAGGTAAAAATTGTGCAACAAAGAAAACAAAAACAAAGTCTTTATAGCAAAAAGGAAGAATGTCTTTCAAATGAGTTAAGCTTCCAAATGAGTAGATTGGAGCCCTACTATGCGAATTAGCCCTTAATATAGGGAAAGGCTTTCTAGCTAGGATTCAAAACATGAAAATGAAGGGAAAAATATAGTCAAATTTGGCGACCTTCTTACAAAAAGCAAGAACTAAAGTCAAAACAAAATCAAAGGAGAAGGGAAAGATCTGTAGAGAACTTATAGGCAAGTGATTCATTTTTCCTTTAGATATAATAAGTTGTTTAAAACTTCAGTAGCAGAGCCAGGCACAACGGCACACACATGTAATTCAGGCACTTGGGAGAACCAGGCAGGAGAATAGCATCCTCCCGCTCACAGGGGACAACCCAGCAGTGAGACCCTGTCTCAAAGGCAAGAAAATGAAAAGGGTTGAAATATCAAGGCCCAACAGATCAAAATAAAAATGAAAGGTGCTCCTGCCCCACCCCCTTCTGAATGAATCTGGACACACTACATGGGCTGCCAGGGACAGAGGCCGGCACTGTGCAAGCTATGCGAGCATTCTCGAGAGCCATAACCGCAGTCTTTGTTTTGTTTCAGTCTTTTGATGGCTAAAATCGTCTTCTGAGGATGGGCTCACTGCGTGTAAACACCGGTCATCTTCACAGGATGCCTCCTGTGGGAATTCCCCGGTCTGGCTCACTGCATACCCTAAACCAGAAGTTGGATGCCGCTAGTCCCTCCCGCCTCCAGGAGATACTAAAAAACAAGGACTCCCTCTCCATCTCTAAAGGGAACAGACAGGAGTCAGAGTTCTGTGAGAGCAGCTCCACTCGTATAATTACCCTAATGCAGCATTTATCCTCAAGGTCAGCCCTGGCTGTCAAAAAGCCCGTCCCTCTCTCCCTGGAGAACCGTATCGTTCCCTGACAAACAGTTCCTGCTGCAAGAACATTCTGTCAGTCCGTGTTCTCTCGACACATGATATTATCCAACATTTCCAAAACTAAGTCTTTCTTGATTTTTTTTTTCCTAAGCCACAGTGCCTTGGACGTGATTCCCACAAAATAATCAGGATTTTTGCTTTAAACTTTTCTACCTTTAGTCTCCCTGTTCTCAATATTTTGTAAGGTTTTTATTGCTTCCGTGTGAATGAGAACTTTGGATACTCAGCTGCCATTTCCTTTGAATCTGGGTCATCACAGAGATCTGTGTCCTTATTCCTCAGGTTATGCTTGAGAGGACACAGAACTGGTTTTACTTCTCCTTGTCTTTATCACCAAGTTTCTGTTACTGAAAATGGGAGCATTGTAATCAGGCCGTGCTCTGTGCTAAGTTAGTCCACGTTGCTTAAACAGTGGTTTCTCAGGCTGTGCCTTATCCTGAGAGATACCTTCCATGCAGCCATCGACTGTATTTTAAGGATGGAGAGTGACTCCGACCTCAGTAGATACATATATAGCATCATCTGTTGCTACACCATCCACCAGATAGAAAGATAAATAGCTTGTTTCTAAGAGTAGAGAGTGCACTCCCCTTTAAACAACCAGAGTAAATTGGGACTACGGAAGGACAGGAGAGTATTAAAAATTATATCAGGAAAACTAGGCCCAAGAATTTATTAGGTATACCAGACTTAGGAAAGGATGGAATTTCTTTTCTCAGACTTCATAAAGAAGAGGACATCTACTACAACGGAGATGATTCCATTGACCTGTCATGTGATCATTCCATGTATAAGCCAAGATGGGGGCAAGAGAACTTGAAACTGTCCCATGGACTTCCGTCAGTCCCCACAATGTGATAATATCTACCACAATTGGCCCACGCATCCTTCAGTTAGATTATCCATCTGGACTCAACATATACTAGACTGTCTGTTGGTGTGCTTGCCTGGTCCTTCCCATCTTGTCTACGGTCTGTGGATTCTCATACTTCCCAGTAAGAAGTAGGGTTCTTCATCTGACCCCCTACCACTGCCTACTCCCACCCCCACAGAGACTCTCTCTGCTTTGCTATCAGCCTTTTCTCTGTTTCTAAGCCCTCCTTGAAACTCTCTGTACTTTTCTGTGACCATTTACTCCTTTATAACTATTCTATACCATAGGTAGGTAGATAGAGAGATAAATAAATAGATAGATAGATGATAGAGAGATAATTATATATATATATATATTGATTTACTTTATGATGCTTAATGATAGAGCTGAAAGTGGATATTAGTAATTAATATTGGAATATAAAAACTTCTGTTTGCTTTGCTGTCTATCAAGAAAAGAGGGACTACTATGTAAGTTGTTGCCAATGAAACTACAATACCTTGTGAATTTGTGGTTAGTGAATAGATTTTGGCTTTTGTGGAAATCAATTGATCAGTGGAATGCTGGCTTTATTTTTGTTCCTAAGTTCCTCTTGGGAAGTTCCTGTGCAGATTTTCTCCTCCAGAGCTAGGCTGAGCACATTAGATCTTACCTCCCTTTGTGCAGAAAGAGCAGGCTCCATCCTAGGTCTCTAATTAATCTGCATGTATTAGGAGGGAATAGCTCTCCTAAGGTCACTAATCATGGACATAAAACCATTTGCATAATCCTCTGAAATACTATTAGTGGTTGACATCATTACACATTGTGCTCCTGCTATGGTTTCAATATGATTTACCAACAAATCCTATGGTGAGGATCCAAGTGGCAATGTAGGGCTATGCAGCCCAGTCCAAGGTGGGCTCATGCCAGGGAAACCCTCATGAATGGAACAGCAGCTTTCTCATGTGAGTTCCCACTCTCATAGGACATTACCAGGGGAGCTGTCCCTTATGCTGTGCCCTTCATACGCCCCTGAATAATCTTCCATTTTCTACCAGAGCTGAAGGTGAATAAGGCCTCACCACACTGAGATTTTTTCTAACTTGGATTTCCCAGATGCTGACAGGATGAATAAACATGAACCCTTGTTCTTTACAGGACTCCCAGTCTCAGGTAGTTTGTGATAGCAAGGGAAGGCAGATTAAGAAGCTGTTTACTACAACGCCCAAAAGAAAAGCTTGACTCTGCATTGTCTTTTCATCCCCCTTCCTCTCTTACAGGCTTCCAGCAGCTCTTTGGTATCTGTCATTAAAATGTCCTTTACTCTCTTTATCTCCCTCTCTTATCATTCAGCCCACTTCCTGGACTTAACAGAAGTTGAACTGTGCCTCAATCCCAGTCTTTTCTGTTGTTTGATATGTAGCACACATATGCTGTAGGTCACAGGGTCAACAGTCTTTTCCCTCACTCTGAATCATTACACTTGCGTTTAAGTCTCCTGGCTTTCACAGAACCAGTACATCCCCAAGTTACATTCTGTGGTTCTCAGGCCTGCAGATTCTATCAGATACCTGTGAGTTGTTTCTATTTTTCTTTCCAAAAGACAAGATTAATTTTGTATAGAGTAGCATGGCTAGCCCCGCACTAAAATAAATTGCTATTGTACTTGAGATTGGTCAAATCAAATGGTTTTAGCTAATGTGGAGAAAACTGAAAGGCATGGGTAGAATTTGCAGGAGCCCACTTGGAAAGGGGAGGGCAGTTGTACTGGTTGGTTTTGTGTGCTAACATGACACAATCGGGAGTTATTACAAAGAAAGGAGGCTTCTTTGAGGAAGTGCCTCCATGAGATCCAACTAGAAGGCATTTTCTCAATTAGTGATCAAGGTAGGAGGACCCATTGTGGGTGGTGCCATCCCTGGGCTTCTAATCCTGGGTTTTATAAGAAAGCAAGTTGAGCAAGCCAGGGGAAGCAATCCGGTAAGGAACATCCCTCCACATTTCTGCATCTCCTCCTATCTCTAAGTTCCTGCCCTGTGAGTTCCTCTCCTGACTTCCTTTGGTGATGAACAGCAATGTGAAAGTGTAAGCTGAGTAAATCCTTTTTCCCCCAACTTGCTTCTTGGTCATGGTGTTTTGGGCAGGAATACAAAACCTAACTAAGACAGTGCATGGGAAACTCAGCTATCTTCACTTTAGCTCTTCTGTCCCTTCTAGCTGAAAGTGATACTGACACGATGCTGGATCTTAGTAACCATGCGGTAGCAACCATGAACTTAAAGGTCACAAACTAAATGTGATTTGCTTTAGAGAAAAGAACTAAAGAAGTTTGGTGGCAACTCAGAGGGACTGCAGCTAGAATCCTCAGCATACAAGGAAAACAAAAGCACCGCTTTCCTAATTCAAACAAAATGAAACCAAGCTAGATTATTCTCACTCCTTATTTCTTCTGATCCCCAAAGGCTATACCTGAAGATCACAACCTTTCATTCATTATGAGACTGGTATCTAGAGGGAAGACTCAACATTTTCATCTATAGATTGTCAGGATCAAGACTTCACAGGATCAACAATCTTCTAGGAGAAAAGCCTCTAAGCACACTTATGAAGAATTACCTTGATTATATCACCTTGGGGGCATGCCTATGAGATATTATCTCGACTAGGTTAATTTCTATGGGAAGACCCACACTAACAGTGGGCATCACCATTCCCTAGGCTTGGGTCCTGGACTGAATAAACAAGAGAAAGATGCATGAGGGGCAGCAAGTATCAGCTCTCTCATCTGCCTTACTCAAGACATAGTGTGTCCAGATTCTTTAGGTTCCTGCCAGCCTGACTTCTCCTCATGATAGGCCGTGCTCTCAAACTGGTACAAAACAAACCCTTGTTTCCATAAGACATTTTGTCTGGATATTTTGTCACAACAACAGGAAAAGTTTCTCAGACTGTATCTTTTAAAAGTTCATTTCTTTTTGGTACTGTTTCACACCATCAAAGGCACACAGCAGGGATTCTACCATTTCCACAAATTGACCCAGCCTTCTTTCTTTCTTTTCTTTCTTTGTTTCTTTTTTTGTTTCTTTGTTTCTCTCTCTCTCTCATCTTTCCTTCCTTCCTTCCTTCCTTCCTCCTTCCTTCCTTCCTTTCCTTCCTTCCTCCTTCCCTCCTTTCTTTCTTTCTTTCTTTCTTTCTTTCTTTCTTTCTTTCTTTCTTTCTTCCAGACACTGCCTTTGTTCACCAAGATTTCTTAATCTAGTAATTCATTAAAGTCTTTTGTGGACATCATCAGACATGAATGCATTGAATTTGGCTTTCTCCCTGGTCTAGAAGTTCATCCTCTCATCCCTCCATAGCAGTTATATGGCATAATTAAGAATGTTTGCTTTTTGTCATCACCAGCTCCCTTGACTCTGCTCCCTTTCACTTTTTCTTGGAGCAAATCAGTGTCTAATTTCACCAAACAAGCGAGTACTTTTGAAGAAACTCCCTTAAGTTTTCATGCATAGAACAGGTTTTGTATGAAGCTGGTATCCAATGACTTCAGCTAGTGACTAAGTCCTCCACTGCAGCTCTTCTAGAATGCTTTAGTAAATTTATTTCCCCTACTTAAAACAGAGTCTGATAGGTTTTTCATTAAAACATCACACACCAGAAAGGGTGTCTCAGTCACTATTCTGTTGCTGTCAAGAGACACTGTGACCACACAGCAACTATTTCCTAATCCACAAGAAGAGAGAGACAAAGAGGCAGACTAGGACTAGCATGGGATTTTCAAACTTCAAAGTCCGCTTCCAGTAACACACTTCCTCCAACAAGGCCACACCTTCCAATCCTTCTAATCCTTTCAAATAGTACCACCCCCTGATAACTACGCATTTAAGTATATGAGCCTTATTAGGACCATTCTTATTCAAACCACTGCAGAAGTAAGGAGGGATGGACTGACTCTTTCCCATAATGACTTCTTCACCTTTCTGTATCATATATAAAATTCCTTACTGGCAGCTAACAGGACCCAGCTTCTTCAGATGATACTTTAGACTTCACCATCTTCTCTTGCTTTCTTCTAGCTCTTCCTCAGTTACCATGCAAACATAGTCCAGGCTCTGTTGATCTGCCCTTGATACAACTTTCTGCCTTATCCAAAGCTACTTTGTCTCTGGCCATCACTTTATGGTTGATGTTTTCTAAAATGTTTTGCTACATCTGAACTCCACACCTTCCCTTGTACCTTGCTTAGTATTTATATTTGTGTTCTTTTGTGGTTTTTTTGTTATTGTAGATATTTTATTTATTCTAATTGAGCTAAAAATGCTCATTTTAGTGCAATGGATGCTATGAGAAATCTTCAGTATTCATGTCAAAGATAGAAAATATAATTTTCTTCTTTTTCACCAGATTCTTTATTGTTTTATTGTATTAAAAATATTAAAAGTAAAGTCAATTTATCCTTTTGACAGTGTTTTTTGCCTTACAGAAACTTTGTAGTTTTATGAGGTCCCATTTGTCTATTCTTGTTCTTAGAGTATAAGCAATTGGTGTCCTGTTCAGGAATTTCTCCCCTGAGCCGATGTCTTCAAGGGTCTTCCCCAGTTTCTTTTCTATTAGTTTTAGTGTGTCTGGTTTTATGTGGAGGTCCTTGATCCACTTGGAGTTGAGTTTAGTGCAAGGAGATAAGAGTGGATCAATTCTCATTCTTCTGCATGTTGACCTCCAGTTGAGCCAGCACCATCTGTTGAAAAGGCTATCTTTTTTCCACTGGATGTTTTCAGCTCCTTTGTCGAAGATCAGTTGGCCATAGATGTGATTGGGAAAAAATCTTCACCAACCCCACATCCGACAGAGGGCTAATCTCCAATGTATACAAAGAACTCAAGAGGTTAGACCCCAGAAAACCAAATAACCCTATCCAAAAATGGGGTACAGAGCTAAACAGAGACTTTTCACCTGAAGAAATTCGGATGGCTGAGAAACACCTTAAAAAATGTTCAACATCACTAGTCATTAGGGAAATGCAAATTAAAACAACCCTGAGATTTCACCTCACACCAGTCAGAATGGCTAAGATTAAAAACTCAGAAGACATCAGGTGTTGGCGAGGATGTGGAGAAAGAGGAACACTCCTCCACTGCTGGTGGGAATGCAAGCTGGTACAACCACTCTGGAAATCAGTATGGCGATTCCTCAGAAAACTGGGCGTGATACTTCCGGAGGACCCAGCCATACCACTCCTGGGAATATACCCAGAAGATTCACCAGCATGCAATAAGGATACATGCTCCACTATGTTCATAGCAGCCTTATATATAATAGCCAGAAGCTGGAAAGAACCCAGATGTCCCTCAACAGAGGAATGGATACAAAAAATGTGGTATATATACACAATGGAGTACTATTCAGCCATTAGAAACAATGAATTCATGAAATTCTTAGAGAAATGGATGGAGCTGGAGAACGTCATACTAAGTGAGGTGACCCAGTCTCAAAAGAATACCCATGGTATACAGTCACTGATAAGCGGATATTAGCCTAGAAGCTTGGAACACCAAAGACACAAATCACATATCAAGTAATGTCTCACAAGAAGAAAGGAGTGGACACTGGTGCTAGAATGGACCAAAACATCATTGTGGGAGAGTACAAGAACAGTAAGGTGGGAGGGGGTGGATGAGGGAGCAGGGGGAGGGAAAAGGACATGTGGGACCTTTGGGGGTGGGGAACCAGAAAAAGGGAAATGAATTGTAAATATAGAATATATACAATAAAAAAAAAGAAAAAAAAAGTAAAGTCAAATCTCTTTGTTCTTGTTCTTAGAAAAATGTCCTCTATTATTAAGAAATTCATTATAGTACACATAGTTGATTTCCAAATCATTGTACTACATTATCTCCATACACAAACACACACATTTACACGTACACAAACATATATGATAGACACTCAGACATACACAACACACAAACACATACATACACATACTCATACATATTGTTATATACATTTTACATTAAATGAGTGGGCACATGTAAAATACAAAAGTCATCTCTGTCCCTGAGTGAACCCACAACAGTAGCATGCTAGAAAAATGGTTGTCAACACTCACATTGGGATAATTTAAGAAACACTCATATTTAAAGAGAGCCATTGCCCAAATGTAGGAAGAGAGTAGGAAACGAGGAGGAATATAGTTTACAATGGCAGTGACAGGGACTGGGAGCTGCAGGAATAGCTTGGGCAGAGCAAAATCAGGACTGCCCTCAGGAAATAAGCTGTCATGAAACTTGGTGACCAAACCACTATTGGCACTTTTCTTTGGTCCTGCCAAGAACTGGTACTATTTTCAATTTTGGTCATTAGCAATACAGTGAGTGAGTGCATCTTTAGAACACATAACTTATTCTTGTGTTCAAATGTGTGTACCAAGGAATGGTGTTATGGAATATACTGTGTATAGGCTCTAGTAGATACCATCAAATAATTTTCAAAAATGTTTGTACCAAGTTTTACTTTACTTAAGACTTTCAGGTATTCAGTACTGTCTTAATTAGGGCTTTATTGCTGTGAAGAGACACCATGACATGGCAACTCATATAAAGAAAAACATAATTGGGGCTGGCTTCCAGTTTCAGGGGTTTAGTCCATATTATCAGTGCAAGAGTCATGGCAGCAAGTAGACAGACATGTTGTTGAAGAAAGAGCTGTGAATTCTACATCTTGACCTTCAGGCTGCAGAGTACTCCACAATGGGCATCACTTGAGCATAAGAGATCTCAAAGCCTGTCCCAAACAGTGAAAAACTTTCTCCAGCAAGACCACACCTATACCAACAAGACCACTCCTCATGGGCCAAGCATTCAAACACATGAGTCTGTGGGGCCATGCCTATTCAAACCACTACAAACACTTTGACCAACACTACCTTTATTGAACATTTTAGTGGTTCAGTTGGTTATTTAGTAGCATTATATCAGAGTTATGTAATACATTTTTCTGATTATAAGTAAACATGAGAATCTTTTTTTTTTTTTTGGAGACAGGGTTTCTCTGTATAGCCCTGGTTGGCCTCAAACTCAGAAATCTGCCTGCCTCTGCCCCCCCAAGTGCTAGGATTAAAGGCATGTGCCACCACTGCCTGGCTTAAACATGAGAATAAGATAACATGAGATAAATGAACATTAACCATTAATTAAAATGAAATATTTTCTCCAAAGTTGTTCGGTTATTCTGCATCTTCTTCTATTTGGCCAGACAACTTTTTCTTAATGGAATTTTATGAATTATTTTACTTTAATAAATGGATTTGGGGGGTGGGGCTGGAAATGTAGCTCACTTGGTAAAATGCCTGCAAAAAGTCTGGATTTGATCTCTGGCGTTTGTAAAGCAAGCAAGAAGGACACCTATAACCTTAGCCTGGGAGAGTAGAGGCAGAAGGATCAGTGGTAGTTTAAGTCTTCTCAGCTTACATCAAGCTTTAGGTCATCCTGTTTCAAAAAGGGAAGAAAAAGTTTTTCTGCATGCACTGAAATGATTTTTTTCCTCTATGTGTCTCTGTCTGTCTCTCTGTCTCTGTCTTTCTCTCCCTTTTTTTCTCTCTAAATATTTCTCTGTCTCTGATTCTGTCTCTCTCTCCCCTCTGTAATATCTTCAACACTGTTGATTGTCTTTTAAAAGGTAAATTACCATTGAACACCTAGCTTGCTCTATGTGGTTAGGATGACTGTTTTTAACTTGACTGGATTTAGTGTACTAATTCTTCAAAACATTTTACCATCTGTGTTCATAAGAGAAATTAGTCTGTAATTTTCCTTTTTTATAATGTCCTCAGCAATCAAGATTACACTGGCATCCTAAAGAAAAATATAAAATGTTCCTTCCTTCTATTTTCAGCCGTGTTGGTGTCATTTCTCATTAAAATGTCAGAATGAAGTCATCCATGTGCAGGATGTTTCTACAGGAAAGCTTTAAAGAGCAGAGTTGGTGTTTTTAATAGTTAACAGGCTGTTCAGATTTTCTCCCTCATCTGTTTATTTTAATAAATTATATTTTGAGAAAAATATGAAAATTATCAAATGTTTGTGTTTGTGTGAAATATTAAAATAATTTCTCTTTTTTCTATTCAAAGAATATATGGATATAGTCTTTCTATTTTAACCCTATTTTTTACATACATGTGGGCACACAGGATGCTTGTGTGTATGTGTCTGTGTATACACAAAATGTTTTGTGTTCTCAGTAAAAGATCAAATCTTTATCTTAAATTTAGTCTATAGCAGGCCTAACTTTTGTCAATTCTGTGAGGGTTGAGGAAGATATGAAGTTTGAAATGAGCAAAGGTTTGTTCATTAATTTAAGGTTAGAGACTGAACCTATATCTCACAGGCACAAGATGGCACAGTAAGGGCCAGTGTGGAAAGTGTGTCAACTTGATTAGAGGAGCCAGGGAACTAATGAGTCTCACTCTGGGTGTGTTTATGATAACATTACTAGACGCTACTAGATCATGATGGCTTTGGATTACTGAGTGGAGATCATGATGGCTTTGGATTACTGAGTGGATTAATCTCTTGATGGACTTATTATATGATGGCATTATTAGGAGGCTGTAAAAGACAAGAGATGGGGCCTCACTGAAGGAAGTGGGCCACTGCAGGCACACACATCTTTCACTGGCTCCTTCCTGTATAGCTCCTCCTATTTCTTCTGGCTCAAGAAGCTTCCAGGACATATATATCCATCAGTATGATATTTTTCTCAAATATATATATTATACATAGGATATTTTATGATATTATATTTAATACATAGATATTATTATATGTTTTTTTTTCTTTTTTTTTAGTTATTTTTATTTTCTATATTCTATGTTTACATTTCAAAGGCTTTCCCCTTTCCCAGTTCCCACCCACCATAGTTCCCATAGTTCTTCTCCCCCCCAACTATTCCCCAATCATTCCCCCTCCCCCCTCGGTTTCTTTACTAAACTGGATGCAATCTTTACATGCCCAGGGTCCTCTCCTTTCTTCTTCTTGGGAATCATTTGACTTGCTATTTGTGTCTTGAGTATTTAGTGCTTCTGGGCTCATTAATATCCATTTATCAGTGATTGCATTTCATGTGCATTCTTTTGTGATTGGGTTAGCTCACTCAGGATGATATTTTCCAGGTCTAACCATATTATTATATGTAAGATATATTAGTTATCTCTTGTGTGTTTGTATTTATACATACATATATAGGCATGTATAACAAATAAACAAAAATCATCACCTCTATTCAGTTATTTATATTGGGTATTTGATTACAATGATAGAAAAGATCATTAATACAAACAAGTTATCTGGATCTAGCTAAAATAACCAATGAAGATGTTACACTTAAGATCAGATTTTTGTATAAACCCAATAGGCTTAGAGTAGTGGGAAGAATATGCCATCCAGGACCTATACAGCTTTACAAGAAAGTCCATTTTTATCTTCAAAGCTTCATAGGGAAGGCTGATGTGGTGCCTTTAAGTTGAAGCCAATTCTTATTTACCAGTCAAGAAAAATTTAGAGATCTTAATAATTCTGTCAATTCTACTCTCCCTGTGCTTCATAAATGAAATAAAAAACTACCCAGACAGCAATACATCTGTTTATAGCAAAAAGTCTTGAATATTTTAAGTTCACTGTTGAGAATTGTTGCATATATCTTTTTGAAAGAATCATATTCATTTGGCTATGTACCTGGTGACCCAAGAATTCTGCTGGAGTTCTTCAGAGAGCAATGCTGGTTTCCTAGCCCAGTAATGCACCCAGCATTGTATAACCCATGACTAAGCAATCATTTTCACTTTCAAGTTTTATTATAAAAAAAAGTACCTTGGGAGGCTATACAGCTGCCATAAATCATAAATTCTATTGACGAAATTGAGCAAAGTAAACTGAAACCCTTCCAGAAAGATTCCATCATTGTAGGTACCATTGCGGACACATGCTGTTTGTGGAAGAAAATGTGAACATTGCCTGGAGTCAGAAAGACTTGACCGAAACTTTGCAGATGAGTTCTAGGTGTTCAGGATTTCAATGGAGGAAGATATGAGAGATAAGATAAAAACATAAATGAAAATAGAGCTACAAGTTGAGTTCCAAGCTCTGCCTCACAAGGATGCAGCAGGACACAGGAGTTGCTTCTCACAGATGAACAAAGAAAGTAGTTTAGTCAGGGGAATCAAGAACTGGTGAGGCTTAGGTGGACTTTGCGGAGAGGTCAGTGAAGGACAGTGGAATCCTTGATAGGTAGGGACAGGGTTGGAGAGAGAGCACGGATTTGAACTGCCAGCAAAAGGCTGTGTTATAGCACTGCATGATCCAGAAGGTAGAGAAGAGGAAAGTCCACCAGTGTGGCAAACTTACTGTTGTCTTATTTTAAGAATCTGTCACACCTGCTGCAGCCTTCAGCAGCCGCCCTGCTAACCATCAGTATTTAAACACCATCTCCACCAGCCGGCCCTCAGCAACATCTAAACAAATCTGCTACTACCGAGCAGTTACAAAGGACAGAAGGCTCAGCTGAACATCGTCAGGTTTCAGCAATAAAATATTCAAAGTTAAGGAATGTATGGTTTATAAACATAATGCTAGTTCACACTTAATAGACCACAGTAGATGTAATTTTCTCATGCACCAAGAGATTAAAAAAAAAAAAAAATGTGTGACTTGTTTCACAACAGTATTTTGTTGAGTTGCTTTGAAACCAACCCTAGAATAGCTTTGTGGTATGCCTCTGTTATCTAATCCCCAGACCCAATTGTGATTTTACTAAACACCCAATCTTGCTATCCCAAAGCCACATATGCTTGCATTTAATAATCAAATTATATTAATCTCCTTCAATCTACAATAGTGCAGATTACATCTTTGTGCAATCTACAATAGTCCTCCCTTCCTTTTATGCCTTTGACAGTTCAACCTTTTCACTCTCCATGGTAACTTTCAAACCTAATTCATCTGATATTTACATATAATTGGTTATGGGGATGACTGTAATCGATGCTGTGCTCTGGTGATACTGATAACCGCCCTTCTTCACTGCCTAAGTTTTGATTTTCTAGTTTCAAAAACCTGTGAATGAATGAACATGTCACCATTCAAAGGCAAAGAGATATTTGTATGCCCTTAAACTAAAAATAAGGATCTGGAGACTGGGAAGTTAACTTAGATTATCCCAGTAGGTCTTTTACTACAAGGGTCTTTGTAAGGAGGGAGGGAGGCAGGGGTCAGAATAATGAATAGGAGATGCAGGGATAGAAGCAAGATGTTGTAGAGAATATGGGAAAGGGTTATGGGTCACCAAATGTATACAGCCTCTAGGAGCATAAACAACAGCAACAGCAACAAAAGCTCCCCCTTTGCCTTTGAAAATAATTGCTTTCAGACTTCTGAAAAATAAATGTAAGTAACTATGTTTGTGGCAATCTGTTACAGAAAATTGGCAACAAGAAGCTAGTGTATCAGCCATTATATCGGGAGGTTCTCTATATTGGAGCTACTTAGCATTTGTATGTAAAACGATACCTTCTATGGTATGAATTGACTCACTTCCTAGTGTAGTGTTGCATAGAATATGAAGACAATTAAGCTCTCTGTAGACTCTATTACAGAAGAAGAGAATGGTAGAGTCTATGTAGCCTCAGGCTGGTCGGTGAAGTGCTGTCTGGCATCAGTGATGTGAGACAAAGTCATTTGTTTCTGCTGTTCCAAACTGTTACACAGAGAAAATCATTTGGAAGCTCAGTAGCTACATGCCTAGTATTGGGAATGGGGGTTGATTTACTTAGAAATCTATTACAGCTATAATAGCAGTTGCAAGTAGAGTCATTCTCTAGAGAAATTCCAAGTCTACAGTCCTTCTGTGAGATGGTTTTACACAAGACAAAGGTGGGAATACGAGTTGGAAATGACTCTCCATCATTCATATTTTTGATGATGAGGTGACCATGTACAGCTCTCCCACAATTTCATTCTAAGATGGTTTGCTATCCTAGAAGGAAACTGATGACCAGCGCATTTGACTTGACTCATCCTGTAATAATTGCCAGAGGTCCAGTGTGGAGCATCTGTTATGGGACAGTATATATACTTCAATTTTATATTTAGGGATCAAATGAAAATGGATTACATTAGTAAAAATCCTGGCTTGATTAAAATTGCAGGCATTACCTGACTTTCATAAGCATCGCTTTGATTAGTGGACTCAAAAGGACACTGTAAAGTAACCCCTAAAAGCCTGTGTGTTCCTTTCCCTGGCAGCTATTCAATTTTCCTAAGTAGTGACCGTGCCTTTTGGGAAATACTGAAAAATATCCATGTAATTATGTTAGAATCATAGGGACTGTCTCAGGGAGACTTGGCTTCTGATCCACAGGGCTCTGAACAGACTTAGATGTGTGTCCTGGGTCAAATTCTGATTCTTCATTGACCTTTCACAACTGAGTTTTTCCATGTTATGTAAATCAAAATTCAGTGGGAACCTTCTTTATTTATTTTCTAAGATTAGTTAGCAGCTATAAACTGTTGTGAGCTAGAAACAGTTGGTTACAAGTTTATTTTGGGTGCCTGCTAACAATAAAACATATGCCCTGTTGTAGATGATGTGCATTTTTAATGGTCTCTTCTTCCCCAGGATCCCAACATCTTCATTGACATCTGAAAGCTCATCCTAACAGTAGCACGACCCACTTCCACAGTGGGAATGAAGAAACAGTAGTGACTGAATTGTCCAAGGATGCTGGAACCCCTCCCACTAGCACATTGTCTTATTGCCTCTGGGAGCAAATTGGTATCTGGATTGTAGCAAAGGATAAAGTGAAAAGTCGTGGGTGTGTAGTTCAGAAATGATAAACTTCCCAATTTCTGGTATCTCCAAACCTTTACCTTCCTTCTTCTGTGTTAAGCTGGGCAATGTCAGACATCTGCAACTTCATTATGCTTAGCTAAAATTTCATTCAATCTACCAAATCAACCCTTAAAGATACTTCATCTACAATATAACCCAGATCTTATGCCTCCACATCCCAACACACACACACTCATATAAGTGAATTGGACCCAATCTTAAGGTTATTTTCCTTTTTGTAAATTGGCTTGGCCATAGTGTTCTATCACAGCAATAAAAATGTAACTAAGACAATAGTCAACATTAATTTCTTCATTTTTCTCTCTTATAACAGGAAAGGGTTTATGGCGTTAATGGTATCACCAGCAAGAACTGTTACCCATCTCTGCATGGTAGTGATGCTGAGTCTAGTAAAATGTGTGTCCCATGATTCTTTCTGTTGAATAATAAAGGAATGTCTATTCACAGAGTGAGCACCGAGAGATCAAAGAAGAGGCTCTTCTGACTCCAGTTTGGTGAACTAATGAGTTTATCGGGGTTAAGTAGGAGAGCATGGGAACCTCAGAGGTGGCTGTGCCATTGAAAAGTGCCACTTACAGTGTGGCTGTCTCATGAAAGGGCCACCACTGAAAATGCTTTCCCCCAAGCAATGGTTTGCTGTGTGAAGCCTCGGGATGGAAACCTGTGAGCCTTGGAGACTGGTGAGCCCCGAGAGGCTCCCCTTCATTCTTTATAAGTGAATTGGAAGCGGCAAGATCTTGTCAGGGTCCCATGCCAGTCACTGAGCACAGATCCTCAAAGTGGTTCAAGGGGTAATGGTCATATCCAACCCTGAGGAAACTGCTGCTCATGGTGTGGGTGGCTTTGGACTCCACACGATAATGCTGAACTGTGGTTGGTCACTATTAACTTATCCACAGCTCTTGTTGTATGTGACCAACAGTGAAGGCCATGGGTAGTTTTCTTATATCACCTTAAAACCCAGTCTGAAGTAGAGGCTCTGACAATTAATTGACACTATACCGCCATAGGTTGATTTTGCCATTAGTTATCTCAGAAAGACAAAAAAACTTCTGGCACATGATTCAGGAGCTTATAATATGTTAGGTTTAAATAAAAATAATGGCCTAATATGTTGATTATGCAAAGTGTCTGCCTCTAGAACAGTTGTGAATCTATTTAGTTGTAGACAGACAGTGTCCTAATTAGCTTTGATTGCTAAACAACTTATTCTCATTTTGGTTGTTAAATGATATGGGATACCCCACTCCACTGTGGGCAGCCATAGTTCCTAAGCAGGATGTCCTGGGCTCTATAAGAAATCTACCTACAGAGGGTAGAAAGAGGACTCAGTAATTAAGAGCTCTTCCTTCCTTTGCAAAGCATCTTGGTTCATTTCTCAGCACCCACATGGCAAAGTCAGATCTCTCTGTAACTCCAGTTTCGGGGAATTCAATGCCCTCTTCTGGTTCCCCACCCCCACCCCTGACATGTAAGTGGTGCAGTTAACACTCCTGTGGGTGAAATGCTCATCCACATGAAAGTCAAATATGTAACAAACAAGAAAGCTATCTAACCTTGCGTTTGCCACCAAACCAGCAAGCAGTGTTCCTCCAAGATTTCTCCTTCAAGTTCTTGAGTTTTCGCCCTGACTTGCTTGATGATGGACTGTGAGTTGCAGGCTGAAATAAACCCTTTTCCTTCCTTAGGTTGTTTTTGCTCATAATTTGGTTGTTAACTTGTCACAGAAGAATGTACTTAGAACAGACAGGTTTCTCTATGCCATATAACATACATACCTAAGTGAACAATCCTATAGAGCCCTCCAGTCCTATCGGGTCTTGTAAAATAAACAGAGACTCACAGGAACTACAGTCCCATTTACAATCACTTTTCCTATGATTGCTGATATGTGGCAACTCCACACTCTAAATCAGCTCTAAATCATCAGAACTAGCCTATAGGCTGTGACCCCTTTGGCAAATATCTATCTGCAAAAATATATACGTATCAAAATTACAGTTAAGAAGTAGAAACAAAAATAGTTGTACAGTTGGGGGGTAACGATAACATAAATAACTGTTATAAAGGGTCTCAGCATTAGGAAGGCTGGGAACCGCTGCTGTAAACAGACATCCTGCAAGTGACCAGGATTTGTTTTAGCAGTAAAACCAAGTGAAAAACCATTTTCTCATCAATACTACATCAAACTCAAGGTGATTACAAAGGAGCCCATGTGTATCAAAAGCTGTGGCAGACCAAAACACAGGACAAATATGCAATAGGATTATTTGTACAATCTTTCTGATATCCTTCTGTCTTTTCAATATCAAAACCTAGTGAAGATAGTTGAAAAACTTTACCTCCTAGAGAGTCCTGACAGCCATAGTAATCCTGTGCATTTGACCACTGTTTTAAAATACATATAGAGTCCGTATTTATAAACAGTGGCACTAGGGTGACAGTTGTCTTGCTGAAGTTAATGGACTGAACAAGACAGAGCTTGCGGTCATATTAAGAAGGGCTACGAAGGGAACACATTCTGTAGTGACTCTCAAAAGACAAAAATTATAGTGTGTGTGTATATGTGTGTGTGTGTGTGTGTGTGTGTGTGAGAGAGAGAGAGAGAGAGAGAGAGAGAGAGAGAGAGAGAGACCAAATATAACCTCTTGGGAAAACCACTCAGCTTGAAGAAGTTAACAATAGTAAACCAAACAATGTTCTAGGAATAAATGTTAGATCTATCTTTAGTGCAATGTTATGCACAAGGTTAGACTAAGCCAGAAGGAATGTGCTTTGTGTGGTGAGAAATAAACTGAACTTATTTGGTACTCTTTCTCTTTGTCCGTACCCTAGACCTGAGCCCTCCGCATCAGTTTTGTTTCTAGGCTTCCATTAGCTGGAGCATTGAGAAGGGGTGAATGTTGAAGTCAAAGACTATATAAGAAGCTTTTCCTCTTTGGGCTTAAAATTAGTGTTTTATACAAAAAGCACATGACTACTGGAACTCACACCTGCCTTATTACAACATGTGCAGAAGTAAAGAACTTCCCCAGCTGCATGCCTTCTGTGATCTAACAGATGCCATTTCTATAATTAAGGTGAGAATCAGAAGTATTGGTAGATACATGAAAGGATAAGTGGGAGTCAATGAGTGTGAGGTGGGGCCTCTTTCCCTCTTTCCCCCCTCGGATGATTAGTTGACTCCAACAGAACTTCTTATCTTGTCTTGTTTTCCTTTCAAATGCAGGGAGTTGGGCAGGGAGCCAGGTGTTGGTTAGTTTAATTTCAAAGTAATACTAAAATTCTTTGCAAATATTTTTCTGAAAATTTTTTGTATAACAATAATAATAATAACTATTATTATTATTTTGCTTCTGTGACAAAACACATGTTTTTATTATTATTATTATTATTATTATTATTATTTTGCTTCTGTGACAAAACACATGGCAGAAGCCCTATGAGGGAAGAAGAATTTACTCTGGTTCACAATTGAAGGTGATGCAGTCCATTAGGGTGTGGAAAGCATGAAGGAGTTGGAGCATGTTATTGAAACTCTTCACATCTTGGGGGGCCACGCAAGTGAAAGACCCAAAGGAGGGCTTGCTTATCCAGTTCAAGCTTTACTCCCATAGTGACACATTCCCTCCAGCCCTACCCACCGCCCAAAAGTTCCATAATTCCCTCCAAATGGAGGCACCATCTGGGAGCACAGTGTTTAATCATAGAGGCCTATGGTGTATATATTGGTCCATTTGTATAACATTTAAGGTAGGAGCAATTTTCTGATTAGTTTGTTGTGATTAGAGAGATACTCAGTTTTGATATCTCTTCATTCTTTGTTCACATTCAGCAAAAGTTTCCAGAACCTTCTAAGGAAAATGGTGCTGCCTCATAGGCTCTTGGTATTGTTTACGACAAGCATTTAAAGAGAAGTATAAACTGTATGTCAAAAGCCAAACTATTTATCCACAAGTATGGGTATAATGTTGATTTTGTTTTGAAATTTACATGTTAGCATAGGTTAGTCTTGAAAAGGTTGGAGAATAGAAAAAATATAGAATAGATATCATAGCAGAAAAACTTATCTGGGTGCTGAATCTTTGCTCTTAAATCTGTTGATTCTGTTGCTTCTGTACCACTAACTAGTCAGTCTTCACAATATTGTGTGACATGCAGGAAATACTAGAGGATCCCTGAGAAAAGAGAGATGGATGTGGATCGTGAAATTTTTGTTCTTTATTTTCTCCATTTGCAACTCTTCGCATTCATTTTCAAATTTCTCCTTTTTTTGTTTTGTTTCATTTTAAGAAGGAATGTGAAGACTTGAGGGAACTGCAAGTGTAAAAAATATAAAGAATAAAGGTTTTAGTTTGAAGGAGATCATGAGCCCTTTGGTGGCTGATCCTCATCTTGACTGAATCTAGAATCTTGTAGGGGACACACCTTTGGGTATATATGTGAGTGTGTTTCCAGAGAGGAAGTTCCATCCTGAAGGTGACTGTCATCATCCCATGGGTTGGGACCTTAGGCTGAGTCCAAAGAGGCAACAGGAAAACAACAACAACTGCAATACACTGTCGATTCTTTTATTTTACTTTGCCAGATGGAAGCAAGCACCCTCAAGCTCCTGGGACCATAGTGGTTATCTTTGTGGAGCTCTATGCTTTCTCTAGGATAATGGGCTGTACATTCAAACCATGAGCCAAAGTGTATGCTGTCTTTTGCAAATTGCTAAGTCCTGACATTAAGAATAAAAAGAAAAAAGAAAAGAAAATGAAAGAAAGAGTAATTAATACAAGCCCAGATTTTAAAAAAATAGGATATCTCTTTCAGAACTCTTATACCTTGGTTAATTCAGAAAATTTGACAGCAGTATTATAACACTACTTATTATACAAACTATATTAGAATTTTCTGCCCTCTGTTATTTTGTTTATCCAAGATCCAGTTCAAGATCTCTGTTAGTAACCTTCCCATTACTCTAAGAAATAAATGAAAGATTAGTTTTGTATTTTGGCCCATAGTTTCCAATGTGTCAGTCTAGGATAAGTTGGTCCAATTATTTTTGGGCCTGTGGTCAGGTAGCCTGCTACGCATAAGTACAAGGTAGAACAAAACCAGTCATTTCAAGCAGATTGACAAAAAGAGGAAGGCAGCAGGTCATGCCATGGCTAACACTGCAGGCTCCTTTTCAAAGCCACAGGTGAATAACCGGAGAGTTTCTGCTAAACCTCTTCTCATAAAGATCCACACCCCAAACACCACCATAGCACTATGGGCTGTGCATCAATCACATGGGCCTTGGAGGGACATTTATCCAAATATTGACATTCTACCCGTAGCTTCCAAAGTCTCATGTGCATATTAAAATGCAAGGCAAACCTCTATTTCCAAGAGTTCCTGGGATCTTGGTTGTTGCAGCAGTATTCAGTAGTTAGGTCCAAGGTCTCTGCTTATACCATAGGTAGAGTATAAACATGTACTGTAAGGCCAGATAAAAAATTTTAAAAAAAACACAAGTTATCCAAGATACAACGGCTTAGAGAAAACATTTTCTGTTGAAAAGGAAGGAATTGGACCAAAGAAGACTGAAATCGAGCACTTGGAATCTTGCGTTCTAGAGCTCTGTGCCTGGCCTTCAGGAAATGCTGTGGCAGGATGCTGGTGTAAAAGGGCTGGCCAACCCTGTCCCCAGACCTTGGGATCAGGGGCTTCTTGCAGGGACACTGACCCTGCTACACTTCGGTCACACTGGCTTTACTCTGAAACCTTGATGGAAACCTATAACCTGATACTATTTTTGCAATTTTTCATTTGCTTTGCTATCATGATTTGAGTTTCTGGCTTTTGTAACCTCAAGCGGATTTTTAGAGTACTTTTTCCAATTAAAATTAGCATGTTTATTGTATAAAATTATGGTTTTCATTGTGATATTTTCATAAATACATGGCATACACTGTGTTCGTATTTATCTCACCTCCCCTCCAGCCTTTTTCTGTTTTTCTTTTTCCTTCTAAGTCTGGCTTAAGATGATGATCTTTAGCTCTATCCACTTTCCTGCAAATAGCATAACTACTTCTTTGAGGCCAAGCCTGCTGGTGCACACCTTTAATCCTAACACTCAAGCAAGTGGATCTCGTGAATTTCAGGCCAGACTAGTCAGACTAGCCAGAAAATTCCAGGCCAGCCAGGTCAACATAGTAAGATCTTGTTTCACAAATTAAAACAAAAAAAATCCATTGTGTATATTTATCAGTTTCTTCATTGTTTCTTTATCTGTTGATAGACATAGATTAATCCCTTTACCTGGCTCTTATGAATGGTGCCCTAATAAATATCCACATATCATCTCTCTTCTATACACACTTAGATTCTTTAAGGTATGTACCCAGGAGTATTATGGTTGGATCAAGTTCGGCTTCTTGTTTTCTGGGGAAATTTTATATGTATTTCCATAGTGATATCATGATTTTATAGTCTGATCATCATTCCACAAGAGTTTTTTTTGTTTTGTTTTGCTTGGCTTTTATCCTTTCATCCTGGCCAGCACATTTCTGTTTTCTTAATAACCATTCTGACTGGGGTATTAATAATTTCAATGCCTTGCTGGTCCTTGCATGTCCTTGTTACTAAGGGTGATGAGCAGTTTTTCATGTATATATTGGCCATCAACATCCTCTTTAAAGAGGTATCTGTTGACTTCTGTGTTCTACATTATTAGATAATTTGGTTTTTTCTTTGATTTTTGTTGTTGCCTTTCGTTGTTTAATTTTGAAGCCCCTACAGATTCAAAGTATACTTCATGTCAGAAACACACTGGGTAAAGACATACTCCAGGTTTTTAAAAGAAAGACTTTTTTATTTTTTAATTGTGTGTATGTGTGATGGGTGTACAATTATTTATATTCTCTGCATTTAATCATGCTAAGTCATAAGTATCTAGGAATCTATTTACTAGTTTTTTTAAAAAAATGTGTTTTTAATATAAGCTTTGGAAGGCATTCCTTACCAATATTATGAAGTTTATTAATTATCTGTTATAATATCACCCCCTTTTTACCAGCTTTATTAATGGATGTTCTGTGTTTTTCTGTCAGTTAGTTTGGCTAAGGGTTTATTCTAGCTAGTTTTTCTGTCAATTTTACACAGGCTAGAGTCATTTGGAAAGAGGGAACTTCAACTGAGAAAATACTCCTACCAGATTGGCCTGTGAGCAAGACTGTGGGGTTCATTTCCTGACTAATGATTGGCATGGGTAGGTCTGTCCCATAGGGGAGAGAGCCATCTTTGGATGGCTAGTCCTGGCTGTAGAAGAAAGCAGGATGTGTTAAGCCCTGAGAAACAAACCAGTAAGCCACACTCTTCCACTAGCCTCGGCAGCATCTTCTGCCTTCCCGTTCCTGCCCTGACATTCCTCAGTGATGGAGTACAACCTGAGAGGTAGAAGCAGAAATAAATCCTTCCTCCTTATATTGCTTTTGGCCATGATATTTTATCATAGAAACACTACCTAAGACAGGGTGTGGTCAATTCTGTTTATTTTTTCAAGGAATCAACTCTATCTATTCTTTGTATTGCCCTGTTAGTTGGCATTTAATTAGTTACCACACTGATTTTGATTACTTGTTTGTACCTACTAATTTTCAGTTTGGTTTCTCTTAGAATTTTTAATCCTGTGGGGTACAATATTAGGTCATTTATTTGTGATATTGGGTTTTTTAAATCCCCAAACTCATAGATGTAAACCTTCTCTTAGAAATGATTAAACCATGTCCTAAAGATCCTTGCAAGTTTTTAAAATTTGAATTCTAAGTATTGAAATTTGCATCTGACTTATTCAATGGCATAATGATCATTTAAGAATGATTATTTTAATCTCTTTATTTGTGTTATTTCCCTTGCTATTTATTTATTTATTTATTTATTTATTTATTTATTTTTGGTCTGATTCTATTTTGATCTGCTAAAATACAAGAAATTATTTGAGTTCTTTTCATTTGTTAAGACAATAGTTCCAAATATGATACATTTTAGAAAAAAATTTAACCAGCTATTGCAAACCATGTATATTCAGCAGCGATTAGATAGAAATGTCTGTAGATGTCTGTTGAATCCATGATGCAACTTAACTCTCAACTTTTCTTTTTGCATATTTAGTTTGAATCTATGAGTGTGTGGTAAGTCACTCATTATTACTGAATATGGAGCTATCTGTCCCTTTTGATACAACAATATTTTATTTATGTAATTGAGTACAGTAATATTCAGCACATATATAATATGTATATACATGTATATACACATATATGCAATCATATATTCATAATAGGATTTTACATTTATTAAAATTCACTAACTTTACCTATTTCTATGTTGGCTCAAAGTCTGCCTTAGCATGTCACGTATTGATTTCTACTTATGTTAGGCTTCTACTTGCTTCATATGCCATTTTATATTCTTACAATTTCAGTCTTTGCATGTATGCATGTTTTTGCTAGTGAGGTATATTTCTTGTGGTCTGAAAATAATAGCCTCATGTTTTAATCCAAGTTAAATCAATTGTTCTTTATTATTAATTGTAGGTAAGCCCATTTACAATAGGAAGCATTATTAAGAAGTCTTTCTTGATTCATTTTATTTGTGGTTTGTTTCTCTTGTTGGGTTGAATAATTATTCCTTGTTTTTTCCTCTCGTATTTACAACAGGTTAGATTCACCTGACTGGATATTAGTTCTCATGTGTTCCTCTCAAGAGATTTTTTTCCCAGAGTTTTGTGATTGAGACTGTCCTTTCTTTGTGTATAGGGTTATTTTAAGTATCTTTTGTGGTACTTTATTAATAGTAACACATTTAGTTTGTGCTTATCTTGGGAGGGTTGACTTATCTATTGATTTATAAAGATCACTTTTATATGCATATTAATTTTAGTTGACAATAACTTAACGCTTATCAAAAAATATATTCCATGGTTTTCTGGTTTTGGTGAGCAATCTCATGCTATTCTGTTGACCTTTTCCTTTAAAAGTGAGTTGGAATTTTTCTCCAGACTCTAATATAGTTCCTTCACTCTATGGTCTTAACATTTTAATTACAATGTATCATAGAGAAATTATTTTCAGTTGATGTGTCTTTGAGAGTCTGAATATACTTGTGTTTACATATATATATATATATATATATATATATATATCTTTCACTAACTTTGGCATTTTTGGCTACACTTTTAATTTAATAAATTTTCTATAGCTCTACTCATATATCAGCCCTTTCTTATTCTCATGGATTTTTAAATTTGGTCTCTTGATCATGTTTCAGAGTTTTTTAAATTTGCGATTACACTTTCCTATTTGGACTGTCTTACTGGTGTCTGAAAGTAGTGGTGCTTCAACTTTTTTAGAATCCCTTGTTATTATTTCTTCTGCTTGACCTAGTCTACTGGTGGTGCTTTACATGGTGTTTTATTTTTATTTACTTATTCTTATTTTCAACTTTTTTTAAAAATCAAAACTTCAATTTCTTTGTGGAATATTGTTGACTTTGAATCCGTGTCTTGAATTGACTTTATTTTTCATTCAACTGCTTGTTTGACTCTTAGGTTACACATCATTTTTAAAACAAGACTATTGAATTGTCTGGTATTTCAGTATCTTTTGGTTTGATAGTTGAGATAACTGCAATCATTTTTAGGAGTTGTTTTGCCTGAGCTTTTTTTCTTTAATTATGTTGTTACTTGTAAAGTGGTAGGGTATTCATCTATTTCATTTTTATTTGGGGATAGTCTTGTAAGTGAACAGCCTTCTCTTGAAGGTTCAATGCTCAGTACCTCTTAGAAAAGAGAAAACAAATAGCTTCAAATATCACTATTCAAGCAATAGCTACTGGGTGGTGCCTGAGGGTTTTGTAAACATTTTTTTGAATGACAAAATTAAATGTATGGATCTTGAACAGGCATGCTACTTCAGTGGTGTTTTTCTCAGTATATCATATAGGAAATATATACTTTGTGACATTCACTTTGTCCTATGTGTCTTATCATTGATGGGATTCATTTTTATGACTTAAAATGATGACTTAAGATTTTTTCCATGGTAAATGTAACCTTTTTTTTTAAATTAATTTATTTGTTATTAAGTTTGTATTATTTAAAACAATTTGTAAGTTTAAATATATTTTGATCATATTCTTCCCCTTCCCCAAATCCTTTTGGGTCCACTCTTCCTTCTATCCACCCAACTTTAAGTTCTTTCTCAGAAAACAACCCAAAAGCCAAATACAATAACAAAATCCCCAAACCTAGAAACGAAAATACAACAATACCCCCAAAGAAAAAATCTATATATGCAAATAAAAAACCCTGTAGAGTCCATTATTTGTTGGTCAAGCACTCTGAACATGATATCTGCTCTTTGTGTTCTCAGAAAATACTTTTCAGAAGATTTTATCTCAATGATGTTGATCTCTTCTTAATTACCTTTAATTTCTTAGCTCTCATTAAACAGTAAAGGATAAGAGTCTTTAATCTTCTCTCTGAAATTTTAGAATCCAGGCATCCATCTTCTATACTGTTTTCATCTAAGCTCTTATAGAACATTTTATAGAGCACTTCACATCCTCATGACTCTTCTAGGTCCAAGTTCTAAAGTCCTTTCAGTCTTCCCTAAAACATGGTCAGGTTGTCACAGGAATACCTCACTCCTGGTACCAATTTGTCTTAGGGTTTCTATTTTTGTGCAAACATCATGACCATGAAGCAAGTTGGGGAGGAAAGGGCTTATTTAGCTTACACTTCTGTATTGCTGTTTATCACCAAAGGAAGTCAGGACTGGAACTCAAGTAGGTCAGGAAGCAGGAGCTGATGGAGAGGTCATGGAGGAATATTACTTACAGGCTTGCTTCCCCTGGCTTGTTCAGCCTGTTTTTTTTTTTTAATTTTTATTTTCTATATTCTATGTTTACATTCCAAAGGCTTTCCCCTTTCCAAGTCCCCCCCCACCATACGTCCCATAATTCCTCTCCCCCCCAACTATTCCCCAATCATTCCCCCTCCCCCCATGGTTTCTCTGTTCTGGGTCTACAAAACTGGATCCAATCTTTACAGGCCCAGGGTCCTCTCCTTTCTTCTTCTTGGGAATCATTTGACTTGCTAATTGTGCCTTGAGTATTTAGAGCTTCTGGGCTCATTAATATCCACTTATCAGTGATTGCATTTCATGTGTATTCTTTTGTGATTGGGTTAACTCACTCAGGATGATATTTTCCAGGTCTAACCATTTACCTACAAATTGCATGAATTCATTATTTTTAATTGCTGAATAGTATTCCATTGTATAAATATACCACATTTTCTGTATCCATTCCTCCTTTGAGGGATATTTGGGCTCCTTCCAATTTCTGGCTATTATATTATAAACATAGTGGAGCATGTGTCTTTATTGTATGCAGGGGAATCCTCTGGGTATATGCCCAGGAGTGGTATGCCAGGGTCCTCTGGAAGGAACATGCCCAATTTTCTGAGGAACCGCCAAACTGATTTCCAGAGCAGTTTTACCATTTTGCAGTCCCACTAACAGTGGAGGAGTGTTCCTCTTTCTCCACATCCTCGCCAGCATTTGTTGTCTCTTGAGTTTTTAATCTTAGCCATTCTGACTGGTGTGAGGTGGAATCTCAGGGTTGTTTTGCTTTGCATTTCCCTGATGACTAATGGTGTTGAACATCTCTTAAGGTGTTTCTCGGTGTGATGGTTTGTATATGCTTTTCCCAGGGAGTGGCACTATTAGGAGGTGTGGCCTTGTTGGAGTAGGTGTGTCATTGTGGGTGTGGGCTTAAGACCTTCACCCTAGTTGCCTGGAAGTCAGTCTTCTACTAGCAGCCTTCAGATGAAGATGTAGAACTCTCAGCTCCTCCTGCACCATGCCTGCCTGGATGCTGCTATGTTTCTGCCTTGATGACAATGGACTGAACCCCTGAGCCTGTAAGCCAACCCCAATTAAATGTTATCTTTTATAAAACTTGCATTGGTCATGGTGTCTGTTCATAGCAGTAAAACCCTAACTAAGACACTCAGCCATCTGAATTTCTTCTGGTGAAAATTCTTTGTTTAGCTCTGTACCCCATTTTTTGACAGGGTTATTTGGTTCTTTGCGGTCTAACTTTTTGAGTTCTTTGTATATATTGGATATTAGCCCTCTGTTGGATGTGGGGTTGGTGAAGATCTTTTCCCACTTTGTTGGTTGCTGTTTTGTCCTTCAGACAGTGTCCTTTGCCTTGCAGAAACTTTGTAATTTTATGAGGTCCCATTTATCAATTCTTGATCTTAGTGCTTAAGCTATTGGTGTTCTGTTCAGGAACTTACCCCCCTGTGCCCATTTCCTCCAGGGTCTTCCCCAGCCTGTTTTTTTTAAATAGAACCCAAGACTACCAGCCCAGGGATGGCATCACCCACAATGGGTCCTCCACCCTTGATCACTAATTGAAAAAAATGCCTTACAGCTGGATCTCATGGAGTCATTTCCTCAACTGAAACTCCTTTTTCTGTGATAACTCCAGCATGTGTCAAGTTGGCACACAAAACCAACCAGTACATGTAATAATTTAAATTTTAAATACTTGAAAAAAGGTGATCTGTAGTAGGATGTTTTTCCATAATATCCTCATTAAATCTTAATTAAATTGTTTTGGCATTCATTGAAAATTCATAGGAAAGCTATTTCTTTGCCAGAAAAATTCCCAATGGAAGTAGAATTCTTTGGAATTTTTATGTAAATAATTATTCTATTTTAAAACAAATGTTTAAATCAATCAAGCAAAAAATATTTATTCACTTCTAATCCCAAACTTTTATTTCTGTCTCATGATTTGTTCCTGTCTAGGACCTTAAGTACAATGTTGAGCAAAACTCAGAAGAACAAACATTCTTTTCTTGTTTTGGATCAAGAGAAAAAGGATACTGTCTGGTAGTTGTAGGATTTTTATAAATGTTCTTTATTAGTGTTAATTCCTTCTTGTTTATGCTTTCTCAAATATTTCTTGCTTTCGCCTTAGTTTATAGTATAAGGATAAATCCAAGAGCCTTGTGCTTGACCATTGTTATGCATCCCTAGACCTCTAATCATGTCTTAATTGTAAGGTAACATTTGTTTGATTATTATTTATCTTTTGATTTATTGTTTAAAACTACTTTTCACTGAAAGGTTGATATGAGGTATGAGATATCACCTAGTTCATGAAATAAAATGAAAGATGAAAACAGACACTTGTTTTAAAATTTATTTGTTAGCATCTTTTAAAGCTAGGCTTTGTAGAGGTCAGTAGCAGAGACCTCTTCCAAAAATATTTTAAATAAGCAATGAAATTGGATAGATTGAAATTTTTCTTCCTTTCTTTTTCTTCTTTTTAAAAGACCCCTAAAGGAATTTATTTATTTTTTATGTATGTATGTATGTATGTATGTATATATGTATGTATGTATGTATTTCAAAATGTATTTTTCTCACATAATCCTACCAGTCTATGAGCATAGAAGATATTCATATCTTCTTCAATGTCTTAGAGTCTTTATAATACAAGCCTTTCACTTGCTTGGTTAGCATTATCCCAAGATACTTTATATTATTTGATGCTATTGTGAAAGGTTTTATCCCTGATTTCTTTGTCAGTATGGTTGTCTTTGGTATATAGGAGGGCTATTGATAGAAATCTTCTGATCATTTCCTTTCCTGTTTAGAAAATAATAAAATAAAAGTTCTTCTTTGTGGAGAATATAGAAATAAATCTTGAAAATGTGTAACTTGATGAACAAACCTTGGATTGAATCTCTAGAAAGAATGATAGCAAAAATGGCGGCTAATGAGCAAATGGTCATGCTTGCTCACCAGCTCACCATCTCTCAGGTAGTATAGTCTTTCTGTTCCGCGTTTCCAGCTAATTCCTTGGAGTTGCTGTTCTCCTTGCATGAATCACTTCTCTTATGACCTCTTTACAGTTCTCTTCTTTGCTCTCTTCAGGTTTCTGTTAACGGGTAGCACCTGTGGAAGCTTCAAGAAGATATGCATTCTACAACAGTCTTTTTTCTTAAAGACCAACACTGTCAATATTAAAAAGAATGTAGAAGCATCAGAAATCTTCACTGCTGAGAGCAATGAAAAATGGCCCAACTACTTTTGAAACAGTTTTTGAAAACTGTCCAGATCTGATGATGCATTCAAAATAAAAATCCATTTGTCCTATGGCCCAGACATTCATCTTTAAATATTTATTCAAGAAAAATTAAGATGTATAAACACAATGAAATTATACTTAATAATAATAATAAAAGCTTTATTTATCATAGCGAGAGACTGGATATAATTCAAATGAATACCAAGAGAAAATGGATTGCTATGATATGTTCATATATTAGAACACCAATTAATCATCAGTGAAGAAAGAGACCAGACTAGTTATTTTCTGTTTAATGTCTGTGCATTTCACTGTATCTAAGTTTCATATTAGTTTAAAAAGAATCTGTGTCTGGGTCATGTGTGGATTTCTCCTATCACACTGTCCCCAGCTCACCAGGCTTTAACCACCATCAACCTTTCCTTCTGGAATTCAGCAAACCCAGCTCCTGCTATCCTCTTCATTTGAGACCCTCTTTCAAAGACTTCTTTGATTCTTACAGGATTCTGCTCCTTTGTCACCAGGTAAGGAACTTTAGCCCATCTCCATGAACTCCATTCCCTGACTTACTGCATGTGTAATTCATCTCTGTTTCTGTGATAAAACATTCTGACATAAAAGCAATTTAGAAGAGAGTTGGGTTATTTGCTTTATTATTCTGGATTACAGACCATAATTTTGGGGGAAGTCAAGATAGGAACTCATGGCATCACACCCACAGTCAGGAGGAAAGAGAAACAAAACCTTCTGTTGTCTCCTTGCTTGTTAGCTACCTTTCTCTACTCTTAATGTGTTTCAGTGCACAGTTTCAGGAATATTGCCACCCTCTATGTGTTGTATCTTCCTAATTAACAATCAAGACAATCCCCCAAAAGGCATGCCCACAGGCCGACATGATCTTGATAATTTTAATCTATACTTCTCTGGAAGATCTAGAAAGAGCAATTCTTAAATTCATCTGGAGTAACAAAAAACCCAGGATAGCTAAAACTCTTCTCAACAACAAAAGGACTTCTGGGGGAATCAATATCCCTGACCTCAAGCAGTACTACAGAGCAACTGTGTTAAAAACTGCATGGTATTGGTACAACGACAGGCAAGTAGATCAATGGAATAGAATTGAAGACCCATGAACCCACAGAGTGATGGTCACTTGATCTTTCTTTGATAAAGGAGCTACAACCATCCAGTGGAAAAAGATAGCCTTTGCAACAAATGGTGCTGGTTCAACTGGAGGTCAACATGCAGAAGAATGCGAATTGACCCATTCTTATCTCCTTGTACTAAGATCAACTCCAAGTGAATCAAGGACCTCCACATCAACCCAGACACACTGAAACTATTAGGAAAGAAACTGGGGAAGACCCTGGAGGACATAGGCACAGGGGGAAAGTTCCTGGACAGAACACCAATAGCTTATGCTCTAAGATCAAGAATTGACAAATGGAACCTCATAAAAATTACAAAGTTTCTGTAAGGCAAAGGACACTGTCAGAAAGACAAACAACAACCAACAAAGTGGGAAAAGATCTTCACCAACCCCACATCCGACAGAGGGCTAATATCCAACATACACAAAGAACTCAAGAAATTAGACCCCAAAGAACCAAATAACCCTATTAAAAATGGGATACAGAGCTAAACCAGGAATTTTCACCAGAAGAAATTCGGATGGCTGAGAAGCACCTTAAGAGATGTTCAACATCATTAGTCATCAGAGAAATGCAAATCAAAACAACCCTGAGATTCCACCTCACACCAGTCAGAATGGCTAAGACTAAAAACTCAAGAGGCAACAGGTACTGGAGAGGATGTGGAGAAAGAGGAACACTCCTCCACTGTTGGTGGGATTGCAAAATGGTAAAACCTCTCTGGAAATCAGTCTGGTGGTTCATCAGAAAATTGGGCATGGCACTTCCAAAGGACCCTGGCATACCACTCCTGGGCATATACCCAGAGGATTCCTCTGCATGCAATAAAGACATATGCTCCACTATGTTAATAGCAGCCTTATTTATAATAGCCAGAAGCTGGAAGGAGCCCAGATGTCCCCCAAAGGAGGAATGCATACAGAAAATGTGGTATATTTATACAATGGAATACTACTCAGCAGTTAAAAATAATGAATTCATGCAATTTGTAGGCAAATGGTTAGATCTGGAAAATATCATCCTAAGCGAGTTAACCCAATCACAAAAGAATACACATGAAATGCAATCACTGATAAGTGGATATTAATAAGCCCAGAAGCTCTGAATACTCAAGGCACAATTAGCAAATCAAAAGCTTCCCAAGAAGAAGGAATGAGAGGACACTGGTCCAGAAAAAACTGGTTCCAGTTTTGCAGGAGAGTACCAGAACAGAGAAAGGGTTAGGGGGTGACTGGGGAATCCCCGGGCGGGGATGGGGGGAGACTTATGGGACACATAGTGAGGGGGGAACTGGGAAAGGCCTTTGGAATGTAAACAAAGAATATAGAAAATAAAATTTTAAAAAAAAGACTGTTTCAAAAAAGTCTGTTTTTCAAAAAAGCTACTTCTCCAAAAGTGTGCTGGATAGATGGATTATGGTCAGGATGGGGGTGAGTAAAAACATCATCTCTATAGGCCACTGCAGCTCACTAGGACACACACACACACACACACACACACACACACACACACACCACCACCAGGACCACCACTATTCGGTTAACAATGGATCTGAGAGATGGGATACTGCATTGCCTGAGGACATGGCCTCTCAAACAGCCAAAACATACTTCCAACATTAGCTGTATATAACTTTACTAGTAATGTTTAAGCTTCCAGAAAAAGAAGGAGTGGAGAATATGTCATGGTTTTCTTAAGCATCACTACTACACTGTACAGCTCTGGACTACTGAGCAAAGAAATCCTGGGATTCTATGTTACTGCGCTTATTCTTCATTGACTGTGGCTGTGAGGCCCACGTCCCTTAAACCTCCAGAAATTTCAGCATGAGAGGCAGCTTGAGGCCCATCAAGGCAGGAAGAAGTTCTCCCTGGCCACTGGTTTGTTCTTTTAATAAAAAGCCATCTGGATACAGAACACAGAATCCTCTGAAGTCTGTTCCAAGTTTCTTTCTCAGAAATTACTTCAGTGAGTAAATAGTTCCCATTTCTACAGCAGCCCCACCATGATGACTTCCTAATTCATTATGCCCCACACTGCCACTCAGGAATGTTCTCCAGAGTACTTAACACCCAGAGTTTATCAAACACATTGTTCTCAGCCAATTGAGGTTTCTATTACAACAGCCTCTCTGACCCAGACAGACAAGCCACAAAGATTGCAAGCGATTTCCTATTTTTCTGGCAGATGTTATAAAACAATATTAGCAAAGGAAAATGACATTAGCAACAAAAGAAGAAATAAATCGGTGAAAGTTCTTGGAGGAAAAACAAGGTGAAGGTAATTGGTCCTTGACTCTATAGTCGTTGACTCACTGGGCTTGAGGTGCTGGAGTACACAGCTGAGCATACTCATTGACAACCGCCCTCCATGAGAGAAAGGCTGAAAAATTTGTTTGAAAATGAATCACAGAACTCAGTGCTCCACAGAATCATTCAGAGAGCTTAATTGACTGCAAAGCCTTCCTTGTAACAGCTCATTTGTAATGAGGGCAGTTGTACTTCAAGAAGATGGTTTTGTTCCAGGCTCCTTTGTTGAAGAAGATGATTTCCGTGACAAACATCTAGCGCTCTGCCCTCCATCCCACAATACCTCCTTCTTTCCAGAAGGGCCCATCTTGGGTTCACTTCCTTTTCCTTGACTTCCGGAGTTATCTAGGTAAATGGAACTTGTTTGTGTGCACTGTGTGTGCGGTGTGTATGTGTGTGTGTAGGAGGGTGTTCTGGGAGAAGAACCAAAACATAAAACTTCAAATTATATTGTTGAGCATACTCCACTGAACAGATTTTTCTACAACAACACAAGCAGTGAGAAACACAAACATTTCTGAAATATAACTAGAATGTGTGGGGTGGGGTGTGTGTGTGTGTGTGTGTGTGTGTGTGCATGTATGTAGGTGTGGGTGCATGTGAACATGTATGCCCATACGTGAGGAGGCCAGAAGTTGAACACTGGGTATCTTCCTTAAGTGTTTTCCAACTTACTTTTTGAGCTTCCTCAACATTGGGATGCAGATAAATGCAACAAGGCCTAACTTTTTATAGGGATATGGTGGGGGTGGGGGGCTGAGGGGGGGAGAATCTAGGCACAAGTCTTCACATTGCGCTGCAAACACTTTACTAGCTGAGCCATCTCTGGAGACCCCACTGTCCCCCAACCAGATTTTTTTAAAAGCTTTTCAGATCTTTCTATCTTTGAGGGAGGAGCGTGATGTTTTGTTCTTTACACTCATGGCTATTTCTCAGGCTTTATCCTCTGTTTTAGCACCTCATAGACCACTAACTCCACTTGCCCACTGTAGAGGAATTTTAACGCAGCAACATGGCTGCTCTGGCAAGGGACCACATATCTGACTGGAATGCAGCCACACCCTTAGTACACACCTTTCATTCCAAACAATGACAGCTAATTGAGGGACAGACAAAATGATGAATCAGAGAAAGATTTGATAGAGTGAGTCTGAGATAGAATACACCTAACTCTCATGTTAACAGACAGGAAAGAGAGGCTGCTTAGAGAGCAGCGAAGGGCAGAGACTTCTGTTCAGTTTAGTTGAGTCGGTTCAGTTTGGAGCAAGTCAGTTCAATTCAGTTGTGCTCAGTTTCAATTCTGAGTTCGGTTTGGTGCAGTTCAGTTGAGTGCAGTTATGGCCAGTTCAGAGAAGAGCAGTTGAGTTCAGAGCACTTCAGCACATGGAGTTCAGAGGGAGTCTTTTCAAACAGAGCAACTCAGTCAGAAGCTAAAAAAAAAAAAAAAAAAAAAAAAACAAAAAACAAAAAAAAAAAAAAAAACTGATTTGAATCAGTCTGCTTGGAGAGGAGTCTGAGCCAGAACAGTGAGGCTGAATCATTTAGTCAGAGTTCAGAAAAAACTAGAAAGATAAGTTTATTCAGCAATAAGTCACAAGAGGCTGAAACATGCTAGGCCTACTTTAGCAGAGGGGTGCTGGAAGCTGAACACTTCAAGGTCTGGGCTTGCAGAAGATTCAATTGTATGGAGGCTAGAAGCTTCCAGGCCTAGGTCAAGGGATAGTAGAAAGAAGGAAATATAGCTCAAGCCATATATTCATAAATCTTGGGCATAGCTTTTATCTCATCTCTTCATCTAAGGAAATAAAAGCAACATTTACATTTATACCCCATCGAACCACTGAGTTTTGTTTTTTTTTTCTTTGTTTAGCTCTGTACGCCATTTTTTAATAGGGTTATTTGGCTCTCTGGAGTCTAACTTCTTGAGTTCTTTGTATATATTGGATTTTTTTAAATTTTTATTTTCTATATTCTATGTTTACATTCCAAAGGCTTTCCCCTTTCCCAGTTCCCCCCCCATAATTCCTCTCCCCCCAACTATTCCCCAATCATTCCCCCTCCCCCCACGGTTTCTCTGTTCTGGGTCTACAAAACTGGATCCAATCTTTACAGGCCCAGGGTCCTCTCCTTTCTTCTTCTTGGGAATCATTTGACTTGCTAATTGTGCCTTGAGTATTTAGGGCTTCTGGGCTCATTAATATCCACTTATCAGTGATTACATTTCATGTGCATTCTTTTGTGATTGGGTTAACTCACTCAGGATGATATTTTCCAGGTCTAACCATTTACCTACAAATTGCATGAATTCATTATTTTTAATTGCTGAGTAGTATTGCATTGTATAAATATACCACATTTTCTGTATCCATTCCTCCTTTGAGGGATATTTGGACTCCTTCCAATTTCTGGCTATTATAAACAAGGCTGCTATAAACATAGTGGAGCATGTGTTTTTATTGTATGCAGGGGAATCCTCTGGGTATATGCCCAGGAGTGGTATGCCAGGGTCCTCTGGAAGTGGCGTGCCCAATTTTCTGAGGAACCGCCAAACTGATTTCCAGAGAGGTTTTACCATTTTGCAATCCCACCAACAGTGGAGGAGTGTTCCTCTTTCTCCACATCCTTGCCAGCACTTGTTGTCTCTTGAGTTTTTAATCTTAGCCATTCTGACTGGTGTGAGGTGGAATCTCAGGGTTGTTTTGCTTTGCATTTCCCTGATGACTAATGATGTTGAACATCTCTTAAGGTGTTTTTCGGCCATCCGAATTTCTTCTGGTGAAAATTCTTTGTTTAGCTCTGTACCCCATTTTTTGATAGGGTTATTTGGTTCTTTGGGGTCTAACTTCTTGAGTTCTTTGTATATATTGGATATTAGCCCTCTGTCGGATTATCCCTGACCTTAAGCAGTACTACAGAGCAATTGTGTTAAAAACTGCATGGTATTGGTACAGCAATAGGCAAGTAGATCAATGAAATAGGATTGAAGACCCAGAAATTAACCCACAGACTTATGGCCACTTGATCTTTGATAAAGGAGCCACAACCATCCAGTGGAATAAAGATAATCTTTTCAACAAATGGTGCTGGTTCAACTGGAGGTCAACATGCAGAAGAATGCAAATTGACCCACTCTTATTTCCTTGCACTAAGATCAACTCCAAGTGGATCAAGGATCTCCACATAAAACCAGACACACTGAAACTATTAGAAAAGAAACTTGGGAAGACCCTGGAGGACATGGGCACAGGGGGAAAGTTCCTTAACAGAATACCAATAGCTTATGCACTAAGATCAAGAATTGACAAATGGGACCTCATAAAATTACAAAGTTTCTGCAAGGCAAAGGACACTGTCAGAAGGACAAAACGGCAACCAACAAAGTGGGAAAAAATCTTCCCAAACCACTGAGTTTTAAGCAGGATTTATGCATCTATAAGATCCAATGCCTTGGGACTGCAGAGATGTCTCAAGGATTAAGTGCAAATGATGTTCTTCTAGAAGGCTGGAGATTGGATCCTGGTACCCACATTAGACCATACCTGTAATAACCTGTAACTCCAGTTCCAGAGCACTCAATGCCTTCTTTTAGTCTCCTCAAGAATCCCTTACACATATGGGACACACACACAAACATACACAGATAACATTCTTATTTCTAACTAATTATCTCTTCTAATTTAGAATAGCTTAATATGTAAAAAATAACTACTAAAATTTCGTATCAGGCAAATAGATGCAAGAAAATTGCATGTCACTTCGCAAAAATCAAATCACCCAAACATGACTCTAGTGATAGATAGTATGATTAGATAGGAACTTATATATAACCATATACACACATATAAAACCATTTTGTGTATTATGTTTATTAGATTTATTTATGAAGTGTGTTATAGGGTGCCTATGTGTTTACATATGGAAGTTAGACAACTTGTAGAACTTGGTTGTCTCCTTTCACTCTGTAGGTTCTGGGGATTGAACACGGGTTGTCAGGCTTGGCAGCCAGCATTTTAACCCACTGAACCATCTCAAGGGTTCTGTTTTGTGTTTTTGAGACTGGATCTGTGATGGTTTATATATGGTTGGTTCAGGGAATGGCACTATTAGGCGTTGTGGTCTTATTGGAGTAGGTGTGGCCCTGTGGGTGTGGGCTTTAAGACTCTCTTCCTAGCTGCCTGGAAGCCAGTCTTCTAGTAGCCTTCACATTAAGATGCAGAACTCTCAGCTCTGCCCATACCTAGATGCTGCCATACTACTACCTTTATGACAATGGACTGAACCTTTGAACCTGTAAGCCAGCCCCAATTAAATGTTGTCCTTAGAAGAGTTACCTTGGTCATGATGTCTGTTAACAGCAGTAAAACCCTAAGAGAGGGTCTCACAATATAACCTAGGTTGGTCTTGAACTCTAGAACTTCCTTCCACTTCCTCCAGTCTGTACTACTAGGCTCAACTTTAGCTAAGTCATTGAAGTTTTTCTTTCTGACTTTTCTTTCCTAGTAAAGTGGTATCCTTGTCCAGTTTAATTCTACTGTGTTTTTCACAGTCTTTGGTCACATAACTGCCAATACGTTTTTGCTCTTAGAAGGTCAGCAGGAACTAACATGTATGTATTCATGTTTGTGATCTTACTCTTTCCACTTTACCACCTTTTCTGTGGTATATGATCAAAGAATGTGAATTCAGTTAATTAATACATTTTGTCATTGTCTTAGTCAGGGCTTTTATTTCTCAGAGCTCCCAGGGACTAAACCACCAACCAAAGAGCTCCAGCCACATATGTAGCAGAGGATGGCCTTGTTGGACATCAATGAAAGGAGAGGTCCTTGGTCCTGTGAGGTTTCACTGCCCCAGTGTAGGGGAATGCTAGGACAGGGAAGTAGGGTGGGTGGGTTGGTGACCAGGGGGAGGGGGAGGAGGAGGGGGAAGGGATAGGAAGTTTTGGGAGGGGAAAGGAGGAAAGAGGATAACATTTGAAATGTAGAAATAAAGAAAATATCCAATAAAAAGAAAGAAAAAAGATTCATATCTTAAAAAAGAACAAAACAAAACAATACCATGTGGGTGACTCTTACACATTACTAAGTCCAGCCACAGCACAAGGTACAACCTTGGCTATCTCTGGAACACAGCCTCTGGGCTCTCGGAAAACACTTCCCAGAAGATTTCACTTCAGTGATGCTGGTTTCTTCTTAATCACCACTTAATTCTTAGCTCCAGTTTACCAGTTACCACTTAGCATCAATAGTCCCAGAAATGCAAAGGTTTCGCTTTAGTAGTTCTGGTATCTTGGTAATCAGAGTTGATTCTTCAGTCCCAGTTAACCAAAACAACAGAATCTTCATGATCAAAATAGTTACAGCCCTGATAAGAGCCTTTCATCTTCCCTCTAAAATTTCACAAGCCAGACTTCCATCTTCTGCACTGTCCTCACCCTTATTTTCTAAGCTCCTATACAACATCCCACAGAGCTCTTAACACTGAATGGATCTTCTAGCCCAAAGTTCCAAAGTCCTTCCATCGTCCTCCCTAAAACATGGTTAGGTTGTCAAAGGAATACCCGACTTCCAGTACCAATTTGTCTTAGCCAGGGTTTCTATTCCTGCACAAGCATCATGACCAAGAAGCAAGTTGTGGAGGAAAGGGTTTATTCAGCTTACACTTCCACATTGCTATTCATCACCAAAGGTAGCTAGAACTGGAATTCAAGCAGGTCAGGAAGCAGGAGCTGATGCAGAGACCATGGAGGGATGTTTCTTACTGGATTGCTTCCCCTGGCTTGCTCAGTCTGCTTTCTTATAGAACCCAGGACTACCAGCCCAGGGATGGCACCACCCACAATGGGCCCTCCCACCCTTGATCACTAATTGAGAAAATTTCTTATAGCTGGATCTCATGAAGTCACCTCCCCAACTGAAGCTCCTTTCTCTGTGATAACTCTAGCCTATGTTAAGTTGACACCAAAACAATCCAGTCATGCTTTCATACTTCATCACTAACTTGCTTTATGACATTCAAATAATCATATTTACAGGAAAAATAGATACTAGCTACAAAGTAGGTATCCCTTGAGTCACTCACAGATGTGAGTGATCCAGCCTGAGCAATCAACTTTCCAGACCTCACTTTATTCTAGACTTTGCTACCTCTCTCAGTACAGAGTAAGAAGGGTAATAAACCACTTTGTTTATTAGATCTGGGTGAGGCCAGTGGGCATCTGAGACATGAAGAAAGTCAGCTCTGCCAGGGTTTAATATGATTAGAGACAATGATTTGCCCTCGATATTTTTCCAATGGACTGTTTAACAGGCCTCAGTATCAAAGACCCCTGTCATTTATCTTGGTCCTTTTTCTTTAATGATGGTTGGCATGCTATCAAGATTTCCTGAAGCAGCTTTGATTTGGTTCAAAATGAGATGATATAATGATAGAAACCTCACTATGTTCTATCTATCTATCTATCTATCTATCTATCTATCTATCTATACATACATATATATGTATAAAATAGAAAATGATCCTCAAAAGGGGAGGGGGAATAGAATTATCCTGGTTAAAGATCAGCTATCCCTAATCTACATTTTATAGATAAGGAACTAAAGGATCAGAGGCACGAATTCCTTCCTTGTTCTGAACACTCTTCAGGCAATAATGAGGGATAAGTATTTCCCTGGAAATACAGTCGGGTGCACACAAGCCTTTGTCTTATTTCCACCATTACTGATGTTTCTTTTAGCATCTTGGGCATTACTAACTCTTCTTATCTTTAGGATAGGTAGAGATAGAAATGGAGTGAGGGAGAGAAGGGGGGGTGTAAAACTGACTTTGGGATAATAGGTAGAACCAGCTTATAACCATATTAGCATCTTCCATAACGGTGAACTTAGGCTTGGTTAGGAGAAAGAGTTGAGTCCAAAGCCAAGAAAGAAACTAGGGAATTGTCAGTTTCACCAATGGGACAACTGATGCTCCATTTTGTGTACTTCATGAATGGGAGGAAAAGTTGAAAACGCCCTTTCCTGTCTCGTAAAGCATGAAGCATGAAGCACAAAATTCAAGGAGAGAAATGTACTCACATTTTCATTCAATTTAATAAAGAAAAGTGAAGTGAAGTTCCTCCCCAGCTGAGCAGGAAGCTCTCAAATTTCAAACCCTTGAGTGAGAACAAATTTGGGAGGCGGGAGAGACAGGAAGGGTATACACAGGGAGCAAAGTAAAATGTCTCTTCTATCCAATAAAGATTTAGTCTAGTGTTCATCACTTCGCCCATGCACCATAGCAACGGCCCCTAATTAGTATGCGTGTTTCCAGTTTAATTTGTTTTTCACAGCATGGCAGTTCTTGCTCTTAGATGATTAAAAAAAAAAATCAACTCTTCCAAACTTTTACTATTTCCTGAAAAGAATTACAGTTCATGCCTCAGTTTTCTCGTCTATAAAACAGAGACTCACTGACATGTAAAGGGATGTTTGTGACAATCATATGTGTTGACTTCATAAATCACTAATGTACTGACCTTTTTCTCTTCTTCATGCTTTTAATTTTTCTCTTTATCTCAGTTATTTCTGGTCAGTAAGTGGCATTCCTCCTATTAGATACCACTCTGCATCAGATCCTACAGTACGCTTGGCTTGAAGGAGGAGTACTCCAGAAGTGACTTAACCTATTCCACTTAATGAATCTTGGATGATGTAGGACAAGAGATTCCTCAAAGGAGACCATTGGCTTCCATGATCTAGCCTTATAGTTGTCCCTGAGATTGCCTGATGATGAGCTAGTGAGAGAGAATTATTTGAGACTCAAGATGCTATTTCTATCTTCCGGACTCCATCATCAACTGCCCTTCCTGTAAATTAAACAAGAATGACAAAGGCAAACACAGAAAGGCTGTGGTCTTTAGCCTTCAATATGCTTTGAGCATCTGTGCAAATGTTGTCGCAAATGTTTTCGCTGCACACATATGAAGCAATGAGGATTCTGGAATAACTGACAACTGTAATCGAGCCATCATGGACCCAAGATTCGACAGAATTGAAGTTTAGTCTGGAGTAGAGAGCACGTACAGTAGCCAGATACAGGCCAAAGGTCACGATTTGGCCTTTTCCAGCTTACCTCGTCACTGTTTAAAGCTCTTGGCAGAAAGGGCCTGGAAAAAAGTAGAAAATATTGTTAGTGTTAGATTAGTGCCAGTTTCAGCTAAGCTCTGTTGAGTCAATAGTTCAGCGCCAGAGGACTGGTTGAGACAGGAAGAATAAATAACTTTTAAAGGTCTCTGGGCATTTGAATTTATGATCTATAAAATTCTACCCATAGAAGGGAAAACTCTATCTACGTAAAAATTACAAAGTCTGCCCAGGGCTTAGTCATTAATAAGGGAGTTTTCCATAAATGCATGGTTTAAATGTTTGTAACAGCCATAAGTATTCCAAATATTGCAGACCCTATCTGCAAATGAGGGGCTTCTCAGAGGGCTGGATAGATATGGTCCTGATTTATGAGGCTTAGGCTCTATGAGGGGAACAGTCAACAATAGAAGTTGTCAGTGATATACTTTGGATTTATTTTCCTCAGCTACACTAATGTAGGAGGCAGTAAAATGCAAGGCATGCCCTGTTGGGCAATGGTAAGGCCAGATCAGTACTGCCTCTGCTACCCTGGAGACTCCGGAGGGCAGCAGGGACACAGAGCTCTCCATCACCTCCTTTGGTGCTCCACATATCTGGAGGTGCTGCACCAGCTGGTCCAGATCTCCTGGACTGTGTGTGAATGTGTTCTGCCAACCCTATATTTTCACCCGTGCAAAGAACCAAAAATGAACACACCCATTCTGCTAGGTGTACCTTCCTTTGGAGGGAGTGTCAGAAACTGACATAGCCAAAAGAATGGAATCGGACTACCAGAACTGTGCTAAGTACAGGGCTCTGGTTTGCTTCAGTGACACAAAGGTACACATAAGGACTTGTAAGAAGTACATGGATAAGTTTTGGCCATTGCAAGAACTTGGTGAGACGCGATGTACACATCTATTTATCAAAAAGACCTGGATGAAGACAGCTTCCTGGATGGTTGCATTTTCCATCACAGATCAGAAAGGAGGCTCCTGTTCTGTTAGCTTTGCCATTTAATACCTAATAAAAGTCTAAGTACCTTCAATGGCAGTTTAATTGGACATTTGCAAGTCAGCCACACACTGTTTTTTATTTCATAGATCTTGATATAATTAAGGAAGAGCTTAGATGTGTCAGAGTATTAGATGGCTCACTTCTTGGATATGTGAATCACTCAATCATCATATAATTTTATGAATAGGAAAAGGACCACTTGCTTGTACCACTTAAGATATTGCTTGAAGAACTAAGGGGAAATTGTCAATGTTTGATGGAGAAAAATGTACTACAGTCCTACATGTGTGTCTGTTATATTGCATTCAAGAATTGATTTCACTATGATGGTTTAGATTTGCTTTTACATTCTTGAGGTTCTCAGACATGTAACCACACACAACAGTCTTCATCAGTCATTAGCAGACAGAAGAAGCACAGGCTGAGAATGTGGTGGATGAGCTCATGAGCTCCATGTGCACATTGGTGATGCTATGTATAATGCTACAAGTTTACGACTATCACCATAGTTAGGGAAAATAACACATCTCTGTTCTATGTAAAAGATGGAGAAGGGAAAGAAACATGGACATTGAAGAAAATCTGAGGGACTGTGGACAGTCTTATGTGGAAGGAGGGAAGAAAAACTGTGAGCTCAACAATATCCATTTTAGCCAAAGTATAGTACATGATTCTATAACAGCTTCTGTGTTTAAAGTGGGGCATTCAAAATTGGTCTTTGAGGCTTCACTGCACAGAAAGTTGTGTTCACATATGTCTGCCATGAAAACAGAATGATGGAACTGAAGCTAGAATGGACTTAGCTTTTCACCTTTCCGGACTCAGGTGTCCTTCACCTGTCCTCAGTCCTCCCTCGTCACCCTGTACTTTTCTTCAAGGATTTTAATCATATGTTTCAGGATGCAAGGCTTGGTCCTTGTACTTGTTCCTGTCTTCATTTGTTCCAAAGGAGTTTCATACAATCTCATGTCTACCAGGGTCCTCTCTATATTGATGGCTCCTCACACTATAGCTCCAGCTTAGATCTCCTGCTGTGTCTTTTGAGGGGTACTCACTTCATCCCTCAGAAACCACTATCTCCTGCTGAGTAAGTATGCTCCTTTCAGAATGGTGTGAAACAGTATCCCACAGTATGTAGACTTTCATATTGACTTGCTTTCACTCAGGATACTTTCCCTGAGAGATAGGAACATCTCTCATTTCCATACTGGGTTCCCACTCTTCTCTATTTGAAAGTACATCCGTTGAAAGATACTGGAGTTATTTCCAACTTTTGGCTGTTATAAATAAACCTTTGAAGGACATTAATATAGAATTTTTTCATACACATGTGCTTTCATTTTTCTGGAATAGATATCCAGGAATGTGACTGCTTAGTCATACATTAAGTTTATATTTAGTTTTCTGAGGAACACTCTTCTAATCGTTTCCTAGAGCAGCTGGCTTCGCCACTTTACTTACCCATCAGCTCTGTGTGAGAACCCTGCTTATAAACATCTCTGCCAACCATTGCCATCACGAGTCTCTTTAATGGCGGCCCTTCTCAGTGTGTGTAATGGCACCTCACATCTTCCTTAATGGTGGATGATGGCAAACGCCTTTCCATGTCTCTATCTGCTGCCTACACATGGCTCCTCATCAATTGTCTTTCCATTTCTTTGTCCACTGTCCAGTTGCAGGTTTCTTTGTTTTACTGAGGTCCTTGAATGTTCTATGCAAGTCTTGTCAGATATATGCTTTGAAATGTTATTTTCTGCAGTTGGTCTTTCTTTGTTGTCACAGAGGGTCTTGCTAGATTGTCCAAGCTGGACTTGTGCCTGCTGTCCTCTTCCCTCAGAATGCTGGGACTGTAAACATCTTCATACCTGACTGTCTTCATACTGAGTGCTTTGCAGAGAAAAGTTAAAGATATATTCAATTGTGATTGTTCTAAAATCTCAGCTGACTTAGTTAGAATGATATTTCTTTTTCCCCCATAATTATCATCTTACAAATCACAAATCCTCTGAGAAACACATACTTACAATGTTGTTCTGGCCACTCTCTGACTTCATTTCACACTGTCCAGATACACCTGTCTCTGTCTTATGAACCCGATTTTCTTTTGGTTCTTTTTGTAGAGACCAGGAACCAATCTGAAAATCAAATTTAAGGCAATTCATAACAAATTGGATGCTGTAAGAATATACTATACACTATACTCCTGAAGGGAATGTTTTCTAAGAGCTTTCTGGAGACAAATTTAAAACAAATGAGTGCCTTTAAGACTGAGAATTTTAATTTACATGGAAGCTGTTTAGGAAAGTTATTTTGATTATAATTGAGAAACACCAGACATGGATTCAAATCTTGGTTTTACCAATAAATGTCTCTTTAGCTCTGGATGATCTTCCTTGCCTGTAAAGTTATGGGGGCCACAGCAAATTTAATAATCTACAATTCTAAGCCATAGTGACATGTCACCTAGTTGCAGACAGGGGTCTTACCAGGTGAGAAGGGAGTTGCATGATCCTGATTGGTAGCATGCAGAGAGGATGATCTGAGTATCCCAGTCACTCTGGGGGAAGCTCCCCCTCCCCACTTTGGTAGCACAATAATAATGAAGACCCCAGAAACTTTCTGTTCTTCCTAGAATTTAGTGTTTAAGTGATCCTCTATGTCTCTGGATTTTCTGTATAAGAGTGTTCTGAAATTTGGTCTCTCTGACATTTTAGTTCTAATCCCAATGCATCCTGAAAATGTGTGATCAGCAATAAGTTAGAATAGCACCATTTTTTTCCTTAACATAAGTCTGAATTAAGGGACTAGAGGGGGCAGAAGTAAAAAGGAAGAAAGAAGCTGATGGCTACGTTCTACATATTAGCCAATGGCCAATACACAGCCATGTAGTAAGAAAAATATCACCAGGCCCAGCTTGTAATTAATTGTAATAGCATCTTCGCTCAAAGGAAACTTCACAAAGAAAAGTCCATCTCCTAGGAGATTTGGAAATCAGTTTCAAAAATGTTTTTCTTCCAACCTGTCATCTTAAGCTTAGGAAATAAAACAACTCCACACACGTATGGAGGGAAAGATGTGTAAGCATGCTGATAGCTACTGCTAGAGGCCATAGGGATAGAAACAGAAGCTTTTCTCCAGATCACGAATATGAGGAGGGAGGAACATGCTCACAAAATCATGTTGAGGAGTTGGGGAGATGCTCCAGTGGGTGAGAATGTTTGCTGTGCGGTGTGCTGTGAGCTTAGATTCCACCCCTACACACACACACACACACACACACACACACACACACAAATAGCAGGTACTTGTCATTCTAACATTGTGAGGTGGTAACAGGTAGGTCCTGGAAGTGTCTTGCTTAGCTAGTATAACCCAAATCATGAATTTCAGGTTCAGTGAAAGACCCTATGTAGGAGTCTCTCCCTCTCTCGCTCTCTCCCTCCTTTCTCTCTTATGTCATAATAGGGAATGAGAGTAGGGGAATAAAAGATGGGGGGAAGGAACCCATAAAGTTGCAAAGACCAGCTACAACCCTGTCTCAAGGGAATAAGTCTTCCTTTGGCTTCCACCTGAGTCCTTCCCACCCAATACAGACTTGCTCACACAACTCACACACATAATTACACTGATATGTAGAAAAAAAAATAGTTGCCTAATTGGACCCAAACATTTAACCAGGTGTGGAGCAGATCAATCCAAGACAGTGAACTGTGGAACCAGAAATCATCTCTACAAGGACCGGATGAAAAAGGAATTTCATCAGGAGGTTACATGTACAGAACACTGTGATAAACATTCGCTACCAAACCGTTGGAAACTCTGGTTTTTCAAGGACAATAAAAGCAAAACTCAGCAAGCCAACCTCTGATTGATCCCTAAGTTTAGCACCACTTTGTGGGTTCTATACAAACTTATCCAGTTATTTAGCGATTTAATGTCTGGCTCTGACTACTATTGAGCTTTTGTGGGAAGATGAAAATTAAACTTGGAGGCTAATGGGTAATTACATTGAACACATAGGAGAGACAAAGTGACCTTGACCACTTTTGGCTAGAGACACTGTGGTACCTAACTGGCACTAACTGATGACATATGATGATGTACTTGGAGCTGCTGTGAATGAAAAGCTTGAGAGGAACAGACAGAACAGACTGTAACATGAACTACTGAACGTGAGAACACAGACACAGTCACACACATGACAGGACAGGACACAAGCAAAGGTTAGGCCTTCCCCCAACCCACGCACACTCAACTACCAAGAGTGGCCTCACCTCTTAAACCATCTTTGTCATGCAAGTGATACAAGATGCCAGAGGCAGGATCAAGGAGTGCGATCCATGCAAGAAGACATCTGGTCACGCAATCAAAATTCGGGATCCGAACCACAGCCTCAGCAAAGCAGAGTTGACTGCATTGATGTCTGATTGTATTCAAATATTGCTAAGACAATAAGAGACATTTCATTTGGCTTTGTCTTGAATGCCTGTACTCTATTTTTTTTTAAGTTTTGCTAGAGGGTCCATCATGTTAATTAAAGGAATACAGTATTTATCATTCCCAGAATCCACAGATGTGTTTCTGGTCTACTCTGTAATAGATGAGTAGAATTACCTTTTACACACACCTTTGCCTTTCATGGTACCCAAAAGGGCACTTGCATTTTTATTACTGTAGCAGGAAAATATCTGTTTGTGTTCCACTTCATGCAGGAGCATATTTTGCTGGTATGAGAATAGGAGTAGCTTTCTAGTTATCTCCTGTTTCCTTTGGACCAGGCCCCCATGCCTTAGCACAACCGATACCACGATGGAAGTACCATTCAGGCTTTGGAACCCAGGATGGAGGCAGCAACACCTGCCAAAATTAGAACCAAGACCTCATCCGTCAAAGTCCACAGATCTGTTAAATCCCTAAATGTACTAGCCTTGTTTCCCCTTCAGGCTAATTGTTCTTACTTCTTAGCTGAGGTATGTCAACCCAGGATGCAGATTTTGTGCTTAAAAGCTCATCCTGAGACAAGTGCAGGGCTGAACTCGGGCCTTAAACACCGAGTGCAGTCACTGGCTAGCCAATAAAGATGCTCTTTAGATTTGAACCTGGGTCCAAGCATTGTTCTCTGGTGAATAGCCTACCCCTCCTTTCACAGCATTTTCCTCGTTTTCCTCTTGCTGACGGCTGTTAGATTTATTTGCTTCCTTCCTTGAAAACGGTAATGATTCTGACTTCAGTTTTCCATTTGATTTGCATTTGCTTTTCCCCTTGTGTGACACTGGTAGAGGATCCAGGAAAAGGACAGAAAAGTGAAATAAATATTAAATGTGTGCATTCTTTGACAATTCCTTTCTTTGTAATTACAAAGCTTCGCTACACATTTAAAGCATTTAATTCAAGTCAGTGATCTATTTGTGTGATTTTTTTAAAGCATGATTGTGGAGTATAAAAAGTATAATACTGTAATTAATCCCTAACTGGAATTAGTGCCGCCGTCTCTGCATCTTCATGCTGTTCTTTTAGCACTTGGTATCACTCGGGTTATTTCAGTTTGGTTAGAAATGGCTCGAGTAGAAAAGGGATCCTCTTCATATAAAGGCAGTGGACAAAACTGTAAATAAACGTTGACAGCGAACTGTCTTTCTGACAGCTAGATGTATCCTTCTCTTCCTCCGCATCTGCAGAGGACTCTACTTCATATTGCAAGGCAGTCTCTTCCCCATGTACAGCCCAAGTTTGGAGCACTGGTTTACTATTGTGCTTATTCGACCTTTTAATAAATTGATTAAGTAGCATCGTATATATTTCAGCTCCGATTTGGGAAGGATTTAAAGGAGATCTACTAGCCGCCCACCTTTCCTTTCCCTGAACTCGATACAATCATTTATTCACTTTCCCATTTACGCAGCGCTTTTCAAATGATTTTATGTCATCTTTTCAAACGATACATCTTGATCATATTTTTCTCCGTTCCTCGACTCTCCCCAAATCCTCCTGACCTTCGTGCTCCACCCAACCCCATATTCCCTTTCTTTCTCCTTAAGACAAAACAAAAACAAGCAAGAAACAAAACCAAGAAAAATAACAATAAGACCAAAAGCATGCCAAAATAAAACGCGCACAGAAGATGGAGTCTGTTTTGTGCCGTCACGGGGCCTGTCCTGGAGCGTGGTTGATACCCTCAGTGACACTCGGGAAAAAAAAAAAGGATTTCCCTCTGCAGCAACTGTCAGTTGCCAATCGCTTCTTGCTGAGGGATGGACTTTGTCTCTATCCCCTCCCCCTACTTTTCCCGGCTCATGTTTGACACTTTCATTGGGCCAAGCGTTGTAATTAATCTTGAGGATCCCAAAAATGATTACGACACAATCCCTCTCATGAAGGAGCTGGCGTTCAAGACCAGCAGGTTTAGTCAGTGCAATAAAAGAAAGTGTGACAAAGGCCTCAGAGCTAGCTCAGTGGATCGGAAGAGCACTTGTAGCACACGTGAGAGGACTTGAGTTGGGACCCCTGGCATCCGTGCCAAAGCCAGGCGCGGCCATCCACATTTGCAAGCCAAGTGCTCTAGACACAAGGGTAACAAAGACAGAAGGCTCATTGGGATTGCGGGGGCTTGCTGGGCAGGTGGACCAGCTGCAAATGGACAAGGTCTGGGTTCATTGAGAGAGAGGTCCTGTCTCAGGGAGGTAAGGCAGGGAATGAGAGAGCATGTCTTACATATGCGGGCACGCTCACACAAACTCGTATGGTAGTGACAAGGTCCTGTGTTTCTGAGACATAGATAGCGCCTACTGAAAGCAGGGAGGAAGAATGCTGTTTTCTGCCTGTGCTGGTGAGAAAAACCGCATGAGAGACATTGGTCATCGGGGGAGATAAGGTATGTCTTAGTCAGGGTTTCTATTCCTGCACAAAACATCATGCCCAAGAAGCAAATTGGGGAGGAAAAGATTTATTCAGCTTACACATTCACATCGCTGTTCATCACTAAAGGAAGTCACGACAGGAACTCAAGCAGGTCAGGAAGCAGGAGCTGATGCAGAGGCCATGGAGGGATGTTTCTTACTGACTTGCTTCCCCTGGCTTGCTCAGGTTACTTGCTCTTTTATTTTTATTATTATTAGATATATTCTTTATTTACATTTCAAATGTTGTCCATTTTCCTGGTTTCCCCTCCCAGAAAATCCCCTAACGCATCCCCCTACCCCTGCTCACCAATCCACCCACTCCCACTCCCCTGTCTTGGCATTCCCCTATACTGGAGTATCTAGCATTCTCAGGACCAAGGGCCTCTCCTCTCTTTCATGTCCTCTGCTGCATATGCATCTGGAGCCATGGGTCCCTCCATGTGTAATCTTTGGTTGGTGGTTTAGCCCCTGGGAGCACTGGGGGTACTAGGTGGTTCAAATTGTTCCTCTATGGTGCTTGCAAACCCCTTCAGATCCTTGGGTCCTTTCTCTAGCATCTCCATTGGGGACCCTGTGCTGAGGTCAATGGTTGACTGAGAGTGGCCCCTCTGTATTTGTCATGCACTGGCAGAGCCTCCCAGGTGACAGCTATATCAGGCTCCTGTCAGCAAGCACTTGTTGGCATCCATAATAGTGTCTGGGTTTTGTAACTGTATATGGGGTGGATCCCTAGGAGGAGCAGTCTCTGGATGGTCTTTCCCTCACTCTCTGTTCCACACTTTGTCTTTGTATCTCTTCCTGTGGGTATTTCGTTGCCCCTTCTAAGAAGGACCAGAGTATCCATACTTTGTTCTTCCTTATTCTTGAGCTTTATTTGGCCTGTGAATTGTATCTTGGGTATTTCAAGCTTCTGGGCTAATATTCACTTATCAGTGAGTGCATACCATGTATGTTCTTTTGTGATTGGGTTACCTCACTGAGGATAATATTTTCTAGTTCCATCCATTAAGAATTTCATTAGATGGGCAGTGGTGGCACATGCTTTTAATCCCAGCACTTGGGAGACAGAGGCAGGCAGATTTCTTAGTTCAAGGTCAGCCTGGTCTACAGAGTGAGTTCCAGGACAGCTAGGGTTACACAGAAAAACCCTGTCTCAAAATACTATCTATCTATCTATCTATCTATCTATCTATCTATCTATCTATCTATCTATCTATCTATCTAATATGAATTCATTGTTTTGAATAACTGAGTAGTATTCCATTGTGTAAATATACCACATTTTCTGTATCCATTTCTCTGTTGAGGACTATCTGGGTTCTTTGCAACTTCTGGCTATGATAAATAAGGCTGCTATGAATGTTGTGGAGCATGTGTCCTTATTACAAGCTGGCGAATACTCTGGGTATATTCGCAGGAGTGGTATAGCAGGGTCCTCTGGTAGTATTATGCCCAGTTTTCTGAGGAACCACCAAACTGTTTTCCAGAGTGGTTGTACCAGCTTGCAATCCCACCAACAGTGGAGGAGTGTTCCTCTTTCTCCACATCCATGCCAGTACTGCTATCTCCTGAGTTTTTGATCTTAGTCATTCTGACTTGGTGAGGTGAAATCTCGGTTGTTTTGATTTGCATTTCCCCAATGAATAAGGATGTTGAACATTTCTTTAGTTGAAAAGATTTTTCAACTAAAGAACATTTTCTCAGTTGAAAAATTTTTGTTTAGCTCTGTACCCCATTTTTAATAGGGTTATTTGGTTCTCTGGAGTCTAACTTCCTGAGTTCTTTGTATATATTGGATATTAGCCCTCTGTTGAATGTAGGGTTGGTAAAGATCTTTTCCCAATTTGTTGGTTGCCATTTTGTCCTATTGACAGTGTCCTTTGCCTTACAGAACTGTAATTTTATGAGGTCCCATTTGTCAATTCTTAATTTTAGAGCATAAGCTATTGGTGTTCTGTTCAGGAAAATTTCCCCTGTGCCCATGTGCTCAAGGCTGTTCCCCACTTTCTTTTCTACTAGTTTCAGTGTGTCTGGTTTTATGTGGAGGTCCTTGATCTACTTGGACTTGAGCTTTGTACAAGAAGATAAGAATGGATCAATTTATATTCTTATGCATGCTAGCCAACAGTTAAACCAGCACCATTTGTTGAAAAGGCTATGTTTTTTCATTGGATAGTTCTAGCTCCTTTGTCAAAAATCAAGTGACCATAGGTGTGTGGGTTCATTTCTGGGTCTTCAATTCTGTTCCATTGATCTACCTGCCTGTCAGTGTACCAATACCATGCAGTTTTTAACATTATTGCTCTATAGTACTGCTTGAGGTCTGGGATACTGATTCCCCCAGAAGTTCTTTTATTGTTGAGAATAGTTTCAGTGTGTCTGGTTTTATGTGGAGGTCCTTGATCTACTTGAGACTTGAGCTTTGTACAAGAAGATAAGAATGGATCAATTTATATTCTTATGCATGCTAGCCAATCAGTTAAACCAGCACCATTGCTGTTGGCAAGAAGGCTATGTTTTTTCATTGGATAGTTCTAGCTCCTTTGTCAAAAATCAAGTGACCATAGGTGATGTGGGTTCCATCTTCTGAGGTCTTCTTCGATTTCTTTCTTTAGAGACTTGAAATTCTTGTCTTGGGTATTCCAAGCTTCTAGACTAATATTTGCTTATTGGTGAGTGCATACCATGAGTGCTCTTTTGAGACTGGGTTACCTCACTTAGGATGATGTTCTCAAGCTCCATCCATTTGTCTAATAATTTCATGAATTCATTGTTCCTAAAGACTGAATAGTACTCCATTGTGTGTATATATATACCATATTTTTTGTATCCATTCCTCTGTTGAGGGACATCTGGGTTCTTTCCAGCTTCTGGCTATTATTAATGAGGCTGCTATGAACATAATGGAGCATGTATCATTATTACATGCTGGGCAAGTCCTCTTTATAACAGAAAAAAATTGAATATACAGTAGCATTGAAAATGGGAATGTTTTTGCCCTTTGGTTCTGATCAGGACCTGGGGATGTCTGCTTAATTCTTGAAAATCTTGTCATACAGATCTTTCACTTGTTTGGTTAGGGTCACACCATGATTCTTTATATTGTTTGTGACTATTGTGAAAGGTGTTGTTTCACTAATTTCTTTCTCAGCCTCTTTATCCTTTGAGTATAGGAAGGCTACTGATTTGTTTAATTTTATATCCGGCCACTTTGCTGAAGTTGTTTACTAGCTGCAAGAATTCTCTGGTGGAGTTTTTGGGGTCAGCTTGCTTTCTTACAGAACTCAGGACTACCAGCCCAGGGATGGCACCACCCACAATGGGCCCTCTCACCTTTGCACTAAATGAGAAAATGGCTTACAACTTGATCTCATGGAGGCATTTCCTCAAGAGAGGCTCCTTTCTCTGTGATAACTCCAGATTGTACCAAGTTAACACACAAAACCAGCCAGTACAAGGTTAGAGAAGGCTTCAGAGCCAAGGAGGAGTTCTGTCCCAGGCTCTAGCATCAGCAGATTGCTCTTTTGAAGGTAAATATTGAGTGAAGAGGCTGGACGGCGAGTGAGGTAGAGTTAAGCAGACATCCCCAGGTCCTGATCAGAACCAAAGGGCAAAAACATTCCCATTTTCAATGCTACTGTATATTCAATTTTTTTCTGTTATAAAGAGGACTTGCCCAGCATGTAATAATGATACATGCTCCATTATGTTCATAGCAGACTTATTAATAATAGCCAGAAGCTGGAAAGAACCCAGATGTCCCTCAACAGAGGAATGGATACAAAAAATATGGTATATATACACAATGGAGTACTATTCAGCCATTAGAAACAATGAATTCATGAAATTCTTAGAGAAATGGATGGAGCTGGAGAACATCATCCTAAGTGAGGTAACCCAGTCTCAAAAGAACACTCATAGTATGCACTCACCAATAAGCAGATATTAGCCTAGAAGCTTGGAACACCCAAGACACAATCCACATATCAAATGATGTCCAAGAAGAAGGAAGGAGTGGCCCCTGGTTCTGGAAAGACTCAGTGCAGCAGTGTAGGGGAATACCAGAACACAGAAGTGGGAAGGGGTGGATGGGGGAACAGGGGGAGGGAAGAGGGCTTATGGGACTTTCTGGGAGGGGGAATCGAAGAAAGGGGAAATCATTTAAAATGTAAATAAAGAATATATCGAATAAAAAATACATTTTATTTTCAATAAAATGATTTATTTGAAGACATCACCACAGAATCTGAACATTATTAGAAAATACCTCAGAAAAATGTATCTGGGGAGCAAGGGGCAAGAACGGATATATTCTTCACACAGCTGGAACTAAACATACAACTCAGTTTTTGTTGCCTTTTTCCATTATCTTGCTTCACACACACCCCCACCCTTTTTAGGCTATACTTCCCCTTTCCCCAGGGTGCTAGATAATACTTGTATATTTAGGCTATTTTCATTTTCTCATCATTTTCCCATGAAGATTTTGTTGTTTCCTCTTTCAGACATGACATGAGGACCTCAGACTGGCCTCAACAACTGATCCCCATGGCACCTTAAAAGAGAGTATTCCCAAGGGAAGAGCAGTGCTGGGGACCACTGGTCTCAGTGGCTGTGTTCCCATCCGCTCTGGGCTATCTCAGAAGAGCTAGGAGACAAGCAAGTTTCATTTCTCGTGGAGGAAAATATTCATGCTTGTAGCCCGCATGGTTTCTTCTGATGCCATGTACAAACATTGTGGTTTGAATTTGTTCTTAGAAAAATTAATTGTTGGTTTTGGAAGTTATTGCAGAAAAAGTCTAATCAGCTTCTCAGGGTACCATTCTGGGAAAATCTCAGCATCCAGAGGATTCTATTTTAGAGAGTCTCCAGGAAACAGCTCATTAAAAGCATGCCCTTTTCAGGGGTGCCTTAAAGCTGGCAAAGCCCTTTCCCCTTCTGTCCCTAAGACAAAACTGGTTTGTAGAAAGGCAGAAGAAAACACACACGTCTACATGTATGTGTTGGGAAAGCTAAAAGTGCCCACCTGTAAAACATCTCCTTCCCCACAGACATCACCTGACCTGTCTTCATAAGTTTCTTCATCACTTAGAGCTCACATTCTCTAACCCAAGCTTACCTACAGAAGAAAACAGAGAGAATCTCAATAGGTGTTAAGTCGTTAGCACTGCTCAGTGAAGGGCCAAGAAACACCATGTGCGCTCACTCATCTGGTAGGGACTTATTTCTTCGCCTACTGGTGAGAAGCCCGAAACTCTTCTTTTGTATCAAGCCCTGCAGTTGAGACTCACTGGGAGACCACACTCAGCCTTTGATGGACTCAGTCACTGAGGAGATGTGCACCTTGGAACACTCTTGTGATGGCGTGCAGAAAGTGATTACAGTGGTTGGAGCTCAGGCTGTGAGGAGGGAATATCAAGTGCCCTTGGAGGCCCGGCAGGGAGTATATGATATCTGGCTCTCAAATGCCCGGAGCTATTGCAAAATTCCTGGAAACAGCAGCCATTCTTCAACAGCCATTAGCACCATGCAATTTGCAAAGAATCTACTGGGAAGTTTTAGAGAGCCTGATAAGAAGGTAGGGCCTATAAGTGAAGCAAGTTATGAAGGATGGAGAGAGAGATACAGAGAGAGAGAGAGACAGAGACAGAGACTTCATTAGCAACCACAAATGATACTAAAAGACAGAGACCTATTTGAGAGTATGGCATTGGGGAAAAGTACCCCGAGTACTGAGATTTTTTTTCTTTTTTCTTTTTTTCTTTTTAATTTTATTTTCTATATTCTTTGTTTACATTCCAAAGGCTTTCCCCTTTCCCAGTTCCCCCCCACCATACGTCCCATAAGTCCTCTCCCCCCCCCAACTATTCCCCAATAACCCCCCCTACCATTTCTCTGTTCTGGATCTACAAAACTGGATCCAATCTTTTCAGGCCCAGGGTCCTCTCCTTTCTTCTTCTTGGGAATCATTTGACTTGCTAATTGTGCCTTGAGTATTTAGGGCTTCTGGGCTCATTAATATCCACTTATCAGTGATTGCATTTCATGTGTATTCTTTTGTGATTAGGTTAACTCACTTAGGATGACATTTTCCAGATCTAACCATTTACCTACAAATTGCATGAATTCATTATTTTTAATTGCTGAGTAGTATTCCATTGTATAAATATACCACATTTTCTGTATCCATTCCTCCTTTGAGGGATATCTGAGCTCCTTCCAACTTCTGGCTATTATAAACAAGGCTACTATGAACATAGTGGAGCATGTGTCTTTATTGTATGCAGGGGAATCCTCTGGGTATATACCCAGGAGTGGTATGCCAGGGTCCTCTGGAAGTGACATGCCCAATTTTCTGAGGAACTGCGACACTGATTTCCAGAGCGGTTTTACCATTTTGCAATCCCACCAACAGTGGAGGAGTGTTCCTCTTTCTCCACATCCTCGCCAGCACCTGTTGTCTCTTGAGTTTTTAATCTTAGCCATTCTGACTGGTGTGAGGTGGAATCTCATGGTTGTTTTGATTTGCATTTCCCTGTTGACTAATGATGTTGAACATCTCTTAAGGTGTTTCTCGGCCATTCGATTTTCTTCTGGTGAAAATACTTTGTTTAGCTCTGTATCCCATTTTTTGATAGGGTTATTTGGTTCTTTGGGGTCTAACTTCTTGAGTTCTTTGTATATATTGGATATTAGCCCTCTGTTGGATGTGGGGTTGGTGAAGATCTTTTCCCACTTTGTTGGTTGCCGTTTTGTCCTTCTGACAGTGTCCTTTACCTTACAGAAACTTTGTAATTTTATGAGGTCCCATTTGTCAATTCTTGATCTTAGAGCATAAGCTATTGGTGTTCTGTTCAGGAACTTTCCCCCCTGTGCCCATGTACTCCAGGGTCTTCCCAAGTTTCTTTCCTAATAGTTTCAGTGTGTCTGGTTTTGTGTGGAGGTCCTTGATCCACTTGGAGTTGATCTTAGTACAAGGAGATAAGAATGGGTCGATTCGCATTCTTCTGCATGTTGACCTCCAGTTGAACCAGCACCATTTGTTGCAAAGGCTATCTTTTTTCCACTGAATGGTTGTAGCTCCTTTATCAAAGAAAGATCAAGTGACCATAAGTCTGTGGGTTCATTTCTGGGTCTTCAATCCTATTCCATTGATCTACTTGCCTGTTGCTGTACCAATACCATGCAGTTTTTAACACAATTGCTCTGTAGTACTTGAAGTTCTAGTGAGAGCAATTAGAAAACATAAGGAAGTCAAAGGGATACAAATTGGAAAGGAAGAAGTCAAACTATCATTATTTGCAGACGATATGATAGTTTACTTAAGCGACACAAACAATTCTACCAGAGAACTTCTACAGCTGATAAACAACTTCAGCAAAGTGGCTGGTTATAAAATCTACTCAAGCAAATCAGTAGCCTTCCTGTACTCAAAGGACAAGCAGGCTGAGAAAGAAGTTAGGAAAATAACACCCTTCACAATAGCCACAAACAACATAAAGTACCTTGGCGTAACTCTAACCAAACAAGCGAAAGATCTGTATGACAGGAACTTCAAGTCCTTGAAGAAAGAAATCGAAGAAGACCTCAGAAGATGGAAAAATATTTTTTGCTTCTGGATTGGCAGGATCAATATAGTAAAAATGGCCATCTTGCCAAAAGCAATCTACAGATTCAATGCAATCCCCATCAAAATCCCAACTCAATTCTTCATAGATCTAGAAAGAGCAATTCTCAAATTCATCTGGAGCAACAAAAAACCCAGGATAGCTAAAACTATTCTCAACAATAAAAGGACTTGTGGGGGAATCAATATCCCTGACCTCAAGCAGTACTACAGAGTACTGAGATTTTTAAGGAACAGACTGACTGTTTCCTCTATCAGGGAAGGAAGACAAGAAAGTGCCATGGAAGGGAAGCCAGTGTAAATTTTGATCCCTGAACTTAGAATCCCAATGTTCACCAAGCTCACAAGGCGCTGAAATCTCACGAATACCCAGCATGTTCCTTCCCACTTACTCTTTAGATTCTTGTGTGTGCTTGTGTGTCTGTGTGCAAGTGTCGGCACGCATGTGCCACAGCATGCATGCAAAGGTCAGAATCTGTCTCTCCTGCTTCGGCCACCACTGTGAATTTTAGGACGGCTGGCCAATAAGCTTCAAGCAGCTCTCCTGTCCATGCCTCCCATCTTGCTGTAGGAGAGCTGGGCGCAAGTGTCACTGAATCTGGCTTTGATATGGGTTGTAGTGATAAAACTCAGGTCATCAAGTTTGCGTAGCAAATGCTTTTTACCCACTAAGCCATCTCTCCCACCCACCGTTCCTATTTCAGTTGTGATTTGGGCACACCTGAAGGTAGTTTTTAATGATTGTCATTTGTCACACTATTTTAAAGAATGATAGTCTATATATAGAACGTAAGGCTCTAAAAAGTGTCCCTGACTGCCTCCATGCTGCACACTCACCTAGGAGGAAGAGCAGCTGCTGGGGAGGGTTTGTCCCCACTTAGTCATACAATGTGTTCAAATCTCAATGGAAAGATTACAGGAACTCAGCTGGAACCGGCAGCTCTGGGCTGTTCCATGCATCTCTCTACTCCAAAGTGGATGAAGCTGTGGGAATCCGGCAGGCTCATCATGTCAAGAAAGAAGCCACCCAGAAAGTGGGCACAGTTCCTCTTAGACAAGGAAGAGGAGAAGTCAAAAGCCCAATGGCCCTTTATGGAATTCAGCTAAGGTCTGAAGACTTCCTACTTACTCGGTAGACCTCAGCACCAAGAATCGCAAGGTAAAAATTTAATAGGTCACTTTGAATCAAAAGGTAAATTATGAAGCACTTAGAATTTTTCAATTATGAGATATTCTGAGTTATGTTGTGGCTCAGACAGTATTCATTTTTTTCCCTCTTGTGGGTTTTTTTTCCCCCACCAAGAAATTTGTTTTGATGTATCCAAGTCTTAGGTTTCTCAATAAAGACAAGAAACTCTAAAATAAGAGAGAGAAAGAGAATGAAAGGTTAAGAGAGACAGAGAAAGAGAAAGAGAAAGAGAAAGAGAAAGAGAAAGAGAGAGAAACTGAGAGATTAAAAGAGAGATTGAGAGGGACACACAGAGAAAAAGAGATTGAGAGAAAGTGGGAGAGAAAGATTCATACACACACACACACACACACACACACACAGAGAGAGAGAGAGAGAGAGAGAGAGAGAGAGAGAGAGAGAGAGAGAGAGAATTAAGGAACTTGGCACTAAGGTAACATGGCTCAGACCTGGTGGCGACAATTTTGTGTTTCCTGATGGTCTGCCACTTCACTCGTTCAGAAGTGTGCATATTTGGATTTGAATTAATGTAAGTAAATTCTGTGCCCATCTCTCTGTGATGCCTTCTATTTCCTTTCATTTACAGTCTATTAATAAGATGTTTGAATGGCTTGCTTTAGTTATACCTTCTGTATAAATTCTCTTTCCTCACTTGATTCCTTAAGAAAAATAGCCCTCTGGGTATATGCCCAGGTCCTCTGGAAGTGACATGCACAATTTTCTGAGGAACCGCCAAACTGATTTCCAGAGCGGTTTTACCATTTTGCAATCCCACCAACAGTGGAGGAGTGTTCCTCTTTCTCCACATCCTCGCCAGCACTTGTTGTCTCTTGAGTTTTTAATCTTAGCCATTCTGACTGGTGTGAGGTGCCTGGAAAATATCATCCTGAGTGAATTAACCCAATCACAAAAGAATGCACATGAAATGCAATCACTGATAAGTGGATATTAATGAGCCCAGAATCCCTAAATACTCAAGACACAAATAGCAAGTCAAATGATTCCCAAGAAGAAGAAAGGAGAGGACCCTGGGCCTGTAAAGATTGCATCCAGTTTAGTAAAGAAACCGAGGGGGGAGGGGGGATGATTGGGGAACAGTTGGGGGGGGAGAGGAAATATGGGAACTATGGTGGGTGGGAACTGGGAAAGGGGAAAGCCTTTGGAATGTAAACATAGAATATAGAAAATAAAAAAAAAAATTAAAAGAAAAAGAAAAAAGAAAAATAGCCCTAGTACACTGAAACTACAGCCAGTGCTTCAGAGAACACGGCCAATATTTCCACCACAGCTTCCACTATATAATTTATAGATGCTCCTGCTCTTCTTTTTTCCTTCCAGTGACAGTGATATTGTGGAATAGTGGAATCACACTCACTGTTGAGCTTCTGTGTGTGTGTGTGTGTGTGTGTGTGTGTGTGTGTGTGCCTGTGAGCACTGGCAGAGGCCAGAGCCTTAGACACTTTGCTCTCTCACTTGTCACCTTCTTCCTGGGAGACAGGATCTGTCTGGACCTGGAAATTGACTGGTAGTCAGCAAGGACCAGGGATCCTCCTGCTATGGTTACAGGGTCACACATGACAACACCCTGCTTTCCCACATAGATAGATGGTAGGACCTGACTTCAGATCCGTTTGTCTGTGCACAAATATTCCTACTTACTGGGCCATCTCTCCCATTCCCCATTGAGTTGTTTTATGTAACTGCTCTCGATATGAAAGTTCTTTCTCACCTTTGATCCTGTGAGCAGGGTGAATGCCACAGTAGGCAGGGAGAAGAATGTCTTTACATCAGCTTATCTAAGTGGCACCTGAATAGTTCATTTCTAGTCTGCTTCCCCATTCCCATCCACACCCACACTAGTAAAGCAAGTGATCTCAGAAGGTATCATTGCCTGCACTAAACATCCTTATCATGATGTCTAAAATGGAAGTATCTTGCTCAGCATTTCATTTTTCATTTTATATTTGCTGATCTCTAATTTTATTCTCACTTGTCTCCTGTAATCCCACTTTATCCATAAGCCTGGCAGTCCTTTTTTTAATGTATTCACTTTACATCCCCCTCACTGCCCTTCTCCTGGTCACAATCATTCCCCCTCCCTTATCCCTTTCTCCCCCGAGTAGGGAGGGATGACCCTGGGTATCCCCCCCCCAACCCTGGCACACCAAGTCTCTTTGGGGCTAGGCACACCTTCTCCCACTGAGGTCAGACAAGGAAGCCCTGCTAGAGGAAAGGGCAGGCAACAGCTTTGAGGATAGCCACCCTCCAGTTGTTCAGGACCCACATGACGACCAAGCTACATATCTGTTATATATGAGCAGGGAGGCCTAGGTCCAGCTTGTGTGGGCTCTTTGATTGAAGGTTCAGTCTCTGAGCGTCCCAAGGGTCCAGGTTACTTGACTCTGATGGTCTTCCTGTGGTGTTCCTATCCCATTCAGGGCCCACAATTCTGCCCTTTCTTCTTCCACAAGAGTCCCCAAGCTCCATCAACTGTTTGGCTGTGGGTGTCTGTATCTGTCCGAGTTCGTTGCTGGGTGGAGCCTTTCAGAGGACAAGCATGGGAGTCTTTCCACTGGGCATCTTACAAGACAAACCCTTCCCTGAGCCCTCCAATGTTTGTTCCTGTCTGTACAAGGGTGAATCCCTCCAAATTCTTGAGCTCGTTTCTTTTCCATCTTCAATCTCTCTGGCAATGGGCTTCAGTATTTGAAGTTATCATTGTCACTCTGTGGTTTTCCCCTTCTGGGTATTTCTTCAGTGATAGATTAAGCTAAGTATAACCTGTTTCCAAGTGCTGAGCAACTGCCATTGTCTAGGCTCTGTGACTAGAAGTGAATCCCTAGCTACTCCCAACCCAAAGATGAACCTTGTCGAATCCTGTTCCTTCACCCTCAAGAAGAATCTAGAGGAAAAAAGCATCATAGGAAAAGGGGGATAAAAGATTTAATCCTACATTCTGCTTATTATTGCTGCTGGGTTTTGTTTGATAGTTTATTTTTTGCTTAATAGCTTTGTTGGGTCAAACAGAAAAAAAAAAATGAATGATTTTAATGTTGCCTAACAACAGGTATTCTGGCTCTGTATCCAAAAAGATTAGTACTTTAAAAAGATTTTCTTTGAATAATTGTTGACAACTTTGTCATTGATAAGATGTAACAATCATGGGAGAGATATAAACAATAAAACATGACGTTGCCACCTTTCTCTGGTCATTTTAAATACCACGATGTATACTCTGAATCCCACTTCCTGACCCCCTGTTCCCAATACTCTTGCCCAGCTCTAAATGAGGTAAATTACGTATGTCAAGACACAAGTAATGATGTGCACCTGTAATCCCAGCTCTCAGGAGGCACAGGCATGAGAAGCAGGTGTTCAAGGCAAGCCTTAGCTACATAGTGAGTTTAAAGCCAGCCTCGGGTACAGGAGTTCCTATTAAAACACCAAAACAAAAGAGAAACAATAATAGCAAATAGACAAATAATAGATCAAAAAGCTCCTACATTTACCATTGAACAGCTGAGGAGAATATTGCCTGGCGTGTATGCACAGGCCTCTTGTTGTCTTTGGCACAAGCTGAGCGGAATACCTTCTTCCTTTCAACCCATGGCTCCTGGGAAAAGCCACTTATCTAATCTCATACTTCACGTTATTATATTTTTTTGTTAAGCGTCATAGACTTGGTGTCAAATGAATGTGTGCTTTCAAGGGGTAAAATCATATCACAACAATGAGAGTGTGTTATCCTGGAAAGAACTTGGGATCAATAGTCAGGGAATAAGGGCCAACTGCATCATCCACAGGCCAAGTTCTTTGGTGTGACGAATCCTGACTTAAATCTCACTTTCTTTGGCTATAAAATTACATGACTAGTCATGTCTACCTCATCGGCTATGAAGATTAAGTGAAATCTCATCTAGTAATAACACTGTTTGAACTGTGGATTGAACAAAAGCTCATGTGTTCATTATTTACACTGTTTATCTATCATTCTGAAATTCTCCGTGTGACTCACACTCTGTGGTTTTCCCCAGTTTCTGCCAAGATCGCCAATGGTTGCCTAATGCAAATACCTATCTGACAATCTAGCCTTCATCTCTTTGACCCTAAGTCCTTCCCCATTAGCAATCCAGACAAGTAGCTTAATTCAAACAAGTGGCTGGAATACCCAGGCCTCTGTGGTAGTAACTGATGACCTTGGGTTTATGGGATAACTTATTATCTACCTCTGAGCCTACAGACTTATAATTTATTCAAATTCATATTTATCCATGCTATTTACACATCTCTTTTCCTTTTGATTTTGTTAGTATTCTGTTTCATTTTTTTTGTTTTTGAGACAGGGCTTCACTACACAACTATGCTGGTCTCCAACTCAGGATCTGCCTGTTGCAGCCTCCTGAGTGCTGGAATTAACAGGCATGCACTACCAGATGCAGGGGACTGTTTCCACTTAGACAAAGGAGAAGGAAGATTTTTCTTCTCCAGGTCAGTATTAACTTCTTTTCCTCTTCTATGTCTGATGGTTTATTCACATAAAGCAATTCATATCTTCATTGTTGTCTTCTAAGCTCTAAGCTTACTTTCCTTACTCATTCTTTCTTCCCCTATCTCCTCCCTCCCTCCCTCCCTCCCTCCCTCCCTCCCTCCTTCTCTCTCTCTCTCTCTCTCTCTCTCTCTCTCTCTCTTTCTTTCTTTCTTTCTTTTTTCCTTCCTTTTGGTAGGGTCTCTTGGAGTCTGGGTTGGGCTGGGACTCAAATCAAACTGGTTTTCATCCTCATTGTTTTTAATGACATCTTCCTCATTCCCTAGACTTCCCAGGGTTTTCTAGATAATGTACTTGTCTTATCTGTTACAATCCCATTAAGGAAGAAATGTGTAAATGACACTAAGTGCTTTGGTTGTAAAGCTGTCAGCTTATCTCTTTTTAAGAAAACAATGGTTGTCCCAGACATAAACATTGCCCTCCAAATTGGGAGTCTCAGTTTAACTACAATTACTATTCATCATCATAAAAATCTTGAAGCATGTAACATTGGAGCCAAGAAGTCTTTTCTTTAGAACCACAGTGTGTATGAGACATTAAAGGTTACTTCATACAATCTTTTCATTGTGTGGTCAAGGAAACAGAAGTTCCAAGAGTTCAGTGAATTAATTAAGGCCAGTATTGATGCTTTGATACTGGAAAGACTGTCATACATAGTACTAGTACCAAAGAAAGCAAACTACCCACATGCATACCTTGGTTTATAAAACCCAAACCCCTATATGTTTGTTTGAGCCTGGTTTAATCTCAAACTTGTGATCATCTTGGGTTGGGTTTACAAGTATATGCGAATACACCGTGTTCAACTAGGTGCTTTATCAGAGGGTACAGGCCATGCTGATACTCCAGAAAGGCACCTTGGGGGCAATATTGTGGCTTCTAAGAACCACTGTCCCAATACACACACAGCCTTAAATATGTATCCAAAGGATACAATCTTAAACTTTTGTAGAATGCCTAAGCTATCTGTCTATTTTTTCCTGAGATAACCACAACACGGACTCTAGGTAGTCCCCTCCCTGGTCTCTAGAGTCTGTGGCTTGAATTTCTAGAAATCTGTGAAGATAAAGTTTCTACATGACACACAGCTCCACATCTGCTCTGACCATGCATGGTCAGGTACATTTTAAAACAATATCATAGGTTTTAGAAGTAAAAGATAACATGACTAGTACTTGACTTTCAGACTGGAAACCCTTTCTGTTTTTACCATGCCCACACAACACCAACCACCTTCTTCAGTCACAAGAGAGCTGAAATGTCTCTGAAGAGGACCAAGTGAGATCTGAAAGATAAACTACTGCTGGAAAAAAATTATACTGATGTATAAATGTTTAGTGACATATGGTGTTATTACTATTCCTGAAAATATCTAAAGGAATATACATAGTATTTGTGGGTACTGTGCTTATGCCTACATGTAGAAGGAAGTTAATGTGAAATTGGGCTGGAGCTAGAGAAGGGAACTTGGATTTGCTCATCTGGGTTTTGTGATTGCCTGATGGGCATCTGTTGAGACTTGACTTAAGCAATGTAACATATTAAAAAGTCAGTGGAACTGCTAAACCTGTGGTTGCTAAACACTGATTATAATCCCATCACTGATGCAGGAAGACTGTGAGTAAGAAGCCAGCCTGGGCGATGCAGTGAGATCTTGCAAAAAAAAAAAAAAAAAAAAAAAAAAAAAAAAAAAGAAAAGAAAAAGAAAAAAAAGAAAAAGACAAACAAAATCAGTGGGCCTAAGCTTTGTCTTTAGATGTTTTTTTTCTAGATAATGCATTTATACCTTCTCGCAGAGAGATTCCCCGGGGTAGAAAAGGACTTCTTCCTGGGATCATCTGAGGTTTGGTGTCCAAATAATGCATTCACATATTTCATGTAAGAATAATGTTCACCATTTGACAGGGTTGGTTCTGACTGGACATGAGAAGGCAGTCTGCTTTGCCTGCGCACATGGGAATGAGGAGAGCCAAATATCCATGTATACAGGTATATGCATGGGGTGAGGTAACCTTAAAGAACATTTTCAGACTCCCATGTCTGAGGATGTTAAATTGGCTATCTGTTTCCTAAGAGACCCAGGGAGCTAAGCTGTACTAAATGCCCTGACATTCTTATAGACCTCGGTCTCTAAAGAGCTGTCCTTGTGAGAATGCTGAATTCATGGTGGGAATTTCCCCAGGGAGCAGCTGGTGAGGTGACACAGAAATGGCAAAAGAATGCCCAACTCTTCCATTGCTCTATAGCAGTTAGAGCATGCTCACAAAGGGTCTGAGATAGTAAACATACAGTAGAACACGACACATACAGAGTCACGACAGTGAAGTGTTCCCTGACTGCAATCGGGTGAGACGGAAGGAGGCCGTGATTCATCCAGCAGCTCTCCTGAGATCCTCAGTTCACACTCATGGCTTATGGACCTGAGACCATAAGTTTGGGACTTTAAGACAGGGAAATGGAAATTATTCATGTAAAGATCCTGTCATGTCCTGCAGGACCTGAGATGTTAAAATTGGCTGCATGTTCATTTTCTTTTCTTTCCTTCAGCACCACAGCACCATTGTAACTATTATGTTATTAATAACTCCATTCAATGTATGAAGAAGAGAAGACTAAAGATATCAAATGCCCACAATCCTAATCATTAATAACAAGACAGAAAGTAGCCTGATAAGTTTTCTGATCCAACCAATCTCTGTTTCATTTTTGTTTTGAGTATAATTTTAAGATAATCCAGTCACTTTTCTATATGTGTATGAAATTGACTTGACTCTCTACTTCTCTGGAACAATTGTGTTGGTCCCTTCATGAATGGAATTAATACAAATGTATATGTTGATATTATATGAAATCTTTCACATTGGATGGACATGATTGTATACACCTTTAGTCTCAGCCCTCAGGACACAGAGACAGGCAGATTACTTTTCAGTACGAGACCAGCCTGATCTACTACTCAGCATGTTCCAGGTTAGCCAGTGGGCAAAGAGTGAGACTGTGTCTGAAAAAGAGAAGTCTGTCAAATTGAACTGAAATGGAACCTATACTCAAGCGAATCAATTAAATAGGGAATCTGTAAGCTCTAAAGAATCACTATATAACAACTTGGGATTTAGTGGAGGTAAAAGGGCTGTACTTGGAGTTGCTGTCTGATTCTCTCGGGCTTCTTTGTTACCCATTCCCCTTGTTGAGAAAAGAGAATGCAGGGCCTCATGAACCGGAGCAAGTCCCACAGTGCTGATCCGTGCCTCCAGCCCCATCCTTTGTACCCTCTGCATGGTTCTTAGCTACAAGAATTCACGAGTGCCGTGTGGTCCCATAGTGACTCTGTGGATGTTTCAGAAAGTGAGTACCTGTTGAGAAGAGAGACTGTGGGGAAAATGCCCTGAACTACTGATGTTATACTGGAAGAGAGGTTTAAAAAATTCTTCAGTTTTCATTTGTTAATGAAATTCACACATGCTATTTAGATATCTCCTCCAGGGACAACAGAAAATTCAAAAATCCTCTAGGGAACTAAGCATTTAAAATTCCCATAAACTTTTTTCTCTGCAAGCAGAGTTAATCAAGTCAGAGGATGAGAAAGGAAAAGAATTTCTTTTATCCAAATATACAAAGCCTGGCTTCTCTGGAGACTTTGGTCTCTCCCAGGCCTTGTGGATTGCTAAAACAATTTTAAAATACACAGTTTAAGATTTAATCTTAATAGTCGGTACATTTTATCCACCACAAATGTATAATTCAGTGATTTATAGTTTTGTGATTATTAGCAATTTTAGAACTGCTCAAATTTTTCTCTTAGTCCCATCTGTAACAAGCACACACAGTGACTACCAGGGCCCGGTCCCACAAGCTCCTTTTAACCAGGTTCCAGTCAGCCAGCCACTGCCTTGTTCCTCTGTCAGGTTGCTTCCTCTAGTCCTTTCATTGAAGTGGAAGCAAGGACTTGCATCTGGTATATTCCAGTTCTTCCAAGGTTAATTCCCTGCTGTGGACTAAATATTCTCTCTCCTAACCTCACGGTGCTGACACTCCAAACTCCAGGAGAATGATAATGGGAGAAAGACCTCTGGGGAAGCAAGTAGCTACTTGTGCTGGCTTTCTAAAATAGCTTGATTCTACCACCTGATCTAGCAGAAACACTGTGAGAAATATAAATGAGGAAAGTGTAAGGCAGTACAAAATGTTCCACAGATACCCAGAGCACCATAAATCTTAGACATTTTATGAGAGGAAAGGACTAAAACTGTGTTCTTCATCCTATGCTAGGATTTAGAAGATGGTTCTCTACCAACCAAGAAAATGGTCATCATCACACATGGAATCTGCCATACTCTCTTGGACTACGGAAAAGAAATGTCTATAGTTTGAACCACTCAGTTTATGCATCTTATTATAAGAACTTGAATTGAAAGACATCTATGTCATGATAGCTATTACATCTTCCCTGTCTCCTACTGAATGTTATTCCTTTGTACATAGATGCCAATCTTTAATAGCAACTGATGCACAGTTAGACAGTTCAAACTATTGTAAGGAACCATGATGCTATGAGTATCTATAGTATTCTCATCCAGTTCTGTGCCTGACTATCCTTTCATTTTTCTAATTTAGGTTTCTTGTTTATAGGATATTTTACTTATTTACATTTCAAATGTTATCTTCTTTCCCAATTTCACCCCCCAGAAACTCTCTATCCCATCCCCCCTCCTCCTGCTTTTATGAGGGTGTGCCCCCACCCACCTACCTACCCCTGCTTCCCCACCCTTTCCCTCCCCCTACACTGGGGCATCGAGCCTTCACAGGACCAAAGGCCTCTTCTCCCATTGATACCAGACAAGGCTATCCTCTGCTACATATATGGCTAGAACCATGGGTTCCTCCATGTGCACCCCTTGGTTGGTGGTTCAGACCCTGGGAGCTCTGGTTGTTTGATATTGTTGTTCTTCTAATGGGGTTGCAAACCCCTTTGGCTCCTTCAGTCCTTTCTCTAACTCCACCATTGGGGATTCGGAGATCAGTTCAATGGTTGGCTATGAGCATCCACCTCTGTATATGTCAGGCTCTGGCAGAGTCCCTCAGGAGACAGCTATATCAGGCTCCTGCCAGCATGCACTTCCTGGCATTCACAATAGTGTCTGATTTTGTTGACTGTATATGGGATGAATCCCTAGGTGGGGCAGTCACTGGATGGCCTTTCCTTCAGACTCTGCTCCACACTTTGTCTCCATATTTCTTCCCATGAGTATTTTGTTACCCTTTCTAAGAAGGACCGAAGCACCCACATTTTGGTCTTCCTTTTTCTTGAGCTTCATGTGGTCTGTGAATTTTATTGTGGGTATTCCAAGCTTTTTGGGCTAATATATACTTATTAGTGAGTGCATACCATATGTGTTCTTTTGTGATTGGGTTACTTCACTCAGGATAATATTTTCTAGTTCCATCCATTTGCCTAAGAATTTCATGAATTTATTGTTTTTAATAGCTGAGTACCAGTACATTGTGTAAATGTACCATATTTTCTGTATCCATTCCTTGGTTGAAGGACATCTGGGTCTTTCCAGCTTCCGGCTATTATAAATAAGGCTGCTATGAACATAGTGGAGCATGTATCCTTGTTATATGTTGGAGAATCTTTTGGGTATATACCCAGGTGTAGTGTAGCTGGTCCTCAGGTAGTACTGTGTCGAATTTTCTGAGGAACTGCCAGAGTGATTTCCACAGTGGTTGTACCAGCTTGCAATCCCACCAAACATGGAGGAGTGTTCCTCTTTCTCCACATCCTTGCCAGCATCTGCTGTCACTTGAGTTTTTGATCTTAGCCATTCTGACTGGAGTGAGGTGGAGTCTCAGGGTTGTTTTGATTTGCATTACCCTGATAACTAAGGATGTTGAACATTTCTGTAGGTGCTTCTTGACAATTTGAGTTTCCTTAGTTGAGAATTGTTCATTTAGCTCTGTACCCCATTTTTTTTTGTTTTTTTTCGAGACAGGGTTTCTCTGTGTAGCCCTGGCTGTCCTGGAACTCACTCTGTAGACCAGGCTGGCCTTGAACTCAGAAATCCGCCTGCCTCTGCCTCCCAAGTGCTGGGATTAAAGGCGTGTGCCACCTCTGCCCGGCTTGTATCCCATTTTATAATAGGGTTATTTGATTGTCTGGAGTCTATAATTTCTTGGGGTTTTTATATATATTGGATATTAGCCCTCTTTGAATGTAGGATTGGTAAAGATCTTTTCCCAATTTGTTGGTTTCCAGTTTGTTTTATTGACAGTGTCCTTTGCCTTACAGAAGCTTTGCAATATTATGAGGTCCTATTTGTCAATTATTGATCTTAGAACATAAGCTATTGCTGTTCTTTTCAGGAACTTTTCCTCTGTGCCCATGTATTCGAGTCTCTTCCTCACTTTCTCTTCTATTAGTTTCAGTGTATCTGGTTTCATGTGGAGGTACTTGGTCCTTGATCCACTTGGACTTGAGCTAAACCAAAGACCCAACAAAGAAAAGAAACTTCAGACCAATTTCCCTTATGAATATTGATGCAAAAATACTCAATAAAACTCTTGCCAACTGAATCCAAGAACATATCAAAATAATCATCCATCATGATCAAGTAGGCTTTATCCCAGGAATGCAGGGATAGTTCAATATATGGAAATCTATCAATGTAATCCACTATATAAACACACTCAAAGGAAAAAAACACACGATCATCTCATTAGATAATGAGAAAGCATTTGACAAAATTCAGCACCCCTTCATGTTAAAAGTCTTGGAAAGATCAGGAATTCAAAGCCCATACCTAAACATAGAAAAAGCAATATACAGCAAGCCAGTAGCCAACATCAAACTAAATGGAGAAAAACTTGAAGCAATACCACTAAAATCAGGGACTAAACAAGGCTGCCCACTCTCTCCTTACCTATTCAACCTTGGTGTGACTCTAACCAAGCAAGTAAAAGATCTGTATGACAAGAACGTCAAGTCTCTGAAAAAAGACATAGAGGAAGATCTCAGAAGATGAAAAGATCTCCCATGCTCATGGATTGGCAAGATTCATGCAGTAAAAATGGCCATCTTGCCAAAAACAATCTATAGATTCAATGAAGAAAATAAACATCAAAATTCCAACTCAACTCTTCATAGAATTAAAAAGAGCAATTCTCAAATTCATTTGGAATAACAACAACAAAAACAGGATAGCTAAAACTATTCTCAACAATAAAAGAACTTCTGAGGGAATCAGCATCCCTGACCTCAAGCTGTACTACAGAGCAATAGAAATAAACACTGCTTGGTGTTGGTACAGACAGGCAGGATGATCAATGGAATAGAATTGAAGTCCCAGAAACAAACCCACATATCTATGGTCACTTGATCTTTGACAAAAGAGCTAAAACCATCCAGTGGAAAGAAGACAGCATTTTCAACAAAAGGTGCTGGTACAAGAATGCAAATCGATCCATTCTTATCTCCTTGTACAAAGCTAATTTAGATTTCTAAGGGTGTTGCTGCTAGGTCCTAGAGGGGAATTATTTTAGGAAGCTGCCTGTTTTCCAAAGTGGTCTCAGTGTTCACATTTCTCCCAACAGTACATGTGACTTCCCTGTGTGCCAGTTGCTCACCAGTGCCTCATCTTGCCTTTTTGATTACAGCCACATCCTACTGTATTTCCCTAGGGACTAATAATATGAAGATATTATCTAATCTCGTCTTGTGGGAGCTGTGTTCCTGATGTTTCATGCATCTGAAATCTTAAGTGCTTACCTTCTTGGTGCTGAGTTGTAAGGCAATGCATGCTCAGTACGGGTCATTTTGAATGTACATAACTGGCAAGTGTTTCTTATCTAGAGAATTTTCTCCTTCGTTTTCTTTAGTGTTTTTATTGTTGCGTGCTGAGATTCATAGTACTGTTTGGAGCACCCTTCTCATTTATTACAAATGTTCTATATCCTGGAGTATTTCACACTTGTACACAATGCACCTGTGTACATTGTGAGGTGATCTTATCCCCCTCCCAACTCCTCTCCATATTCCTCCAGCACTTCCCCCTTCCAAGTTCACACCTTCCTTTTTCTGTGTATAGATGTGGGGCTATCCACTGGAGGATGGGGATTCTACCAGTGGCCACATCCTCGTTAACGATGATTATCCCTTCTCTGTCAGCTATCTACTGTCAATGGTTCTTCAGAATCAGGTAGCAGCTGGAGATGACCTACACCATCTGTGTGGGAATTTGGGCTGAATTACCCTAGTGCAAGTAACCAGGGCTGCTGTGCCTTCATGAGCACAACGGTCTTGTAACGTCCAGAGGACAGCATTTCTACAGGTCTCTTATATATCTGCCTCTTACATTTTCCCCACCTTCTCCTCTGTGGTACTCTGATCCTTGGTGGGGTAAGTGGTATAGGTTGATGAAAACATCCCATTTAGGGATGAACACTCAGTCTCTTCCTCTCAACATTTTACACAGTTGTGTCTTTGTACTAATTGCTACCTGTTACAAAAAGAAGCTTCTCTGATCAATGTGACAAGAGCAACCCAAGTCTAAGGGTATAAACATAAATGACCATTGAGCACAATAGCAGTAGCCTATAGTACCTTAGGGCCTACCTCTCAGCCATTGGGGTTTTGACTAGGATTAAACAGTACCAGTCATGAAATTCCCTCCTCTGGAGAAGGTCTCAGACATAATCAGAAGGCACATCCAAGCCTATTTTCTTAGTGCTTCTTGCTATACAGCTTAAGTGTTGAACCAAAGACTAACTTAAATACTTAAAACCAATCAAATTTCCCAATGTTTGTTGATGTATTTACTTGTGGGTTGATGAGAATAATAATTTTTTAAAAAATGTTTTTTCCATAACTTCTAGCACAGACTGCCCAGGCCCTTGGATTTCCTTCAGTATAGAATACATCTTTGCCACCTAGAAAGAACCCATCTTGGGGATCACAGCTGTGTTTATACTAATGAGGTGATAAGTGACATCTAGAAAATCTTAAGGCAGGGATGGTTACCCAAAAGGACAAGCAGTATGAAGGCTAGAACTTTCATTCTCATCCATCCCTTTATGGAAAATGAGCAGAGCAAGAGTCCTGAGCCTAGGTCTATAAAATTGTTGAATAATGCAATTCAGAGATCTGGCTTGGTGAATGCACCCACACATCAGGAGAGGGCACACCCTAATTCCCCAGGTACAGAAGCTTTTGTGCTCGGATCCCTTTGTATCAAACTGGTAAGGTAAATCTAGATCTGTAGGCCATCCTAACAGATTGTTGATCATGAAGACAGGGTCTTTGGGAACTCTGAACTTATACCTAGTTGATCAGAAGCACTGGTGGTCTAGAATTTACAAATGGAATTTGAAGCCAGGCCAGTCCTGTGTGTTTGGACCCTTCAATTTATAAGGATTGATGCTGGGGTTTTCTAGATATTGGCAGAGCTGAGTTGAATTGTTGCATCTCTAGTTTGTCAGAGGACTGGTTTGTGATGATAATGTCAGTCACATGTCAGAGCAGGGGGATGCACTCCATAGATGGGATGTTTGCAGGTCTTGCCTCACTTTGATGGACTGCCAAACCTTCCTACATTTTTCTGTGTGTCCACACCAGGTCTGCCAATCAGTGGCATGTAATTGGGTGGGCCCTGTCCCATTCTGTGCTATTCATAGGCTCCTCCAATCTGTCCAGGATATGGGTAATTTTATGAATAGCCTTTAAAGGTCCATGTTCCAGATGTCGCCATTAAGTCTTTGTCTTTCCTTCTTTCCTGCAAGCTTAGTCACTTCACTATTGTTCTTTTGTCTTTGTTTTCCTTGAAAAATACAAGAACAATTATTAAGGTGTTTGCACACATTCACATGTGTATACACACAAATGCATGTATGTACATATTTGAATTCATTATTTATGTTATAGTATATGTTATATGTTATATTATATATACTAAATTAATTCACCCTCTCTATTTTACCCTATCTTCTTTTCTTCTTTTTGTAGTTATTACTCATATTGCATTCATTAATGTAATCTTCAAAATGATTTCCCTAATTACCTTTCCTTTCATTCTTGTTTTGCAAGATAGTATTGTACCAAACCTGCTCTTCATATCAATAATCATATTTTTAAAAAGTGACTCAGATACATTGTAGAGTTTTTATTTTAACTTTTTGAGGAATGAGGTTTTATTTTGCCTTTCTCTTTCTTTCCTCACATCTCTGCAAGGCCAGTTTTCATTGTCTTTAATGTCTATGTTTTTCAGCTCACAGCAGCAGGGCCGCATGCAAATTGAATTTTTTAATGGTTTCTTCTTTTTGAGGAGACAGTACCCATTATCCCTTTTATTTTTGCTTCTATAGTAATTAGACATATTCTCAGTGCTACTTATAAATTTTCCGAGGAGGAAATCTATTATTTGTAGAAGCAGTGTTAGGGATACGATCCCTGTGAGAGAGAAGGGTCAAATGGAGACATCGTCTCAGCTAAACGCATCTACTGCCTCAGACTTCTTTCTCACAAAATCCTCAGTTTCTCCGTTCTTATAATATTATCATTTTTGTTTCTTTCTTCTAGGGTAAATGTAAAATTAATATTTCATATTGAAACTGTGCCTTGCCTTCCTCGGGCAGTTCCTCTATGAAGAAGGCTAAGTCAAAGAAAATCTAAGAACGTCTCTCTGCGTTTAGCCCTGGTCTCCACCTACTCCTTACCTCAGACTTGGTCTGGGTAGAAACACTCCCCAGCCGCTACCTGTCCCTCTTCCGTCTCGCTTATGCTTTCTGTCCTGTTTTCAGCCCTCTTGAGTGGCGGAATTGAGGAATCCCACAATGATCCAGGACCGAGCTTTTTACATCATAAATAAATGTATACAGTAGGAAAGGTCAAATAAAAGGGTTACACGCTCTGGTCTTTAGGATGGACTTGTTTGGTTCGGGTCTGTAGATTACATGCTACAGCTGGGGACTACAAAGAGGAGGTTTCTGAGACTCCCTTCTAAGTCCTTTGGGGCACATATCCTTACTCCTTTTCCTCCGGTGTTTTGGATGGGAGAGACGTTGTGTATCCCCCCTCACATGACTCCTCTAATATTATTCTGATTAACAGGTAATTTATTCTCTGATTGCAGCTTTGGGTAACTGTCCTGGTGGAGTCTGCCGACAACCGCTCTGCATGTACTGCCTCGTGCTGCACAGCGCTTTCACATTAACTTCTCTGAATATTACAAGACTGAGTGGATTGATTACCTTTGCATGATTATTATTCTCAAAGTATTTCTCGGAGGGAAGTCTGTAGTTTGTCACTGTAACTAGAATTCCTTAAACAGACCCTCCATGTTTTCTGATTACTCTCCTAAGCCAAAATCATTTATTTAGTATCAATCTAGAAAAATGTATTAAGCTTTTCGGTAGAAATCGGATCAATTTTTTGTTGTCTGTTCCCATACTTGTAATACCCTGGGCCGTTGTCCAATCATTTACTTTTTCTAGAATGTTTTTTAAAGATATTTGAAGTGTGGTCAATTCTTGTAGCACCTTCCCTTGTAAAGGCTTTAGAGTTTTTAAGTAGGGAAATTTATGTATCTCAGTATTGAAAATAATGTATTCAAATATTGTTTTACTTGTTTTTTAACCTTGTCTTTTTCTTACTAGAAATTTGAAACTGTGGGATACATGGAATGTAAGACTCTCTAATTCGATGGTAAAATTACAAAGTAAGATTTGCCTCCTACTGTCTTTGTTCTCAAGCCTCTGTGTGCCTTAACAGCCTGTGCTTACTCTGTCTTTGTTGCTCTGAAGTCAACTGCAGTTTCTGACAATGTCAGAGAGCCTGTGCTTGGCCAAACTTTAGTCAAGCCATGTGTCTTCCACCAGGTCAATCTATGTATTCCCTGTATCCACTTTTCACAAAAGAACCTTGCTAAGTCACTTTAGCCAGAAATCCCATCTTTGAAATCTGACTAGATTTGAATGCTCCGCTGTCCCCAGAATACCATCTGATCACCATGGGCTTTTTGGTGAGATTCCACTTAGGCTGGTTTACTGGGAATCTCCCATACCCCTTAGGTTTCCACCCCTCTGCCACCTACTCCTTACTATAAATCCCTGCCTACCAATACTGAATTTGGATTAAGCCCACTGTCCCCAGCTGCAGGGATCCACTGCTGTAGTCCCTCTGTTTATCATTGTGGTCCTTAGTAACATCTCCCTTTAACAAGTATCATTTTATATTTTCATTATATCATTATATATTTCTTCAATAACAGTGATTCAGGGTAATAAGACCTTTCAAAGACTAATCTCTCTGAATCTGGTTTTTCATAGTGTGAGATGCTATACTTTTGCTAATTGATCTTTTAGGCTTCTTCCTGACATAAAATTCTGATTATGTGATTTCATTATCTCCTGGCCCAGTGTGACTCTAAACTGTCTCACAAAAATATTGTACCCGGCTTGCCAGGAGCTGCCCAACATTTATTGTTCATGAAGCCAGGCATCCCAATGTATTTATAGAGATCTTTCTTTAGAATGATTGAGTTATGCCTTTCTTTGTTGCCAGCAGAAGTTTATTTATTCTCCTACAACAAATCGTATATTAGTATTATGTTTTCTCACATGACAATCAGTCTGAGAAATCTGTTGTTCATATGCACATAAAGGAATTTTTCCACATTGTCAGGCTTTGAGGTTTCATAATTTGAGAAACCAAGATAGGATTTCAAGTGTAATGAAAGCTTCTTTCCCTGATTTCTCTCTGACAGTTTCACAAAGCAAAGGTTAGATCTGATACCCTGAACTGCCAGCCAACTGAAAACACTTATTTATAGTAAGAATGGTCTTTAAAAGGACAAGGATTTTACAATGTATTTATGTAAGGTGTGGGCAGGAAGAGGCTGGGGAGGACTGGGAATGAGACTGGAAATGGGTGGGGACATCTCTGGGACAAACTGGAGACCTGGGATGGGGAGGCTCTGGGGAGTCTATGGGGGTGGTGGTGGTGACACTAGCTGAGATATCTACCAGGAGGAAAAATAGAGACTGAAGTAGCCACCTTCTGCTGTCAAATGGGACGTCCAGTGGAGGGAGGGAAGCACCAACCCACCCACAAAACCTTCAACCAAACATTTGTCCTGCCTACAAGATGCATAAGATACAAAGATGGAGCAGCTATTAAGGGAATGGCCCAACTGGAAAAACATTTCATGTAAAATAACCAATTCCTGCCACTGTTTATGATATTATGCTTGGAGACAGAAACCTAGCATAACTCTCTCCTGAGAGGCTTCATCTAGCAGCTGATGGAAACAGATACAGAGACCCACAGCCAAACCTCAGGTGGTACTTGGGGGGTCTGATGGATGAGTGGAGTGGAGAATGGAATTGAGTGAGCCGGAGGGCTCAAGGACACCACAAGATGTACAGACTCAACTAGCCTGGGCCCATGGAGGCTTACAAAGCCTGAACCACCCATCAAAGAGCATGCAGGGGCTGGACCTAAGCCCTCTACACATTTGTAGCAGATGTGTAGTTTAGTCTTCACGTGGGTCTCCTACCGATTGGAGCATAGGCTGGTGGGACTAGGTTGGCTGCCATTGTATCCCCTTCCTCTACCTAGACCACCTGGTTGGGTCTCAGTGGGCAAGGATGTACTTAGGCTTACTGCAACAGGAGGTCCCAGGGAGGAATGGTACCCATGGAGGGGGCTTCTCTTACTCTGAGGAGAAGAGTGGTAGTTTGAGGAGGATGTGTAAGGATAGGACTGGGAGAAGAGGAGAAATAGAGATGTAAAATGAATGAATGAATGAATGAATGAATGAATAAATAAATAAATAAATAAATAAATAAATAAAAAGACGTGGACTTGTTTTAGAACCCTTTGTTGGCTGACACATGCATATGTGTCTCATGAGGGGGAGGAGTAATGTGTGCAAGCATTGGTTCATCAACACACCAATTTAATAGACTGACTCACAAAATAACAGCTCTAATGCATAAAATGATTACTGCCTGCTAGACCTTGCTTTAAGCAAATTACATGGTCCAATTTGTTTGACTCTTCAAGTAGTCTTACAAGTCAGAACTATTATCTTCCTCATTTTTATTAGATGGCAGATGTACCCTGGGCCATTTGTCTCCCAAGAATTTAAAGCTAACCATCACATGAGCTCCCTAGTGGTTAGATGTAAGTTGATCCCTCTCCCTTTAGAAGGAGGTTATACAGTGATCTACTCTGTCTCTAGATCCAGTGACAAAAATAGTTTGCTGATAGTGACTGCTGCTAATCTCACCAGATGGGACTAAGACCACTACCATAATTTCTGAGTCAAATATGAAGCAATCTTTATTAAATACTGGCCAGGACAATAGATATTGGCTGGGTCCATACCTGGGATTCCCTGAGAATGGCTGTGAATTGTTAGTTAAGCACTTATAAAGGCAAACCCAATAAGGCTATGGTCTTCCCACCTTTGTCCGACGGTGGGGACCCTGATGAACTTTCTGCCTACATATCTCTCCCTACATGCGGTCAAGCACATCCTGTGTAGTTGGAGCAACCAACCTTATTTGTAGAAGTGAACACATGTGTCTTATTATCTTGCAGGAACAGCCTCCAGCATTTCAGGAAGTCATCTGTCGTTAGGCAGGTGGCACTTACACGTTAAAGGCATTTTTGCTTTACAAATCTCTTAAGCAAAGCAATTTAAAACTTAAAACATAACTTTAGCCCTTAAACCACCTAGTTATTTTTTTAAAGAATTTTGTTATACACTACTCTACTCTGTCTCTACATCCAGAGACAAGAATACTTGGCTGATATTGACTGCCTCATTGAGAGAGAGAGAGAGAGAGAGAGAGAGAGAGAGAGAGAGAGAGAGAGAGAGAGAGAGAGAAACAATTTACAGGAGTCTTGAACCCAAACTCCAGTTGTTAGTATCAAGCAAGCACACTGACCAGCCATCTCACTACAGTCCTTTTATTTTCATACTTATTTTGTATATTTTTGGTGTTTTGACTTCATACATTTCTGTGTAGCACATGTGTGCAGTGTCGACAGAGGCCAGAAGGCATTCCAGCCCTTGAAACCATGTGGGTGGTGGGAATTGAACTCAGGTCCTCCAGAAATATAGCAAGTGCTCTTTAACTCCAAGTCATCTCTCCAGCCCCATCCATCACTTTAAGAAAAAACAAAACTAAGTTCCCCTTTTCACAGAAATAGAGTAGACATAAAGTAAAGTAAAAAGAAACTGGACCCTGTAACAATGGCTGATAGCAAGGGCTTGGCTTTCTAGCCTTGAAAGGCTTTAATTCCAAATTATGTAAAAAAATATTACATTTTATTATTAGTTATTGATGCTAATCTCATATTGTTCCAAATTTATAAATTGAATTTAGGCATGGATTGGGAAAAATGACATAGAGAGGGCTTGGGACTGTTTGCCAATTCAGACATTCACCAGAAATTCTTGAAACACAGTCCCTATAGATATGAGGAAAGCACTGAAAATACATTCTGCAAACTAACTGTGGTAGAAATGGAGGAGACTGTAGGGAGAAAAGTAGTGTTTCAGTCAAAAACTACAGCGACCTTTTAAATGTTTCTTTGTTTCTTTGACTTTGAGCTTTTGTCATCTTTCCGCAAACTGGACCAGTTGCTCCATTTTTCTAATATCTTAGATTATTCAAACCGGTTACCTATCTTCCTACTTCTAGCCACCAAGAATATGAGTATGTCTTTTGCAAAGCCTTGTAATCCAAATATGTTTTTTATAGATTTATTTATCATTATATGTAAGTACCTGTTTCAGTGAGCTACAGAAGATTCTAATAATCTAGTTTCTGAGCTCTTGAGATCTTTGGCAAAGTTTCAAAGGAATGAAGATGCCTCAGAACATATCACCAAAATATTGAGCTGTCTTCAGACACTCCAGAAGAGGGCATCAGATCTCATTACAATGGATGTGAGCCACCATGTGGTTGCTGGGATTTGAACTCTCCCTGTTTGGGAGAACAGTCAGTGCTCTTGACTGCTGAGCCATCTCTTCAGCCCAAATTTGTACTACTTGATACATCTGCTGAGAAATCACAGTGGGTCATTTATGAACACGCTACAGACATCGAGAACAATACTCAACCTGCAATGTTGTCTAGAACCCAGTATCTGGAAATTTCCTTGACTTGGTTTATACTTTGGTCCAATTCTTAAGCCATGGTTTTCCACAAACACCCGTTTCAGTGAGCTGTAGAAGAATCTAATAATCTAGTTTCTGAGCTCTTGAGATCTTTGGTGAAGTTTCAGACAAGGGAATGAAGGTGTCTCAGAACATATCACTAAAATATTGACCACAGATGTCAGAACACAATATCCTAAAATATCTCTATTTGATGTAGTCATAAAATTTTGGTTAATTTTTAAAGAATATTTGTTTGTGTTTATGTATGAGTATTTGTGTGTGTCTATGTGTATGTGAGTGTGTGTGTCTGTGTGAGTGCGTGTTTCTGTGTATGTGAGTTCATGCCTGTTTGTGAGTGTGTGAGTACATATGTGTGTCTCAGTGTTTGTGTGAGAATTGTGTATGTGTGTGAGCATATGAGTATTTTTGTGTCTGTGTGTCTTTGAGTATGTGTGTGAGTATGTATGCATGTGTACATGAATGTATATATTTTTGTGTGTGTATGTATGTGTTTTTGAGTGTATATTTACGTCTGTGAGTGTTTGCATAGTGTGTGTTTTTGAGTGTGTGTATGTGAGTGCATATGTTCATGTATGTGTGCTTGTGTGCTTGTGTGTATGTGATTGTGTTTGTGTATGTGGGTGGGTGTGCCTATGTGTATGTGTACATGTGTGAGTGTGTGCAACTGTATGTATGTGTGTGAGTGTGTGTATGTGTTGTATGATTGTGTGTGTGTGTCACGGTGCTTATTTGGGAGTCAGTCCTCTCTTCCACCCTAGTTTTTTTTCTTTTTGTAGCTACCTACTTACCTTTGGGGTAGGTATGTTAGACTCTTTTTACCTACAATTTTGAATTAAAACTAAAAACACAGAGAAGAATAATTGTTCCCCCAAAAGGGTCAGCTCCCAGGATTGAACATAGGTCATCAGGTTTGCCCAGCAAGCATTTCTGATGAGCAATCCCTTTTAGGGAACAACTATTCATATCTGTGTTTTCAGTTTTAAAGAAAGATAAAGCTGTTCAGGTATAATACCCACATGATTAACATAACCCACCATAAAGGTAAGCAGGTATTTTATACAAAAGCCACAATGACAAGATAGATACTACTTTGGATGTTTCAAAAACCCTGATGAAAAATGAATTGTTTTGAGAAATTTTAGACATATAGGAATATCTGTGAAAAGTCGTCCCTTTGTGGGAGAAATATGTATGTTCACTGGCCTGCTTTGGGCCTGACATTCCTCTTTCCAAAAAGAAATTACCTTGCTCAGATACTTAGCTTTGCTCCTGTACTGCTCTGTGCAACCCTAAGATGCTCCTTTTTCCAACCATCACCCATACTGGCTTGGCTTGGAGACTTGATTTGTTTGTCTGGAAGAGAAATCTATCCATGTGTCCACTACTGCTAGCCATGACAAGTTTGTAGTTTTAATTTCTTTAGTAATTGGTTTGACAATTTTTTAATGTGCTCCACAGAGTACAAGGAATGGAATAACATGGGATAAAGTGGGAAACATGTTGCTTATCTAGAAATAGACACCTAGAAGCTATTTTGATTGGGAAAAAATGTTTTTAAAGTATCAATGAAGGGATGGAAATATTATTGAGAGTCAGAGGTTGTAAATGACTATAAGGAAACAGTGTTTTCCAGACACAACGGGGGACAAAGTTCCACAGAAGGGCAACAGTTTTCTTTAAGAATGTGGCCCCTGGTAAATTAATGACATCCCACTAGAAGGCCACCTATTCAAAAGTATATGGACATCACAAATGGTACTTGATGGGGTGGGGGGGAGGACACAGCATTGAGTGGGTTATAGGAGTGTGGGTGGATCTGGAGGGGAGCAAATAAGATCAGACACACCATACAAGGAATTAATTAGAAAGCCAAAATGGGGGAGGGGACATTAACTCTTCACCTAGACCTGCCCACAAGGCAAGCAAAAGCAGCATTAAAAGCTCACCGTCTCTGCCTTTATTTGGTGTCTTTGCTTTATTTTCCCTGAAGGTACAGAGATTAAATCTTTGTCCTTAATCTTTCCTCTTGAGTCATCTTGGATTTCCAGAGAAACAGACAAGGGTCACTACTCAGGGAGTAATGGGAGCCTGCATGGTGGAACAGAATTGATCTTGTGGGAGCCAGACTGTGCCCTCAAGTGCGGAAAGACTTCTGCAGATTACCTTGCAGAGCAGAGCTTAGACAGTGATCAAGCTGACTGTACCTCGCTTCATTATGCAAACATGTTGACATCAGCCCCATGTCTTCCTCTATTTAAAGCCAACTTATTATACATTCTATTCAATAAGGCCATATTGAGTCTCCTTTCTCTGCTTTTCATGATTCATTGATGAACTTGGTACTAGTGACCAAGCCATGCCTACTGGGATTGCCTTTGCCCTAAAGTTCTAGCGTCTATCAGTTTGGAGGGGCAGAGTGATGTGACATGCTTGAACTTCGCTACAGACACCTAGTCATACCAGACAACGATTAAATTCCAAGTGGCCGCTATGCCTGGTTAGGCTGGTAATTTACTCACCTGGAAGCTTGCAGGAAAGAAATAATCTATGGTAGAGACACACAGTTGAGAGGATGGCCCATTGGTTCCTGTAATCTTGCCTCTGAAATTCCAGAGTTAGTAAGCCAACAAGTAGTGTTTTCTCCTTGGTTCTTGTGCTAAAGCACCAGAAGAATGCAAAAATAAACTTGTTCTAGACTTCGGAATGAAACATCTCAATAGAAAGTTCAGTTGTATAATCTCGGAACCATCAGTTAGACCTTACGAGGGAAGGGTGAACTATTATTGAGTGTTAATCTAGAGTCTAAAATGCCTGCCTTCTTTCCTTAATTGCTAATACTATGGAGAAGCCAGCTGAGAAGAGGCAACCTAAGTGTTCTGCATATGTGCACATCTTTTGTAAACTCCCATAACATCACAAAGGAGGATAATGAGCTCATAGAGACCTTTGTCAGTGAATGGACATGTGACATCTTCAGGGAGACTTACTGGTGTTACCTAACTACTGCACTTTCAAGTTACATGTTTTATTATCAAGGTTCCTTAATTTCTGTGTATCCCAGTTGCCACTTTGGCAAAATAAAGACAGCATCAAAGTAGGATTATTAGCACCATAAAGAACAGAAGGGTGTATGTGTCTGTGCATTATGAATCTTGAAACACATCACTGCACGTGAGGTATCCCCCTGTGCTGGCGGGGACCTGAAAATAAACACTGGGTAGTTTCTCCAAGGAAAGCTACTAAAGGAATGAAATGTTCTGAGAAATACAAACTGCTGTTCCTTGTTTTCTAGCATCCAGTACTGTGGATCCTAAATAGAAATCGCCACGCTATCATTTTGACTAAGTCAAAGTAACTCTTACATGAAAGACAGGAAAACACAGTTCTTTCCCATTGATGGTATCCTCAGTGTTTTAAGGGTAAAAATTGCTATTACTATTTTCAGAAACGGTAGAAATTGACCTTTCAAAAAATGACTCATGATTTTTTTTTTTTAAAAAAAAGTCACACATTACTTTAGAATATTAGGTTCTACTTCCTGGTTTATAGCTTTTAATGGTAGCTCCATCTTCCAAAGCTTCCATTACCTTGTCTTATAAGGAAGCCAGTGAAATTCTCCATTTTCTACAAGGGCAAAAGGGAACACTGGAGGGAGACAGTCCATGACTGGCCACGCCCACACACAGAGTGACTCAGGTTTATGTTCCATGCTGGTCTAAGGTGTGGGGACACATTGGCAGCCATGGCATTACCATTCATATCTGGATAAGGCAGAGAGTCCTCTTGTTCTAGAGGCCACTCACCAATCAGGACCAAGTTCTGAAGCAGTCATCTGCTCACGGACTCCAGACATGGAGCCAGATAAGTTTCTGTCTTGAATACAACTGATCAGAACTCCAGGATCAGAGACTTGACATCATTCAGCTCTTCTGTTCTACTTAACATTCAAAATGTCTCTAGGTATTTGAGCCCCAGATGGGTCGCATAGCATTAAAGCCCTAAAGCAAATCACAGGATTAAAAATGGCACGTGCTGTGCTTGCACAGTCTACTCCTCCTCTGAGTTACAGTCTTACTCTTCAGCATCTATTTTAAGGCTGAAGATGCTCTGTCCATTGTCGAGCGACAGCTGTGATAGACCTCAACACTATTCATTAGTCTCAAGGAAGTTCATATCGGCAGAGGGGAAGGACAGCTTTATCTCACTGCTAATCCATTTAGGAGCTCTACAGACATACATCCAGAATTAATAAAACAAAGAAAGAAGCAGTGCAAAAAAAAATACCCAAGTAAACAGCTGTCTTCTAGGACAGATAGAACCATACACCTACTCCGTAGCAGGAACTGAGAACCCTTCTGAGTCACAGCTGTGCTCCAACCAGGTCTACTAACCTTTAGCCCAAAGCGTGTCAACAAGCAATAGCACAGCTCAAGTTGTTTGCACTGGAATAACCAAACTGCAAGCCTATGGGAAAGGCAAGGCAAAGGGCACTTCCTCCTCAGCTGCCACCCTGTTCTATACAGTCAGCAAGACACGCTGAAGAGAAGAGATGAGTAAAGGCAGGCACTAGCAATTTAGTTTTGAATGAAAAGTGCCAAAGTAGGGAGGCACACTGTCTACAAACACACGATTTAAGTGCTGGTGATTTTAGACTTTGACTTGGCACAGAACATTCTGGGTAACTGGACGACATTTTTTTGTTGTTGTAGCCCATTTTACACAAACAGAAGTAAGTCAGGTGGAGTTTGGGGCAGGAGTAAAGCCAGAAACACTTGCAGTTGTCCAGAACATTACGTGTGTGTGTGTGTGTGTGTGTGTGTGTGTGTACATAAGTGTTTTGTCTGCATGTATGATATTTGTGCCATGTGTGTGTCTGGTGCCTGCAGAGGCCAGAGAAAGCATCAGACCCCCTGGAACTTGAGATATGGATGACTGAATCAACATATGGGAACCAGGCTCCTTTGGAAAGCAACAAGTGTTCTTAACACTTGAGCTTTCCCTCCAGATCCCAGAATGAGTCTTCACAAAGAATAATCTATCCTGTGATTATCTGCCTATCAACATTCTGGTTTTCCCAGGTCCTGAGTCCAAGTGTTCAGCTAAGCTCATCAAATGCTTAGCATGTATAAGACCCTGATTCACCCATTGGCTGCATCTTTCAGATGGTTTAGTCAGCCTTCAGATATTCAAGTTGTAGTTCTGAGTTTCTGTTCAGAATGAAGTAAAGGCACAAGTCTCTCTTGGGGCCTCTAATCTGACTATGATGGTTTCCAGTTAGGAAGGAAATCTAGGTGTCTTTGGTGTTGAGCAAATCAATGTAAGGAAATTATCTGGACCAAATGTTTCAAGTATTTACTTCCAATTTTCTGGTTTTGTTTTTTGTTTTTAGCCCAAATAGGTATGTGATTCTTCACTCTAAAGCTCCTCTCTCCTCCTCTGTCTCCCCAGGCCACTCGTCCGTTATTTCCATCTATTTTTGTCATTATGGTGCTGGGATGTAACCCAGGTCTGAGGCATGCTGAGCACATACCTTCCACTGAGCTGCCTTCACCTCCCAAATACCACTTCTTTCTGAAAAGGAATGAGATTATTTTGAAACAAAGTTTTCTACCTATTAAGAATACACTCAATACATAAAGTAAGTTTCTCTAGTGGTTAAAAGGGACTGAGTAATAAGTATAACAGTAACTTACCTGGTTACATAGTGAGTCTCCCCTGTGTGCCAAAACTTACTCATAATCTCCAGGCATAACAATAGCATTGCTAGTCTCTTTTAAGTATGAGGTTAATTGCAGTTCAGAGACAAGAAAGGACATCATGTAGGGTGTGGCATGTGATTTGAACTCAGGTTCTTTTTTATATCTAAGCTGCTGATTTTCTTTATCATATTTCCCTTCTACTTTATATGTTTCTTGAAATGTATGTTAAAGACAACACGAATGGCCTAAGGTTTCCTGAGGTTGGTGGTTAGGGGTGATCTTGATCCACTCCTTGTTATAGTGGTGTGCAGTTTCATTGTGGATCCAGAACATCACCAAGTCAAACTCCTTATCCCATCAAGACTTCCATCCCCCACTCTTTGAACTCTGGCCTGGCTCCCTTGGTTAGAGCCTGCCTTAGCTTCCCAGTCTTTGCTGCTGTACCTCATCCACAGAGGTCATAGTCAAACTGAATACCAGCTGTCTTCTGCCTTTACCTTCCCCACTTCCACTCTCAAGCCATGCACTCTCTGGAGTAACCCCACCCCACCCCTGCTCTCTTCCACATACTGTCTTAACCTCACCATCTTTCTCAGCCCAGCGGAGAGGTCCCCCTTGCTTTTGTAGCTCTTACTAGCTTCCTGGAAAGTTACACAGCACTCTCTCCATATATTTCTTACAAAGGCATCCCTTTCACCCTGTACAGTCCTTATTCATGTGTGAGTTTCATGGGCTCTAGAGATCTACGGGTGACTCAGTTTCATTTTCTGGTACCTACCTTCCAAAGGAGAGCCGATACAGAAGTGAGGACACTGGACTCACAAAGCTTTAGGAATGCATAGTTAGGGCTGGAGAGATGGCTCAGCAATTAAGAGCTGAGTTCAAATCCAAGCAACCACATGGTGGCTCACAACCATCCATAATGAGATCTGACGCCCTCTTCTGGTGGTTCTGAAGATAGCTACAGTGTACTTACATATAATAACAAATCTTAAAAAAACAAAAAAGAATGAAGGAATGCATAGTTAACTTTCAATTTCAGATTCAGAACACAAAAATATAATATTTTGATATTTTATAATTCAAATACCACATGGTACATTATTATATTGGAACATCTTCATTCCTTATCTGCAATTGAAATCTCACCAGTCCTGTATTTTATCTGGCAACACACCTATCATATTTTGAAGAATGCCTTTCATATGTGTACTTCTGATCTGGGATGGTGGCATCACACCAATGACCCAAGTGATCCGAGCTCACCGTTAATTATAGATGGTATGATGAGTGCAGTAATTCACCCCAAATTCTAGTTTTAAAATTGGTTTTTTTTATTTTAAGATTTCCAAATACTTTCTTCAAATCTCAAGAGTAGCTGATACTCAGTTACAGACCTCATCACCACTAGAACTATTAAAAAAACAGAAGCCTGCCAGAAGAACCCTAGAAGCAGAAGGAGAGAGTGGATACATATTGTACCTCTGTGTGCTTATGTGCTCACCCTGGGGCTAGCATCGCCAGCTCTGTCAAACCTTAGCCGACCGACTCTCTAAGTCTTTGTATATATTGTTTAGAATTGTAATGCCTTAAGAGTCAGGTCACTGATAAATTTTTCCTACTAAGTGTGGCATGAATATTTAAAAGCCCTGGGGTGTGTCGATGAGCAGGGAGGGCAGACTTGGCAAAAGGACTTGGTTACTTCCTTGATTTTCCACTTCCGCCAGTGCTTCTCTCCCATGACCCCTGCTACTTTCCCAGGATGCTCAGCGAGGGTCTTTTCTCCGACCTCTTCCCTGAGTCGTCTTCCCATTATGTGCTGGGAGCCTGCCAGGCCTGGAATGGTCTTGAAGTGGGACAAGACACAGCGTTGGACTTTGCTTTAAAGACTTTTGCTTTAAAGATGGTCTCTGGCCTTCTAGCTTTCTAACTATACTGAATGCTTGCTGATGACTTCTAACAGAGTCTAAAAACTTCCTTTCTTCTTCTATGGTTAAAGACACTGGCTTATTTTCTCTTGAACTCTGTGTTTTATTAAATATTATGACTCTCTGTTCTTTATTTAACTTTTATGCTTAAGAGCTAGGGAAATTTAACTCTTTCTTACTGATCCATGCTTTGTTAAGCACTAAAAACAACTCTTTTGGGGGGGGGGCTGTGCTTCATGAAGCTCTAAAAACTTAACTCTTTATTACTAGTGCTTTAATAAGCACTAATATCTGGCAATTAACACAAACTGTTTAGCAACAGGGAATTAACTGAAAGGATTTATTGCTGGTGATCCTTTTCTGGCCAGGCAGAAGCCCTATGCTGGCCTGGCTGGTTAATGCTTTGTGAACCAGAGAGGAAGGAAAGGAAAATAATTAAGATGCTGTATACAGGCAAATATGAACAGATGCATATACATTCAATCATTCATACACCCACACTCTGGCTGGGCTCGATTGTCTGTCACAATCAACTCCACAAATACTAGTGTGTGCTTACACATATACATATATACTCTACACACAAACGTATAGACAAACAAACATACACATTTGGATGGATGGATGGATGGATGGATGGGTGGGTGGGTGGGTGGATGGATGGATGGATGGATGGATGGATGGATGGATGGTTGGGTGGATGGATGGATGGATGGATGGATGGATGGATGGATGGGTGGGTGGGTGGATGGATGAATGGATGGGGAAAAGCTCCACAAGCCAAACCACTCAACCAACAACCAACAACTTTATTTCTTTTCTCTGATCTTTCTATACCTTCTTAGACAAAAAGGTCTTTAGAAAATTACCTCAGAGATATAAAATGGGAGTTACAGAAGGTTGTTGATATTAAATCCAAAGTACTGTTTCATCATAATATACTCATTAAAAGTTCAGAGCAACAGATTTTATATGGCCTTAACTTATCATATTGCATACCTGTGACTTTATCCTTGGACCTAAATGTTTTCTCTTGAACACAAGATTTGTCCCAAGTCTCTTTCTCTTATCAGTGTGATTATGAAACCTCATTGTATTTCTTATTATGCAGCCTTTACTTACTATTCTGAGGAGTGGGTTCTTTTTATTCCTGATTCTAACTTTATTACATCTTTCTAACAACTAAGATCATCTCTAAAAACTTTCTAAAATTATTTGAATCAAATTAGGAATTCTATAGAATTATTATCTATTCATCTATATAGCATTACCACAAGATAGTACATCTTCATAGGTCTGCAGAGATCTTCTCGAAAGGGTGGGCTAATACCTAGTGATAGTTATAGATGTAATAATATCAGGAATAACATATTAATAGCAGGAAGATTTCCTAAAATGTATTTCTCCTGTGCCTTGCCAACCAGAGTTGTTGTAGATTTTAATCCAAGGCAGACCCATCTCAGGAAGATCACATGCTAACTTTTAGCTTCTCCTATGATGGCTCCTGACAATTCTGTGCATAAGTAACATCATGATCCAGTCTGAACAAATGATTAAAGGCTGATACGGATCTTTCCTTCTGGAAAGACTAGACCAAATGTCATTCATGTCTTTTGTAAACATTCTACTGACTTCTTGAGGTTAGTCACTTCCTCCTGGGAGCCAGCACACTTACTAGGCCCCCAGTACAATATGGTGGCTCCACTGTTTACAATTACACACCTACACAAAATGACCCTCTTTGTATTTATACTGCTAACGCCATTGTAAAGTCCAAGCAGCAATATGTATAAATTTGTAAAAAAAAAAAAAAAGTTTCTGTTAGTTTTATTTAACTAGGAGGATTCCTGAATATTTACCAACTAGTGCCACAAGGATTTAAGGATTAGAGAGTAAAACTCTGGCAGTAGTCAATAAGAATATTTTGGATAACAAGTGGTTTTCGACTTCGATAATACTGTGTGTGGTGATGAATCAGGGTAGCTCATCCCAGCATTGGGGTGCTGAAGCAGGAGGGAGGCTAGAGCCAGCTTGGACCACATAGTGAGTTCCAGGCCTGCATGAGACACACAGGCAGACCCTGTCCCTGATTCTAGAAACACTATGTCTGGCATTTAACTCTGTTATCTCTTCTGAGGCTAGGAAGATCAGTTTCAGGACTGTGGACAATACACTATGTTACCAACCTTAAGTTGTTGTATCTTCTAATTCTAGCCTCCGACTGTGCTACCTTAAAATGCTAACTCTCATTTCAATCATGATATCTTAGTGTGGCATTCTGGTCACGTTTAATAGTGAAACACAAGCATGCATATTTTGAAAGAGATTGGGGGTGTGGCATGATACCCATTGCTCTTTCTCAGTCTTTTTTTTTTCTGTAAAATTTGGGGCAGGGAGGAGAGGCATTCAGGGCAGAGCCCATTGTATGAACACATCCGAACACTGTTTTGAAGTGTTAACATTATGAGATGTCAGCTTTCAGTGTCTCTCTTCAGTTTGGATGGTTCGGTTGGTTAGGGTCTCTGTAAGAACAGAGTACTCAGTTTCTTGGAGAGATGTTTGCTTTTCAAAGGAATCTCACTCCAGCCCTGCTCCCCCCAGAGTCCTGCTGCATGCAGTGCTTTCCTGATTGTGTGTGTGTGGGGGGGGTGTGTGTTGCTCTCTAGCACAGATGACTTCATGCACTGCATTATGGCTTTTGCATCTTACCCTAAACACCGCAAGTATTCATGGAGAGCCTTAAGAATGATTTACTCTCTTCAATGTATCGGGCCTATTGCAATAAACTTCATCCATATTTTAAAGGCAGGCAACACAAAGTCCAACTGTTCTTTATTTTGGTGACTTGAGGCCCTAACAGTAACTCATACTGACTGGCACCAACAGCTCAGTTGGTAAAACACTAACCACATAAGCATGAGGATGCAAGTTCCACCTGCAATGCACGCATAGAAAGTCAGGTGCAGGTATGGTGGCACCTCCCTTCAGAATATTTTAAACCAGAATGGTGCACTCCTCCTTGTTTACAAACTTGTTCTTCTCCCAGATTCTTTGGGAAGCCCTCCTCGGCATCTCCTACTGTGCTCCAGCAGGAGCTCTGCAGTGATCCTGGAGACCTGGAGGATACACAAGGAGTAAGATGGCAGGGAAATCTTTTGTTGGCATCTCTACCTATAAAGATTCTCTTGAGTATACCCCTTGATTTTGTTTTCAACCATCTGTTCATAACTGTGAATACTGGTCTTCCATGGATCACTGCATGGTGCTACAAAGCTGAATCAAATGGGACCCTCCCAATGCCAGAATGTACCCCAATTCTGTAACCAACGTTATTAATAGCTGGTTACAAGTCTTAAATATTGATATCAATAAGGTAACCTGTTGTCATCATTTTGAGACTTAGCAACATAGTTTTTAACAGATTCTAAATTGTTATTCTGGTTCCATCTTTATACTTGTATGTTCTCTGTACAGCTTACAGCGTTAGAACTCACAGGCCCTGATGGTGAAGTGAGTTAGGAAGGGCCTCCATTTCTGTCGGAACCTTTTACGTGCAAGGGCTGAAGTGCCACTAATACAATTAATTTCTGTTTGTTCCCTTTGAACATATCCAGACAGTGTTTGTAAAGAGCTACTTCTAAGAAACATAAAATGAATCACATGTACTCGGCATGTCAATAAGTAATTAGTACCCAATTAAAGAGGGAGAGATAAATCTACGGCTTTTTCTGAGGGAGGCTGGTACATTTGTCCTGCTTTGAACCTCCGGGTGATTTAGAGATTCAGCTAAGGGCTTAAGATTCTGCAAATCATTTATGGGTTGAACTGTGTCCTCCTCCAAGAGCCATGTTGGAGGTTGGAGTCCCAACCTTTAAACTTTAATGTGTGATAATACTTGGCATTAGGGTCTTTCTGCATAAAGTAAAATGAGGTCATTAGGGTGGCCCATATCTGACATGACTGATGGCTTTATAAAAGGGGAAATTTAGACAAAGTCACACAAAATGAGAGAATAGCATAAGAAGATGAGGGCAGAAATTGAGGTGGTTTATCTTTTAACAAGGAACGTCAAAGATTGCCAGAAACTCACGAGAAGATGACAAACATGGAAGAGTGATCCAGATAGTTCTCAAGAGTCAATACCGCATCTGTTGATACTATGGGTTGGGACTTCTTAGCTGTGGGATAATAGATTAATATCATTTAAGCTGCTTAGATTGCCATAAATGTGATGGCAAGCCTAGAAAACAGGTGCAGCACAGCCCGCTGAGAATTTCCCACATCCCTCCCTCTGTTTCTCAAGTGCTAGGATTACAGGTCTGCATCACTGAATTGGTCCTCCATGTTTTCCAGTTCAATAATTTTTTTCCAATTGGGTCCCTTGCAGAGAATGAGAGAGACAAAGACCTTAAGAAATTGCTAGAATATCATGGAAGGTGAGATGACCTTGGCTTCTAAAGTAAGTAGGGATAATGTCACAGGATTGGCCACCAAGACCCAGCCAAGAGCTGTGTTTAGCACAGCTATGGGGCTATGGAAACAGCTCAGTTGGTAAAACACTCACCACATAAGCATGAGGATGCAAGTTCTACCTGCAATGCACACATAGAAAGCCAGGTGTAGGTATGGTGGCACCTGCTTGTAATTCCAGTGCAGGAGAGGTGAAGGCACACTGAGGCTTGCCAGCTGGCCGGCCTAGCCTAAGCCACCTCTGTATTTACAGTGCAAACTCTTTGGGACACCTGCCATTTCTGACTGGTTAGAGGGTTAGTTTGACTATCTCAGCTAAGCCTTGCCTCTGTGAGCTTTGCTACTATGATTTCTGCCAAACCTAAAATGACAACATAAGAGGGGTGAACTATACTCATGTCTCACATGACTGTGTATATGCCTGCTGAGGCTAGGTCAGAAAAGAAATAAGTAACTCATTTGCCATGGCAGGGACATTTGTAGTGTGGCAGGCTTATTCCTGTGAAGCTGTTGTGACAAAGATCCATCGAACAGGAATCAGAGAGAGGTTTAGATCCATCGAGCAGTAATTGGAGAGAGGTTAAGCAGTAAAGAGGATGTGCTGCTCTTGAAGCTGATCACAGCTCAGCTCCCACCACAGTGGGGCAGCTCCCAACCGCCTTTAACTACATCCAGAGAGGAGATGGCATACTCCTCTGGTTTCTGTGGACACACACACACACACACACACACACACACACACACAGAGAGAGAGAGAGAGAGAGAGAGAGACAGAGAGAGAGACAGAGAGAGAGACAGAGAGACAGAGAGACCCATACATAAAAATGACATGAAACAAACAAAAATAAGGACAATCTCCTAAAACAAGCAAGCAAGCAAGCAAGCAAGCAAACAAACAAACCAAGAATTCCTCAATCAAAGAAAACATGGGTTTGGGGGGCTGGAGAGATGGCTCAATGGTTAAGAGCACTGACTGCTCTTCCAGAGGTCCTGAGTTCAATTCCCAGCAACCACATGGTGACAGGCAACCATCCGTAGAGATCTGGTGTCCTCTTCTGGTGTGTCTGAAGACAGCCCAAGTGTACTCATATAAATAAAACAAATAAAATTTTAAGGGCAGTGGTGGCACAGGCCTTTAATCCCAGCACTTGAGAGGCAGAGGCAGGCGGATTTCTGACTTCAAGGCTGGCCAGGTCTACAGATTGAGTTCCAGGACAGCCAGGGCTACACAGAGAAACCCTGTCTCAAAAAACAAAAACAAAAAAGAAGAAGAAAGGAAGGAAGGAAGGAAGGAAGGAAGGAAGGAAGGAAGGAAGGAAAGGGAAGGGAAGGGAAGGGAAGGGAAGGGAAGGGAAGGGAAGGGAAGGGAAGGGAAGGGAAGGGAAGGGAAGGAAGGAAAGAAAGGAAGGAAGAAAGAAAGAAAACATGGTTTTCGCATGGAAACTCACCCACAAGGGGCAAAACCATAAGAGCATTATATGTCTTTATTTAACCTAATTTCAGAGAAAATCTTTAGAGGGAGACTTGCTAATGAATAGAACCAGAAGTAAATGAAATCAAAGCTTTTATATGTTTAAGGCAAAAGGAGAAAGTGAGAGAGCCCATAACTTTATTCTTTCTCTTTAGAATGTCAGTGTGTCCCAGAATATAGGACGCCTTATCTGACAGTCCCAGGGATTTTACATCATGAACTGAGGTGGACAATGAGTGTCTATTAAGGGTATTTAAGATAAACCAAGACAATCTGGCTCCAAATATAAAGTATTCCAGCCCTGCGCATCCAAGAAGTTCTAAGATGGGGGGAGGTCATGTCCACCAGCAGCTCAAGGTCATCCTCTGGTCATAGCAAGTTTGAGGCAGACATGGAGAACACAGAAAACGAAAGTTAATAATAACAAGTATAAAAATTAGACAGAAAACACTTCAGAAAGCACAAAATGTCCTTGTGAGATGGCAGTCCAACTAAGAAGGAAGGAAATCGGCCCCTTGAACAACACAGTAAGCTAACAGGATCAAGGTGTGGAATCGCCCAACTCCCCAAGCCTGTGACAGTCTCAGAATAAAGCCTACCTAAGTTAAGGAGTCTACAAGGATGGTTAACTGTTTGGAAACCTCTTTATTTTCTAATTCAATTTTTTAAGACATAGTCTCGGGCAGCTTAGAATGACCTTAAACTTGCTGAGTGCAAGAGGTACCACAAATTACCAATCCTCCTGCCTTCGTTTCCCAAGTGCTGGAATGACAGAACTCATTGTGAATTTGTGAGTTCCATACCCAGATTAGAAATTTGTGATTATTCAGAGCCAAATTACCCTGGTTTATCTTTAATACATTAATCACCATTCATTTTTTTCTACCTCAGTTCGTGACCTAAAATCATTGTATCAGATAAAACCTTTTAGACTATGTTAACTTAGCATGGCATTATTTTCCAAAGCCAAGCATGTCCTAATACAGAGACCATAGCAGAGTTTTCCTTGCTTTGCGGTAACTTGCCCATCTGATGTTCCTACCTTTTACTCGGTGAGTATAAAATCTTCATGAAACTGCTGCTTCTATGTTAGAATGTGTTATGTGGAACAATGCTGGATTCATGTCCTTGGGCCATTGCTCACTCAAATTTGACTTAAGAATAAACTCTTTTATTACTATGAGTTGAGAGACATGATTTGCATCGACACCCTTGACAGGTCTGGGTATTTTGTGTGTATACCCTTCTAAATAGGTAACTGAGAGAAGAAGGGTCTGTTATGAAGTTGTATGGATACCATCTGTAAAATATAAAAAGGGAGGGAAAGGAAGGGGAATACTATCCTCGTTTACTTTCTATTGTTAGGAAAAAACCCACCATGACCAAAAGCAACTTGGCGAGTAAAGGGTTTATTTGGCTTGCATGTCTAGGTCACAATCTATCATGAAGAGAAGTCCAAGTAGAAGCTGAAGGCAGGAAGCTAACATGGAGGTCATGGGAAAATCTGTAAAGTGGCTTGCTCCTCATGGCTTGCTCAGCGTGCTTTCTTACACAACTCAGAACCACCTGCCCAGGGGTGGCACTATCCACACTGGGCTAAGCCCTCTCACATCAATCGTTAATCAAGAAAACGTCCCCACAAGTTTGATTACAGGTCAGTCTGATGGGACATTTTCTCATTGAGGCTCCCTCTTCCCAGAGGACCTTAGCATCTGCCAAGCTGACAAACCACCTAACTAGCACGACTATTAAAATTGTTGAAATCGAAATGCAGTCGCTTGTATCAACTCCAACAAGGGATAGCCAGGGTGCAGGTTTTTTTTTTAAATGCATTACAAAGTCACACAAAACTAGAAACACAACTTTCCCAGAGTCCAAAAAAAGTCTTATAAAAACAACCAAGTACTTCTAAAAAGCCATTTCCCTAGCAACTGTCTGTCCAATCCTGGAATGATTCCAGTCAGATGTATTATCCTGGCCAAAATTTATTTCTTCAAATATCTGATGGAATCATCTCCATTTTATCTTTAAAGACATCTCCCCATCTTGGCCTCTTTGAAGCTATCCACAGCTTGCAGCAGCCAGAAGCATCAAATCCTCTGAAGCTGAATTCACAGATGTTGGGAGCCACCTAACATAAATGTGGGGACCAGACTGGGGTCCTCTAGAAGAGCAGCAGCTAGCGCTCTCAGCCACCAAGCCACCCTCCCAACCCCCATAAATGGAAGTACTGTAATGTAACAATTCACATAGAATTTTACCATTACCATCAACTATAGGGTATTTTTCAAGCAAAACATTTGATTTGTAAAATAATAAAATCACATTTTTATTTAGCATTTAGATAGAAATGCATGCATTTGGTCTTGTTTATGAGTTACGAAAAGATGCCGAGAACCTAGAAATTATTTTCTTCTAGGGTTTGCTTATATTAGAAGATCCAGTTTAGGTCATTATCATAAAATAATCCACATGAATGGTGACAACAGGATGACAAAAAAAAAAAGCTCACAGTCACTGGAGTCATTTCTGATTTCTGCTATTATTACTGATTTCATTTTATAATTTTTTCTATAATGCAAGTGTCTTCCCCAAATTTATGCTTGAATTACAATTCCCAAGGTGATCCTACAAGGAGATGGGTCCTTTGAAAAATAATCACCTCCAGAAGGGAGTCTTCATTATCGAGATGAGTGGGAAAATCATTCACCCCTCCACCATGTGAGCACACCCCTACCAAAGGCCAACCACCAACCAGGGAGCAGCCCACACAAGACACTAGATTCCCTGGCATTTTGACCTTAGACTAGCCGTGAGGACCAAGATGAATGCCTAAAAGTAAAGAAATGCATTACTCTTGTTTCTAGTACACATATATCCTTTCTATAAGACCCCAGATAAGGCACACTCTTAACATTTATGATAACATAACATAATTGATTCCTTGAGTGTTGTTACCCGGAGCCGGGGTCTCCAGCATTTGCTGTTGAGTATGCTGACCTTAAACATCTAGTGACCCCTGCTTCTACCTTCAGGGTGCTAGAATTATTGACATGTACAAGTTCTTCTGACACAAAGAATTCATTTTAAAATTAGAATATATTAAGTTTTACTCTTTTTTGTTGTTTCCAGAGTCTCACTATATATAGCTCTGGTTAGTTTGGAACTCACCATGTAGATCAGGCTGATACCATGAAGACCACGCTTGGCCTCATACTCATAGAGATATGCCTACCTCTCCCTGTGGAGTACTGACATTAGAAGCAAGCACAACCATGGTTCGAAGAATACATTACTTTTAACATTTTTTTTTCTGAGAAATCCTTGTCAGCTCCCTTGAAATACTGTAAACACCACAGGCTATCATAAAGTTAGTACTGGAAATTTACTAGAACATAAAAATTGAATCATCACACTGAGCAAATATTTTCATGATATTAAATCAGTTTGACTGATGATTCAGAACGTGTCTATATAAACTACATTAAAATAATATAACTTCATGTACAAGTTGAGGGAAAGTATTTTAAGGGGTTAAAGCACAATGCCAGGTCTGTGCTTCCTGGTATTTATTTAGAGTTCATCCCAAAGAGCAAATGTTAGGTATTTTATAGCTTCAGACTAATACTGCATAATGTATTTCAAATATATAGCTCAATTTCCAAAATCTGTCCTAAAGATGAACGTGGCTGAAGAGGCTAGCAGATTAACAAGCCTAGAATGATTAAAGAGAAATAAAATGCAGACAACTCGTTGAATTCAATGCTATTTTTCTTCTTGAGCCAGGACATGTAAACATGTACTTTAAAGCCAATAAATTTAGATTTTTTTTTTAAAGTCCAGAACATTGTGTCCGATGTTTATCATGGTAGTTCTGATTACTTACGTAAAATGAAATGGAATGAAATGCTCACCAGTGTTTAAAAATCAATGCAGCAGCGCCACCCAGTGAATATACTGGATACACAACTACGTTGCCAGAATCTTCCATGTTAAATTGTACTGAATTTTCAGTGTGGTCATGTTCCAGCTATTTATAAGAAATCATGCTCTATAATATTGGCTTAAAAATATAACAATTAAACATCTTACCTATTTATTTAAAAAAATCAAGTAGTAAAGGCACTCAAGGGATATTTAAAACACCCGTGAATAGAGAGCTCTGTGTATTCTTTATTACCTGTACTGTCAGCAAGCCACAAATGGCTCACCGATGAGATGAACTAGTGATGTTTCCTCTCATGTTTGGCAAGTGTAGAATCATATTCCTGTACGTTCATGCTTTTAGGTTTATTATCCCTATTTTGAGTCCTCAAATTGAGTAAATTGAAGATTTAAATTGGATGCCCTTAACAATGTCTAGCCATCCATTCGCGTCCCCGCCCTCAAGCTTTCATGGACCTTAAGTAAAATGAAGTGTACAAATATCCAATGGGGTCAGAATTTGACCCCATCAATGTTTATCAAGCAGTGACATTGTTACTGTCATTCCTAGGTTCTCTATCATGCCTTTAATTAATTTGTGAACAATACATCCTCTATTCCCAGTTACGCTCTGAGGCTAACAGGGCTAGAAAACGGCTATGTGCTCTCTAGTTGTTCCAACGTCTAGGACAACTGGGTAAACACCTCCCGGAGCATCTCCCCCTAGCTGCTGCGCTTCCTGGTCCATTGGAGTGGTGTTTCCGTCTAGAAATCAACACCCTGAACAATGGTTCCGCTGACTTGGAACCTGCCTTGCTGCACCGCTCCTCAAGTCCCACCCACCGTGGGTCTTGTGAGCCTTCCAGGCATCCGTCGCGACGGAAGCGCGCTGTGCGGAAAGGGGCGGGCCTCGCATAGAAAGGCGGCTGGTTTGAAAAGTGGCAACGGTCAGTGCTTTTTTTATTTTTTCTTGGTTGTTGTCTCGGTTTGTAGCTGCTCTTAGGTGAGCTGCTGGGATTTCAGGTGAGTTCGAGCGGGCGGGCGGGCGGGCGGGCGGGCGCGGGAGGACCTGGTGCAGGGCAAGGATCGCCGCACCTGGGTTTACTAACTTAAACTTGTGTGTTGATTTGAGACCGGGTCTGATCTATCCCAGGTTGGTCTCGAACTCTCTATGTTCCCGAGGCTAGTCTTGAACTCCTAATCCTACTGCTTCCATCTCCTAAGTGCTGACATTACAGGCGTGAGCCACAAGAGTGGTGTCAGTGTCACTTGTTTGGTATGAATGCTTGTTGATTTTTTATGTATCCATTGTGCCACCATCTCTTCATTAAAACAAGAACCAGTTATCAAAAGGCGAAAATATAATCCAAATGTCATGGAGCCGAATGTACACGGATCTACGTGGGTGTAACACAAAGCCCTCCCCGTATTTTCAAGGAAAGTTTTATCTACTTCATCAGAATTGGGAGGTGCTTGCTTAATATTGCATTGCAAAACCAATTGTATATAATGTAAGTTATGCTGTGCTTAGCATTGAAGTGTTACAAATAAAGAAATGGGAGATAATTGTCCTATTTGCGCTAACATGTCAGAGAGCCGTTTTACTATATATAAAGTACATAGTAACTCTAGTTAGATGGCCTCTTCCTCTGTCTGTATACACAACACACACACACACACACACACACACACACACACAGGAGTTGGGACTGAAATTACACTATTAAAATGAACACAGTTTGCTTCTGAGAAGAGGGCATTTCTTCTAAGTGCAGTCGTGAGCCTCTGCGTAACTTTAGGATGGGAAACTGGTCCTCAGAAATTCTCAGGCAGGTGTAACAAAACATTGGACTTTTTTTAGGAAAAGACTTGGAAGACATTAACTTAAACCAGAAAGAGCGTGAAATTATTAAAGGCTTTGTAAACTTAAGTGGAAAAGATTGGGAATTGTCTGGTAGGTAAGCCCTTTGTACATTTGTAAGGGTTTGATGTTTTATAAAGATTAGCCTGACAGTAACATCAACAGAGGTTTGTGTGTGTGTGTGTGTGTGTGTGTGTGTGTGTGTGATTATAATTTTATACCCACTCTTTCTGTTATTAATCTACCTCTAATCTAGGTGTAGTTTGTTTTTCAAGTAACCCCTTTGTATTGTTCTTATAAACAGTTTCAAAAACTGAGATGTAAATGAAAAAATTGAATGATTATTTACTTTTATCCCTTTGAAAGCTTGATCGTTTTAATTTAAGAAATAAACTGACCTCAGAATAATGAACAAAATAGCCCAGAATCTACTATGTGTCTAAACCCAGAGGAGGACTTGCCAAGCCAGAGCTTATAAAAAGGTTAGTAGGGCACAGGGGCTTGGACTCCTGTAGGGAAAGGAGGTGACTGGAGATTGACAGTTGTGAGAGGAATACATAGCAAACAGAGGCTGTCGTGTTATACTGATGAAGGATCTCATGTCATTGTCACCTATAGTGACCTGTACCTGGGCAGGGATCAGAAATGGTGTGTGTGTGGGGTTGGGGTGGGGCTAACATCTTTCCTATGCAGAGAGGAAACTGTCCCATGGAGAAACCTCTGATTGCTTTTTCTTTTTCCTAATGTAAATATCTATACCTTTCTTTTGACAGGAGAATCTTGCTGAACCTTTCCTGGGTCTGCAGAGGTCTGCAGAGACTTGAAACAAGAGAAACAACTATACTCAGGGTAGGATATTTTGCTTTCTCATACATTTACACTGAAATAGGTGTCTAAGTGTCTAAATCTAAATTCGAGTTCTGAAATAAAAGTTTGCAATGAAATTCAGTAATAGAAAGTAAAAATCATAGTTTAAAGTTCAAATTTTGTAAGAAAAGTATGGGGAAAATCCAGGCTGACAGGCCACGTTGAAGCTCCTGGAGTTTCTTTCACTGGATCATAACGTACTTGCGAATGAGTGCTACAGTTGCCCACGGTCAGCAGAGGCAGTCCTTCCTGCATTAACACTCTGGCTGGATGGGGAAAGGCAGACCCGAGTCAACCCCGCCCACTTTTTTTTGTTGTTGTTCTAGGCATGATGGTATTTACTTATAATCTCAGCATTGTGGAGATGGAGACAGGCAGAACCCTAGTGCCAGTCAGCCTAGCCTACTTGATGCCCTCTAAATGATTATGATTAAATAAATGAGCACATAGATGCCATATCAAAATAAATAAATCTAGGCCTATGAAACCGTATCTTTAAATAAATTAGTAAACAAACAAGTAAATTATATGAATAAATAGATGCCAGAAAGAAAGAAAGAAAGAAAGAAAGAAAGAAAGAAAGAAGGAAAGAAAGAAGGAAAGGAAGAAAGAAAGAAAGAAAGAAAGAAAGAAAGAAAGAAAGAAAGAAAAAGGGAAAGGAAAGAAAATAAAGAAGGAAGAAAAAACCCTAAAGGGCTGATTTTGAGGAACTCTGGGATACCGAGACACCTTGGGGTTCCTATCGGCTGCAAGTCCTTCCTTCACACTAGGCCCTGGTTGTCTCTTCATCTGGTGTTCATCCTCATAAAATTTTTTGTACTAAACCAGTAGGAATGTTTTTATGCCTGAGCTGCTCTAACAGATGAATCAAATCTAAGGAGGACATGGTGGGAACCGTGGAGTGTATCGGGTAGGCTGTCAGAAGGGTAAGTGAAGCCACCTGTGAGCATCCTGGCAGCCTGTGTGTGCTGACATCATTGACCTAGAGGTAGTGTAAGAACTTAAAGCTAGGACATCTCGTAGCGTCTACTACATAATTATTGCCTGCTTGATGTTTTCCAAAAAACACTCCCATTTTAGCTACAAACTAAACTGATTGTGGTTGGCATGCGTAGGAAAAGATTTCTCTCTCACAAATGGTAAGGTCTCCAAAAATAGTGTCGTAAAGGAATGGTCACACGTCTGGAAGCATTTGACCTTGTAGTAGGGACGCTTGGAAGGGATGCCCCTTCTTTCTTCACATTGCTGTAGAAAGCAGTTCCCTGTGAGCAGGGACTTGATGTGTTTTGTATGGTTGTTGGGACGAAAAATAGGATCAGCAGTGCAGATGCAGCAGCCTTTCTCAGCGGTGTGGGGAAGAGTCTTCTGATTGTTAGAGCCTCACTAGAGTAGAAAGAAATGGCCGTTAGGGTTCCTGGACCTGTGGTGTTTTGAAGGGTTCAGGCAGAATCAGGGCCTTATCTGGCAGCCGTGTTTAAGGTGGCATTTTCCATTTATTGGGATAGGCAAGTGCCCTGCTGGCCTTCTTTTTAGGCATACATGTTCTAAGAAACAGTGAGAACCTAAAGTGGACTTCAGAACTCGTAAGCCATAAGCCATTTCAGTTTGTTTGCAGACAGCGCTGCAGTGAGGGACACCGAGCATTCTGGGGAATTCGGCAGAATGCCTGGCCTCTAGCCATTGGATTTTTGTCCTGACAACTAAAATTATTTCCAAATATTACTAGCTGTGCCCGCCCTGGGATGTATGTGGGAGATAGGATTATGACAGGTACTATTTTAGAGGACACCAGTAGGAATAATCTATTATGTGTACACCTGAGGACAAATGGGCTTTTGCTGTTTTATATGTTTTACGTTTTTGCTCTACTGAAAGTGATTTCTGGTTTAAATTAAGGCTGCCCTCTTCCCCTCTTCCCCTACCTCTTCGTCTCCCTTTTTCTCCAGCTCTCTCTCCTGCCTGCAGCTTAAATTGTATTAGTCATCTAATACAGTGTGTATATTATTCATCTAATAGGAATAGTGTGTATTGAGAATAACAGTGCATTGAGAATACAATCCAGTTGTGTTAGTATTGCTTGCATCTAGCCTCTGCTGCTGACACTGCCTGTCTTGAACTTTGGGAACTAGTTCTCAGCTAAGAATATTAAATGCTCTGGCCGTTGTGTACAAAGAGAACAACATGATTTTCCTATTGTATGTCAGCTCAAAGCCTCTATCCCTATGGAAGAAAGCATGAGTACAATTAACAGAAAATGACTGTTACTTTGCTATCAAAGTTATTTTAGGATAAGATAGCATCTTTTTTCATTTTTAATTCTTTTTTGTTTGTTTGTTTTGTTTTGTTTTGTTTTGTTTTTTGAGACAGGGTTTCTCTGTATAGTTCCAGCTGTCCTGGAACTCACTCTGCACACCAGGCTGGCCTTGAACTCAGAAATCCGCCTGCCTCTGCCTCACAAGTGCTGGGATTAAAGGCATGCACCACCAACGCCCGGCCGCATCTTTTTTCAGTATGTGTTTGTATGTGTGTATGAATAAAATTCGTTTGGTTTTTTTTGTTGTTGTTTGGTTGGTTGGTTTTGAGTCAGAGGACAGTGTCATGTAGCCCCAGCTGGCCTAGAATTTTACATGTATTGATTACCTTGAATTCCTGATCCTCCTACTTTCACACCCTAAGTGTTGGGCTCACTGGTGTGCATTTCCATGGCTGGCTGAAAGTCTTTACCTTCCTCAGATACCTAATGGTGAGACTCCTGTGAGCAGTATAACCACGGCTTGCTGGTTTTCTTCTCTTAGGTATGAGTTTCCAAATAATAAGAACTATTGATTGTGGATGTTTCTTATCTTTATTTTTTCCTTCTTTCAAACTAGGAGGAGACTCCCACAATGGAAACTTTGTCATTCCCCAGATACAATGTACCTGAGCTTGTAGTACATATTCGCAATAAATTATTAACAGGAGCAGATGGCAAAAACCTCTCGAAGAGCGATTTTCTTCCGAGTCCGAAGGTAAAATGTGCTTGTCTTTGCATGTAGTTGCTGCTACTGAAGAACAGAGTAAGCTACTAGGTTTGTAGTGTGGGAAGAGAGGCATTGCCCCCAGATTGGTTGTAGGCCAGTCATTTTTAATCTAGGAAAAAAATCTCTCACCTAGTATAATTTTAAAATAACATTAAGTTCATATGTGGGGTGCCTTCTACATTCCCATTGGGAACTCAGTTCTTTAATATGGTTGTTTTCCTTAAAGAAAAAAAAAAGGCTTTAAACCACAGATATATTAAAGTATATTAAATTTTTTATTATTACTGGAGTGGTGGTCTGAGGGCATCATTTATTGGGGAGCTTGACAGGATTTATTCCAAATGGTCTCCCACACAGCACATGCACGCTTGCAAACGCTCTTCTTGGGAAGCGTGCAGATTAATTTTCTTACATTATGCCCCAGGTGGGAATTGACTTATTTTGACAGGTGTTATTCTTTATATGTTTGGTTATTAAATGCAAAAATGAGCTATTTATGTGTCATAGCAAAACCCCAAAGTCTCCCTCCAGTTTCCTATGCTGGCCTTGAAGTTATAAAATAGGAAGACTTCCTTTGTAATACAGAATGCAAGCTTGTTTATCTCAGAGCATTTCAGTTATTTACAATGGAAGCAATGGCCTAAGAGTAAATGTTAGACCTGTAAGGTGAATCATACAGTGCTGGGGAACATTACCACATTTTCAGTGTATCTCAGGCCTTTTTGTTCACCCAATAAACTTGTGTTCAGATTAGACAACTTCTTGGGCCAGCATTTGGGATCTACTGACTTAGAAGATAAAATTTTTAAATCAAGTTACTTCTCCATTAATTCTCTAGGCTGTATTCCAAGTGCTGCAGCTAATCTGAAATCTGAGGTGGCCTTCCATCTGTAGCAGCATCAGGGCAGGCCCCATGATCTTTCTTTAAAAAATAAAGATAAAATCCTGAGTGTTCCAGCATTTTCATATTCCTGACAGCATTCTGTCCCCGCCTGGGGTGGCTGGATTGATTGGGTTGGATTTGGATAGACTAATTCTCATTCAGAGGTAACCAGTTCTTTTGGTTACTCACCACATATGAACAGCTTGGTATGTACCACAAGGTGCCTTAAAATTTGGAGAAATTATAAAGTATTTTGAAGGAAAACAGGTGATTTTTCTCACATTCTATTTATTGAACTCATTGACTATAGCATTGGATGGTGATGAGGGTCGTGAGAGCTCTCTGCATGAGGCCTTGACAGTTGTTCTTCTGTTGCAGTGTGATGTCTTGTACATGATTTACATGAAAGCCTTACAGTTAGTGTATGGAGTCCGGCTGGAGCACTTCTCCATGGTGAGTCAAGAGGCCAAACGGGCTTTCCTCGTGTCGTTACAGCAGTTCTGTGCACAGGGCATGCTGCCCAGAAGGTTGGCAGGTGCTTGACTTTAGTTCCAACAAATCTAAAATTGATTTCACTTACTAAGGACTTCTAGGCAAAGAGTATCATACATGAGAATCTTTAGTAAGATAGAAACTGTAATGAGAGACCAAACAACACTTGGGAATACTCTGTACAGTGTGTTTGCAGATTACATAGGTCTGCTTCAGAGACTTTAAGAAACACCTGCCAAGACTTCAGGAAAAAAAAAAAAAAAAAACATTGTAGGGAGGATAAGCAGTAAGATGAAAGTAATTGAAATGTGGCAAAACAGATAGTTCTGGTAAGGAATACCATTTTTCTTGATTGATTATATTTGTGATGAAATTATCAAGTCATTGTCCGGCGAGGATCCATGAAGGTGTAACATCTGTAGGGTACCACTGGGATTCTTTTTGTTTTTTTTTTTGTTTTTTTTTTTTTTGTTTTTGTTTGTTTGTTTGTTTTTTACTGTTTTAGCCCAGGCTATCCTTGAACTCATGATCTTCCTGTGGATTATTATAGATACCTGCTACCACTCTTGGCTTGTGATCATATATTCTTAAAGATCACAGAGTTTGCCTTCTGTTTGCTGAGGAACTTTGCAAGGGTTTAATTTCTTTACAAAATGAGGTGTTCCTTGTCCCTCTGAAGCAGGTCATAAAGGTTGAAAAAAACCAACAAAGTACAGCATTAGGCCCAGTGTTATTTCCACTCATTTAAAAATCTTCACTCATTAAGTGCTCATCATGTGTGCTGCTGACTCTGGCTGTGCACTGCGAGTCATGTTGTTTCCAGAGTTTGTGGTAATAAATTAATATCCTTTGATCATATCCTGTGATGAAGATTTCTTATAGCTCAATGTGTTTCTCATTTGGTCTGACTAACTTGTGACTTAGATTTCATGATTTATTTCATTCAGATGCCGGTGAACATAGAAGTCATGTATCCCCATATAATGGAGGGCTTCTTACCAGTCAGCAATTTGTTATTTCACATGTGAGTAGGGGTAACTTTTTTCATCTTCTGTACTGACACTTCTCAGGGTGCTCTGTCATGACGTTCTAAGATTCCCTAAGTCCAGAATTGTTAGCTTTTTGTTCTTGAGAGTCTTAGTATGATCTTGAGTGTGTACTGCTGAGTAGAGTCTGTGACTGCCTTGATACTGCATGGACACTGGTGTAACATGCAGGAAGAAGTAGGCTTTGCACAAATGTTAATGCACTGTAGAAGCAGATGTCAGCGCTGCCAGTCACTGTAGTAGGCTTTGACCTCACTTGGCCCTCGAACACTGAGAAATATCTTCAGAAATGTATTTGCAAACAAGATGTTTGAATTCATGGGCTTCTCCTCTGTTCTGTATCCTTAAGGGATTCGTTTATGCCCATTTGCCGGGTGAATGACTTTGAGATCGCTGATATTATTCATCCAAGTAAGTCCATTTCAAATCCTTTAATTTGCACCTTTCCCTTTTCTGCCAATAAATATAAAAGGAAATTATATTAAATGCTTCTAAAATTTTGGGAGATTGCTTTCTATCTGTGTTAATATTGCCCTACCAAATGTGATGGATGTTCTTAAGATTTGATGGATTTTGTCTAAGAAATGTGGCAAGCACCAGCCCCACTAAGGGACACAGTATTAGGAAGACAGCTATTTCCTGTCTGCCTGGGAAAGTGGGGTTCTGATGAGAAGCAGAGTGCTTTCGGTGGGCAGACAGAGCTTCCACAGAAGGCCAAAACTACAGAGAATATTGTTTTAAGTAATGTGTGCGTGTGTGTGTATATATATATATATATATATGTATACATATATATATATATATGATTTGAAAAGAACTTTATTAAAAAGATATGGTAAATATATGAACATATGCTCAGTTTTATTGGTCATCACAGAACTATAAACTAAAATCACTACTTACCCTGTATGTATATCTGTGTTCTGTGTGTGCATTGCCCACCATTCAGAAAAGGGTGTCGGATCCCCTGGAACCGGAATTGCAGATGGTTGTGGGCTGCCCTGCAGGGGCTGGGAATCAAGCCTGAGTGCTCAGGAAGGCCAGTGCTCCTGACCAGTGAGCCATCTCTCCAGCGCCTCGTCTGTTTGTTTACTGGAACTTTAGATAGATAGTTTTTGAATAAATTATCAGCTGATTATGCAGATCTTTTCTTCTAGTTTGTTATTTGCCTTTTCAATTTTATGCTTACCTTTTAAAGAGCAAAATACATTTCAGTTTTGAATATTTTAATTGATTTTCTTTAAAAATTGTATGTCTTACTAAGACTTAGCTTGAACTAATCTGCTGAGATTTGCCTCCGAGTGCTTGGGAGATGTTGTCTTGTTTTGATTGTTTAATGTTTTATTATTGTATGTGGTGTGAGTCACTGTTCATATTTTCCCCTTTGCATGTGAGTGGCACTACTTCCCCCGTGAAATTACTGTGACGCTTTTATAAAAAGATCAGTTGGCACACTACTGTAGACAACAAACACAAAGGCACGGCAGTCTGAGGCAGTCTGGCTCCAGACTTGGCGCAGTGGGCACCTGAGTTCTTTGCTAGTGGCAGTGAACAGGGATGCAGCCCCGTTGGCAGTTTCTAACAAAATGAAACCTGTTCTTACTGGATGATCCAGGAATTGGGCTCCTCCGTATCTACCCAAAGGGATCCCAACTGTTCACAAAAGCCACACACAGAGATGCATGTAGCATAGTTTCCAAATCTCAGAAACCATCATGGCTTTCAGCGCGTCAGTAGATAGACTACACCCCGGCAGTGGAATGTTAGGTAGCACTAAGTGGAAATGCAGAATCAATCCATGTGAAAACACAAGGGCACGTTGTAATGGAAAGGGGGCCAATCTAAAAGGGCTATGCAGTCATGTGACGTGTAAAAAAGAGAAAACATGAGTGGTTGTGAGCCTTTGTGGTGGGGGAACACAGACCGTTTTAGGATAGTAAGCGCTCTGTGTTTCTGCATTGGGAGCCCGTGCCTGCCGTTCTGCAGATGTCACATCCACCGCAGCAGCAAGCTCATGTATGCACGTGAGGGATAACAATGTGATAGTGCACACAGTCCTTATGCCTATTCCTGACGAGAGTGCCCCTCACACAGATGCTGGGTCCTGAGAGGGGATGCTGAGAACTTCCTAATCCTTACTCAGATTTTGCTATCAATGGAAAACTTCTGAAAAATAAAGATGTATGTAAGACACCAATTGAATGTTTCTCTGGGCTTGCTATTCCCTAGGCTCTGCCATAGTTCTGTCTGGATGTCCAGTTTCCTAGCACCACCCATCTGTGTTTGTCTTTACAGCACGCATCCTGCCTGGTGATGAGACTTGAAGTCAGGCAGCTAGCGCTCGCTCGCTCATCGGTTGCTGTGCAGCCGGGCTGTAGCCGGGCTGGCTCTGCATCTCCGTGGGGGAGCGGGGAGCTGGAGCCCAGGCTGCCTGCTTCTCTGTTGAGTTGCCCCTCTGTCACCCCCTCTGGTTTCTGGTGCTCTTCTCCTCTCTGGAGTAGACCTACATGTCATACTGCAGAGGACACAGCATCGCAATCTGGCTCTACAGTGAAGCCTTGTGATATATTACTTTAATTCCATGCGCGGGCTCCGGGTGTTGGATCCAGTGCGCACCCACATGGCTTGCAGTGTTCGCATGTGGAGCTGCATTTGCACTCTGTCACCCGGTAGGGCACACCGCATGTTTGCAACAGTTGGTTAGTAGTGTTCCTTCAGATTTCTCTCAGTTGCTGTACTGAATGAATAATAGAGATCTTAAAATCTTTTGTGAATTTATTTCTTTCATCCTCACTGCCTTTTAACTGGAGTGCTTAGCATTTGTGTTAAATGTTACTGATATGATTGGGCTAAAATTTACCTTTGGCCTTTTTGTTTCTTTCTTACAGTACTTGTCAATTTCTACTTTCTTCATTTTGCCTTATTTTGACTACTGGATTTTTTCTAAACAGCTTTGAAAAAGGCTTTACTTATTTTTGTGTGTGTCAGGATGGACGTGTTTGCCTTTGTGTATTCTGTATACCAGGTGTGTGCGTAGTGCCCATGTTGGCCAGGAGAAGTTGTTGGGTCCCTGGAGCTGGCGTTACATGTGGTTGGGAGTACCATGTGGGTGCTGGGACCTAACTCGGGTCCTCTGCAAGAGCAGCAAGTGCTCTTAGTCTCCGAGCAATCTCTCTGGCTGTTCTTATAGTCAGGGCTCACTGTGTATCCCAGGCTCGCCTAGAAATTGACACCCTCCGGCCTCAGTACCTTGAGTGTTGGATTCCTAGCGTGTCCTGCCATGCCTGCTTCACATTGCGTGTTAAAGTCTAATTTTCTTAAGTATGGCAGTCTAATGCTTGACTACACGGCTTTCTAGTGCCTGAAAGGTGTGCTCACATTGTTGAAAACAGTATCTAAAGGAAGACCAGTAATAAAAACCCTTGATAAAGGCAGGGGAAATGTATTGCTGCGTTATATTCTGGCTCCCTTATCCCTGAAAAGTAAACCGCTCTTATTCTTTGTCTTTATTCCGTTTAGTGCATCTGTTTTATTTTCTTGGCTTTGCTTTTAAATTTTATTACAACTTCTTAGCTACTTGAATGTACTGTGGACTTCTGGGGAATTTTTGTGGTTGTTAGTTTTCCACACCGTTTATAGTTTTTGTAAGATCAGGACATTACTCACCTGTCAGATAAAAAGTAGTTGTTCCTCCTTTTTGTGAGATTTCATCATAGACTTGGGATGCTTTTTTTTTTTTTTTAATTTTTATTTTCTATATTCTATGTTTACATTCCAAAGGCTTTCCCCTTTCCCAGTTCCTCCCCACCATAAGTCCCATAATTCCTCCCCCCCCCCAACTATTCCCCAATCATTCCCCCTCCCCCCACGGTTTCTCTACAAAACTGGATCCAATCTTTACAGGCCCAGAGTCCTCTCCTTTCTTCTTCTTGGGAATCATTTGACTTGCTAATTATGCCTTGAGTATTTAGGGCTTCTGGGCTCATTAATATCTACTTCTGCTCACAGGGGCTGCCCTGACCCCTGCTGGTCTCTGCTCACAGGGACTGCCGTGCTCCCTGCTGGCCTCTGCTCATAGGGGCTGCCCCGACCCCTGCTGGCCTCTGCTCACAGGGGCTGCCCTGACCCCTGCTGGCCTCTGCTCACAGGGGCTGCCCTGACCCTTGCTGGCCTCTGCTCACAGGGGCTGCCCTGACCCCTGCTGGTCTCTGCTCATAGGGGCTGCCCTGACCCCTGCTGGCCTCTGCTCACAGGGGCTGCCGTGCACCCTGCTGGCCTCTGCTCACAGGGGCTGCCCTGACCCCTGCTGGCCTCTGCTCACAGGGCCTGCCCTGACCCCTGCTGGCCTCTGCTCACAGGGGCTGCCGTGCTCCCCCTGCTGGCCTCCAATCCGCTGGCTTCTCCTCCACTCCACTGACCCTCTCATCTCTAGGTCCAATGTGCTATTGTTATCCTTTCTGGCTTAGTTTTTATTTAGATATCTTCTTTTTCAGCTTTTAGGGTTGGATTTGGGTATTTTAAGGAACTGTCTTTTACCTTCGTAAGACTCGATGTTCTTGGGCGGGTGGGGCATTTTCATGACCCAATTTACAATACTTGCCATTGGTGCTATTTCAAGGTATTTTGGTATTGTTTTCTTTTTATAGATCACATTGTTCTAGTTTTGCTGTTTATTTTTCTTAGATTTCAGATTTTATGCTATTTAATGCTGGATGCTTTGGTTTATTGCTTTAAATATTTCTAGTTATTGTCTTTGCCTTAGTAGTTTCTTTGTGTCCATATACTGATTAGAACCAGTTTCCTGGAGACCTCCAGAACCCCCTTTAACTTTCCATAGCCTAGTTGCTCTGGCCTCTCCAACTCCAAAATCTTATCTTCTTGACTACATAAGACCCAGGAATTCTGTTGGTGTTCTCTGGTTAGGGCAGGCGCATGCACAGCTCCCCCCCACCCCCATCCTCAGCGCTAAAGGCGGTAGCAGTTTCTGTCATGCGTGCATGTCCTCTGCCCTCCAGAGTTTTTGCTTTATTTATATTTGGGTTTTTTGTTGTTGTTGTTGTTGTTGTTGTTTTTGTTTTTTTCTGTTTTAAGCTCAGAGGGTCATGGTCCCTGCACTTCTGTATAACCAAAATAGTTTGCTTCCCCTGCCCCCTCTCTCTTTCCCTCCCTCCTCTTTCCTCTTCCTTTCTAAATACAAAGGTAATCCCACTCTAAGTTCCACAGACATTCCGCACCTTGGTAAAGCATACAGTTTTATAAGCATTAAGCAAAGTCATAGGAGAAGAAATAATAGTTTTACACTCCGTTGTTTTGGTGATTTATAGTTTTATTTTCTATTTTAGAAGTAAACCGGACAAGTCGTTTTTTAAGTGGCATCATCAACTTTATTGACTTCAGAGAATCATGCCTGGAGAAGTATGAAGAATTTCTTTTGCAGAGTGTAAGATTTTACTATATTTGTTAGATATATACCAGATACAACAATCTAGTATATGAATTTTTAATTTGTTTTGAAAATTTGTCACAGATCCAATTGTTACATGCTTGTTACAATTTAATTTGGTTTTATATTTATGTAAGGTAGACATTAGTTTTGGGATGATACTTTGAAATCATATAGTCTTGTTAACAAAGAAAAGAGTTTTATTTTAGTGCTGTTGTTGAGACATTACTCCTTGCATTAGGAGATAGTTGTTTTTTCCCCCAGATGGTTGTAAGATGCGGTGTTCTTAGAGAACTGAGGTATCTGAAATTGGTTCACGCAAGGCGAAGCTGGACTGTGTGCTGGCCTTCCTACCTAGCTTCACAGCAGAGGCAGTTCTCCGCTAGCACGGTTAGCACGGCAACAGGCTGTATTTTCACTGTGCAGCGCACAGACTTTGTGAAGGTTGTGAGCTGTTACTGGGCTCCATGCCCATTGCTCTCACTGTGCACACTCTGCACTCTGAGAAAGTACCAGGGCAACATCAGACAGTCTGACCTAAGATACAGCCGCATGGAGCTAGCTGGGAAAGAGTTCTTAGTGCAAATCAGGCTAAGCTTACACTTCTGAACCTGACACTCTCCAAAGCTTGTGGACACACACACACACACACACACACACACACTTTTGTTTGTCTTCTTACTCTCATTTTTAAAAGACACAACACTGACATTTCATTTCTGAGAAGCCTGAGGGACAGTCCTTCCTGCCACTGTGTATAGGGGCAGGCGTGTGTCATGTCTCTGTGCCTGTTACATGCAGTGCTTTAGTAAGCTGTTTCACAGCTTTTCGTTCATGTGATGACCCAAAGTGATAGAGCTGTGTATGGTCAGGACCCAGAAGACTTTTCTTGAGACTTGTCAGCATCTAACACAGTGTCCAGCCATTCTGGGACTCCAAATTTGTGTCAGATAAAGAAATTCCTGGGAATAGTACCCAGAGGTTGTACCTAACATGCACAAGACTGAGTTTATCCCCCAGTATTTTAAAAAGGAGAAAAGATGTTCTCAACTTATTTGTCCTAACTGCCCAACTACAAAAGCTGACTCTTGTTATTATATTTTGTGTTGGGTAGAGATTGTATATGTGTGGGTGCATCCCGTGTGGAGACATCCCTGTGTAGGTGGAGGCAGAGCAAGGACAGCAGATGGCTTTCTCTCATACTGCCGTCGGCCCCACCTTGTTGCTTTGGCACAAGGTCTCTCTCTTTGCTATCTTGGCTGCCCTGGCTGAGCAGAGGGCTCTCTGGACTCAGCTGCGTATGCTCAACAGTGTTGGGTTATAGGCATCCTCATCAGACCAGCTTTTTAGGTGGGTGCTGGGAATTCAAACGCAAGCTCTTAAGGTTGTAGACCAGATAGTTCTAGGGGCCTGGCCCTAAACTTACTATTTTTGATGGTAAGTAATTATTTTGCAGTCTGTGGGGTTTTTTTTTAAATGCACAATCTGTTCACACTTGCTAATGTGAGATTAAATTGCATTCATAGAAATCCTCTATGGACAAAATGCAGCAGTTAAGTAATGCGCACCAGGAAGCACTGATGAAACTGGAAAAACTCAAGTAAGTGGGAGCCTTCCAGATGAGATGAACACAGCAAGGGCCGGGGTGAACCACGTATCAAGTCGTAGCTGACAGTGCCACTGTCCCCACCAAGTCTCGCGTCTTCCTGGAGAAATGACGGGGTATTTCAGTCCCTGTTTCTAAAGACAAAACTAGGGTTTCCCTCCCTAGCCCTGCATTGATTCTCAGGGGTACTTTCTCATTAGTGCCCCAGTAAATATGCTAGCACAGTAGAGCTTTGTCCTGTGGGGAGGGACTATCCACTCTCCCACTAGGAGCTACTACCCCCCTCACTCGCTTTTTAAAAAGATCAAAATTGCAGTACAGTTTCTACTGCGTGCACACTGCTTTGTGCTGGAGTAATTAAATTGCTCTGTGGAGCCATCCTCGATTGAGGACTGTCTACACTGATTTTGAGCAGTCAGATTTTGTTTGTCTGATTCTACTCTGTTGATGTCTTTGAGGTTGTCTGTTTAAGGTCTCCGGGAAAAATGCCTCTGTAGGCAACAGTAAGCAAAGAGACTGATAGCAAGAGACATATACTATATAATTTAGCATGATAGGAAACAATCACCAGCTAAACCGCAAGAAGATGACAGCTGGGAGTGAACGTCTGCAGTTGGTGATGTGAAGCACTGCCGTGCTGGTGACCGAGCTTACGTGGTGATCCTAGTGTGTGAGGGATTCTTACAGACAGGGTAAAGAAAAAGGCAGAGTCAAAACTGCTAATATCTAAGATAGGGTAAAGTAAAACTTCAACCTTCCTGTGAAAGAGACTTAGCTATGTAGGTGCTGATGGGAAGGATGGTAGTGGCGAGTAGGTGACCCGGACTGGGAGGTTTATGGTGTGAGAGCCAGAACTAAGTCAGGGAAGTTAGCACTGGACATGAGAAGGATGCTGTGGTCGGTCATTCTAGTAGGAGTGACAGTGGGGGCGGGGTGTGTGCATGGGCCTCATTAGATGGTAGGAAACGGGGCGCTTTCATCTGATTAGTTTTCTCTCAGTAGAAGATAGGGGTCATCTATGAAATGTCTTGCAAGTGTGTAACTCAGATACAAGGAGTCAGACCCTTCTCTTAGTGTTCAGATGCGTAGGTTTTACTTGTACCTTTCAGAGTTAGGAGTTGACAAACTCTTTTGGCCTGCCTTGTTGTGTTTAGTTTGGTTCCAGTTGAAGAGCAAGAAGAGTTCAAACAGCTTATGGACGACATTCAGGAGCTGCAGCACCTGCTGAATCAAGATTTTAGACAGAAAACGGTATCTGTGGGACTTCTAACATGCGCTGTGTTGGTACACAGCTGGGAAAACCATAGCTTTCCGTGCTAAAGAAACAATCTGTTGCTGTGCCTGCTTATATTGCCAGTGCTGTGTGCATTCTGGATGCATAGAATTCTGGAGTATTTTCTTGGGTTTGGCTCTGCTGTGAGGCTGTGGTACCCTGGACACTGTAGCAAACCCTCAAGGGGCATCGGGGCAGTTTACATATTGACGGGAAGTACAGTCAGACTCAGCATGAACCTGCACTAGTTAGGATACTGGGAGCTGGAGGGGCTTTCCCTGTGAGTCTGTGAAGCTGGAGTTTGAGAATTCGTTATTTTAAAAAGTGCATATTAGTAAGAGGAAATGATAATTTTCGGGTCTCAACTGACTCCAAGATGTCTGAATTTTTGTGCTGCTCAGTAGAGACCACACACACACCTAATGAGTTAATGGTTATTATTTGAGAGGAAACTTTTCTTTCAATTTTCATATTAATTTTTGAAATGCTACAGTGGTATTAGGACAGATTGTGCGGGGTTTTTGTTTCATGTTTTGCCTTTTCATTATCACTGCTAACATGTTGTCATAAACAAGGGGAGGCTGACCTTGGCTCGCAGTGGCCCAGGGTTCAGCGGGCCGTGAGGGGAGGTGTCAGGGCGGCTTAGGTAGTAGGGACGGGAAGGAAGTGCATGGCATCCCACGCCCTCCCAGCGCCTGCCTCCTTAGGCAGGAAGCAGGAAGCGCTGCCTCCTGAGGACTGTGCAGATTTGGTCCATCAGTGGGTTGCACTGCCTGTCCGTTGGGCGAGACTCCCTGGTGAGCTGGTTGTCTCCAGGATGCCCCTCACAGGTACAGGGTGGCCTGCGGCCTTCCCCATCCAAGGTGCTCCTTCGTCCATTTACGCTTAAGGACACTCACCACCAGCAAGAGGAGAGGAGCTCTTACACTCTTTTACCGAGAAAAGAAATTCTTTTTATCGTATGAAGAAGTAGGTAGTGGTTTAATTCTAATGTTTTGAATCATTATAACCCGGTTGTTTTTGTCTCTTAGGTGCTGTTGCAGGAGGGATATGCGAAAATGAAATCAGATATTTCAGAGAAAACCAAGCATTTTGTAAGTATTGTCTCTCTTCCCTAGTGTTTAACATCTGCGTGTCCTGCAGTGTCTTAGCTGTGTGCAGGCAGCCGTGTGCAGTTCTCTGTCAGCTTTTCCCCTCGAAAATGAAACCAATTTTTGACTTTGTTTTTTTCAACTTAAATACAGAAACTTATGAAAGCAAACAACACTAACATTCAGAAATATGTGAAGAAAGCAGAAAGGACCCAAAGCTAACCATACAATCGGATTCATAGGATGCATACCTATCTACCTATCTATATGTAGATGTATATAGATGAATATAGATATGTATACATATAATGGGTTATTTTTTTCTACTGTGAACATATCTGTGTAATTTTACACAAATATTATCCCCAATGAGTCTCAACCTCACACATACCCTTAATATTGTAGTATAGATAATTATCAGGAGCTTCAAAAGAGCTATGTCTTATCAATAGGTACACACTGTAGTTGGATGTCTGATTTCCATTATCCACCTTCTCCTCTACTTTTTCAGTATTGCTTCTAACCTTTGTAGCTATTATACCTGTAGTCATGTGCATTTGTTCATCAGCCTACACTAAAATCTTACCTCAGGCTTTGAGGATTAGAGGAAGTACACATTTAACGTTGGCTCCTGTTGCCAAACCCACATTTAGAAGGATTCTAGGGTCTATTTTTAGCAACAAAATATAGGTATGTCCATTTTTCTACACTCTTGCTAAAAATAAATGTTTTCAGTTTTTACATTTTTAAAACTTTTTCTTACTATTTTATGGGGAAAGTCTCATTTTAATTTGACTTCTTTTAATCTAATGATTTTTGACCATCTTTGTAAATCTTATTTTGGAAATTAAGCTACTTGTAGGCTTACTGTTTTTATACGTGTATTTATTTTTAAATTTTTAAATTGTTTAGTCACAGTTTTGATGTTCCTGTTCTTTTGGGTGTTGCGTGTGCTGTTTGTTCAGAGGCAGTGAGGATGTCATGTTGGAGAGAACTTGAGTTTTCTCTACCGTGGAGATAGGTCAGTAGACTTGGCAGCAAGCAACCTTACCTACTGAGCTACTTTACATCCTAAGAACATTTCCTTAAGTTAAAAATTTTAGAAGAATTATACAAGCCTTACATATAATAATATATTTTGTCATAAAATACTAAAAATCACATACAGGGAGATTTCAATGGGGAGAAAGGCTTCCTTTTCTCAGCCCGTGTTGCCGGATCTTACCTTCCTCGTGTTCTCTTGCACACACACACCTTAGGTGCTGTATCTCTGGGTACCCGGGAAACAAAAGTAACTTTTTAGAACTCCAGCCAGGTCACATGGTTAAAATAAAACACATCAGATACATAATTTTAGTGTTGTGTGTCCTTGTGTTGCTTACGAAGGGGCATAGAGGGTAAGGGAGGAAAGTTCTCAAGGGTCCACGAGTGCTTTTAGGAGCAGGCTGCTGCGGCACCTTAGGAGGACCAGGCTGACCTCAGACACGCCACTGAGGGGTGAGTGTCACTCTGAGGAATGAAGCAGGCTGTAGCAGGCAGAGACCAGCTTACCCTGCTCAACCACCAACAACCTAAGTTCTGCTATTGACATGATAATTTTATTGTTTAACTTGATTGGTGAAAACATTTCTCAACAGAATGAACTAAAGTTGTCAGTAGTTTCTTTGAAAGAAGTTCAAGAAAATTTGAAAAGCAAAATTGTGGACTCTCCGGAGAAGCTGAAGAACTATAAAGAGAAGATGAAAGACACCGTCCAGAAGCTCCGCAGTGCCAGGGTCAGTTGCCTTTGTGTGTGGTACCGTCTGAATTATTTAGTGTCTATACAGATTTCTCTCTTGAATCTCTGTGCTTGTCTCTGGACGTGGGTAGGGTCAGGGAAAGAATGCGAGCTCGGCAGTGTAGAATCCCCTGTGGCTCTGAGGCTTTGGCCAGGCGGGTCTAGAGGAAACGCTGTTTGTGTGGGACTTCATCACACAGGGTTGGAGGAGAAAGGTATTACACGTAATAAACAATTTTACAAAGAAAAACTAAAAATACAATGTGAACTATGAATTCATAGTGTGTTGGTGAGCACAGGGCACATATGAGAAACCTTTTTTTCTCTTGATGGGTTTTCTTTCAAATATAAAACCACTGTAGAGAAGTTGAATTAGTTTTTAAAATAAGCATTAAAAAATAGAGGATGCTTTAGAATAATAAAATGCAAGAATTCAGTTTATATTTGGAGGATCAGACAGGAGAGGGCAGTTGGAATCTGTCTCAGTATCTCATCATTCAAGGCAGAAGAGAGGCACTCCAGGCTAGGGGCTGCTCCCAGGGCTGCACTGAGATGGGAGGGACAAAATTAGATTAGATGGGCACACAGGCTGGCTTCTCTCTTCAAACAAGCTGTTAAACCTCTCAGTAAAAAGACAGTCTATCCTTGTTATCCAGGTAATTCCCGATAATAAAAATTGTCACTAATAATAGAGAAAAAAAATCATCAGAACTCAAACTGGAGTACAGAGAGTGTAGAATTTGTGGGGAATGGCTGGCTGGCTGAAAATCAGTTCTGGTGGAGCTGGGTGTTTGCCTAGGCGGTCGCATGCTTGCTCAGGAGGGGGAGGCCCTGGGACTGAGCCCACCCTCCAATAAGAAGGATTCTGTTTACTTAGCTGTTCCTCTAGGAGAAAACATCTGGGCTGTTTCTAAAAAATCCTTATGTGAATTATACATAAAAATCTTCACATAAAGTCTTCACTGATTTAGAACATTTATATAGTCTTTGACCCCACCCCCACAGTCTGACCATGTAGCCTAGACTAACCTGGAACTCCTGATTCTCCTGACAGCCTCCTGAGGGCTTAGATTAAGGGAAACTGTCTTTACATTAGCATGAAAACCCAAAGCTTAGCAAGAAAAGACCTGGTAAAACGTATCTTTGTGCCTTTGAAGTGCTCTGGTTAGTTTGTGTCAACTTGCCATTATCCTAGACATATCTGGGAAGAGACCCTCCACTGAAGACTTGGCCTCCACCAGATTGGCCTGTAGGCAAGTCTATGGGACATTTCTTGATTAATAATGGATATAGGAGGGCCCAACTTACTGTACACTGTGCCACGCTAGACAGGTGGGTCCTGGGTTTTATGAGAAAGCAGCCTAAGAAAGCCAGTAAGCAGTGTTCCGTGGCTTCCGCTTCAGTCCCTGCCTCCAGATTCCTGACTTGAGTTTTGGTCCTGACTTCCCTTCTTGTTGGGTTGTAAGATGTAAGCTAAAGTAAACCCTTTCTTTCCTATGTTACTTTTAATTGTATCTTTATTTTGTATATGTGGATGTTTTGCCTGCATGTATGTCTGTACCATGTGGGGCTAATACCTTTGGAAGTCAAAAGAGGGTATCAGATCCCCTGGGGTTAAAGTTACTGACAGTTGTGAATCGCTATGTGGATACTGAGCATTGACCCCCAGGTCCTGGCAGAGCTAGTGTGCTTAACCACTGAGCCATCTCTCTGGACAACACAGCTTGGCTTTGGGTCATAGTCTTCATCAGCAACAGGAGCAAATGAAGACATGAAGGCAAAGAATCCGATCATATGTTCAAGGGTGTTCATTTAAAAACAGAGAAAGAAATGAAAACTGAGCAATATGATTAGGTCTTTGATGAGAAATTCAACTGTTTAGTAAGATAAGGTGAGCCGTAGCCTAGTTGGGAGAAGGAAAAATGTCTGCACTGGTATGTGGTTGTAGTGAATATATATTTCTTCTATGGTTTTAAAAGGAATTTAATCTTTCTAAAAAAACAGATGTCAATAATAGTTATTATTAAAACAAACAGAAATATTACAATAGATAATATTTTTCCCTGTGGTATTCAGAAGCAGTTTGAGAATTAACAGAACAAACCTTTGGATTGTTTTGGTGATGCTGAGAATCAAACCATAGGGTACTGTAGGCACTAGAAGAGCATTTGCAATCTAAGCTCTGCCCAGACACAGTGAGCCCTTTCCCTCCGCATGAAGAATCTTTGGAAAATTAACAGTGAATTGTCAGCTGGTGAAGTAGTGGCAGTTTTCTTCGTTAAGGATATTTTGAGTTTAAAAAGCATAATTAAGAGAGGGCTCAAAAGTTAAGAGCATCGGCTGCTCTTTGAGAGGAGGTGGGTTCTATGCCCAGCGCTTACAAAGTGGCTGACAGCCGCCTCTAACTCCAGTTAGAGGACCCAGTGGCCTTGTCTAGTCTCCTGCACCAGGTGTGCACATGGTATACACGCAAACAAAGCACACATGCATATGAAATGAATGAATGAATGAATGTGTCATTATGTCTGGCATGTGTCAGTAGTGGTACCTTGCTACTAACCTAGGAACTTGATTGTTGTGTGTTCTTGAACTTTCAGTAGCAAATGCAGAAATTATTGAAGAGCAAATGAATTGACCTTATGGTTTCTTAACTGCTCTTTTTTTCCCTCCCAAAGGAAGAAGTGATGGAAAAGTATGATATCTATAGAGACTCTGTGGATTGCTTGCCTTCCTGTCAGCTGGAGGTGCAGTTATATCAAAAGAAATTACAGGACCTCGCAGATAATAGGGAGAAGCTAAGCAGTATCTTAAAGGAGGTTTGTATTGGGCAGTATTTCTGTCATTCGTCATGGGCTGTTACAGTACATTGGATTCACTTTCGTCTTACTTTACTATCTTCCTAGAGAAAAACTTAAGTTGTTCTGTAGGAGTGTGTTCTGAGGAGTCGGGCATCTCCCCTAAGCATCGGGATGTCAAGACACACTGTAACCTTCAGATGAGATAAATAATAGATTAACTTAACACAATTTAGTAATGAGTATTTTAGCTCATCCTAACGGATGTGATCACTTATCACCAGTGGTATAAAGTCCCGGCTTAGTTCCCAGCATTGCACCTAGGGCTAATAGAGATTGACATCTTAGAGCAGAGTCTCCTCTGGGTATGAGAGGAAGCACTGTCATTTCAGTGTCTCAAATGCTCCAGATCAGGCCATTCCCAGCATCGCTAACATTACAGTGAGGGAGGGGGAGAGGGAGCACAGGGAGGGGGAGGGGGAGAGGGAGAGGGAAGGCTGTTGTACACCTGTCATTTGTCAGTCCTGGTAGACCAGCGGGGGGAAGCTCTCTGTGCTAACCGGGCTCTTTCCCCTGGTACACTCCACTGAGTTTCTCTACTGAGCTTTCAGACCTGAAGACGGAGCTCCATTCCACAGTTGTGTTTTACTCTAGCTCTCCCTAGAAATTCTCTCTCTCTCTCTCTCTCTCTCTCTCTCTCTCTCTCTCTCTCTCTCTCTCTCTCCCCTACTCTCCTCCCTCTTCTCTTCCCCCCCTTTCTTTCTCATTTAAATAATAAATCCTATTTGGTTGTGTTGACTTTGAATATTCTTCATAAAACACAGAGCCTGAACCTGGAGGACCAGATTGAAAGTGATTCATCAGAACTAAAGAAACTAAAGACTGAAGAAAACTCCCTCTCCAGGCTGACGATGAAGAAGAAGGAGAAGCTGGCAGCCACGCACTTCAAAATAAACAAGAAGCAGGAGGACGTGAAGCAGTACAAGCTCACCGTGATCGAGTACAAGCGGTTCCCGCGTGGGTGGGGCGGAGGGGCCTTCCAAAACCACTGTGGCTTCTTTGTCTGTTGTCTGTCTGTCTGTCTGTCTGTCTTATTTTAAATAGTTGTTTTTATTTGCATAATTTCTGAAAATTGTTCTTATTGCTTTCCACAATTGTCACAAAACAACTCTGCACTGTCAAGCCAAGTTCTGGTCTAGATGCATAGCTGCGTTCAAAGGATCTCTCCAGAACACGAGCTTAATATTGGCCTGCCTGGCAGCCTCGGGCCAAGGCCAGCACGGAAGGGAGAATTCTGTCCAACTGAAAATCACTGTTTTCTGTTTGTTTGTTTGTTTGTTTTCCAATTTCCTCTATGTTTTCAAAAAAGAATTCTGGCTCTAGTAACTGATAAATCTGTCTATATATAGAAATAGGACCACAGGTTTTTCCATTTATCCTTTTGTTTATTGATTGACTGGTGTTTTTCTGCTTATTTGTTGTCTTTTGAGATAATATTCCAATTCCTTCATGTTAATCTTTGAAGGCTTTGGGGGCACTAGTGTTTATTTCAGTGCACTTGAGACTTGGTAACCTAAAAAACAAAATGTGCATTAGAAAAGGAAATCTTCATATTCATGTAAAAATGACCACATTGCTAATCTCTTGAAATATAAGATATTTCACCAGTAGTCTCCTTGTCAATCCTTGGAATGTGCCTTTGGAATATGTGCCACAGATATGTCTAGGCCGTCAGGCCTTTAGTCCTTAAGTGTGGCGTTGGGACTGTTGAGTAGTTCCATGTGTATGAAAGGAAAAGACAGAAGCTGGCGATTGTCTATTTCTGGCCAAATGTGCTGAAAAGTTGTCCTAATGCACATTCCCACTAACAGTGCCTTTATGTGCACACTGAGGTGGGCGTTAGAGCCAAGCGTTCACTTTAAAGAGTAGGGTTTGAGGGTTGGGGGGTAATTCACTAGTTGAGCATTTACCTAGAATGTGCCAGGCTCTGGCTTTGATCATCAGTTCTACAAAACAAGGAAACAAGAATCACTCTTGAGGTAGTTCCACATGCTCTGATGTAACTACAGTGTACCACACTGTGTAGGCTTTCGTGGGTTTTGTCTGCTTTTTATATCTGGAAGGGTTCTGAGCTTCTTGAGCAAGTACTGACTCATGATGGTTCTGGGTTCACGATCAATCTTTGGCTTTTTAAATGTTTAAGAGTTGTTATATCAGGTGTCTCTGTTCCCTTTCAGAGATTGCAATAAAGTTCAAGAAAAAAGAGATGCTGTCTGTGAACAAGTCACCACCATTAACCAAGACATCCACAAGGTTAAATCTAGGATTCAGCAACTAAGAGATGCTGCCAAAAGGGAGAGACTGAAGTCTCAGGTGGGTGCTCCTAGGACACGAGTCCCCGAGGTTAAAACGTAGATGACATTACTTGCCTTTTAGCCCATCACAGAATATCATTCTTGGTAAAAGTAGTTGCTTAATAGAGTTCTGAAGTTATAAGGTAGGTGGACTTTACTCATGAAATTTAAGAAATCTCTCTAAAACCCTTTTATCAGAAGCTGCTAATAGGCAGACTCTTTGTTCCGAGTTCCCAGGCCCTGTCTTTGCACTCCTCTCCCTCTTTCCGTTTCTGAGATTGCCTGACTTGTGATAGCTGTGCTCTTGATGCCACTGTCTCGCACTGTCCACAGTCTGTGAAGATCTAAGGCAAAGGAGATACTCCGCCCCACCCTCTTAAATAAACTAGACTGTTGTCACTTCTAGGTGACATTGTTGAGCTGGTTATTAGCAGATTCAAACTGATAACTATCTTGAATTTGAGCTATCTTTGTTAGTCATAAAAGATGCCCAAGCAACCTCATATTTCTGTTAGCTTTGTGCACATGTGTCTCACCAGTAATATTAGAATTTTCCTGGCAACACCAGTCATGCTTTAAAACTTAGCACAGCATGTGAAATCATTCCTAGAGTGGCCTTGGGTGTAGTCTCCTGTGCATAAATATTTATAACATTGAAAGGCACTGAGCACTGTCTTAAAACTAGCTGTGTGTTGCAGTTCACTGAGGAATTTTCAAATGAGCAAGCCCCTCCCAGATACGTTGAATTAGATTCTAAACAATAGGTCCCACCGCTTAATTGAGTTGTCTATTTATCTCTAGAATAGGGTGGCATTTGAGAGCCACTGATGGGCTCTGTGTAATTGTAATTGTTTTCTGTGGATGGAGCTCATAACCACACAAGCTGTTCTGCTGCAGCTGTAGTTGTTAAAATGTTATTTCTCATTCTGAATTTAAAGTAGTCAGTGTCTGTACTCTGGTGGACTCAGATCTTCCATCTGGAATAACCTATACCCTCTTCTATAGAATGTCCCATATGATAGTGATCCTGTGTTCTTTCAGTTGTCTCCCATGGAGTTTAATAGCCTGGGTGTCCAGCCACTTCTTAGATGCTTAATTTTCAGATTTATTGTTATCCTGTGTATTAGTCAGGGTTCTCTAAAGTCACAGAACATATGGGTAGTCTCTATATAGTTAGGGAATTTGTTGATGACTTACAGTCTGTAGTCCAACTCCCCAACAATGGTCAGCAGCAGCTGTGGGTGGAAGTCCAAGGATCTAGCAGTTGCTCAGTCCCACGAGGCAAGCAAGCAAAGAAGAGTGAGTCTTCCTTCTTCCAATGTCCTTAGGTAGGTCTCCAGCAGAGGGTGTGGCCCAGATTAAAGGTGTGTGCCACCACGCTTTTAATCCCAGATGACCTTGAACTCAGAGATCTTCCTGTCTTAATCTTCTGGAATTCATAGCCACTGTGTATGCTTCAAGATCTCCATGCCAAGATCCAAGTCAGAAACCTGCATTTCTCAGCCTCCAGATTAGGATCATAGGTGAGCCTTCCAATTCTGGATTGTAGTTCATTCCATATATAGTCAAGTTGACAGCCAGGAATAGCCATTACATCCTGTTTATTGTGACTGCTTCTTACCTGCCATTATTTACTTTATAGAACGTAGTACTAAATGCAGTCTTCCCAAGTGCTGTTGTGGCCACAGAAGCACAGAGCTTCTGTTCACAGAGCCTTGTTTCAGAGACTGGATTGTCAGCAACAGTGCCTTGCCTTCTGTTCATGTTCAAATTATGATCAGTTAAAGACTACATCTTCTTCACGGGTAGCTCTGCCAAGTTGTTTTTTCACTATACCATACTGGAGTGAAATGATTGCTCTCAACTCAAGATCTTAGTATAATGTCTTGCAGGCCTAAATGTATTTCTTTCAACCTAGATTCTCAAGATGAGTTGAAATTTCATCCCTACTAATCCTTTCTTGTTGTGTGGTGTCAGGGGAGCCTGGCCGCACTGTAGCACTCCTCCCGAGAACGTGGTGTGTTGTCAGAGCTTCGGCCAGTAGTGCAGCTTGCTGTGCTGTCCTTCCCTTACCCAGACTGTTCCTAACCATTAGCTCCTCAGCAGCTCGACAAGGGTAAGCTCGAATGCACTCTGTCAGAGTTCTCCTGCCTTCTTGTTATAGCCACCCTTTGCAAAGATGCAAGGGACAGACGTCAGGTGCTCCTCACAGGGCTGCCAGACCCGGGCCACAGCGCTCTGCCTCACAGTGTTGCTCACATGGGTCCTACCCCGAGCTTTGGGCGCCTCTTCTCCTTGGACAGCATTAAAGACCTGTTTCCTGCTCCAGCCAGTAACAACAAAGACTATATAAGGCTCTAAATCCTCCCTGTCTTTCCTCTTCCTCTCGCTTCCCATTTAATTTTTTCCATTCAGTGTCTTCATAAATTTCTTGTAGATTATTTGATGTATTTCTAAGATGACATAATTTTTTATATTTCTCATCATTTTATATCACAAGGAATTGACATTTTAGACTTTCTGGAGATAACCCTGGCTGTCAGACTCACAAAGTTAATTTTATGATTTCTTTGTCCTCAGTGATACTATTCATGACTGACCCATTTTAGTCACACATTCCTGACATAATTTTGTAGGTCTCGTGAACTGTAGCAAAGTTCTAACTTCCTCGACTCCAATTCCCGCGTTGAGTACTAAACAGTGTCATCTCTCTGAAGAAATGCTTTAACAGTTATCTTTCTTGCTTAAATCAGGGCTTCCCTACTTTCTTGCAGTTTATAGAGTGGTTTATAAGGAATGGACTATCTGAAATGTCTAGTCAGTATTTGAAGAGTACCGTGTGCACCCTGGGTATCAGGTCCCAGTGTGCTCAGGAGTCAAGCTGAAGACAAGGGTGTGGTCCCTGCCTCTACGACTCTTTAGCTGAGCAGACCGTTTCCACCATCTCAGGTCCAAGACTTCAGGTTACACTACAGAAGCAGAAAGGAAACCAGTGCAGCTCTGCCAGACACAGATCAGCAGGGAAGGCAGAAGCGAGACCAAAGAGCCCGTAACTCGTTTTTTAACAAAGATGCCACAAATAGTCACTGAAGAAATGTCAGCCACATTAACATGGGTGCACAGGAAACCGAATATCCACATGGAGGATACTGAAATAGGACCCTTACTTCTACCAGGCACCAAAATCAAACTCCAAAGAATATAGCCTAAGGCATGAAGTTCTAAAACTGCTAGAGAAAAAACTGGAGGGAATATTTCAAGATACAGACACAGGTAAAGCCATTTTACATAGTATTCTGCTTGCTCAGGAATAAGACTGACTGTCCACAAATGCCACCTTGTGAAATCAGAGACTTTCCACAGAGCAGGCAGAGCTGCCCACCAAACAAAACACAGCTCACAGAAAGGGAGAAAAACCTTCTAACTGTGCACCTGATAGACCGGGACCTGGAGCACAGGAGGAATCCCACACACTGGACAAGAAAACAAACATCTGGAGGCTAGGAAATGGACCTGATCTCTCAAAAGAAGAAATACGAACCACCAATAAATGTTTTTTAAAAATGTTCAACATCCTTAACCATCAGAGAAATGCAAATTAAAACTATAATCTATCTTATCCCAGTCAGAATGACTAGTTTTAAGAAAATAGTTGATACCAAAACCTGGCAAGAATGTGGGTAAAAGAAAGCCTCTAAGAATTAATTAATTTATTTATGTATTTATTGTGTGTGTGAGCACAGACCTTGCTTCTGCTTGACGAGCAGAGAACAACTCCGGAGCTAGCTCACTCTTCCACTGTGACTGATCTGGAGTTCAGGCTCAGGCCCCAGGAGTGCACGGCAGCACTTTGCTATTGCACTGGTCGGAAGGAGCCCTGTTCCCTGCTCATGGGACTGTAAGGCGGTGCCACTACTATGAAGCCAGTGTAGGGTGCTTTTGGCTAAAAATAGAGCTGCTGTCTGCCCAACTGAAGACTCTTGGTCTTATGTAAGACAGGCTGTTACCGTGGATGATACTTGCCTATTCATGCACACGACTGCTCCGTTGAAGTCACCAAGAATCAGCCTAAATGTCCACCTACAAAGTAATGGATAGAAAAATGTCTGCCATGTGTACATGGTGCATTGTTATTCATCCATAAATAAAATAAAACTAGTAAGAATATAGATGTTAGTGGAAAATTGAGTGAGGTGACCCAGGCCCAGAAAGACAAGAAGCACGTTCTAAGTGTTAAATGTGTGTACTTAGGTGGAGCGAGTTTGTAGACAGCAAGAACTAAACAGTCTGAGAGAGGGAAAGAGGAAGCTTTAGGGGAGAGGGATGATACCAGAATGGAAAGGGAGATACCAACAGTATATTCTTGACAGGGTTTCTTTATGTAGTTCTGGCTGTCCTAGAATTCGCTCTGTAGACCAGGCTGGCCCCAAATTCAGAGATCCAGTTGCCTGTGCCTCCTGAGTGCTGGGGTTGAAGGCATGTACCACCATGGCTGGCTTCCAACAATATATTTTTGATCCGTGGATTAAAATTCTTCTAGAATCAATGGATAATGTCAGGTGTAAAAGTCCATGAATGTTGTAAAGTTCTAAATTTCTCAAATTTCAAAAATAAGATCACCAGACCAACGCTCAGGTGAAACATTGCTGGACTCCCTCCTTTGACTTTCCGTTCTGAAGCTGCTGACTAGATAGGCCCTGTGCCCTGAGCCCTCAGCATGTGTCTAGTGCACCAGAGGGCGGAATGGCATTAGGATTATAATCTAAATTCTTTACTTTTAAATAGCTCCATCTGGCTATTTACACTATAGTGAGCAGCACTGGGCTGGGCTTGGGTGTTTTTTTCCATCCCGGCCCTCTGCTTTGACTTTATAAGGATACGACTTCACAGTAAGACTTTTTATATGGCAGCTGTCATGAGCTGTTATATGTTATAAACTTCCACTTGTGTGTAGACATTTACTTGGATACTCTAAAATATATAGTATTGAGAAGGCTATATCCCATTCCCTTTAACACCCAAGAGTATGCTCGGGGCGATGGCCCCGTGTTTGCTTCTGGTGGAGTATTGCTAGATTTGGGTTTCCTGTTCCATTTATTGTGCCTCTGTCTGTGTGACTAGTTCCTCCTTGGAAGTGTGTTTATTCTCAGGAGAAAAATATTGCTTTGATGTACTGAAATGCTTGGTGCGTATTTGCAGATTGTATTTCCTTTTTTAGCTGCACTTGGTTTTGATGGTTTCTTGAAAGTGATCTCTTGCTGCCTGACTTATTCAGCTTTCCTGTTTGTGGGAATAAGCACATAACGTAGTAGAACTAGGAGCTTAAATTGATCTACAGCCTTTGAACGTGAAGATTGCTTAAAATAGCATTCACACAGCCAGTCGCCGATACACCTGATTGTTCTTACAAGATTTAAGAAATAAAGCTTTCAGAACCTTTTGTTTTCTTGGCAGTTCATAGTTTATCTCAGCTGTAGTCTTTGGCCCTGGGTAGAAAGGATCTAAGCTCTTCCAGCCTTGTATTAGGCTAATATGAATGGCTATTGGAATATTTTCAACTCGGGGCTAGGCCTGGCTGTCACGTGGAGTGACTCTTTATCATTTGTCCTCAGGAAATCTTTGTAAACTTGAAAAGCGCTCTGGAGAAGTACCACGAGAGCATTGAGAAGGCGACGGAGGAGTGCTGCGCTAGAGTCGAAGAGAAGACTGCCGAGCTGAAGAAGAGGATGTTTAGGATACCGCCCTGACCACAGCCTCCTGTCAACGGCCTGCTGCCGTGCTGTTCCTGTTTGGCATGCTTATATTGAAGCTAATGGAAGTACCAGCAATATCAGCTAACTAACACGGCTTAGCCACGTTGTGCCTTCTGCGGTATATCTTGGCTTCTCAAACTGTCCTGGCAGAATGTCATAGCGAGTTCTCAGGAACCAAGGAATGTGGTAAACTTTTTTTTTTATTAGATTATAACATTGGTTCCTCTTTGTCTCTGGTGTCCTTGCTGTGTGACAGTGTGCTTCCTGTGTTTTTTTCTTGATGATGGGGAATACACCTCAGGGCCTTGCAAGCCACACTGACTTGTTTTCCCAGGCTCTTAGATGCCATGTATTGTATAGGCTTTTGCTACAGTTAACGTAACATGTACAGCTTTTATGCCCCTACTCTCTCTCTCTCTTTTTGTATGCACTGGTTGAAATAAACAGATAGTTCCTGAAGTCTGGGTGTTACTTCTATTATCCTGGATTTTGCCTCTTCTGGTGTCCTTGCTGTGTGACACTGTGCTTCCTGTGTTTTTTTCTTGATGATGGGGAATACACCTCAGGGCCTTACAAGCCACACTGACTTGTTTTCCCAGGCTCTTAGATGCCATGTATTGTATAGGCTTTTGCTACAGTTAACGTAATATGTACAGCTTTTATGCCCCTACTCTCTCTCTCTTTTTGTATGCACTGGTTGAAATAAACAGATAGTTCCTGAAGTCTGGGTGTTACTTCTATTATCCTGGATGTTGCCTCTTTGTTGTCGTTGGATTCTCATGTCCTTGAGCCCCATGGCGCCCACACGTCCTGACTGGGTGCTCATTGCACTCTGACTCGCTCAGCCTTCCCAGATCCTTGATTGCTGCTGTGTAGGCAAAGAGCTAGGATAACCTCTGAAGACTTCTATAGCAAAAATTTGAATTGCCACCAAAATTGGAATAGTTCTGATATGCCACACTTTCTGATGTAATTGTTTGAAAAAGCAATTTTGTAGGGCTCTATTTCTTCACTGATGCAACTGACTTGTTTTGGAGAGAAATAAGATAGTTGTGGACAGAAAATTCCAAGTAAACCAAAACAGCTCTTCCTTCTTTATGACCTTATTGTCTTGATGACTTTGTTACAGTAGCACAAGGAGGCTTAGCCATGCTGTGGCCTTCTGCGGTAAATCTTGGCTTCTCAAACTGTCCTGGCAGAATGTCATAGCGAGTTCTCAGGAACCAAGGAATGTGGTAAACTTTTTTTTTATTAGATTATATTCTTTATTTACATTTCAAATGATTTTTGAAAGAAATACAGTGGCCCTTGCTAGCTGGTACCCACTGTTGAAGACTGCCATCTCGGAGTGTTTACACTTAGAGTGTCACACTTGGATTGATCGGCTGCTTGGCTGTCATTCCAGTGCTCTGTCCTCACCTACCTAGTTGGGGACAAGAGACATGGATCTGTGCATGTGGGTACAGGTGCCTGCAGAGATCAGAAATGCCCGATACCCTGGAACTGGAGTTACAGGTGGTTGTGAGCTGCCAGTGTGGGTGCCAGGAACTAGATTCAGGTCCTCCGTAAGAACAGTAAGGTCTCTCATCCACTGAGCCATCTCTCCAGTCCCTAAAATTTTAATAACATTGATTTCCTTGTGTGTGAGCAGAAGGGGGTCAGGCATGTGCCACAATGTACATGGGAAGGACAGAGAACAACTTTCTGGAGTTGATTCTTTCCTCCACCTTCGATGAGCAGGGAAATGAACTCGGGTCATCAGGCCTGGTGACAAGCACCTCCACCTGCCAAGCCACCCCACTTGCTCACTTTGGTTTGTGTAACAAGAGTTTTTCTATTTTTGCTATCACTTGTATTATTTTATGTAGTTTCTTATACACATTTTCAACATGGCTACACATTGTTCTGGAGGCCTGGGGCTTCTGTTTTAGCATTTCAAATTTAGCATCAAACCGTGTTTATACATGCTCATTACTCGAGTATTTAAGGAAGAGCCTATCTTCTTTTTGTCTTAGTGTGTGTGTGTGTGTCTGTGTGTGTGTGTGTGTGTGTGTGTATGACTAAATAATACAACCACAGAAGCAGGCTCATCAGTCTTGCAGGCAGCACTCTGGCATTTCCTCTGACCAGATACATTTCCTGGTGACTATCTTTAATCCTTTCTTTCTGCCTCCAAATAGTTAAAATGTAATCAAAGGCCCTCAGCAGAATCTACTCAAATCCATTTGGCTCTCCCGACCGAAGAATAAATTCTAAACTTTCGAGATTTTCCTGGAGCCCTCTTGAATATGACATTGTTGGTGCCCAAATGGTTTTGTAGTACAGGGAACGGCATACCCTGGAGAAGCAGGTGCCATCCTGTGTCTGTGGCGCGTGCCGCCCCAATGGCAGAGGAAAGGAAGGCTAGGCTGCCAGCCTGCCGTTCTCTGTGCGCTCAGCTCCTTAGCTGAATGGAGCAAATATTTAATTTCACGTTGAACTGACATATTTCAAGAAGCTAATCCATTTTGTGACAAAGCCAGGGGAGTTGAAATATGCACCTCGCAGGCTGAAGTTAATGCATCGGATTTGAGTTTCTCTGGATGTTTCCTATTTTTAGTAAGAACCGAAAAGTTTGATATGAAATTTCATTTCAAATTCAGGCCTGCCACCTTTTTCAATTAAGTCGGCACGCTCCCCCTGATTGAAATATGCTCCTCATCTTCCTATCCAGATTGCCACCAGGGGGCACAACGCGGCTTGCATAACCAAGGCAGAAATAGCTGTGGATTTTCAGGTTGGAAATGCAAGAGCCGGAAGTTTTAAAGTGACAGTGACAACTCGAAGTCAAAAAGTAGCAGAGGGAACTTCGGTTCCGCCTAGCTGAAATAGGCTCTGGGTAACAGCTGAGTGTTTGAAGGTTTTGCTGAAAGGTCAACCCCTTTACCGTGAGGTCTTAGTTCTGACCCCCAGAGTCTATCTCTAAAATTACCTAAGTGATTATAAGTGGTTCAGAGTTTCTAACTCAGATTTCATGCAACTCTAGAAACTGAATTTTCCTGAGATAACTTGAAACTCCATGCAGTGACCCTTAGGGACTGAATATAGACAGACCCCCGCCTGGTATCTATAGCTCAGTCTGATAGCTTTGTTTGCTTTTGATTTTTTTTTCCCCTGGTAATACCACCACCTTCACCACCAAGTTTCTTCAAACCACCATTTCTGCCAACACAAAAAAGTCTCTAAAATACTTGATCCTGTCCATACAGCTCTCTGTACAAATCTTTGATACTAAGCCATTTCAAGGCCAGAGCTATAGTCATTTAAGGAGCAGTAGTTTGTGCCAGTACAGCCTGGTGATGCCATAGTTTCCGAACTGAGGGTGTGCAAAAATCAGTTTGAAGTCGTTGTTAAACTTGCCATCCAGTCAGGTGGGAGTCTCTGGGTTCTATAGGGTCTAGTTCCCCCCTGAAAGCAAGTTTATTCTATAGCTAAGGCAAAGTGATTGTATTGTGTGGGGGGGGGCGGGGGGTGTTCAGGTGGTGGCAAGTCTGTATGCATGCACATGCATACATGCATGTTTGTGCATGTGTGTGTTCACATATGCATTTGGAAGCCAGGGGCCATCTGCAAGCATCATTCCTCAGGAACTGACTGCTATGGCTCTGCCTCCCGGCAAAAAATAAACCAAATCAAAATAAACAACAACAACCCATAGTCTCTAGAGATCCAAACTCAGATTCGCACTGTGGGAACTTTAATGACTGAGCCAATACCCACAACCCCAGAGTGGTTTTTGTAATAATCCTTGGAGATTGCTTTTAAAAAGAAGCTCCTATATGGTTAGAGCATAAACTACAATCTTCACACTCCTTTATAATGAGATGGTACTAGCAAATCTGTCTCAAACATGCAAGAATTGAGGGGCTTTAGGGACATAACTGTTGCATGCTAACACCAACCAGAAGCCAGTTCTGCTAGGCTCAAACTTACTAGGTATCTCTGGGATGCAGTTTAATCTTCGCATGTCTGGCACTACCTCTGTCACAGTCCTTGTACATCTGATCCCATATGAGTGAATTAGTATGTGCTTAAAGAATCTAGTCTGCATAACCAACATTGACACAAGATTCCAGGGCAGCTAATTCTCAGGGTGGGGTAGCTTTGAATTTTTAATACAAAGAACAGAGGACAGGTGACTTGATTTCACCAGGGCAGGTAAGATCATGGTGCAGCAAACTACTTGACTCCACAGGGTAGGATATCCCTGTGAACTCATTCTCAGGTGAGCAGAGGTGTGAGGATTGCCTGGCCCTACAGTCGGAATCTTCGAACCTTAAGAGTTCATTAGAATCACCTGAAGCTAGCTAGACCCAGCATGTCGGAGTATGTAGGTTTGGGTGGAATATTTTGCAGGGTGTGTGTGTCAAGTTAACACAAGCTGGAATCCTCAAAGAGAAAGCAGTGTCAGTTGAGCAAGTGCCTCCATGAGATCCAGCTGGAAGGTCCTTTCCTCAGTTAGTGGTCAGTAGGGTACAGTCCCAGCCCATGGTGACTGGTGCCACCCCTGGGCTGGTGGTCCTGGGTTCTATAAGAAGGCAGGCTGAGCAAGCCAGTAAGCAGCACACTCCATGGCCTCGGTATCAGCTCCTGCCTCCAGATTCCAGCCCTGCTTGAGTTCCTGACCCTTGCTCCTCCAAGGACAGAAGGGTAAGCCAAGTCAACCCTTTCCTCCCCAGCTTGCTTTTTGGTCATGTGCTTCATCTCGGCAATAGAAGCCCTGACTAAGTCAGGTGGGCTCCAGAGGTTCCTTTGCAGTCAGGTTGTTCCCAGGTGAAGCAGCTGGCTCAGGGAGTCCCTTAGAGCAGAGCCACAGCAGAGAAGCATGCTGGCTGGCATGGGTATCTCCACCGATTTATGACAAGAATCCTAAAACTGCGATGTGCTTCCAAGTCCCCTGACAATCTCGTCAACCTGAAATCTGGGAACCTCCATTTTTAAAACGTCGTTAATGCTGCTAGAAGATAACCTGGGTCTTGCAGTAGCAAGGCGTGGCCCTCATTATCTCCCACCATTGGCCCTGCCTTTGCATCTCCAAGCTCTTCACCCTGTAAGACACAGGATGCCTGTAAAATGTGCCACACAGCGTCCCAAACCTTCACAGGAGCAATTGGTACGATGAGGTGTTGAGTAGAGCAGTGGAGAGTGGGCTTTGAGAGACACTGCTGCATTCCCATTGCAACTGATTAGCTTCACGAACTGAGGTCCAGACAGAATGCTACTCAGGGCTTTTTCCAATTGCAGCATCACATGACTTTTGCAGAGGATAAACTACATGATAAATGACTTAGCACTCTGTAAATGGCTGCTATTGCTAGTAGAACCCAAGAAACAGAGGTGACAAGGACAGCTGTGGCAGACGTTATTTGGGCTGTTGCAGTCTGAAAGGAAAAGAATCCAACCAGAAGAAAAAATCATGTGGCAGCCATGATCATGACCCCTAATGCTCATGTATTGCTGTCTGGGGCATCACCAGGCAAAGAGGGAAGGACTCCAGAGATACTGCGGTGCTTACAGCCACCTTTTAAGGCTATTGCTGTAGGGAAAGCGTTACCTTTACAAACATTCTCAGAGAATGGTTGTATTTCATCAGGAAGTCAAACTCTTCCTTCTGTAATGAAGGTGAGTTCATTTCTCAGGATGGTGGGACTTAGCATGTAACAGAAGCAAGATAATAAATAAGAAAGGCTTTCATATTCATGTGTTTCAGGTGTCCCTCTCTGGGCTCTCCCATTCTTTTCTCTGTTTTTCTCTAAAGGGGTTCTCTTCTTTCCTCATGGCACCGACTTTAGCCCTGAGTGTTCAGCTTTTCAGGGAGCCCTTCCCTTCAGTCAGTGAGAACCAGAACCACCATCCTTTTTAGGTGTACGCCTCCTACAAAACTTCACGTTGCCCCACCCTTCCCCATGCCCATGGTAGGGCTTCCTTTACTGCTCCGTCAAACTTAGGACTGTTCTTCTCCGCTCAGCAACTCAGTGAACATTTACTAAGATGTTACTATGCACAGGGCCAGACCTAATACATTAGAAGTTGAGGCCAAAATATAATTCGAGACTGGAGAGATGACTCAGCCATGAAGAGTGCATTGGATCTGAACACCATGTGATACCTGGGCAAGAACCCATGTGGGCCTGAAACCCCAGCACTAAGTTCAGTAGAGATAGGGTTGCTGGAGGTTGATAGTTTCTTGCTTAAGAACAAAATCAAGCTCCAGGATTTGGGTAGAGACACTTAATCAAAGGAAATAATAAAGACTAGTAGCAGACTCGGTATCTCATGTGAAACTGGTTCAGAGAGGCTCTTGGCGGTAACTAAGTGATAGAAGAAGACCCTTGATGTCCTTCTTCTGACCACAGGTCAGGCACAGGATGTACCTACATACACAGGTGAGCATATATTATGCATACTGTGCATGCATGTGTCCCACACAGATGCTTGCATATGAGAGAGAGAGAGAGAGAGAGAGAGAGAGAGAGAGAGAGAGAGAGGGGATAGATATGATCCCTGCTGTCAAGAAATATCCATGGAGAGAACACTTCAAAGACTCTACAAATCCAATTATCATTGGTCTTCATTTCTGCCCAAATCCCTGCGTTAGTAATCCAGTTCCATATAACAAACCATTCCACTTCTTAGTTGCTTAAAACAAAAATGTATTTATTATTGCACAGAATTCTCGAGGAGAAAAAAAAAAAGAGACTCCTTAAGCAGTTTCATGGGGTGGGTGCCGGCGGAGGGGCTTTCATGAGATGGTACCCACTCTGTCTTCCAGGGCTTCAAGTGCCTGACAGCTTGCTGAGGGGAGGGGCCTCTGCTTCTGAGATGACTCAATCAAGCTGCTTTTGGCAAGAGGCCTCCATTCCCGTGACTGTGACTGGGAAGCCTTGATTCCTTACCTTCCAGGCTTCCTCAGGGAGCTGGACATGGCGGCTGTCTGCCCCTTGAGAAAAATGGCTGGATGTATTTGAGATAGAGAAATACAAAATCGAGTAGAAAAGCAAGAGGAAGAGCGGTGTGGGTGGCAGGAGGAAGCTACACCGTCTGTAACCTGATCTTAGAAGTGATACACCATCACTTCCACAAATGTATTTATTATTTCACAGAATTTATTACTTCCACAGTGCCTTGCGGATCACATACCCGTCCCCCGTTCCCCCCACCCCTCGCAATGTGGGAGGGAACCATGAAACCACAGGGAGGTCTGCATTGCTCTATGTTTGTTATTGTTACTGCCACAAAATACCTGAGGGTAGGTCAATTATAAAGAAAAGAGGTTTTAATTTTGCAAGCAGTCCAGGGAGTACTAATAGCATAGTACCAGCATTTGCTTGGCTTCGGCTGAGGGCCTCATGGTAGATTACATCACAGCATCAGAAGCACATGCATAAGAAGGCACATGGTCAGCTAAGAAACCTGAGTGTGCAGAGGGACCAGCCAAACAGTTTGCCACTTTTTAAACATCATACTCAGAACTAACGGTTCCCCTCCTGAGAACCGCATGGATCCCTCCCAAAGGTGTTACCCCAAAGAACCTAATCACCTTACACCTGTCAGCATTGCTATACTGGGGACCACAGTTCCAGTATGGCTCCTTAGAGGGGCACAATCAAACAACATCATAACCATGGTCATTATTAAGAGGTTAAATGCCTTAGGAGTGCCTGCGGGGTTGCCTACCATCTTCCCAACCCCTGTATTGGATGGTTCAGATGAACACAGCTTGGCCACAGTGAGTCAGGCCACAGTAGCCTTTGGTTGGCTACTTACATGAGCACTCCATGGCACTCTGCATCCTGCCCATGTCAAGGCACCATGTATCCCTTGCGACCTGCCTCCTCCCTGATTGGAATGTTAGACCCGTGTGCTGCAATCACAGTGGAGAGGAGTGGCTCATTGTCTCTGGTGGAACAGATGGGAAACATCGGCTCTGAGAGGCTCTTAGTGGTACCCAGTTGATTTACTTGCCTGAGAAAATAAGATGATTGCCAGGGCCCCGGGCTAACTCCACTCTGAACTACGTAGCTGGCGCCCAAGCCTTCCTAAAACTAGACCTCATCACCTTTGATGACATAGTTCTATCATCGGTTCAAGCATTTCTTAGGATCCTATGAGTTGCTTCCAAACAAGATCTTTCTCTTGATTTTTTTTAATAAAAAGCAAACAGACATTTGATGACCACACTTTCAGGATTTAGGAGCCCATTGCCTGAACAGTGAACCCTGTTTAAGCCCAGAAATATAAATCTGAACATTTTTGGAAAGTCCAGTTTGACTGCTGTGCTTTGGCTCCTGCGTGAGAATAAATGTGGGTCTTTCCCACTCTCATTTCTATTGTGGCTTTCTGGGAATTACTACCAATCTCCTTGCCCAATATATCTTGACTCTCAGCAGTTTTTCTTCAAGGAATCTAGACTAATATACAGTAGTTCCAATGATTTAATATCTGTGGGCTATACCCACAGCAGTTGACTTTCCTCTCAAAGGTGACTACAGTCATAAAGAAGTTGACCCTACAAGATAGCCCTGATTCCATTGACATAGGAGACACAAAGACTCAGTCAGAGTCTTGGTAGCAGCTCATTGTCCTGTGAGGCTGGATCTTATTGCAGTAGAAGAGGGCTGCACGTGACAGCCCAGCCTTCTAGTTCTTACTGTGAGGTTTTCCCAAGCTCTTCCAGCTGAAGGAATTGCTAGCTCTCTATTTTTCCAGAGGGTATTCTTTTTTTTTTAAAAAAAAATATATTCTTCATTTACATTTCAAATGTTATACCCTTTCTTGGTTTTACCCCCTCCCATAAAGCTCCCAACCCATCCTCCTTCCCCCTGCCTTTAAGAAGATGCCCCTCGGCCCAACCCACTCCCACCTACGCCCCCTCGCTGAGGCATCTATCAAGCCTTCCTCCCACTGATGCCGGACAAGGCATTCCTCTGCCACAATAGCGGATGGAAACGTGTACCCCTTGGTGGATGGCTTAGTCCCTGGGAGCCTTGGGGGGTCTGATTGGCCAACATCATTATTCTTCCCATGAGGCTGCAAACTCCGTTCAGCTTCTACAGTTCTCCCTCCAACTCCTCCATTGGGGACCCCATGCTCAGTCCAATGGTTGGCTGCTAGCATCTGCCTCTGTATCTGTAAGGCTCTGGCAGGGACCCTCCAGAGGGTATTCTAATGTGTGTGTGTGTGTGTATGTGTGTTTGTGTGTGTGTGCGTGTGTGTTTGTGTGTGTGCGTATGTGTGTCCAGTGAGAGGTGAACTTCTAGAGAATTTTAAGCATGGTGCACAGCACTGCTGGTGGGATTGCAAGCTGGTTCAACCACTCTGGAAATCAGTCTGGCGGTTCCTCAGAAAACTGGGCATGACACTTCCAGAGGACCCTGCTATACCACTCCTGGGCTATACCCAGAAGATTCCCCCAACATGCAATAAGGACACATGCTCCACTATGTTTATAGAAGCCTTATTTATAATAGCCAGAAGCTAGAAAGAACCCAGATGTCCCTCAATGGAGGAATGGATACAGAAAATGCGGTATATTTATACAATGGAATACTGCTCAGCATTTAAAAACAATGAATTCGTGAAATTCTTAGGCAAATGGTTGGAACTGGAAAATATCATCCTAAGTGAGGTAACCCAATCACAAAAGAACACAGGTGGAATGCAGTCACTGATAAGTGGATATTAGCCCAGATGCTCTGAATATCCAAGACACAACTCACATATCAAATGATTCCCAAGAAGAAGAAAGGGGGCGCTGGTCCTGGAAAGGCTTGATGCAGCATTGTAGGGGATTACCAGGACAGAGAAGTGGGAAGGGGTTGATTGAGGAATAGGCTGAGGGAAGAGGGCTTATGGGACTTATGAGGAGGGGGAACGGGGAAAGGGGAAATCATTTGGAATGTAAACAAAGAATATAGAAAATAAAAAAATAAGTAAATTAAAAAAAAAAAAAGAAATCCCAATAATCTAACTAAAAGCTGCACTTGAACTGATACTCAGGCACACCACTGTTACCAGAGCTGGTTTGAGTGCAATAAAAACTGTGTAATATATTTAACCTGAGGTTGCTTAGTTAAACATTTCTCTTGGAAGTAAATATTTAGAATGTCACCAAGACGCTTTAGTTTGATTTTCTACATTTGGTTGACATAATAGTTGAATGAAAAGATTTTTCTATTTTCCTTCACAAATATAAATTTCTTTACTAATTTCTACTCCAAATATAGTGACTTATTCACATCCTATTATTTTAATATATGAAGGAATACATGGAGCCAGCAGGATGGCTCAGTGGTTAAAGGCACCTGCCGTACAGCTTAACAGCTGGAGTTCGGTCCCTAGGATCCACGTAGGTGGAAGGGGAGAACCAACCCCTAAACGCTACCATACACATTCACGCTGTGACACACATGTGCCTGCACCCACACAAGCATATACATGCATAGAAAAGCACGCACATACTTATATATACATGCACACACAAGCATGCATTGATAAAAACATTATAATCCACTAGATTCTGAGCTCCACTAGGCAAACTATTTGTTGTTAGGGACTCATGCATATCCTGGGCCCTTAAAACCCTCTTTATACTTTTACTTCCGTTTCTGAGTCTCTCCTCTTCAGGCAACATAAAATCTGCTAGAGGTGAACATGGAAGCTAATAAACTCCATGCCATGGCTGAACAGCCTGGTGCCTACTTTACAAATAAAGTTTTATTCAGACACTGGCACACTCATCCGCTTATGTTTTCATCGGTGGTAGTGAATGTGCTACCACGGCATGGTTGAATAATTGTGACAGAACCATATGTCCTACAAGTGGGGAAGTATTTACTGCTCCACCCTTTACACACAGGGTCTATGAGCAACGGTAGGTGATAAAGCCTGGTGGGGCACTGCGGTGGTTTAAGTAGAAAGGGAGCCCATAAGTTCATAGGGAGTGGCACTATTAGGAGGTGTGGCCTTGTTAGAGGAAATGAATCATTAGGGCGAGGACTTGGAGATCGAAAGCTTAAACCCCAGTCTAGTGGCTCACAGTTCTCTTCCTGCTGCCTGCAGACCCAGAGGTAGCCTTCTCAGCTACCTCTCCAGCTCTGTGTCTGCCTGCATTCCGGCATGCGTCCCACCATGATGATAATGGACTCATCCTCTGAGCTGTAAGGCAGCTCCAGCAAAAGGTTTTCATTCTAAGAGTTGCCATGGTCATGGTCTCTTCGTAGCCATAGAAACCCTAACTAAGACACACACACACCATGTGAACAAGTATGCTATTAGAAAAAAAATTCACCAAGCTTCTCTTCAGCCACTGTCTTGACATTTGCCCTTTATTTTGTAGACCGTTGCCTAATTCTGACTAGAAAGAACAAATCACAAAATATACAGGGCAATTAAAAAAAAACAATTTGAATTAATTCAGGCTGCACACTCTGCCACCAGTCCCTCAACTGCTATCCTGTCTTTAATTCACAAGTAAATAAATGGAGCTAACTTTTCTATCTAAAATATTCCCCTGGGTCTTCAAGCACTTGAACTGTCTCTGAATTCCTTTAGGACCTCTCCCCCACCTTTCTCACTCAGTGACGTCACTCCATAAGTTTTGACGCTGGGCTTCGGATAATACATTATGTTCTTTTCCCAGTTGGACTTTGTAGGATATAACTGGGGCAGACAGAGAGGGACTAGAGGTGTGGGAAGAGGCTGTGGTGTAGGCAGAGGAGGAGGGTGAACTAAGAAGACAATCCTGCAAGCGTTGGCTAATTTATAACTCCTGGGGCTGCTGAAATGACTTTCAAGTTTTGCATTCTGACATTTTTGCAATTTTTCCATGTTCCTGCTGCTGTCCCAGCACCATAGATAAGAAACTCTCAAATTTTTGCTCTGTTCTGGAATAATGAGATTGGAAAAGAAAAGATCTTTTCCATCTTTTTAACATTAAGGGGAGGGGGGGAAGCACCAGCTAGTCAAAAAGTCCAGCAGCTCAACAAATATTACTCATGTCGTTGGCAAAAAAGAAAAGGAGATTTTTGAATAGAAAAATGGAAAAGATGAACACAGGAGGCATTGTTTGCATATCGGAAAAATTAATCTACACAGCAAAGTGTAAGAGCCTGCAATTCAGAAAGCAAAGAATTAGGACAGCCCAGCTGAGAATAATTTTCTAGCCAGTTAATTTAATTGCATAAATCATTCCTTTGTTAGCAATAAAGAGATATAATTAAAATGAGATTGCCTCTAGTTTCTATTCTCTGGAAGCTAAAGGAATTGATTTTGGGCAAAGCATTCTTCTAAATACCAGATCGGCAAATTACATTTACCTTTTTTTAGAAAAAGCTAAATTATTTTGTGATAATATCATGGTGAGTTTAATTAATTATAGATCTGCCATATGATCTTAAAGAAATAATTTATTTAGTGCCCTTAGAACAGAAGTTTGCAATCATGTGAGCCGTCCCTTTGGTAGATGCCGGTGCAGATTTTCACAAACAGGTCACAAGTTTAACAGGAGGCTGTCAGGAGGAATTTCAGGCAGCTTAACGATTGTTTGGGGTTTTGGTTAACTGTCCTTATTTAAAAAAAAATTTTTTTTAAAGCCACTATTTGATATTGTAGAATCGAACTGAACTCATTTAGATTGGCTTTATCCTAAAATTGCTACTGGTGATTATTTGCTATCTCTAAACCTTTGGAATTTAAAGAGCCTATAATTGTCTATTAAATAGGGGGAGATCAGATCAAAGAGGAATTCGAACATCTCCTGCTACAAAGCACAGATCTGCTGATCTGTCAGTTGAGTGTCAGAGAGAATTGCAGGCTGTGACAGAGGGGAGGCTCGTTTTTATGGTAATGAATTTGATTTTTTTTAAAAAAATGTACTAAACCACACTTGCTCGCTCCAGATTTTTGAAGTTCACTGGCATTACTTGGTAACAAGGATTTGTACAGTGATGGGAGGGATCTAGCCAGCTTTCAAAAGGTCTGGGCTGGGGGAAAATCCTGCCCTCAGTGTATACAGCTTCAGTACTGTCGTAATGTGTGAACCTTAGAGGGGCTGATGGAAGCTACCCTCAACCCCGATTTAGAAAGAAACAGGAAAATCTTCAGAGTCATCTTTGTGGTAGATAAAAGGTGCAGTTAGCCTGTTGCTTAACATCTTACAACAAGAAGTGTTAGCCACCACCAACACTTGTGTGTGTTCCTGAGCGTCCGCACAGGATGGCTTAAAGAACAGGCCTAGGGCTTGGGAGGAACTGAAGTGATCTCCATTGCTCGGTTTGGATCTCATATCAAATGGACCAGGTAGTAAAGACAGATACCTCCTCCTCTGAAAGCGCTCCCTAGGAAGGAAAGGAGGCTCTGAGCTCAGTAGAAGAAGTCAGTGGAAGGTGCTAGTTTCTGCTGGGCAATAGCTACAGGACCATCTTGATGAGTACTATAGCCTTCAAACCAGTGTCCTGCAGAATGTATGCCTGCTGCTTCCCCACAGAAACAGCTACCCAGCCACCGATCATGAATTGAAACTGGAACCAGAATAGCTCTTTCTTCCTTTTAAATTATTTCTCCCAACTATCTGTCAAGGGATAAAAAGTCTAATCCACTTAGGTCTTCACAGTCTCCTTAAATATCTATTCATGGATCTGGGTTTTGTTATTATTTTCCTTATGATATGTATATCTTATATATACATCTTATGATACATATATACATCTCAATACATATGCACACACAATATATGCACACATTCATAAATTATACATACACACACATACACAACTTTCCAAACACATATAGACATGTTAACAAATATCAAACACCATGCACACATTTATACAACACAAACACATGCACAAACATACACACACATGCACACATAAACATACATACTCACATTCACATTCACATACACATACCATATACATACACAAATATATATGTATATATATATATATATACATGTATGTGTATATACACACACATACTCCACTCACTTTCCTTTCTTGCTCACTACTCTGTAGTTTATGATTTCTCCAGAAGTCATCTCAATGCTAATCTATGCTGATGGTCTGTGGCGTCATCACATACCATTTTCCACGCCTCCTATTGTCCTATGCTATTGGATTTGCTGACTGAGTAAGTAGCTTCCACAGGAGCCAAGTCTTTGGTTCAATCTTATATTCCCAGAGCCAAATCTGGTGCTTGGCACATAATAGGAGCTTGGGAATGATTCGTGGAAGAAAGAAAAAAAAAACTGAGGAGAGTTTCAATGCTGTGTGAGGAATTTATTTTCCAGTCCAATTCCAATAAGCACATCTTCTTGAGAGAATGGCTAAACGCCCTGCTGTCGCCTGAGCATGGAGACAATCCAGCAAGGCTGAGTTGTGGCACCAAACAGACAGAGAGGCTCTTCCTAGGGTGGGAGGTAATTAGCACACATTTGGCAGAATGCACTGGAAGGAAGCGATGTCCTGAGGGGTACTCTTGGAACACACTCAGGGAGGAAAGCTCACACACGGTGAACTGTTTTTGATGGGATCTAAGATGATTTTAACATAGTAACAGTCACTCTGGTGCACAGAATCAGCATTCTAAGCAGGCAATGGGAAAGCGAGAGTCTGTGTGCCTCGTAATGAATGAGCAGGTGGCTAAGATTAGACGGGACTCGACAGAAGAGGAAACATCTGGCTGCCTTTACAAAAGAGACTTTGCTCTCTTGGTCTCTCCAAGCTTAAGACTTTTCCCTCTAGCTTCCTAATGAGAAGGCATTGAAGGTGAGTTACCAAATTCTATTTCTATGGTGACTCCAGTTGGTATATCAGGATTTTGGAAATAAACGTTTATTTCTGTAAATTATTTTCTTATACTTTCTAATACTTTAAAGAAGCCTTGACACATTTGGACTGGGTAGCTGCAGACAGCCCAAATATGTTAATTAGCAAATTAAATGATCTCATTCCTTCCCTGCTTATGCTACATACAACTCCGTGCAACCACTGAGAAGAAAATGACATTCATCTAGTGACTTCCCAACCCTAAGCATGCTGGGATAGTGAGGAAGGGGACTCCAGCTGGGGCCCACGCTGGAGAGTTTGAAGAGTCTTTTCTCTGACTTAACTCTGTCTGCTGCAGGCACATGTCTTCACCTTCTCCTCTGCCTCTTAATCATCCCATGCTATTTCTAAAGATGGGCTCCGTAGGCTGGCCGTGTGGCTCACATCCGGAATCCTCGCTCCTGCAAAGTGGAGGCAGGAAGATCAGGAGTTCAAGGTCAGCCTTGGTGACACACTGACTTTGAGGCCAGCTACATGAGGTTTTGTCTCAAACAACAAAATAAAGATAAAACAAGAGAATGAAAGGAAGGAAGAAAAAACAGAGATTCTATAATCTTCGAAAAGACTTCAAATGATGCTTACCAGGCGGAATACACACATCCGGCGGAACCGGATACATGTCTGTCTTTCCTCCTCCTTCGGCTCTTCTCTCATAATTAAATAAAGCCACAGACAGCTGGAGAAGGAAATATGCATAGGCTCACACAGCTCTTCCTGAGTGTCCGCTGCTTTCCCATTCAACATAAACATTAAGTGGCAGAGCCTTCTTAAGGAAGGAGGAACACTGAGAAACTGGTGGGTAGAAGGCAGCCCCACCCCTAAGCTGGTGACTGGATTCCCGCCATGATCTTTTCTCCATCGCATCTCCATCGCGTGGAAGATGGCTGTGACTTTTGCCTCTTTGGCACAGGCTGATCCAGATGAGGCTGTGAATAGGATACCTTCCTTTAGTTAGGGGCCACAAACTACATCTTATACCGGAATAGTCTTGGTAAGTCATAAACCACCAGCTGGTTGATTGATTCTAGGAATTTACATATCTAGGCATTCATTTTAATTAAGCACCTCATTGGAAAACACATAACACAGGCAAGAGTCACTGCAACTGTGACAGCTATATTGCTACTTTATAGGCCCCAATTTAATCATCAGGAACTGATCAATCGCATTCTGAAAGTCTTCCACAGCACAACACTTGCCCAGATTCTCCAGGTTTGAAACCAGGGAGGGAGCACTGGGGTGGCACAGGAACCAGTCTGCCAGCCTTTCACCACTGTGCTTTAATTTTTCCCTCAGCTAAAAGCCAGCTCCCCTCTACACTCCTGTCCACAGGACTCTAACAGTGCTGTTAGAATATATGAAAGAGAGTCCCTTCAAAATTACCCAGCTCTGAGCAAGGGACTGAGTTTGACATGTGTGCTGCTTGTGTGTGTGTGTGTGTGTGTGTGTGTCCAGGTGTGAGAGCATGCATGTACATGTGTGTGTCAGCATGTGTGTACATGTGTGTGCACTGGTGCCTGTTCATGTGTGAGTTCATATAAGCATGTGAGGGGTACACTTGTGTGTGTGTGTGGTAAACATGGAAGCCAGAGGTCAACCTAAGGTATTATTCCTCAGAAGCTATCTGAGAAAAGGTCTCTCAATGGGACTTAGAGCGTTTGGATTTTGCTTGTCCAGCTGGCCAGTGAGTCCTAGTGGCCTACCTGCCTGTGTTTCCTCAAGGCTGGGGGGTGACCAGTGCAAACCCTTTATTGAACTGGGCAGTTTTCCCAGACTCGGGTTCAAAGTTTTGCAGCTCACTTTTCTGTCAGTAAAACCAAAGTTCCACCTGGGATGCCACTCTTTTTGGAATTCCTCCTAAAATAGCACAGGGTTTCTCTGCTCAACCTGTTCTTCTGTCTCAACCTGCCTCCCTCCATCTTGGTTGTATACTTTGTTATTACTACAGTCCTCTGATTTTTCTAAAAAGCATACTGTCTCCCACACCCTTGTTCTTCTAGAATGTTGGTACAGTACCTTGTCCAGTTCTCCCGATGCACCTTCAGCACCCAGATCAAATGCCCCCCAGCTAGTCTCTCTTCCCACCAAGGCTGGACCACAGTCCCTTTCTCAGGAGCCCCAAACTCCTGTGTCTATATCACTAAGTGTGTGCATTGTAAAATATTTAATTTTACCTAATAATTAAAGGAAAGCTTCCTCTTTGTAGGTGAGGTAAAAAAAAATGAAAAAAATATAACATGCTAAAAATCAGTAATTCTACCTACACCATATGAATATTTTGGTACTTCCCTAACTTTTTTCTATATACGCCATGGGCAGTTGATCTTAAGCATTATTCTAATTTTTTGACCACTTAGGATGTTATCGTGGGTGCTTTTCCACCCAAAATTGAGTTTTAATTTTCCTTTCACTTAATGTGAGTTGCTCTCATGAATCAATTTGAAAAACAGAAAACAGTAAATGATGGGGTGGTAGTTTAGAGCCTTAAAGAGAAGGAGCCCATCTTTCTCTCTCTTCCAATATACCATAATAAAAAAAAAATACAAGCCCATGTTTGCCTAATGAAGAATAAAAGGTCAAGTGGAGACTAAGTTTTCAGAATCAAAGCCATGTTTACTCACCCATGGCTAACCAGAGACCATTTGCAAACCTGACCCAAAAATGCAAGTAAATGAGAAACCCTGCCCAGCTGAGCCCTGCCCAGCTTTGCCTGTGGAATTATGAGATTAGTAAATAGTTGCTGTTTATTATTAACCCTAACCCTAACCCTAACCCTAACCCTAACCCTAACCCTAACCCTAACCCTAACCCTAGCCCTAGCCCTAGCCCTAGCCCTAGCTCTAATCCTAACCCTAACCCTAGGCCTAACCCTAACCCTAACCCTAACCCTAACCCTAACCCTAACCCTAACCCTAACCCTAACCCTAACCCTAACCCTAACCCTAACCCTAACCCTAACCCTAACATACTAGTAAGTTTTGAGCAATTCTTTGCTGTACAAAGCTAGCTTACTGGTACATGTGTATTTTCTCGTAGTCGAGATTATGTCAGTCATGTAAGTTTGTTTCCTGTTTCTTCCTTAATGATTTGATCATAGCCAAAGTGTTTCAAGAATTATTGATGAGCATTGTTTATAACTTGATGGTAAGTTAAACTATTGATATCACATAAAACTGCTTATTTTTCAATATCTGCACTATTTATAATGATTTTTCTACACAGAGAACTACAGCTTTATGAGCTTCTTAAAATTTGAAGTGTAATTACTGGGCCAAGGTCTCCATCAACAGTTTGAAGGCCTTTGATAAATGTTGACATTTTCTTTTTTCAGAAAGACTACCTGTGGTCTAAGATGGCTGGCTCATTTCCCCACCGTCTTTTCACAGTTAATTAATTATTAATTATGAATAAATCATAAAGTTGGTGATCAAGAAATGCATCTCATTCTATTTTTTGTTCGTGTGAGTGAAGTCGGGCTGGTACCTTCTGCATTTTACTCTTCAGCCAACTGTTTATTCAGAGTGGTCACTGTTCTCTCTATTTATGTAGAAATGCACTAATGCGTCCTATATATTAAGAATGCATGCTACCAATAGCATCTATTTCTTTAATGACAGCCATAAACACACATCTCATTAAAGTATCTCCTATAAATTGTCATAGCAGGTTTTCAAGGCAAGTTCCTATATTGTTGGAGACCTGAAGGGTAAATGTCTTGCTCATGACAACACATAGAAAGACTCAGGCTGCAGTCTGCTTCTTACATTTGGATTGCTATGTTGCAAGCCTTTTTATTCATTTGAAGTATTTTAATGATTTTATTTTGGTTTGACATATCTGCACTCAGAGAGATTACCTTGATAGAAGTTCGTTTAAATGTCCCATGAGACTGCAAACCTCCCCTGATTTTCACCTAAGATGTATAGTAATTGTATCATCTCACCCTTCTCTTTCTCCATCCAAACCCTCCACATAGCCTTCGTCTCTCTTTCAAATTCATGACATGTTTTTCTTTAATTGTTGTGTGAGTGAGTGTGTGTGTGTGTGTGTGTGTGTGTGTGTGTGAACAAAGGCAACACCAATAGACATGCTAATGTGGACAGAGGAAATCTCCTGAGGCCTCAACCTTAGACAAAGGACTAAAAGCAACTAAGTAATGACCAGAGCGAATTCCCCCAGAGGAGCGCTCCAATTGCTTCTCCAATATCAAGCGGTCAGCCCTAAAAACACATACAATCTGAATTCTTTACCGTCATGTTTACACTAATCTCTTGGTGGATGAAGTCTCTGACTGTAATGGGTAATGGCATTCCCCCTTCCCTAACTAGATACTAAAAAGAAGCAGGCTAAATGCATTCAGGTATTTTACTCTGTCGAGTTGTTTTTCTCAGAATCAGCTGAGAAGCTGAAGAACTGGGGCCAGGACCCCTGTGTATAACAATGACTTGAAGCAAGCCCTGAGCTCTAGTGCCTCTCAACGACTAAGATCCCTGATCACTCAAGACAGAAGAACACAGCCCTGTCCAGTCCTACAACACATACCTGGAATTCGGCTAAAAGCACACTGACAGTTCCTTCCCCCCTTCTCACTAGAATTTTTTTTTGCTGGCTAATGTAACTCTTCCTTCAAGATCTTTCCCTAAATGTGTTTGGAGCAGGTATGATAGGAACAGAACAGCAGGATACACTGGTGATACATTTTCAAGGTCCGACTGTGAAGAGGTGTAGTATTCCTTTTTTTTTTTTTTTTTTTTTTTTTTAGATTACCCTGGGATAGGAGGGGGTGTGGCTCGGTAGTTGAGCACTTCTTTAGTGTTCTCAAGGCCCTGGCTTTGATTTCCCGCCCTGACAAACAGATCAATCCTCTCTAACTTGCTTCCGTTTTAGACTTTGAACATTTTGGGACTGCCAAATTGCACCTGTCCTTTTGTGGAAAGGACTCAAAATCCTTGGTCAAAACAGAATTAGTTCTAATCGTACTTACAAATAGGAGCCTTTCTTGAATTCATGCATTTTATCAACATGGGGTGTACCTCTATCTCCTTGGAAACAGGAAAGATGATGTCCGAATATATTTGCAAAGTGAAATAGTGACTAGGTTAGCAGCCTTGTTCTCACAGGCGCTCACGAAGCATGTATATGTGCACTCTAAAGCAAGTCAGAGTTAAATTAGCAAGACTCTTTCCTTTCCTGGTGGGACTTGTAGCTACCTTGGGGACAGACGGACAGAACTGCTAGCTTCAGCCTAGGGAAGGGCTGAAGAGGCCGGAAACGCTGAGCGTGGCCTTTGCAGAGATGCAGCACCTGGCGCCGGTATTTTAAAACCCTCTTGAGTCACCCTCTGTTTTTTTTTTTTTTTAATTTTTAATTTTTAATTTTTTTTTTAAGCTGAGCAACAACTTCCTGGGCTCCAATCTAGGTCAGTGAACATGGAGGAGTGAAGCCTTCTGTAAGATCAAGTGCTCCTTATATACGATGACAGTTTCCAAAACAAGGCAGGCGGTGAGCATGCTAGCAGCGAAGGGATCGTCTTTCTTACAGGCACCTACACAGGATTTCTCTGGTGGAGAAGACCATCTGGCTCCAAAAACCTGAAGTGTGTTGAATGATATTTTATAATTTATCCTTCGTGTTTCATAATAGGATTCACCAGCCAGTGGATTGGAATCTTCTAGAAAATACTTTCTCTTGAAAGTGAATATGTATATCAGCTCATAAGCAAACAGAGCATAAGCAACTTTATAAACTATTTAGATTTATTGCACAATAAACCTGTATCCCAAAATGGTAAGAAATGGCTGGAGAGATGGTTCAGCAATTCAGAGGGCAAGGGCTGGCCATTCTCTCCTAGCTTCAGGAATTTAATTCCCAGCACCAGGTTGGACAGGCCACAATTCTCTCTCTCTCTCTCTCTCTCTCTCTCTCTCTCTCTCTCTCTCTCTCTCCCTCTCTCTGTCTCTCCTTCTTCTCTCTCCCTCTCTCTTTCTCTCTCTTACACACACACATACACACACATGCATACACATACACATATACACAAGTAAAAATAAATACAACTTTTAAAAACTCTGATATAGAATAAGTAATGTGGATACTGGGATCTGTTTAGCTATTTTGAAAGAACAAAAGGCAGATTTCCATCTAGGGCCTTACCTAATAATAAGCGTTGAAAGAAGTAAGTATACATATCAAAATGACAAAGATATAGTATGTTATATCTTACATTTTTCCTTGGTCTTGCACATTTTTTTTTACAATTTTTCTGTTTATTTCTGTTGACATGTATCAGCTAGTTATTTTTTTTTAACCAAAGGTTGGCTAATCTTACTTGGTTTTTTTTTCTTCAAAGAAACAACTTTTGGTTTGATTGATTTTATATACTATTCATTTCATTTTTCAGATAGCCAACATCAGTAAATACAGAAAGACTCAAACATTTTTTTCTAAGATGAGGAATAAGACGAAGATTTCTACTTCTGTTCATGGTAGCGTTTTGCCATGATTCTAAATCTTACTTAGAACAACAATAAGATAAAATGAAAGAGAAACAAACAGGAGAAGATGATGGAGATGACCTTCTATGTCAGTTACAAAGAAGACCACCCATGTATGTCAGTGATGGAGGTGGGCTTCTATGTATGTCAGTTACAAAGAAGACCACCCATGTATGTCAGTGATGGAGGTGGGCTTCTATGTATGTCAGTTACAAAGAAGACCACCCATGTATATCAGTGATGGAGGTGGGCTTCTATGTATGTCAGTTACAAAGAAGACCACCCATGTATGTCAGTGATGGAGGTGGGCTTCTATGTAGGCCAGTGACAGAGAGGACCTTCTATGTATGTCAGAGATGGAGGTGGGCTTCTACGTATGTCAGTAATGGAGGGGACCTTCCATGTATATCGTGAACAGTATATCGAATCAATCAAACCAAAAGTTGTTTCTTTGAAAAAAAATCAAACAAGATTAGCAAACCTTGACTAAAACAAAATAAGACAAATATCTAGCGGATGCACATCAACAGAAATAAACATACCCTGTCCCATCTCAGAGCAATTCAAAAGCCGAGAATAGAAGATAAAGCAGAGAAGTACTGCTTCCTGGTTGGCACTTGAAAATATATCCCCAGTTGGCCCTGCCATTCTTTCCTTTCATGTCTGAGTGGAGGAGGGAGTGAGGAGGGGTTTGGGGCTGATGATCAGAGATTACCTGATTAGGCAGTCACCTGATTGTAATAAATTATGTCACACATGGAGATGTTCCGGGTTCTGACAGTGATAACGTTGCAGAAGAGAGATTTTCCATAGTTATTTATTTTTTTTCTGGAGGCATTCAAGATGAAAAACCCACGACACACTGCTGGTGACTGGGGTATGAGGAGAACACAAGTTAACTGCAATGACAGACAGGTGATCAACTCTTTTCACTCTTCTCTATCTAGAGCAGTAGATAGAGGAGTATAAAATTTCCTTTTGCTTTTTCAATGGAAAGATCTATAAGGGCACCTTGGTAGGATGTTATGATCAGAATGATTTTAGTATGAAAAGCTATCCTCAACATCTAAGAAGCTGATGGCTTTGTTGAAGGGCTTGGTCTTGAATGGATTATACAAGCTCCATCGTGGACCCCTCGGGTCAACCCCAATTGTAACAGTTAGCTTTCCTCTCTTATGCTCACTCTCTGGGTCTATTTCCTTAACGTGGACAGTCAGAGATGTTGTTGCAATTTTTGCTCTTATCATCCAGACTTCCTAATTCCTTCTATTTTGTCACTGCTAATATTTATATGACACCCAGTGAGTGAGTGATCTTCTATAGGGCCCTGTGGTCACTCATACTTGCTTACTGTCTGTACATAGGGGCCAATCCACAGATTTATAGTGGCCATAAATATTGTTACCAAAAGTACGGCTTCTTTTTTCTCCCCTGTGGGCTAATTTCTAATAACTCTTGTGCATGAGAGCAATTACTGACAAAAGTCAGCCTGTGTTAATAGAGTTTATCACACTTCATCATATATCCTTTGTCGTTGGAAGCATTTTGACAAGCCCAGGGTTAATTAAAACCAAGAAGACAATAAAATACACCTAATCAAACATAACAGGTACAGAAATCAATTAGCAGATTTATAGCACTTTGGAGGTTTCCATAATGTATAAAATTCAAAGAAACTGTCCTCCCATTTCCTCAAGACAGTGTAATTAAATTTCTAATTGAAACTATTTTTCAGTAGGTAATGTACAATCTACTCAAGTTTCATTTGCATTAAAGCAGGGTCTGTAGAGGTTGAAAGAGCTTAGGAAATTAAAAAAGATCATTGAGTTATTTCCACTATTGATATTTAGTCTAACTAAAAGTTGGGGGAAAATTACATTATACAAAACAGGGGAGGAGGGAAAGGCAGAGATTTTTTATCTTTTATTTTTATTTTTCCCTTTTTATTTATTTTTTAAAAATTTTATTAGATGTATTCTTTATTTACATTTCAAATTCTGTCCCCTTTTCTGGTTCCTCCTTAACCCAAAAATCACATAAGCCATCTCCCCTTCCCCAATCAACCCTCTCCCTCTTCCCTGTCCTCGTATTCCTCTGCACTACGGAATCAAGTCTTTCCAGGACCAAGGGCCTCTCCTCCCTTTGGAGTCTAACAAGGCCATCCTCTGCTGCCTATGTGTCTGGAGCCATGGGTAACTCCATGTGTACTATCTGGTTGATGGTTTTGTCCCTGGGAGTTCTGGGAGTACTAGGTGGCTCATATTGTTGGGGACCCTGTGCTTAGTTCAATGCTGGTTGAGAGTGTCACCCCCCTCCTCTGTATTTCTCATGCACTAGCAGAGCCTCCCAGGTGACAGCTATATCTGGCTCCAGTCAGCAAGCACTTGTGGGCATCAATAATAGTGTCTGGTCTTTGTAACTGTATATGGGATGGATCCCTGAGTCGGGTAGTGTCTGGTTGGTCTTTCCCTCAGACTCTGCTCCACCCCTTTGTCTCTGTATTTCCTTCTGTGGGTATTTTGTTCCCACTTCTAAGAAGGAACAGAGTGTCCATACTTTGTCCTTCCTCCTTCTTGGGCATCATTTGCCGGTAGTAGTGGTGTACACCAGTAGGATTTGCTGAAGCAGGCAGAGGCAGGAGGATCATGAGTTCAAGGCCAGCCTGGGTTTTTATGATAAAGAGAGTAGGTGCAGTTTTTCTGTACATGGAGATCCTATGCCATCATACAATAAATATGTGTGTGTTATACATGTGTGTGTGTGTGTGTGTGTGTGTGTGTGTGTTATACACGTAAGTGTATGGGAGGCCAGAGGAAGTGTTGGAGGGTTTTCCTCTGCTACGGATGTTGCTATTACCAAGGGGCTGTGCACCAATACAATAATTCTCTAGTTTTGTAAGCATCCATCAATCATTTATTTAACTTATTTCTTTCTTAATTCACATACTTCTTTTGATTGGATTGACTGTGATGTCCCTTACTTTGGCAGGTACAAGTGGCTTTCTGCAAGTCATTGCTTTTTTGTGTTGTTTTTGCAGATTATGATGTGCCAATCTGTGGTGGTTTATTCTATTTTTGTTTGTTCATATGTGCATGTGTCCGCATGTATGTGTGTGTGCGCACACATGCACGAGTTGTCTATCTGTGTGTGTGCATGCATGTGCATGTACGTGTGTGTCTGTGTGTGCATGTATGTGTGTGTACGTGTGTACGTGTGTACGTGTGTGTGTGTGTGTGTGTGTGTGTGTGTGTGTGTGTGTGTTATACACGTAAGTGTATGGGAGGCCAGAGGAAGTGTTGGAGGGTTTTCCTCTGCTACTGATGTTGCTATTGCCTTCATATGGGGTCTCTCCTGAACTGGAAGCTTGCTGTTTTAGACAGACTGATTGTCCACCAAGTCCTCAGGATTACCCCTTTCCTCGTAACGTTGAGGTTATGGGTACATGCATCTATGCCTTGTCTTTTCTGTGCATCTTGGGGATTCAAACACAGGTCCTCATGCTTTCAGAGCAAGCAATCTTTCCCACTAAATCATCTCCCCAGGTATCTCCTGATGGTTCATTTTTGGTTATCAACTTGACAGAATTTAGGATCACCTAGGAAACGAACCTGTGAGTGCACCTGTGAGAATGTTTTCAGAGAGTTGTAGCTGACATGGGAAGACCCAAGCCTAAGGTGAGCACTGCCATTCGGTGGCCTGGGATCTCCAACTGACGGAGGGAGGCAGAGGAAGCTTGCTGAGTCCCGGCAGTTCCTGCCCTGCTTGCTGAGGGCAGGTGGCTACCAGGTCCAAGCTCCCGTCAATTCGTTTTCTTTGCTAAGGTAGACCGGACCACCAAAGTGCAAACCTAAATTACAGTGCTGCTGTTAGATACTATGTGACAACAATCTAAAAAATAACGAAAACACCACATAAGTGAAATATGTGACACTAAGTTTCCTGGAGCAAGTTCTATTGGGACAAGGGCTGGGGGATCAACAGGCTCAAAGCAGTCTGCTGATCCTCAAGGCCAGGCCCCACTGACCTAGGGACCCTGTAATTCCTGCTCCTCCCCTAGACTCTGGATACCTTTGATTGATATTTTTGGGACAAGCAGACTCTCATATTGTTATTTGTACATAAAAATGATCACATTCTTAACTCTTCTCCCAAAATTATCCTTTTAAAAAAAATTCTGTATTGTTGGCATTGAATTGAAAGATAGATTTTGGGGTTTTTGTTTGTTTGTTTGTTTGTTTGTTTTTGCATTTCCTTACTTTCCCCTTCAGGTAAGTACTCCCCTAACATAACAACCAATAATAGCAACAAAATAATGGGTCGTTTTCCTAAATCCATAATTAAGTCACGCCCACAGCTGAGCTGCTTCTTTAAAACTATGAGCAAAGCATACTCTAGTGCTATTGAAGGGTTGGAGATAATTCTTTCAGCGTGTGGAGCCACCTTTGAAGTTTTACCCATACAATGCCGGCGGAGGCTAGATTCTTAGAAACCAAATGCAGCCAAACTCTGTTGGAACTTCCACAGATAATACTGAAGACTGTCAAGTTAACCACATTGTGCTGTTTCGGGTAAGATATCCTAGTGGCCAATAAAATCAAATGAAACCTCCAAATGGGGATAAGCCACTTTTTGAATATCGTAAAAGCAGAGAAGAGGATGTTGCCTGTTTCCTGGGCAATGTCGCGTGTGCATTTCTGGGTGCTGAAGGACTATGGCGAGGACAAGCAGCTCAGCAGTCGTGTCTGGCTCTTCCTGCAGCAGGTGCCTAGGTCAGGAAGGTTGCTGGCACATTAAGTTCCTCTGTGTGGACCAGTGGAGGATGCTCCAAGAATTAAGAGATGATGTTTTACATGTGAACTTTGTTCCTGTCCTGTGTTCCTTAATCTCCCCTCTGGATTCTTCACTAGCTTTCCTTTCCTTCTCCAGACTTACCATGAAGCTCAGTCCTTCCAAGTCTTAGCTTTTACAGTCTCTTGATCTGAGAATTCCTCTGTTCCATAGAATTAATAAACCAATTTGCAAAGAACGAATCTGCCTTTCTTACTGAGTTCTCTCCTTGTGCTTTGGTTTGCTGTGACATCAGTGATCTATTAGACTTTGCCCCTACTGAACATTCTTTATTCTGTATCAGTTATCTTCTTATTTTGTTGTTTGGATTTTGTTGACAGTGGGACCACTGTTCTCAAAGCCCATGGTAAGGCAGTAAAGGTTAGTTTTCTCTTTTTAGGATAACGTAGAGTGTGTGAGGGCAGCACTGTGGCCCTTCTCACAGACACTACTTGGGGAACTTGAAAGCTATTCCCAAACAAGAGGTAGAGGGTGAAAAGAGAATGGAGTGTGCATGTAGGAGGTTTTATGTCTGTGCCCAAGGAAGTTCATAGTTTCTGTGCACCCTCTTTGGCTAGATCAGGGCTTTGCTAAACCTTTCTGCCTTTATGCAATTTTTTATCTGAGAAATTTTCATAGACCTTAAATAGACTGGTTTACAATAAATTAAAAATTACCAGGTATTAATGAGAGAAGAAAATTTGCAGATGTTCATACACTTAAATGCTTCGTGAGCAGTTAGTGGAACTGTTTGGGAAGGTTAAGGAGGTGAGGCCTTGTTAGATATGACGTGTCACTGGGGTTGGGGTTTAATGGTTTCAGAAGGTTCATTCACAGTGTGTTCTCTCTGCCTTCTGCTTCTGGATCAAGATGTGAACTCCCAGATGTCTCTGCATCCACACCTTTTCTCTGACATTATAACCTCTAGTCCTCTGAACTGTAAGCCCAATTTAATGCTTTCTTTGTAAAGTTGCTTTGGTCATGTTTTATTACAGCAATAAAAAAGTAAATAATACAATACTAATGACATGAGTATGCTTAGCCATTTTTACACACAACATTAAACCTAGGCTGAGAACTGGCTATTATGGAGCATAGTGTCTTTGACATCTTTCAGAGTCAATCACATTTTGATATTATAATCATTCATGCTGCTTCACATAAATAAATAGCACACAATGCAGAAATGTAAGGCCATTTCAGAAATTGTTGAAATCCAGTCCTAATCCCTGACCAAGATTTGTTTAATGATTTTTATGAAATTCAAGTCAGCAATCCAAACAGAGATGTTTTAAAGCCTTCTAACAGGATGCAACCCAAAGCTGTAGTAATTTGTTCTTTTTGTGCTGAGGAATGACAGTAGGGAATATTAAAAAAAAATCTTTGTCCTGTGTAATTAATTTATTCTGTTTCTCAGAAAGCAGAAAACTTCTTGTGTGCAGTAAAAGCACTGAAAGCCTTAATGTGCAATTGTCTCGTATTTGAGCAAAGATATTCCAGGAAGCGTGTCTTGCTGTTGTGTGGCAGTGTACCAGTGCAAAATGCATGTTTAGCACCAAAGCTTCAGGGAAATCCCAGGCTGTAAGGCTGATGAGCTCTTTAAGAAAGGCTGTGCGTTCGTTGTGTGCTTAAATTTCAACTAATATTTGATTATTTGACTATTGTGCACCCATAAACCCTTTTCTATTGCTAAATTTTAATAAGACACTTTGCTTCAGTTACATGATCCCAACCACTTAGAGTCCTGGCACGTAGGCTGAGAAGCTGGCCTCTAGGCTCCAGTGGCTTGGCCACATGCAATCGCTACTGAAGGTGAGAAACATCCTCCAGCTGTTTCACCAGGAAGGAAACAGTATTGGATGTTGAAGTGTGACTACCAATCTCCATCACAGCCCTCTAAATTAAAAACTAGAGATTTCAACTCTGTTTTTAAAAAAAGTAAAGATTTCAACTCTTTTTATTTCCTTATTAGGTCAAATTCTGGATCCATTCTAATTACTATTTAAAGCGTGTCTTAGTGAGTCTTCATTCTGGCTCTAATGCTGGCATGTGGTTCGAGCCTCCGCCACCTCAGCTTCGTGGATGATCTCCACCACCTCAGCATCCTCTCCATCTTGCAGCAACTGTTCCCACTCAGGCTTCTTACAAGTGGCTTTCACGGCTTCCCATCACAGATCAAAGACTTTCAGAACCCATTTCCAACAGATTAAATATAATCTCCTCTGACGCACTATTAGGAACTAGCATACTACCACACAGATCAAAACTGACCCGATTCCTTTTCTTACTTCAGCCAGTCTTGATCTCTAACTCCCAAGTTTCTGTACTGTATTTCTGCATCCCTCGGGTTAGCTGAAGACATCACTAATCCTGTCTTATATTGTGTAATACTCGTTCGTGTGCTTTATAGAGTTCTCCAACACTACATTGTGAGCTTTTTGAGAAAAAAAGATGATGCCTAGCTTTGTACTCCATAAAATCTCAGAGGTTGTTCGGTTCACACGAGGTTGTTAACCCATAAATTCTTGGTGAATAGGCTATCTTGGAGACAGAATTAGTCATTATGCTGGCTTTATATAATTTCACTTCCTAAAAGTGTCAGTCATATTGACAAATCATTGCTGCAAACTACCTTTTATTTATGGAGACCTATGCTTAATTACAGTTTATGTCAGAGTGTCTCAACATAAACTGATATAAACTAGAGACACTTAAAGCCTGGAAACTCATTTACATTACTTGTTCCATTAATTCAGTTCTGATCCATGCCATGGAGAAACTTATGGATTTGAAGGGAAGCTAAAATACATGCACATGGTAATAGAATTTTAAAGAGGGGACAAAGAGTTCTGCCCTGTGCTGCACTTACTCTGTGTCACTCTTCTGTATGTACGTGTGGAGCCTGTAAATAACATGGACTATAGCTCCCACAAATGATTACCTTACATGACAAAAGGAATTGAACAGATGCAGCCAAGTCCCTGAGGAAATCAAGTTGATCCCGTGGCAGACTACCCTTTGGTGGGCTCCTCACCCGAGCAGGTGAGTCCTGAGACAACAAAAGAAGAAGCTTCTAGACTAAGGCTGGAGCAAAAGGAAAAGCTGTAATCAGAAGCAGCTACAGAGTTGGGTATCTGGCTGGGCTCGGAGGACAGCCTCTAACAGGCAGAACGCACACATCTAAGGATTCAAAGCTAATATCCACAGATGAGCAACCATGTGATGTTCTGACAACGACGAATGTGGGATTTGAATGTACCAATGTCATTTCCTTTCCTTCTCCCTTTCCAGAGCTAGTTGATACAAAGGAGGCAAGGGCTGGCATCTCCTCATCTGTTCGCAAAGACCTATACAGGAGATCGTTTAACACAATCATTGGTGTTTGTCAGAAGGCCACGCTTCTTTGTTCTACATGCTAGCATGCTTAATGCATAGACTGAGCGCTGTGTTTTGGGTACGCCACTGGGTTACCCTTGGAGGAGAGGCAAGTAGACGTCCTACTCTTTAAAGAGAAAGTAGCTGCAAGGAGGTTGCTGCCCAGCAAGGCCACAGCAACATGGTGTACCAGCCAGGCTTGTTAACACAGTGTATTAACAGTGCAGATGAGAAAACTAGCCTTAGGGTGAAAACAGAGAAAAAGAAGAAATCAGGTCTCAAGGAGCATCTTGTTGAGGTGAGAAGTCCTGGAACGTGAACCTGCTGGCCCTGGGGGTGAGGGAGGGTCCCCTAAGGCTTGCTAAGTCTTAGTTTCCTTAGCAACAAAAGGGAGATTGAACTAAAGGATTCTCAGTTCCCTTCAGACTTTAGTATCAGTGATCCACCTGATCAAAGATGGGATGATGAAGAAGAGATATGAAGGGACTTACTCAAGATAAATAATAGGATACTTAATGGTAGACAATCATGAGGATGATGATAGTGATGGTGGTAGAAGTGGTGGTGATGATGATGTGATTTCTGTGCTTAAGTTTATTGTATGTTATCCATTTATTGAACTATGTTGAATGAATCTTGCATCCCTGGGATGAAATCAACTTAATTGTAGTGTATGATCTTAATGTGGTTTTAATCTTAATTTGCAAACATTTTATTGAGAAGTTTTGCATTTATTTCCATCATGGAAAAGTTGTCTATGGTGTTCTTTGTTGACTCTTTACCATAGTAGACCTTTACAACTTTTCCACTATCCTTTCATTTAAGTTGGAGCTGGGACTGAGCCTAACAATTTGGAAAAGAAAATAATTGTAAGCATCCAGAGGATTGTAAATGGCTTATAAATGGAACATCTGAAAAAGTAAAAAAAACTGTGCAAAGAAGAAAATGGGGGGAGAGGGAGTGGGAGAAACAGAGAGAGAATATCATCAAAGTAATCACATGACAAGGAGCTGTATTAACTCCTTGTCTATGACAATTTATTTCACCACTGTAATAGCAAAGAAAAATGAAACATTAGTTCCCAAATCTCAGAGGTGACCAATTATAAAACTGAACTTGCCACTAAAGACTGACTGAAGAACCGACATCACCATTTTTGGATGATGCTCCATTGATTGCCCACTGCAGGGTTGGGACAAGTGAGTGGTGTTTTTGAAGCAGAGGGACATACACAAGATCACCTTCCTAGTCATAAAGTTAAAGCAGAATACTTGGGCTGGAAACCAAACTCAGGGGAAACAACCCAGGAGGCCAGGAGAGCTTAATTCAGTTACACTTCTCCATTTTAGTGAGACACCAGAGAGCAGATGCCTAGAGATTAACCACACACTTACATAGGAGACATGCATGAGCCTGGAGGTTGAACAAAATAGGAGTCAGAAAGACAATAGAAAGAGGTTAAAGTAGTTTTGTTTGTTCATTTGTTTATCCACTATCTGTGCTATGCTGTGGGGGAATTGAGCTAAAATACTTACAGGTTCCCCATTTCCATTTTTTTCTAGATTGACCTGAGTTTCTGGGCAGTGGCACCTGTCTGGGCAGAGTGCCGCAAGTGCTCCCCGCTTGTCCCTTCTCTCCCCCCAACCCCTGAGTGCTATCTCCCACTTTGGAAAATCAAGAGTAGTTGTGTCTTGGTGATCATCTCAGGTGCCCGATATCTTCCTAGTATGCTCATCACAGCATCTCTACGATGTCTCAAGTCTAAGTGATGCCACTTTTTACTCGAGGTCAAGACACTAGAAGGAAAGTAAAGAAAGGGGGTAGTTTTGTATGTTCATCTGTTTATGTACAATCTCTGCTATACTATGGAAAAATATAGGTGAAATCTATACATGTTTTCTATTTTTGAGAAATTGGGGCTGTCAGTAAAATGTAATAATCAGATAGATTTATGACAGTAAAATCAAATGACCAAGGCATGGTGGATAGAGTGGGAGATAGGATGGAAGTTTGCAGTGGCATAGAGAGGGGACTAAAGGTAACATCTCCTGTCCTGTGCACAAAACCTTGCACAGTAGGTCAATGACGCTGGGTGGGGCATCCCTGAAGTCATAGGGCTGTGTGCTTGAGAACTGGCTTCCAAGCATAAAGAAGAGGTAGGTGTCTAAGGACAGGTATTCCTTCAGAGGTGGCACATTGTTTAAGGCAGACGGTAGGATCAGCATAATTGGTTTCCAACTGTGGCTTTATGTTTATTTTTGAAAGCTCTTGTGACAGTCCTAGTTTTGCAGTGTCCTCGGCTTTAAAATGTCAATGGTTATTAGTTAACCCATCTATAAGTACATGGCAATTACTTAACATAGGCAAAGCACTGTGAGTGACTCCCGGCACTGGGTAAGCAATCTAAAACCTGCTAAGTTACTGTTAGTTTTCACAGATCAAGTAGCAAGTAACACTCACTGGAAATGCTTGGGACCAGAAAGGCTGTAGATTTCAGCTTTTCCAATCTGTGGATCAAATAAAAACAATCTTGTTTTCCATTTTGTGTGCAGGTGTGGTCATGTCACAGAGGTTAGTATCCATGTGGTGACCAGAGGACAACCTTGGGGACTCCGTGAGTCCTGGGGAACAGAACCCAGATGGTCAGGCTTGATGGCAAGTGCCTTTACATGCTTTAGACATCTTACTGGCCAAACTTTTGGCATAATTTATATGGACTTTTCTGGTTGAGTTTTCCAAATCTCAACAATTGAAACCCCATGTCTTGAGTATCTCATATGATACTCAAGAAGCATCAGATTTTTGTACCATCTTCACTTTAGGATTTGTGGTTTCTTCAGCTCATGCTTTCAAAGGCTATTCATTGAACTTTAGCTTGAGGTGCTCATTTAAACTTTAAGAATGACTTTAACTCTTATTCACCTTCATCTCTTCATCTTCAGGCATTCCCCTGCCTTAGTTCATTCCAGGCAAAGAGCAAAGAGAGAAGTTAAGACACAAGGAGACTAGAGGGCTCAGATGAGCTCCCATGACCTTCTCTGCAGGTACTGAGGAACATCTTTAAGCAAGGGTGCACTGGAGATGGAAGGAAGCCTAATGCAGACTTTCAAGTCTTCTTACTCCAGAGCTGTTGTATTTTTAAACATGCTTCTGCTTGGGAGCTACCCTCCAGCACCTCTGCTTTTCCTCATAAAGAAGAATAATTCTGTTCTGTCCTCTGTATCCCAGACTCCAAATGTTCTTTTCTTCTTTCTTTTTTTATTTTTCTTTTTTTAATGAAAGCAAAGCTCCCAGGCTACATCCCGTGCAACCCCAGCAATGCAAACCATCTTTTGTTCTTAGCTTTGGCAGCTCTGCCCCCTGTTTGTTCCCTTGCCTGTCTTGCGGGTCTCAGAGCTACTCTGCAGTCTGAGATTGCAGGAAGCTGGTGGACTCAAGCCACGGGCTTCTTTTATGAGCCAAACCTAGAGAAAGGAGCCTTTCACTGGCTCTAGCCTCACAGTCAGGTACTCCCTGGTGGGCTCCACACAAGGCTGGGAGGCTCTGGAGCTGCTCCCTGGAGTTCTCCTTTGTTTCTTCACAGGCCACATTCCTAGCCAGGGGCAGGTGAAATGGCAGCCCAAGTCCCCAGACCTTTGCGGCCACTGCAAGCTGGTTCCATGCTTACACTTTGGAAGTCTCTGGTTTGACCCAGTCCTCCCAAAAGCCAGGCTGAGTTCTTTATTAGTGAGCATGAAAAATGCTCCAATCATAGCACCAGATGGTACCCAGACCAATTTGGGTTGTCAGCTGTGGCCTACTGGTTTCCAAGGACTTTGTTTAACATGAGTGCTGTTTCCCTCAGTGCCCATTGAGTTCTAAGAGGTGATCTTGCTTAGATGATTTCGATGAGAAATAATATCTTCCTTCCCCCAGCACCACAGTCAGAACATCTTTCCAGCTTTATTAATCCACTCAACAAGCTTTTATTGAGTACCTGCTGTGTGCATGAGACATTTTAGTGTGTACCAAGGAGAGATTCATTTCTGCTTGAGAAATATTTGCTGAGAATCTACTAGATACGTGACAAGCACTATGAAAGATAATGGATGTGTGATATCATTGAGATGATACAGCGGCCTTTAAAGCACTTACGAAGAGCTGGAGAGATGGCTCAATGAGTAAAAGCACTGACTGCTCTTCTGAAGGTCCTGAGTTCAAATCCCAGCAACCACATGGTGGCTCACAACCATTTGTAATGAGTTCTGACGCCCTCTTCTGCTGTCTGGAGACAGTTACAGTGTACTTACATATAACAATAAATAAATCTTTAAAGCACTTACGGTTGTAGAGAGGAGGATGTGGTCATCACTCAGGAAGCATCAATGTGAGGTATGTGACCTTTCCCATGTCTGCTATTGGATGCCCAGATTTCTGTATTTCTCAGTCCTCCTAAAGAGTCAGTGTCATCAGTACATTGTCCCTGAGGGACACTAGCATATAGGAGTCCTGATCTGTTCCACTTTCTTCAAGGAACTTACATCTTTCGGGTAAAAGACATCAAACTATTTTTAGGAAAGGGATTCCTATAAATGAATTGATCAACCATGAGTAAGTAGGTATGAGCATTCAGAAATTTAATATAGGACTTGAGAACAGAGAGGGAGAGAATAAAGAAGACCATTTTAGTCTGGGGGAAGAGTGTGAACAAACGTCAGAGATGAGTCTGTTGAGGTGTCGGAGGGGAAACTGAGTCCTCTGCTCTCTATTCCCAATGTGGAATGGCACCTAGTTCAGTGTGGCCAATGTGTGCTGAGTGCAAAAACCTGCAAGTAACCTGTAGATCCAATGGGTAACTGGAGGGAGATTCTTAGGGTACAGAGGGATACCCCAATCTAACCCATGAACAAAAGAGTGTCTCAATGGGAATAGCCAGACAGAAGGCATGTGTTTATTGAGGGCATGCTCAGCAGCCCTGTCACTCAGAGACTGTGTGGACTAGGAAGAAGGATACTCAAGGCCTCTCCCTCACTATTGCTAGGATAGGGAGGATTCTAGAAGATAATCATGCCATCATTTTTTTCCCTTTGAGAAAGCCCAAGCTTTCACATTTCTGTTGCTTCTCTCTTTCTCTCTCTCTGTGTCTCTTTCTGTCTCTGTCTCTCTCTGTCTCTGTCTGTCTCTGTCTCTCTCTCCCTCTCCATCTCTGTCTCTCTGTCTCTCTCCCTCTCTGTCTCTCAGCTAAGAGGTGCTTGTTTGCTCACTGGGATGAAGCAGAGGCTACTTGATACATGCAGGTCCTGGCATTTAACATCGCCATCGTCCAGTCCTCTCTTAATCCTCTGAAATGAGCTGTAATGATCTGAAGGGCAGCTAGAGAGGGCAGCTGTGGGTGGGGGAGGTTGGACTCATGGGAAGCAGACTTGGCATGTTCTTGTTGAGTCGCTGAAGGTTTGGGGTTTGTTGGTCCAGCCTTCTCAGACTTACATGTCGTACATTTATTTATTTATTTATTTATTTATTTATTTAGGTTTTTCAAGACAGGGTTTCTCTGTGTAGCCCTGGCTGTCCTGGAACTCACTCTGAAGACCAGGGTGGCCTCAAATGGAGAAATCCACCTGCCTCTGCCTCCCAAGTGCTGGGATTAAAGGTGTGTGCCACCACTTCCCGGCACATTTATTTTTCATATTTATTTTATATGGTCCCTCTCCCTCGCTAGCTAACAAATGCTTCCAGGTATGTTCACGAGTATGTCCGCAATGATTGTTCAAAATAGCAGACACTCAGGAATTTTCACTGAGTGATTGATTATGTGAATAACTGCCTTAGTTGCTGAGACCCAGTTGGATTTGATGTTAGAGTTGATGTAGTGTTAATGTGAATGTCTTATTCTCAGAGAGCACAGTCACCTTTGAAAGTCACTCTTTCCCTTTCAAGGTTGCTGGTACAACCATCCAAGACCAAGTTGGGGAGAGTGAATGGGTAGAGTGAATTGTTTTCTCTCATTTTGTGCCTGTTAGGGATCATTTTGGGGAGAGTTCTCATCTTCGGGGCCACTGTGCTAAGCAAATGAACCCCATTTATCAATCAAAAGTTCAGAGCCTACATTTGCTATGGCGTTCTCCCTTGCCTCCTTAGACTCCGTGAACTCAGCAAGGGCTTCAGAAGACTCTGGCAGATCCCTGGAGCCCACTAGCCACTCTGCGTAATGTTTCCCACCCAGTCACATCTAACTTCCCAGGACCTGGAGGGATGAGTTCCGCGCCACACTGAATACTCCCGCTGAGCGTCGGGCTCCAATTTGTGCACAGACTGGAAAACTGAACACTTTGACTGGGATTCAGGGCAGAGAGAGGGGCTCCTGCTGGCTGACCCCCTTTTCTCTCTTCCTACATGTACGTTTTGCTCCCTTAGCTCCTCAGTTGGAACAAGATGACAATTTGTTTGCTTTACAATTAACTCCTAAGTGAAACTTGGTGGAACTGGAGGCTTTGGGGACCCATGTTTCCCACCAGGTCCCTGCCCCACCCCCCTTTTTTCTCCTTCTGCTAAATATTGCTAACCTCCTGGGTTCCTAATGTGCTGGGTGATCTGGCCTCTGGGGGTCTATATGTAATCAATGACCTATTTTTTTAAAATAAACTTTGATGTGGCAATATGAGAACAGCTTGGTTATTTGTTTGTAGGGGAATACTATGGAGTGAGTGAGGACATCCGTGATAAAAACTGTACCATTTGATAACTGACACACCCAGAGAGGAACCATTTTGCCAAAATTTAATAATTTATTCCAAAATCTGTTCAGAATGATTCCCTAGTGTGCAAGATACAGAAAGCTGTTTGCCACACATGAATATCTGAGCCACTTCTTCCTCTGGAATTTGGAGCTAGTGACTTATTGTTAAGGGACAGTGAAAGCCAGCAGCTTTACAAAGGCGTCAAACAACGGGAAAATGGAAGGAGAGCGGTGGCTGCTGTAAAAAGTGCCAGGTCCAGACTCGTGTCTTCATGCTGCCTCTTGCCAGCAAGATAACTTTCTCCAAGTCCCATACTTCTATATTTTAATTAAATTATTTATTATCCAGTTTTACAACCCAAGATCAGCCCTCTCCTCTCCTCCCAGTTCCCCAGTCAAGAGAAGGGGAAGCCCCACTCTGGGTGTCAACCCCCACCAGCCAATGATCGGCTGGCTCTAAACTCCTTTCCGGTTCAAACTATTGAATGTGTTCTGGAGAGCTTCAGACTAAATAACTAGACAGTATAATAGTACGGTAGAAGAGAAGGGTGCCTAGCTATGAGTCAGCTTGTATGGATCTCAGTGTGCATTCAGAGGCCAGAGGAGGGTGTGGGACATTCTCTCTGTTTTGTTAGCTAGCTTGACTGGCCACCCAATCCCAGACATCCTCCATAAAATGTCGCAGTCATAGACAATGACCACACCTGGCCTTTTAGGTGAGAACACAATTCAGCTCTTCATGTGTGCATTTCACACTGTTACCCACTGAGCTATCTGACCAGCCTTTAAAACCACTAATGGAACTCAACCTCACTCCAAACTTTAAGGCAAAGTACCCAAATGCTGCCAGACTGACATATATATATATGTACACACACACACACACACACACACACACATATATATTTATATTTATATATATATATATATATATATATATATATATATATATTGCCAGGCAAAGTACCCAAATGCTGCCAGACTGACATATATATATATACATATACATATATATATATATATATATACATATATATATATATATATATATACACACACACACACACACACACACACACACACATATATATATATTGCCAGCTTTAGGTTTAATTTTATTTATCTCATTAACAAGGGCGCACAAAGACAACACGATCAGACCCTAGCTTTCTTCTTGGGCCTTCGCCTGTGAGAATGTCAATTACCAAAACCACCCGGCCCAAGAAAGGTAGGAAAGAGTGCTTCAGGTCTGGCTGGCTTAGAATAAGCTCTTGGTGGTGTGGACTCAAGGATGAGAGGCCAGTGCTCTGGGACACTGGATGTGTTCGTCTGGCTACGTCAGCACCGAGATTTCCTGTTTTCATTTAAATCCAAGGCTGCGGAGTAGATCCACAGAGCCTACTTGCCCCATCACCGGTCCCTAGAGTGGGGGTAGCGCGTCTGGTTCCCTTCAACCCACTGGGAAGGTTTGCCAGAGAAATCCTGAACGCATGGGAAACGCAGCCAAGCGGCGCCGCGTGTGGCAGAATCTGTTCCTATTTTTCTGCACAGTGGGGGTTTAAACTTTTTTGAGGGGGAGGCTTATGTCTACAGCCCAGCTCCCCCCTTCTCACAGAGCAGTTAGGCAGTGAGAGGCAAGTACTTGCAAGTACTTGGGTGGGTCAACCAAATTTCAGCCCGTATTGATTATATCGTTCAAAACCTTTTTTTTTTTTTTTTTTTTTTTTTTTTTTTTTTTTTTTCTTTTTTTGGCTTACACGTAGCATCATGAATACACAGCTGCAGGGGCTGTGCCAAGCAGCTCAGCCGGCTTGTACTCACTGCCATCAGTGGAAAACCGTTTTTCTTTTTTCCTGCTTGAGGTGTTATCATCGAGCACCATGTGGATGTTCCCTGGGCCAAGCTCGCCATCCCTCCAGCAGGTTCACAAAAGCTGCTGCTGTGGGGTGAGATCTGCCGGGAATGGGGTGGGGGTGGGGGAATCCCAGTGGGGACTGAAGAGGAAGGCAGAATGCTGTAACGCCTCCTCCACTGATCACTCAAAAGAATAGCTTAAGAAATAAGTGCTGTGTTCCTGTGTCCAGGCTGCGGACAGCACTTACATCCCAGAGCAAGCCAGTTTTGATTCCATTCATAAAAAATGTACTCAGGTCTCTGCCAGTGCTCTGAATGGGCTCAAGTATCCAACTTCCTCTGTTGTTCACTTGGGGATGATGACATACACAATAGATACATTAAAATCGTCAAATCGTCATTCATATCGTGACATAATTCAACAGTGATACCAGGAAAGAAGCGATGATATCACACACACACACACACACACACACACACACACACACTTTACACTGTCCATTGTTTGCTGTTGTGTAAAGAAAGCGTTTCTGGGTTGGAGAGATAGCTAACTGGGGGAGATGGTTGCTGTGCAAGCTGGAGCCCCCGGGAGCTATGATTCATGGTTGTATAAAAGCATCCTGTAACCTCAACCCTGGTGGGTAGAGGCAATTGGATCCTGGGAGCTAGTCTATCTAAGAGAAATGTTGAGTTTTGGGTTTAGTGAGAGAACTTTTTTCAAAAATAAGGTAGAGCAATGACCCAGGAAGGCATTGATCTCTGGTCACGGCAATCTTCATGCTGAGGCTCTGCCCCTTTCTTCCCCATTTGTGTCCTCTCAACTCCCAGACTCCAGAGCTGTGGTTCTCAAGCGGTGCGTTTCAACCCCTCTAAGGGGGTATTGGACAGCCCTTTCATGGGGGTCGCCTCAGGCCATTGGAAAACACAGATATTTGCATTAGGATTCATAATGGTGACAAATTACAGTTATCAGGTAGCAACAAAGTTGCATTGAAAGGGCACAGCATCAGGAAGGTTGGGAACCACTGATCTGACATCTTTTTCTCCCTGTACCTGTATGATCCTGTTTACACACACACAGAACTGCTGGCTCCTCCCCAGACAAGCCAACACCGGGATGCGTCTTTGTTATAGTTCATGTTTTCCCTCCACCAAGAATGCCTCCTGCTTTCCCTCAGGAAAGCACTCATCCTCCACGGCAAGGCCCCAACGTGGTTTTCTTTTGCTTTGGTCCTCCAGGAAAACATTTTTCTTTTGCTTAACCTCCAACAAAGCTGACATCCTGTGTCTACGAGTTCCCCTGGATTTGACTCCTAAGTTCGTAGCTCTTTGCATATTCCTGTCTCAGTCTTCCGTTGGGTTTTTCTCCCAGATATTAATTCGGTAGAAAGCCAAGACCACCCTGGAGCCCTCCTAGCAATTAGACCAACACTTGGCAAGTGACTGTTGATTTATTTGAAAAATGTTGATCTTCTAAAATTAAAAAGTATATAGAGACAGAATGAGAAAAAATTAAAAAATAACCCATAGATTACTTAAGAAGTAGAAACTCCTGACCATCCCTGTCCATTGTAACTCTGTGTTTATAGATGTGTACACACACACACACACACACACACACACACACACACACGCACACATGCACACACATATATGTGTGTATATTATGTATATATATATTTGTTTTTTAAATCAAAAGTGGCTCAAAATACACATTATATTTATTCCCTCAAGTTATCAATGAAGCAGTCATCTCTCCATGTTCATACGTAGAGACACATTTCATTCTTTATATAGTTTTAATTTTAAATTAATAAGGCATGAAAAGGGGCTTGGCAGTGGGAGAGGGTACTTTCTTAGAATGTGTGCTCCTGGGTGCACTGGGCTCAGTCCCAACACTTAAAAAATAAGTTGATACAATAGTCCAGAGTCCAAACTTGTCAAGATATCAGACTGGGAATAGCTCAAAGATGAGTCTGGAGTCTGGCCAGGGGAGATGGTAGACTTTAAATTTTGCAGAGGGGAGTAGAAATGGGTGAGTTTGCACCCCCCCCATGGAGGAAGTAAGGGGAAGGCATAAGTAGTGTGCTTGGACAAGCAAGTAGATGGCCTGTCTTAGAATGTTCCAGAAGGCAGAGAGCTAGAAGGTGCGACAGTACATGGATTGAAAGAAACACTTATGCTCGAGAATTTTGGATTCACCAGATGCTGACAGTGACAGCAGGGATGGACGGCGGGGTGACAATGACTCTGGTACACTGTCTGGTGGTGTTTTGGATGTACTGTGGATCCAGGAGGAAGAGATCAGTGGCTGGAGTCTCTGCTATTTCTCTATGGAAGGGAAAGAGAAGGGAATGCTTTTTTGTTGGACACCACTTGTATCCCTTCCATGACTACGTTGATGGCTCCTTCCACCAGCCGAATGAGAAGGTCACTGTCAGCCAAGACTTGTGACAACACAACAGAAGCTCAGGTCACTATGCGTGTGACCTGGTGCAAGTAGATTCCAATTTGAGGTCACATCTGGTTATTTGAAGCTATGATATTTTTTCCCCAATAGGAAGATCTGTGGAAAAGGGAGGGGTGACGGAGCTATTGGTAAGGGAGTGGCTGGGATGTGTGGCAAGTGTAACTAGGAGCCTGGAAAGGGAGACCAGGGTGGACTCTGGTTCTTGAGAGGTTCATGGTGGGAACTCACTGAACTCTGTCTTTGATAGTCTCCTATCAGCATTTTATCATTTGGTCTGATACTCGTGAGATCAATTTTGAATTTAGATTTATTGAGGAAATTTACTGAATATGTCAAAATATAGGTTCCAAAAATATTTCTTATGCTGCAAAGTATCCGGAAGTCTCTCTCTGTCTCTGTCTCTCTCTGTCTCTGTCTCTGTCTCTGTCTCTGTCTCTCTCTCTCTCTCTCTCTCTCTCTCTATATATATATATATATACACACACACACATATATATGTATATATGTATATAAATATATGTACACATATGTATGCAAATATATACATATATATGTATATGTATCTATCTATCTACTGAAACTTCCCATGACGCAGCAGTCCACTGGCGAGTGTGTTCAGTTAAAGACTTCCTCACAGTCACTGGAGTGAACCTGCCTGGACCAAAGGATGGTGGATACTCAGTGTGAAGAAGTACATGGGATCCTCCCCCCTTCCAGGCCATGCAAAGCCCAGGGGTTACCTCCGCTGAAACTTCTTTTGTTTGACTTCACCTGCATGTGGGACTCATGCCTCTAGAGGGCACTGTTTACTTTGAAATGAAGTTCTTAAGTTTCACTCGCCTTTCCCTCCGGGATCTATTGTTTTTGCTGTACAGTGGTACTACTTCTTTTTCTCTCGGAGGACTTTTCTTCCTTTTGTGCCTGTGCATTTGTGTGACTTGTGCGTGTTGTGTGTGTCCTTTAAAAGTGAATTCAATGCTTCTGAACATGACAGATAATTACTCTGACCAGAGCCTTTCATTGTCTAGGCATGTCTTTTGAAAGCTCTTCCTCCTCCTCTTCCCCCCATATTCTTCCACCACCCCTTAGTCTGACCCATGGTGCACCTCCCCCCAACCCCAATTATTTCAGTCTGGGGGTCACCGTCACAGCTCAGCCAGTGTGTCTCAATCCTGCCTCACAGCTGCCTGGCCTAGTCCAGCCGGGGGCTCCCACTCAGGGCAACTGAGCCTTGATTTATGACACCCCTTTCCGCTGGTCCTGGACTCTCCTGGGGCAAAACTGCTGATCGTGCCACATTTTCAAATTGGTTCTGCACTACAAACCAATGTCATGAGGGACATAATTTGGTCTTGAAGCCCATTTTCGACAGTGACCTCCCTCGTTCAGGGGCTGACCTCTGCTCTCTGGACATGAGGGATACCTGATTGTCCCTTTTTGAGGTTGAAAGAGGGGATATATGGGTGCTGCTTCTCTGTTGCCCCTGCCTGAGATGATCTGTCTGTCTGTCTGTCTGTCTCTCTCTTTCTCTCTCAAGTCGTTATGTGCAGTGATACACAGTACTGGGAGTTCTAGCACTTTGCACAAGGTACACCTGCACACTCTTCTTTCTGCTTGTCACAAAGGCCACGTTGCTTTTGCACACATGGGGAACAGGGAAATGGGTGTCAGTAACACATGGGGAACAGGGAAATGGGTGTCAGTAACTCGAGGGAAGAGACTGGTCCATGACGGACCAGGAGCATCCAGGAGCAAGGAGGGACACTTCTTGGTGAGGCAAAGGGGGCTTGTGTGGTGTCTCAAGGAGGGCACAGAGCACAGCCACCTTTCCAGGAGCGGGCCTCCTAGTTGGTAGGGTATCACCTGGGCACCGCATTGTGGAAGCAGCCAAATTAGTTTCTCTGACGTCTTGGATGCTACCCCACCCGCTCTCTTTCCATTCTTTCTCCTTCAGTGTTCTCCTTTTCTGGATGTCTTGGTTCATTCTATTGAGAAGTCCCATCAGCATATGATGTTGCTGTTTAGAAGGATCAAAAGATACTGGACAGGTGAACACTGGAGCTCATCCTATGACAGAAGTGATGGCAATAATGGAGGCTATCATCTAGCTGTTTTATTTATTTTTTGTTGTTGTTTTGTTTTTTTAAATTTCCTGCTCTGGGTACAACTTTTAATGCATTATCGCATTTGTTGATGAGGATAGTGTTGATAATATAATGACACTGTTTCATAAATATAAGAATTAATGAGCAGAGCAGCTATTTTTTCTACCTACAGAGTCATTAAGATGGCAGAACAATCCAATGTGAACTCTAGCCCCCCTCACCACATTTAACTATGCATATTTTAAAAATTGTGTGACTTATTGATTTTATATATACGTGTGCATTTATGCATTCAGCACTTTATATAGATTATTAAAATTCTTTACAATAGATCTGTCATGTATCTAACACTCCCATTATACGGACAAAGGTCTCGTCTGTATAATGTATAAAGTTCGTGAAGTGGTGGCTTTGAAAGCTCAAGGTCCTGACTTTGGTCCACTGAAACACAGGTTGAAAAAGGCCAGGGCATGATTGCTTAGTTCCAAGAGTCTATGGCCCAGGGAGAGGAAGACAGACAGATATTTCCCATTCCTATGGGAAGATTATGCCCCCTCCTAAAAGTAGATAACACTTGAGAAGGACAGCTGAGGCTGTCTTATGGCTTCCAAATGCACATGCATGCATGCACGTGCATGTGTGTGCAACTAATTAAGCACAGACATTAAACGGCTTTATGTGAATAAGCTAGGTGTCTTAGACTTCAGAGTTTAAGTTAGTTACACTTATTGCAGGGTCCTCAGAGGTGACAGCCATATCCTAGTCTATTTAGAGCCTAAACTGAACACATGGAGGAAAGCTACATTTATCCAAAAGCATTACTCTGTGATAGTAGACTGGCAGGAATAACAACGGGGAAGTTATACAAAATTAACATCTGGAGGATTTTTTTTTAATTTTTTGAGAAAAGATATGAGTCTGTAGCTTTTGATCACCTGACCTTCTATAGCACATTACCCCAAACTTATGGCAATCCTCCCGCCTCAGCCTCAAATACTGATGCTACAGGTATTAGCTACCACACTGGCTTTGGGAGGTGCTTTGGGAAGTATGTAATCATTTCTCTAGACCCCTGTCCACTCAGCAGTGCTCTGTGGGGGCAACATAGGGTACTAGAGAAAACACAGCACACAGAGCTGTGGTCCAGCCAGGCTCCTGTCACTTTCTATCTGTGGACAAGTTGATGGGCATTTTAACCACCGCTGAGCTTAGTTTTCTTATTTGTATAATAGAAATGCCGGCTCTGCCCGTCTCACAGGAGGTCTAAATAGTGAGGACAAGAAACATCCAAATAAGTCCCTCCTTTAAGCTGCTTTCACCATAACCACAGGAAAAGTCCTCCAACCTCTAAAGACCCAAAGACTGCGCCCTCGCCACCACTCTCCTTGTCTCCAACCCCCAGGAGGCTGCACAGAGAACACTGATCTCTCCTTTTTAGCTCTGGATCCCACCGCCCAGACTATCGACAGTAATCCTAAATGAATGCTTGGGTGAGTCGGCAAGGTCACACATGTAAGCAGAAGAGGGAGAGGCAAGCACTCACCCTCACCCGATCTAAGTCTGTTCCATCAGTACCCGGCTGAGGAGAACCAGGGAGTCAAGGAACAGTGCAATGTCGTGTCTTATTTTTCTTGCTGGGTTTCATTGGTCTGCCATGTCTGTGGCCGAGGCTGCAGTTTGATGAATGCATGAGTTGAGGAAGTATCTCTGCCTCGCGTTCTGAGGCCTAAAGTAATCCCTGTTTTTGGATTTTGGATATATATATATATATATATATATATATATATACACATACATATATGTGTATATATATATATATATATGCATGCATACACACACACACACACACACACATATACATATACATATATATATCTATATATATATATCTATATATATATATATCTTGATTTTGTGATTTGGTTAGTGAATGATGGATGCCTCACATAATAATGCTAATCTCAGATTTTTCTTGAATACGTTTGTCATTCTTGACCCAAATTAAAGTAAAAGAAAAACCAAGAAGTGGCACATGTAATGAGGTGATATGAATGCCAGGGAGGGGCAGCCATGTGTCCCCATGTCACACCATGCTGTCTTCTGGGAAATTCTCATATACTAACACATATGCTTCCTTTAAGAACTTAAGCTTGGCCGGGCGTGGTGGCGCATGCCTTTAATCCCAGCACTTGGGAGGCAAAGGCAGGCGGATTTCTGAGTTCGAGGCCAGCCTGGTCTACAAAGTGAGTTCCAGGACAGCCAGGGCTACACAGAGAAACCCTGTCTTGAAAAACCAAAAAACAAAACAAACAAAACAAAACAAACAAAAAACAAAAAAACAAAAACAAAAGAACTTAAGCTTGACTCTGTTTTCTTTCTTTTCCTTAAAACTCTTACTGCATTTGATGGTGTCTTTTTTTATGAAGTTTATCACATAACTGTTTCCACTTATAATATCTGGGACACATCCACTAGACAGTAATTTTTTGGGGGAAAATGGATATATTTTATAAATTTCTGTTTCTACATGTTCTTATTTCAAACACCGGAAATGTTCGCTTTCGGATATAAAACTGAATTGCTACTTTGCTAAATGGTCATACTATGAAACTGCCTTCCAAATAACTATGCTATTATGCACGGACCTAGGCTAGTCTCGATTTTGCTAGAGAAGCTCCATTTTGCAGTGGGCCACAGTCGATGGAGGTATTATGCATCTGTGGTCACGGTGCTGAGAAGAGACTCGACGTTCCAGTGTAAACTGGAACATGTATATCAATGCCACACCCCTAAAACAAAACGCTACAGCCAGCAGACTCAGAGAGCATCTTGGGAGAAATGGGAAGAATGAAAGAGCCAGGGGATGCGGAGGAGTACTGCGACACGCTGTCTCACGGACACGACATGGCAACTGCACTCCTCAACTCACAGCAGTTGTGGTTTCTGTCACAAGGCCGACACAATCTCGAGTCAGCCAAAATTCCAGCATAGATAGGGTCGATGGTCACTAGGCCAACCCCTTACTGAGGAGCCATTGGCAGCTGATAGTTTGAGGTGGAAGTTAATAGGATGGGAATCACTCTTTTTTTGGAAGATGTGGCCCCTGGTAGGATTCTCATGTCCCAGGGTATGGCCCCATATCATGCACATGTGGTCAGCAGATTTAGTGGGTTATCAAAGCAAAACCCATCACCACCACCACCATCACCACCACCCAGGGAATTGGGAGGAGATATACTGGGGACAGTTATGTCTGACACTCCTCTGGGTTAAGCAGTTGTCTTCCTAGGGTATTCAGCTATGCCCTTTTGCAAAAGGTTATCCCATCTGGGCTTGTTGATGGTTTACAACACATCCTTTCCATAGGAGAGCCAAGTCGGGTACAATATATTTTCCTGAGTGTCCAGCTGCTCCCTACCACATGGTGGCTCTTCAAATAGCTTTTGGAACTTCTAACGTATATAGAAACATGGAAAGCTTAGAGTAAGGTTCTAGTTAGGTGTCCACAGAGAAGCCTTCATCTGTGCTGAATAAGGCTTTTCAGGTATGGCTGGTCACGGCAGGAGTACCCACATTTTCTAACTCTTCACCTACGCTCTATAAGGAACAAACTTGTTAATTCTTCAGAGTGAACTATGGTGGAGCCATGTCTGAGTTGGTCATTGGGACTTTAGGAGAATGGGTAAGCGTTCCTTTTACCCCTACAAAGAAATTTTAGCATTTGTGCAAAATTCGGAGGAATATAGCACATACTATTTAACGAATGAAAGAGTAGGGCCGTAGCATCTCCATCAATTCTCTCTTCTCTCTGCTCCAGCACCCCAATTTTCCTCTTTATTAGTTGATATCCATTCACATGCAAGCATTCTTTAGCTCACGTCACCCCCAGTCAGAATGGCTAAGATTAAAAACTCAGAAGACATCAGGTGTTGGCAAGGATGTGGAGAAAGAGGAACACTCCTCCACTGCTGGTGGGACTGCAAGCTGGTACAACCACTCTGGAAATCAGTATGGCGGTTCCTCAGAAAACTAGACGTGATACTTCCAGAGGACCCAGCCATACCACTCCTGGGAATATACCCAGAAGATTCCCCAGCATGCAATAAGGATACATGCTTCACTATGTTCATAGCAGCCTTATTTATAATAGCCAGAAGCTGGAAAGAACCCAGATGTCCCTCAACAGAGGAATGGATACAAAAAATGTGGTATATATACACAATGGAGTACTATTCAGCCATTAGAAACAATGAATTCATGAAATTCTTAGAGAAATGGATGGAGCTGGAGAACGTCATACTAAGTGAGGTGACCCAGTCTCAAAAGAATACCCATGGTATACAGTCACTGATAAGTGGATATTAGCCTAGAAGCTTGGAACACCAAAGACATAAATCACATATCAAGTGATGTCTCACAAGAAGAAAGGAGTGGACACTGGTGCTAGAATGGACCAAAGCATCATTGTGGGGGAGTACAAGAACAGTAAGGTGGGAGGGGGTGGATGAGGAAGCAGGGGGAGGGAAAAGGACATGTGGGACCTTTGGGGGTGGGGAACCAGAAAAAGGGAAATGAATTGTAAATATAGAATATATCCAATAAAAAATTTAAAAAAAGAAAATAAAAATTAAAAAAAAACTGAAAAAAGAAAAAAAAAAAAAAAAAAAGATGTCCTCTTGACCTGCCGTCTTTCTCTAGTCAAAGTCTCCTGTTGCCGATGATACAAATATCAGAATTGTTATCTCTGTTACCAGTACAACCCATATTCCCAGCAGGCTTTTGCCTACACTTCTTTACCAAAGTTACTCAGAGAAACATACCCCAAACCACACCGTGAAGTTCAGTGTCATTCCTAGTCTTCCTCTGTCCTTTCCATTTGGCATGGTCCCTCACTGCCCTTGCTCAGTTTGGCTTCCTGAGTGCCACACACCTCACTTTCAGGTGTACTTGCTGGTTTGCTGGAGATTGTTCTGCCCCCTTCGCTGGTTTACTCTCTCATGTCTTTAAACTCTGGAGTAATCCACGGCAAATGCTCAGGCCTTCTTTATTAGGTCCTTTTCCACTTGATAAGTGTCAGCCTCCAGCCTCATGTTGCATATGCTAGAAAGCACTTAACTCTAAGTATAACCCTGAGCTCTGCTCAGTCTAGCTGCCTGGCCATCGTCATTCCATCTCTGTGCTGTAAGGCTCTCAGACTTTGGCTTCAGTTCTTGTTATCCCTTCCCACTTGTTTCCCCTCTATTCCTCCCAGTCTGATAAATGGCATTTTCTCATCTTCATTTGAGTGGTGTGTGTGTGTGTGTGTGTGTGTGTGTGTGTGTGTGTGTGTGTTGTTGTTGTTGTTGTTGCTTATGGTACATACATGAGAGTATCCAAATGCATGTGCCTGTGTTCCTACATGGAGAGGCCAAAGCAGGATGTCAGATGTCTTTCCCAATTGTTCTTTGCAGGACTCGTCTGGAGATAGAGTTTCTCACTGAATCAGAAACTCAGCAATTCAGCGAGGCCTGCTGACTAGCAAACTCTAGGAATCTGTCTGACTTTACTCCCCAGTGTCAGGTGACAGGCACACGAAGCCATGCTGGGCTTTTTACATGACTGCTGGGAGATTCAAACTCAGATCTTCTTTTCCTCTGAATTATCCTCCTAGGCTCCATTTCTATATTTTTTTCACGAATTAAAAACTCCGGTCCCCATCCTTAAATTATGTCATATTCATAATTATTTTATATTCTCTAACTCATTAGCCAATTAACTATTCAATTGTATCTGAACTGTTCCTTCAAAATGCACCCTGGCTCTGGTCATTTCTTTCCACCCCCCTTTGTCTCTGTGCTGTTTTAAAGCAGCAGACACATACACCTCATTGCTTTCATCCTCTGTGCTCCCTATAGTGGAGTCTTCAGCTAATCATCAAAATGAATCCTTTGAAAACATCAAGTAAATCTATAATTCTCAGCCAGTGATGGCAGAGAAAATAGACTCTCTGAAACTCATCAGTTACTGAGCTGGAATCTCCAGGAAGAGGATATGGAAAGAGGTAGTTCCAGTGCCAAAGTCTGTGGGGGTTTGGTTGAAGGGTGAGGTACCATAGGCACTGACCTTAGGCAGAACTGTGCTTCTAAAGGAGAAGTAGACTCCTGATCCCACTGTCTGAGCTTGGGATTTCTGTCAGAATGTAGGTTTTGTTGGGAGGCAGGCAGTTCCCAACCTGGAAAAGCATGTGGTTGAAATTATAGAAGAGAGACAAAAATCTTGAAGAAAGCTACTGAATGGAAGGCTGGAACGATTCTTGTGGGGATGGGGAGCCCCTGTGTGTACCCACAGTTATGTTGGTTCTCATTTGTCAGAGTAAATACTCGCCTGGCCACATGGTTAGAATGCTCTGACAAAATATGCCAGATGTTACCAATAAAGAGAGCCCTTCTTTTTACATACCGTTATTGGTGTAATATTTTGTCTGTTTGTAGCTCTTATGGAGGCATTGTTGACAGTTTGATGGACTAAGAACTCACTCCGGGTCTGATTGCATCTCAGTCACCAAAACCCCAAACTGAAAGGAGGGGAAGAGCTAGCTATCTGTCTTGACTGAAAAATGTAATAATAGCAGCTCAGCTAGGATACCCAAGTAAAAAATGGATTCACATGGGAATAGTCCCAGAGGCTGCTATATAAGTCCTAGTAGTTGGCTTCCAGAATCAGAGGATACGAGAGGTAGATTATGTGTTCTCTGCTGAAGATTAACTACAACGAGAAAAGATGAGGAGAGCAGAGGGAAAACTGATGTTAACTAGCAATGTGGAATATACACAAATCCATCTGTAAGGATGTGATCCTTTGTACGTGTTCACAGCCATCTCGGTAATAATGATAAAATATAGGAACTACCATTTCTTTAATGAATACTTTTGCTAGATACTCATGTCTATAATATTATAAATAGTGTACATAAAAGATATATGTCCATATATTATTCTACATTATATATGAAACACATTTTATAGGTAGAGGGATGTATAATGGATGGATAGATAGCTACATGGATGATAGGGTTTTTTTCATTAACCCACAAGACAGACAACAATACCCCCTTTCATTTGCTCTACAGAACTCCATGATCTTCTTTCCCCATCTCTCTCCCTTTGCTTTCCTTTCTCCTCTTTAGGTATTCTAAGTCACTAATCTGTATGATCTATAGGATATTTGCTTGGGAGAGTGGAGGGGCAAGGCTAAATGCCAGAGCATACTTTGGTCACTGCTATGGAGATATTATTATTATTATTATTATTATTATTATTATTATTAATTATTATTATTATCCTGAGGATAGATATTAGGAACTTGAAGCCTTGAGAGTCTTTTCTCCTCTGCAGATTGAATTTGGCATGGAATGGTTGCAAAACTGAAGTTAGAAACAAAATTCCCAAACAAGAACAAAGACTTCTTTCTATTGGCATGTATCCATTCTGTAGAATAGTGTGTTTCATAAGGACATTTTCATACAAGTATATACTGTATTCTGGTCACACCCCTTTTCCTTCTCTCTTCTCTCTCCTTCCCATTATTCCCCTTTGTTCCTCAAGATACCCTCTCATCTACCAACACTCTTATGTATATCCATGTGAAATACTCATTCTACTAACGTCATAATCTGCGATGGTAAAAGTCCTTTCCAGAGAAGTGAAGTATGTAAGGGGTGACAGGTTATCCTCTGAAGATGAAATTGTCTTTATTTTGTAAGTGGGAACTGAGTTTCAGAATAGTTAGATTAGAAGGCAAAAGAGTAACCAGGGAGACATGTATACAATTCAGGTCTGCTTTTATAAATACTTTCTTGAGCTTCTATTTGTAACCTACAACTCACACATCTTAAAAACAATCCAAATGAATGACTGTCTTAGTCAGGGTTTCTATTCCTGCACAAACATCATGACCAAGAAGCAAGTTGGGGAGGAAAGGGTTTATTGAGCTTACACTTCCACACAGCTGTTCATTACCAAAGGAAGTCAGGACTGGAACTCAAGCAGGTCAGGAAGCAGGAGCTGATGCAGAGGCCATGGAGGGATGTTACTTACTGGCTTGCTTCCCCTGGCTTGCTCAGCCTGCTCTCTTATAGAACCCAAGAATACCAGCCCAGAGATGGCACCACCCACAAGGGGCCCTCCTTCACTTGATCGCTAATTGAGAAAATGCCCCACAGCTGGATCTCATAGAGGCACTTCCCCAAGTGAAGCTCCTTTTCCTATGATAACTCCAGCCTGTGTCAAGTTGACACACCAAACTAGCCAGTACAATGACCCAGCTTTGATTCCCTTGCTTTGAACCAGCCTGCAGACCCCAGCTGCTAAAAACTATGTTGGAGGTGGGAAAGGCAGCCCCGTGTAATATGTAGCACAAGAACCCACAATTCATTCTATAATGAGATAAGAACCTGGCTTGAAAACTGAATAAGTGATCGAAACAACTCTTTCCACATGGAGCTGGATTCATGTTTCCATACAGAGGCTCCATTTTCCATTCCTGGTACTTTGCCCGACCCCAGGTTTTTATATGGGCAGGCCATAGCTAGAGAGGGAGCTGATCTTATTCTGGCTTTGGGACTTGCACATGGGGCTTGGTCCATGTCCTTTTCTCTGGGGCAATGGGTAGTGTTCACTACATTAGAAATCTTCTCATATCATCTTCTCCCATTCTTCACTATCTCCACATCCTTCTTACTTTTTATGAATGATGCAAATACCAGGACAAGTATGCCATACTCCACTCTCCTTTTTATTCCATAACTAACACTCACTATGACTGAACAGAAAGTGACCATTGCTCCATGAAGTGGGGAGCATAAAGTAGGGTGAGAATGAAACTTTTGGAGTCCCAGTTGAATTCCTTTAAGCCTAAACTGCGGATATTATTTCATTTTTATTAGAATTAGACCTTGTTCCTTTTATTGGAGGTTCCTCTTCATTCCTCATATGTAGTTGCTTTTAAGTGAATTGCCCTGACAAAGACACAGGATAGATCAGGTAGTATCTGGCCAGCTATTTGTATAGCTAACAGCAGGCACAAAGGTACAACTCACCGGTGACTAGAGGAGTAGACATGCCTCATTGATGTACCAGTATGACGACAGAAGGAAAATGTCAAGTTACAACACATATCAGGAGGCCACAGAGTTGTTAAAGACAGAGGAAGAACAAATGATTTTGGTTCTCTTTAAATTAAGAAATTAGAGAATAGACTTATTCTCCACCATGGGAAGTGTCCCATTGGCAGGAATATCCCAAGGAGCTTCAGAGATTAGAAAGTCAAAATATCCTCGACTTCTAAGGTAGCAATGATTTGACCCACACATCTTTATAGTTGAACAACCATAATTTTTTGAGTATTACATTAATGGCTTCACAGTAGCAATGACAGGCTGCCATCTTCACAGGCTGGTCCTTCCTCTCCAAACTCAACTTTAAGACAAAAAAAGTTTAAAACTAGGCCCATAGCACATAACCTACTTGCAAATTAAAAGTTAGAATTTTGTTTCTTGCCAAGTTAGAAAATAGTTCAGATATTATTAAGGTACTGTCCTTGAAATTTGCTAGGAAATACTTTAACTACTGATCCTGTTGTAATCTTTGCTCCAGGTAAGTAAAACCTTGTCAGAAGCCATCTAGGAAAAGTTAAAGAAATGCAAGTGACTTTTCTTGAGAAGGCCTACCATTTTGCATGGCCTGAGATGGGTAAGCTATGAAACAAGGTCCTAAGAGACTTCATCCCAGGATTGCTTCTTGCTGCTAATATGTCTTTTCCTATCACTATTAGATAGCCTAATGATTCCAGAGCAGATTTCTTCAGATTAATGTTTATATGTACTCTCATATAGTAATGCTGTGTAGACATATTTCATAATTCCTAATAAAGATTTTATAAAATTCCTAAACTTAACCAAGTAAATTTGAGACCTCTAAAAGCTGCAAATAGGGTTCTATAAGCCTTCACGTGTCACAGGCTAATTGCAATAGGATAAGAAAACAGGCTTGGAATAAATTTATGTTCAGTGAAAACATTCCTTCTAGGTTAGCTGTAAAACCATTATCTGGTAACTAAAGGTTGTAAACCAGGAATGGACAATTTGTTGGTATAAGAACAAAAAATAAAATATTGACTGATTTATCTATACAAGACTTTAAAATAATAAGACACTAGGCAGATGATTTGTCTATTGACAAACCCATTATTACTTGTGACATAAAAATTATTGCTTTAAACTTATAATGAACTTATGGATCTAGAAGATAGGTAACGAAAGTTTTGTCAGATACTAGTTTTAATGGAGAGACATGTAAAAACTTTTGCTGTAATTCTTTGTCATTTTATTTTTGTCTTGGATTTGTTATGAACTTATGGAATGTAACGATGCTTGGAAAACCATGCGATCAATTATCCTGAGAAAGTATAAAAACTAGGGATGATAATAACAGGAGGGTGCAGTTTTCTTCAGCTTCATCAAGTATCGTTGTCTCCTCTGTCTCTGTCTCTCTCCTCTCTCTATCTGTCCCTTCCTCCTTCTCTTCTCTTCTCTTCTCTTCTCTTCTCTTCTCTTCTCTTCTCTTCTCTTCTCTTCTCTTCTCTTCTCTTCTCTTCTCTTCTCTTCTCTTCTCCTCTCCTCTCCTCTCCTCTCCTCTCCTCTCCTCTCCTCTCCTCTCCTCTCCTCTCCTCTCCTCTCCTCTCTTCTCTTCTCTTCTCTTCTCTTCTCTTCTCTTCTCTTCTCTTCTCTTCTCTTCTCCCACAGACCCCCAAGTCTCTTACCTGGCCAGTAGGAGGCCAGAGTCAGAGAGAAAAAGTAATCAAGTCTTAATCATCTGTTGCTAATAGCAGGGAGCTAATTACCAGAAGCCAGAGTCTTTGGAACTTAGAATAGCAAAGAGTTATAGACAGAAGAATTGCCAAAGATAAAACAGCTTTGGTCCTGATCGATCGATTGATTAATCCATCAATCGATTGCTTACTCCATACCCCTTAACTCCTTTTCTCAGGAAACCTTTAGATGCTGGGTTGAATGGACACTGGCAACACCTCTTCACAGGAATCAGACTTCAGTATGAGGTTGTTGGAATTTGAAAACAATATTGATAACAATGATGGTTTAGCAGTACTTTAGCTTCCAGATCATAACTCTGTGACAACTTGATCTAATCTCTTCATTCACACATGCCTTTCTGTGCTAAGCAACCACTCCCAGCAATGATACTTATCTGTGGATAGAAGCATTTGGTAGCAGTGAATGGAAAGGGGACTGAGCCATGTGTTAATGGGTTGTGGGTAATACGGTATGTTTGGGCCTTTATAACAAAGTGCTGGTCTGCAGGCTGGGAGTTCAAGATCATGGTGTTGACAGATTTTCTGAGATCTCACTTTCTAGAGCACAAATGGCCACCTTCCTGCGGTAATGGTACATAGGAAGGGAATAAACTGTGCTCCAGTCTCCCTCCCGTTCTTAGAAGGGCACTCGTTTTGTCAAAGGAACTTCAGGTTCAAGAGCAGTTCTACAGACTTGAGATTAGGCGCTGCCTCATCTCTCTTCTAAGGCTCAAAGCCTCCTCCTTCTAATGTTGTCACATTGGGTTTAGGAATTCAATATATGATTCTTTTTAAAAAAGAAACACTCCATCTGTAGCAGCAGGCTGTACAAAGAAGACAACAAGAAAATTAAAATGTCACATGAGGTCTCATCGTTCACAGTGACATTTAATCTCCCTCCGGGAACCACACCATTTTTGTCTCTGTGTCTCTTACTTCTGGTTGTTACTGCAAAGTACTGGAATCCTTTTCAATCTACCAGCTTCCAGAGAAGAGTATTAAATGTTCACACAAGAATTTCCCCAAACTTGTAGAATATAGTGACTTCACTCTTTTGTAATATTCTATCCCTTACTAACTTTTCAAAATCTAGGAAGTCATTTCTTCAAAATGGGCTCTGTGCATTTACTCTAATACCCCAAGTTTCTTTAGCTAAATTAACTTTGGAGCTCCCTATTTCTGGAGCCTAGATCAACAAATGTGTGTCTTCTTCCCTGGTGTCCATACTGTGAATCCTACCAGCTCTAAGATTTCTTCCTGTGTATAGTTTAGTTCCAGTATGTTTCATTTTTTGGTTCTTTCTATTTTTATTACTTTTCTTTTCTGAAATGTTTATTTCTATTTTAATATCTTTGTTGTCCTTGTAACCCATTTTTTCCAGGAGCCTCTGGGGCTAATAGGCTTTTGAACTGTCCACAGAGGGTATCACAGGAGCATGGTCACTTCTCAGGGGCCCCATGCATTGTTGCCACAATCATTTCTGGCCACCTGCTCCTGTGGGCATGAAACAGCAATTGTGTGTACAGGTGAGTCACTGGGCTTATTATCTTCTTGGACAAAGAGGCCAAGGGCAGGCAAAGACTAAGGATGATGAAGTGCTACCCTTTAATGGAAGTGTGGTTTGGGGCTGAGACGAACTCAAAGTGATTTTTAAGTTTATGAAATGCTGTATGTGTAACTAGTCTTGTACATCTGGTCTAAATGAACCACAGACACCAACTAGAGGAACCACAGACAAATCCAAGACAAAGGACTCCCTGGGTTTCTATTCCCACAGATCACCTTTATTCCTATGGTGAACAGTAGACTAACATCTCCCTTACCCTGACTCCCAGACCCCAGTTATTCAGTCTCACACCAATCTTAGTGCTGGGATAAAGGATTTCACAGAATTGATTAAAGTCTTAGCTCACTGGATGTTGGGCAGGCCAAATGGTCCTGAATTAATGATACAAGCCCTTTAAAAGTAGACTCCTTCTGGCTGGTAGAAAAGGAAGAGAGGCTTGTGGGCTAAGAAGCATTTCACATGTAACTGCTGGCTTTCTTGGTAAGGTGGTCATGGAAAAGCAGGCCTATGGGCAGCCTCTAGTGACATAGTGATTCCTCTGTCATCATTCAATAAGGAAATAAGAGTTTGAGTTTAATGCAGTGAATTCTTCAGACAACCTGCATAAACCTGGAAAGACAGTCTTTCTCAGTACCTCTAGACAGCACATACCACAGGAACCTACCATACTTCCTACTTTTCCAGTCAACAAGAATCTCCCAGTTCTTACCTCCATAACTGAGAGGTAATCTGTTTGGTTTCAGACCCCAGGACTAGGAATGGAGGTGCATATTTTACATACGAAAGGAGACCTGACCTCAAGGTTCTTCCAGCATCCCTCAGTTCTTACCTGGCACACACACTCTGCCCACAACCCTGAACTTTCCAGCCCAGAGGCTGGGCTCCTCTTCACCCAGAGGCTCCTCCCTATATAATTTAGACATCTTAGTCTCCATCTCTCTCTTTCTTTCTCTTTCTCCTTCTCCCTTTTTTGCTTACACATTTTCTTTCTTTTTCTTCACTCCCCTGTCTCTCTCTTCCTATGGTGACTTCCTGGCCTCCTTCCTTGGGGCCAGTGAATTTGCTGTTAACATGATCTAATCTGACTTGAATTAGTTCATTTTACTAGCAGAGAAATAACATCTTGGTAAGGTAAGTGTTTTTTGTTTGTGTGTTCGTTTTGTTTTTTTTGTTTTTTCGAGACAGGGTTTCTCTGTGTAGCCCTGGCTGTCCTGGAACTCACTTTGTAGACCAGGCTGGCCTTGAACTCAGAAATCCGCCTGCCTCTGCCTCCCAAGTGCTGAGATTACAGGCGTGCGCCACCACGCCCGGCAGTAAGTGGGGTTTTAAGTTACCAAGTTTGTCATAGTTTCCTACTCAGTCCCATTCCTCACACAGAGTGAGAGTAGAAGAAATACAGAGGAGATCTGGGAGGAATAATGCATAGCAAAGCTACACCAGGCCTTGGCTGGGTGCTGGTGACTTTTCTTGCTGCTCTAAAGCCATGACCAAGGGAGTTTAGAGAAGGAAGAGCTCCTTCAGGGCAGCAGGAACAGCTGAGAGCTTACACCCAAGAACCACAGACAGGAAGCAGAAGCTGTAAACTAGAAATATTTGAAATGGTAGGATCTTTAAGCTCTCAAAGTTCACCCCCTCATGACTTAAGTCTTCTGGAAAGGTCATACCTTCTAAGTGTCCCCAAATAGTACAACTAACTGGGGACCAAGTTCTCAATTGCCAGAGCTTATGGGGGACATTCTCACTCAAACCGCCACATCCGTTGTGATGGGGATGAACTTTTATGTCTCTGGGTCCTTACCCCCTACTAAGCCAATCCTTCTCTAAGTTGCCTTAGCCACGATTTTATCATAGCAATCTGACAGACAGTTTTGGTGTTTCCTACCTTGGAGAGAACCCTGAAGAACCTGAGGAAGCATTGCCTGGGAAGACCTGACCACAATGTTGGTCTTTCTCCCATTTGTAAAATCCAGAGATGGTTATTGTCATTTTTTTTTCTGCTGTGATAAACTAGTCTGACCAAATGCAATGCAGGGAAGAAAGGGTTAATTTTGTCTTCTGCATCCAGAAGGATGTCATCTGTAGTGACAAGGAAGGCATGACAACAGGAGCAGGAAGATGGATAATTACAGTTTCACCTACACAAATGAACCAGAGAAGGTAAACAGACAGTAGGACCAGACTATTAACTTTCAAGGTCCATCCACAGTTCTATGGGCTCCACTTTCCAGAGGTTCCACAGCCTCCCAAAATATTATCATCAACTGGGGACCAAGTGTCCTTCAGGGCCATTTCTCATTCAGACCACAAGTTATGAGACTCTAAGCGACACAGGGGTAATTCATGAGGTCATTGATACAGCAGAGTTTTAAGAGTGCACATTGGTGATGCAGTGGTTGTGCCTTTACATTTAAGTGAACCTAGAAGATGAAAAGGAACATTTACAGATACATAAGGGGATGAGGGAACAATTCTGGTCTTTCCCTGGGAAACTTGTCCCATTCCAAATATATTACCAACGTTTCCATATATCTGGTGCAATACAAAGAAGTTATGGGAAATGGTTAACCCCCCCCAAAAAAAAAAATCAGTGGTTAGAAAGGATGTCCTTTATATCCTCTCTCTCTCTCTCTCTCTCTCTCTCTCTCTCTCTCTCTCTCTCCATTTTCTAAAAATTGTCACTGTAAAGTGAACTAATGTCTTCAGCTGTTATTATCCATCTACTTCTCATTCATTTGTCCATTTTTCTGTTCATTAATATACAAAGTAGGTATTTAGTTTCAATGATACCAGATATTTAAGGAAGTACAATTTTACTTGAAAGTATCTGGCTTGACTCTGAGAAATTCATTTCTAAGATCTGTTTTGTAGGGCTGATCATTTTTAATTTTTGAAAACATTTCTAAGGTTGTTGGGGAAAATGTAGGATCTGAAGGCCTCATGTTAAAAACACATGCCTGTCCTGGAAAGAAGAGCTACCTTCTAACTGCTGTGTTTGGTCATCTATAGTCTCTGCTCAAGTCTATTCTGGTTCAGATCTAGGAGTCTTATTTCTTTCTGGTTGTAGGTATCAATCTATGTGATACTATGAGATATCTTTCACCAAAAGTTTCCTTGAGCAGAATCCTAGGCCTGACAACCACATCTTAGTTATATTCAACTGAGTTTACCATTGCGGTAAAGTGGAGAGAAAAGGGAAAACCCCACTTTTCTTTGCTACTTTGTATGTGGTACTCTGTCAGAAAAAGAATCAATGATGACTGTGCTTTTCTGACAGAGGGTGAAGAGGATTGTAGCCATTGAGGGATACCAGCACCTGTAACAGAGGGCCGGTCACACCCAAATAATTCATTCACTTGAAGAAATTCGGATGGCCGAGAAACACCTTAAGAGATGTTCAACATCATTAGTCATCAGAGAAATGCAAATCAAAACAACCCTGAGATTCCACCTCACACCAGTCAGAATGGCTAAGATTAAAAACTCAAGAGACAAAAAGTGCTGGCAAGGATGTGGAGAAAGAGGAACACTCCTCCACTGTTGGTGGGATTGCAAAATGGTAAAACCACTCTGGAAATCAGTGTGGCGGTTCCTCAGAAAATTGGGCATGTCCCTTCCAGAGGACCCTGGCATACCACTCCTGGGCATATACCCAGAGGATTCCCCTGCATACAATAAAGACACATGCTCTACTATGTTTATATAGCAGCCTTGTTTATAATAGCTAGAAATTGGAAGGAGCCCAAATATCCCTCAAAGGAGGAATGGATACAGAAAATGTGGTATATTTATACAATGGAATACTACTCAGCAATTAAAAATAATGAATTCATGCAATTTGTAGGTAAATGGTTAGACCTGGAAAATATCATCCTGAGTGAGCTAACCCAGTCACAAAAGAATACACATGAAATGCAATCACTGATAAGTGGATATTAATGAGCCCAGAAGCCCTAAATACTCAAGGCACAATTAGCAAGTCAAATAATTCCCAAGAAGAAAGGAGAGGACCCTGGGCCTGTAAAGATTGGATCCAGTTTTGTAGAGAAACCGTGGGGGGGGGAGGGGGAATGATTGGGGAATAGTTGGGGGGAGAGGAATTATGGGACATAGGGAGGGGGGAACTGGGAAAGGGGAAAGCCTTTGGAATGTAAACATAGAATATAGAAAATAAAAATTTTAAAAAAAGCAGGAAAGAAAAGACTGAGCTAGTAGTATACATACTGTCAAGGCAAGCATCAAGGCAGGGATTTGACAAAGTTTTAAGGGACCTAACTCCCCAGTGTTATCAAAGAAGTGGTTGAAAGTCAGGGGAGCAGAATGGATGGCAGATGTAGTCAATTATAAGCTGCCAACAAAGTCTCTCAATGAAGGAGGAAGCCATTGCCGTGGATTTTGGAGCTTCTGGAGGAGACTAGGGGTTTTGGTCCAGGACACAAAGTGGCAGAGACGATGAAGGGACATGTGTCTGAACTCAGATCACTTTGCATTTATTGGGAGACTCCTTTAAGCCTTTATACAACAAATGACTGTTGTGTGGCCCACATCCTTAGATGGATTTCAGCCTAGAAGAGCAGCGAGTTTGTAAGGCCCAGTTCAGATTTTGATGCATACTAGAACAAAGTGCCAGGTCTTGCATACTAGAACAAATTGTCAGGTCTTGCTAAGAACTATGAGGCAAAGATGTGTGTTTCCTGGAAAGGCACAGAATCTGGGTTGACAGTAAATCTGGAATAACTCTTCTCTCAGAATGACTAACACTTTGACCAAATCTATATGTTCATTTGTTTTGTGTGTGCACATGCATGTGAGCGTATATGTGGAGGCTGAAACTGACTTTGGTCATCCTCATCAGCCAGTCTCTACCTTAGCTTTTGAGACAAAGGTCTCTCATTGCACTCAGAGCCCCCTGGCTAGTGTAGCTAGCCTGGAAGTTTCTTATTTCTCCATCTCTAGGACTATAGCCTGTGCATCTGCTGTGCCTGGGTTTTATTTTTCATTTTTATGTGGGTACTAGAGATTAAAGTCTGGTTCCCACACTTGTGCAACAATTACTTTTCCAATTTATCAATCACCTCAATTTTGAAATCTATTTAGAAAGACCAAGACCTGAAAATACAGAATACACTGACTGCCAAAATAGATGCCTACCCTTCTAGCAGCTCCTCTCAGGGCTTCTGCCACACTTGTGGACATCCTCATTTATTTTGTGGGCACATACAATCTGTCAGTCAGTGTTCAAAGGCCTACTGTGTGCTGAGAACAGAATGGGAACAGAGGGGAGAGGGCAATGAACAAAGACCGGGTGTCTGACCTCAAGGACGTTGCAGTTAGAAGAGGTTGAAACCCAGAGAGACAGCCATGGAAACTAGAGGCCAGTAAGCTGAGAAGATATCATGACTGTTAATGTGGTTTAAAATGTGCCATGTCTATTATAAATAAGGCTGCTATGAACATAGTGGAGCATGTATCCTTATTGCATGCTGGGGAATCTTCTGGGTATATGCCCAGGAGTGGTATGGCTGGGTCCTCCAGAAGTATCATGTCCACTTTTCTGAGGAACCGCCAGACTGATTTCCAGAGTGGTTGTACCAGCTTGCAGTCCCACCAGCAGTGGAGGAGTGTTCCTCTTTCTCCACATCCTCTCCAACACCTGATGTCTTCTGAGTTTTTGATCTTAGCCATTCTGACTGGTGTGAGGTGAAAGAAACCTCAGGGTTGTTTTGATTTGCATTTCTCTAATGACTAATGATGTTGAACATTTTTCAAGGTGTTTCTCAGCCATCCAAATTTCTTCAGGTGAAAAGTCTTTGTAGCCAGAAGCTGGAAAAAACCCAGATGTCCCTCAACGGAGGAATGGATACAAAAAAATGTAGTATATATACACAATGGAGTACTATTCAGCCATTAGAAACAATGAATTCATGAAATTCTTAGAGAAATGGATGGAGCTGGAGAACGTCATACTAAGTGAGGTAACCCAGTCTCAAAAGAATACCCATGGTATGCACTCACTGATAAGTGGATATTAGCCTAGAATCTTGGAACACCAAAGACACAATTTACGTACCAAATGATGTCTGACAAGAAGAAATGAGTGGACACTGGTGCTGGAAAGGATCAAAGCATCAGTGTAGGGGAATACAAGAACAGGGAAGAGGGAAGGGGTGGAAGAGGGAGCAGGGGGAGGGAAAAGGGCATGTGGGACCTTTGGGGGATGGGAACCAGAAAAAGGGAAATGAATTGTAAATATAGAATATATCCAATAAAAAATTTGAGAAACAAACAAAAAAAAGTGCCATGTCCTCCTTTATGGGTTCAGAGTTCAATGTCTTAGCTTTAAATGGAAAGACAGGAGAGGAGAGGACTGACAATAATCTGTTCTTCCACAGATCTGAAGCTAAGAGGGAATTAAAAATGTAAATGAGATCTTGGAGTCGTTCATCTCCAGCTGTGAACTGTGAGACTCCAGGAGATGATGTTGGGAAAGTGTCTCTTCTCTGCTGCACAGGCAAGTCCCAGCGACTCTGCCTCCAAAGCTAGGATGGTAGGGGTTAACCAGGTAGCTTCAGTGTGTTCAGCCTGGATAGTGACAATGTGGTCTAGTTTTCTAGACAGAGGTGGAACTTAGCATGTCAGTGGAGACCTGAGAATTGGATCAAGCAGAAATTGATGACTATCCAGACCCTTCATTAAACATTTTTTGACCAATGATTGGTAGGTATGGCAAGAACCTCTCTGATAAGGGAGAGGGGTGTCTGCAGGATGTGGAGCTCTGAATATGTATGGCCCCAATTTCTTTGTGTGGCTGATATCTGACTGGATATTTATTCTTTGAGATTATACATTCTGACTCAGAGGAACAAAGGACTGGTGAGAGCTGCTCTCTGGTGCTTAATAATTTGAAGGAATTTACATTTCAATGCAGCCCTGTGTTAGGTTTCCCACACAGCATCTTCCCCTATGTCCTACTTGCCTTTTCTGCCCTGCCCCTCCCCCCCCATTGCCTCCAATGTAAAGAGGAGTTGATTCTCTGGGTGAGAGCAGGCTGTAGGGAGAAGGGACGAAGTGGGGGAAATCATAGACACGGCATCAGAGGGAGGAGATTTATTGATATTCTACCTAGAATTTATTCCCTCAGAATCCTATTTATTTTATTTATGTTTATAAATCACATATTAGCAAGTACAATGAAATCTCCTAAAAACCCAGTGGGCTACTTGGCATTCTCTGTGATTGGAAAGAGGCAAAGGGGAGTAAAGGAGTGAATGAGTGGGAGGAGCTGGGGGACAGGGAGGTTGCAGTTTGGGGAGGAAACATCTTCCAGAGAATAGCAGGTGTCACTTGGCTTGCTTTGTGCAAGCAAGTGCCGTCCAGAAGATCTTCTCTGTCCTTCCCCCACTGCCTTCCTCCAGAGAATTCCTTGTCAGGTAATTAACCATCAACATTACAGAAAGTACTTGCCAGGCAGAAGTGTGAAAACACATTTACACCTCATGTAAATGGGATAGGTGATGTTTTTTTTCCTGTTTGAGTGACACCTGAGGAGCCACATAATGACAAAGATAAAATCATCTGTGGTTGGGATCCTGTTTTTGAAATGAGCCACCTTTCTCTTTTTATTCCTATGCCACAGAACAGAGGAACAGCCCAGAAGACATAGCAGCCCAGGCTAGCCCCTATACCCTAGAGTCCCATATAATAAGAGGGTTGTTTTTCTATGTATGTGAAATCAATAAGCTTGTAAGATGCTTCACTGTGTCCAGAGATGATGATTCTCTATGAAGCTTTAGTACAACAAGAACAGAGGTCAGAAGAACAGGAGTGGGGAGTCATTAATATTTCACGGAAGAGGCAGACATAGCAAGACTGGAGATGAAAGAGGGGCATGCTGGGTGTTAGACTAGGAAACTGCAAATGCAGGAAGGAGCAGAAGCCTCACCTTCTGCTGAACCTTCTACAAAGCTGATTAACTGGCAAAACTTCAATGACTGTGGAGAGGTTGGACCATTGCAGGTCCAGAATCTGATCACCAGACACCCTTATCCCCTCTACTAGCCATCCCTCTTCCACTTCAGAGTCTAACATTCTTGTGACCCTGTATAATATATGTGGAGACTGCGTGTGAAGACCAACTGGAAAAGCTAACCATGTCATCAGAGAGCATCTGAGGCCTATCGCAGAGATTTCCTGCTTTGCTTCAACCCACCTACCTGGTGTTTCTGCAACTTATTGGAAGGTGCCTTAATTTATGACGTTTTGTCCTGTTACTATAAAAACTTTCTCAAGCTGTTTTCATCTTGGAGCAAGGGATTTGGGGTAACTTGAATCTGTGATCCTGGGTCATGATTGTTCATATTTGGCTCTTTGGAGGTTGCATGCTGCATTATAAATACTTGGTAGATGAGGCTAGTTTATAGTCACATCATAAAGTGGTTTAGGAATAAAGGAAGTCAGTCCATGGATTAGATGGGCTGTGGGGAACAGGATAATGTGAGAATCACTTCTATGCTGACTCAGAGTACGGAGTCCCTTGACACCACAGAGAATTAACAATAGGGCAAGAGATTTCTACTTCCTAACTAAATCCTAACTAAAGGACCAGGAAGGGAATAAAAGATTATACTGATCTGGCTATACTGTGCTTAGTTTCAATGAGAGCCTTCTTGACAAAGGGTAGCTGTGCCTCTGGCAGAGGGGACAGAGCCTTCGAGACTCACCACTGGGGCTTTGAAGAGTGACTTCATGTGTAGCTTTAATCTTGACCTGTCACTCTTAGGGTGATGGTTTAAAAACATGTAAATCACCACTGTGGGGAGCAGGTACTTTGCACGGTAGTCAACTCTGAGGTGCGTCACTAGGTGTAGGAACCAACGAAAGGACGTGGGCCCTGTAAGCAATGTTGACGTTACAGAATTTTGGTGCAATTTGGACAGTATTTAGACATTGCAATGAGTTTTCTTTATGCTATTTTCCTTCTTTGCTTTGAAGTGCAGGTGTTTGTTATTGTTCAGGCATGAGAGACTGACATGCCAGGAGATTACCACACTGCAAGATCCTTTCTAGAAAGAGAAGGAGGTGTTATGTCACTGGTTTCTATGGAAAGGATTGGGCAAGCCAGACTTTGTAGGTTTGGGATTGGCTAGTATAAGTTGTGGGTGGAGGAGCTGTGCTATGTACTTAGGGTAGGAGAAATAGTGGCCAGGGTTATAAGAATTGAACAAAGGGCTTGGTGTGTTATGAGCTTTTGACTAGTTGGACTATATAAAAGTATGTGTTCCGCGATGGTCTCCAGTTCTGTAGAGATCACATATCTGTGAGGATAGGGTGCAACTTAGAATGTACTCACGCTTTATATTGGTCTAGCAGAGTATCAATAGTAGATTCTTTTCGAGGGTCCATGATACACTATCCCTGAGAATCTGGCTAGGTTTCCAGTAACAGGTTTGATTTCCTTTCCATTGAGTGGGTCTTCAGTCCAGTTAGACAGCTGTTGGCCGCCATGGACATGCGGATGCCCCTTACTGCCCCACTAGCATATCTTGCCATGTCGTTCACAAATGTTGCAACTAAGTAGGACTGTTTGATTGCTTTCCTCCCTCGGCAGCTTGCATAGTATCTTCTAGAGCTATGGAAGCTTGACCACAGAAAAGAGACTCTCAGGTCAGATCTCATTTGAATCCTCTGCATCCTGTGTCTTAAGTCTACCATATCTTCAGCAGTAGGAGCTCATCCTTAACCCCTAGGAGGCTACAGCTATAATCTATATTGTTTGGGGAGCCATGTGGAGCACCCTAGCCAACTATTCAAAAAGAAGTATCTTATGCCTGGTATTGGGATGTTTGTTAGTTCAGGGTTCTTGTGGGGAGCACTGTCTGCCCAAGTGAATTAACTTACTTTAAGATTTTGTATGTGTGTGTGTGTGTGTGTGTGTGTGTGTGTGTGTGTGAGAGAGAGAGAGAGAGAGAGAGAGAGAGAGAGAGAGAGAGAGAGAGAGAGATAATATGATTGATTCCTTGAGGCTTTAAACAACTATAGTCTTATTTGTACCTTGTCTTTCCTCTTTTTGTTTTGACTCCTGACTCCCTTTTCCCCATTTGGAGTTCATCACAGAAAATCACAACTGGATACAATGCAGAGTCAACAGACTAATATTTTTGTAGGTGTGCTTGCAGACAAGTCCTCTGCTGTATGCAAGAATGGATAATCTGTGAGGAGTGGTATTATCCCTCCAGAGCTCGCAAGGGCTCAGGTTTAAAGCAACAGAAACACAATATTTTTAGTGATCTTTCCTTCCTTCTTTCCTTCCTTCCTCTCTCTCTCTTTCTTTCCTTTCTTTCTCTCTCCTTCCTTCCTTTCTCTCTTTCCTTCCTTCCTTCCTTCCTTCCTTCCTTCCTTCCTTTCTTTCTTTCTTTCTTTCTATCTTTCTTTCTTTCTTTTGGTTGGATGCTTCCTGAACTGTCTCCTCAGAGACTAATGAAGCTCCCTTTCTAAGCCTATAAAGAGAGTTTCTATATGTGACTTCTTGATTTTTTTTTTTTTTTGAGACAGGATTTCTCAGTGTAACAGTCATGGCTGTCTTGGACTTGTTTGTAGATCAGGATGGCCTGGAACTCACTGAGGTCCACCCATCTGCCTCTGGAGTGCTTGGATTAAAGGCATGTGCCACCTTGCTCAGTGACTTTCTGATTCCTATCCACCCTTACTGGAATCTTTTTAGGAGACGTAAGATCTGATGGCTTAGCGAGTGGGATAATGGAGCGGCCTTGAATTCATCTCTAGCATTGATTCATATGTCTTATTGGTCCAGTCAAAGAATGATCCTGTAATTCATTATAAATTTGGGGTATGAAAAGTTCCTTTGGGGTCTGAAGAGATGGCTCATAGGTTCAGAGCACTTGCTGTCATTGTGGAAGACCTGAGTTCAGTTTCCAGCACCCACATCATGGCTCACAACTGTCAGTAACAACAGTTCTGGGGGATCTGGCACTCCTCTCTTGACCTGTATAAGTACTAGGCATTTCACAGAGCATAAAATATATGCACGCAGGCAAAACACTCAAATGCACAAAACAAAAACAAATTTATCTTAAGAAGTCAACTTGCATATTTTCACTGTTGAATATTGGACTCTCCTCCTTTTCCTTCTCCTTCCTGCGTCATGGACTGTTTTCCTCATTGCACACATGAGGTTTTCTCCCTTCCATGCATCAAACATAGAGTTCTGATTATCAGCCTGCGAGCAGATCTTAGATGGTATGTAAGAGAAAATTCATCTTAAAGTGGCTTAGGCAAAGTCATTGGACCAATTGTGTAATATGATACACTAAGAAGGGGATGTGGGGCTTCAGCTATATTCTGAGGACATAGCTTCTTTCTTCTGTGCCATATTCGGGTGTCATATGGGTCTTGGGTTGGCAGCCCAAGGAGCCGCAGAACACCCCAGCAGCTTCATGAGTTGCATTTAGACAACAGAAAAATAAGAGAGAGGGAAGAGCTACAGCTCCTAATTTGTAACTCTTCCAGTGACTCTTTGGCAAATAACTAAGTTTATTGCAATCATTCTCTCTGTCTCTGTCTCTGTCTCTGTCTCTGTCTCTGTCTCTGTCTCTGTCTCACTCTTGCTCTCTTTCTGTGTCTTTTGCCATCTCACCAATTTCAATTCCATTTCTCCTTCTGTACTTAACTTGGATGAAGCTTAGATCATTGATCTTTATATCTTTTTTTCTGATATGATACTACAAGCATTTAAAATCACACATTTCATTTTAAGTATGTCCCTGCCCTCAGGCATTTGTTTCTAAGCAGAGCTAGAGATCAAATGTGGAACCTCACACTTGCTAGGCCAGCACTCAACCACTGAATCACATACTCTGCACTCTTTAAAGTGAACCTTACATATCTGTGTGTACTTGTTTGCCGGAAAAATCTGTGCTTTCTACTTTGACGCACAGGTTATTTTGAGAATATTCCTTAACTTCTCACCACTGAAGACTAAACAAGGATAAACATATGTTTGTTTTCTTAGAGAGTACACTGTATTTTATTCAAGTGCTTTAAATATACATTGGGTTGCTTTTATGGTATGGCACTTGATTCTTTCAAAATAGTTCGTGTAGACTGAAAAAGCATGATGTACTCTTCAGATGTTGTGGAGTGACCTAACTAGATTAAGTTGCTGGTCCATGCTGTTCAGGTCTTGGCACCCTTCCTGAGTTTCTGTCTGTCTGTCTGGTCTGTTATTGAGAGAGTAACGTCTGGAGCTCTACTGACATCTGTGGCTTTGTCTGTCTTACCTTACTTCTGCCATCATGCATTCTGATGTCATGTTATTAATAACACTGAGGTTCAGAGTCATCTTTTGATGAGCTGGCTCATTTATTGCCATGAGCTGTTTCTATTTAGTGCAAGTAATACTTTCTGTGTTAAGTGTCTGCATGTCATTAAAACAACAACCGAGACAATCTTACGATTCAACAGAACATACTTTTCAACCTTTCCATTTTATTTATCAGTGTACTTAAATTTAAATTAAAAATCTGATAAATAGCTCATAGTCATGTACAAGTTAACCTCTTAAAATCCAGTCTGAAGATCTCTGCCTTTTAATACAATGTTTGCTCTTTTACATTTAATACATCGATGTGGTTGGGTATAAGACCATTAGACTATTGTTTGTATTCTGTTTATTCCATTCTTTTGTTCTTTTATGTGTGATGTGTGTGTGTGTGTGTGTGTGTGTGTGTGTGTGCAGTATGCAGGTGCCCGGGGAGATGAAAAGAGATCATTAGAACCCTGGAGCTAGAGTGACAGGTGACCCAAGTACTAAGAACAGAACTTGCATCCTTAGCAAGAGCAACATATGCTCTGCACTCCTGAGGCGTCTCTCCAGCCCCACTAACCACACTTCTGTATTATACTTATTTTTATTTCTGGTTCTTGGGGGTAATTACAATGTGCATGAGTAACTTATCCTAGTGAACCCTGAATTAACATTATGCCTTTTTGTATGTAATAATCTCAGCATGTATATTCACACTCGATCCTATCCATCTTTGTAGTACTTCTGATATATGTTTTGTATGTTCGCTTGTCATAAATTGAATGATATATCTTTCTTACTTTTGAGTAACCAGCCAATTGCAATTTAAAGAAATAATTCCGACAGAATCACATCACTTTCCCATCTAAGGCCATCTCCTCTTATCTCCATTTAGCTTAATAGGACTTCCTTAAAAAATTGCTTGGTTGTGTGGATTTATGGTTGGTTAAGTAGTTTCTCAGCTTTTTCTTATTAGAAAAACCTCTATTTTGTCTCCAGTGTTGAAAGATACTTCACCCTGTTACAGAATAAGTAGTTTATCTTTCTTTCCATTGTCACCTTTAAGAGTATCATTCTATTATATTTCAACTTTCACTGTTTCAGACAAAAAAAGTCAGCAATGAATCTTCTAACTGGTGTCCTCTGTGGTTTTTGTTGGTTTGTTTTTTATTTCTACGTTTATTTCATAAGCTTGCCTTTGCCTTCAGAATCTATTAGTTTCACAAACATATCCCTGGTGGCAGGTTTCTGATTGAAATTTATTGAGCATTTTATATCCAAGCAACTCTTTAAATTACATTAGCAAGAACTGTTAATTATTGTTTCTTTATGTATCTTTTTTCCCCCTCTGCTACATTTCTAATTCCAATTCCATGCATATCAGACCGCTTACTTAATACGGGTTCACTTATTATTTGTTATCTGTACTCTCTGGTTGCATATCATAGATCAAGCTGGCTCATAGCATAGCCCAGGCTCCCTCAGTACCTATTCACTCAAGTACTCCTGTTCTATCTCCAAGCCCCCATACTATCCCCCTAGCCTTTCTTACTGGAGGGAAAAAGGAAATGGAAAGGAAAGGAAAGGAAAGGAAAGGAAAGGAAAGGAAAGGAAAGGAAAGGAAAGGAAAGGAAAAGAAAGGAAACATGGCTGGTCTTGGGTTTTGGCACTAATTCAATGAAGAAAGAAAGAGAAGGAAGGAAGGAAGGAAGGAAGGAAGGAAGGAAGGAAGGAAGGAAGAAAGAACGAGGAAAGGACACGACTGCTCTTATAGGCATGTTGCAGCAGGAAGTTTATTGTAGATAAAAGGGAGAGTAAAGAGGCCAGTCTTGTTAGACACCAAAGGGAGGAGAGGCCCTTGGTCCTGGAAAGACTTGATGCCTTAGTGTAGTAGTGTAGAGGAATACCAGGACATGGAAGCAGGGGAGAGTTGAGTAGGGAAGGGGAGATGGCTTATGGGATTTTGGAGGGACAGGGAACCAGGAAAGGGGACAACATTTGAAAATAAAAATATACCAAATTAAAAATAAAAGAAAAAGAAAGGGAGAGTATAATTAGGGGCAGGGACATATGGGAGAGTCCAGGGTGTGCATACATGACCCCTGAGCTGGACCATGTGGAAGAGAGAGAGGGGGAAAGGCAGAAGGGAGAGAAGGGGACCAGGTGCAGCAGCCAGGAGGCCCAAGGGTACAAAGGGAGCAGGCAAACAAAACGGTTGAATTATCTAGGGAAGAACAGCACAGCCTCCTGGGCTGTAGAGCTCATGATAGAGGACGGAGCATGTCAGTCAGGAGAGTTCATGGTAGGGGGTGGAGTAAGTTAATCAGGAGGGATTCAGAGAGAACCTGGTGATACGTTGTTAAATAGGCACCTTAGCCATTTGTTCCAGCTTTGAAACTAACACTTAACTCATCCACCATACTACCCCCCAGGCTGTTGCAGATCCCCTGATCTCTTTATATTGTCAAACTTTATACCCCTCTGCCCCATGATTATGATTCTGTATTATTCTCATGCTTGCTGCTTTCTACTATTCTGCTTCTCTCTGCTATCAATTTTTTTTTAAGGAAGTCCAATCTTCTTTCTCTCTCTCCTTTGGACTCTTCAAGATGACTCTGGTCTCTCTCTCTCTCTCTCTCTCTCTCTCTCTCTCTCTCTCTCTCTCTCTCTCTCTTTCTCTCTCTCTCTCCCTCTCTCCCCCTCCCTCCCTCCACAATAAAAACCTTCTCCTCAATGGAGTAGCCATTTGGTGTTTTTTTTACTGCTTCTCAATTTACATTAAGGAATCAACACTATTTGTTGTTATGAAGTGAAATGTATTTGAATTTGGTTTCCTCCAATCTAGCGTTCCTAGTCTAGAGTTCCTTCTATGCTACCCTGTTCCATTTAGTCTTTCTCTCTCTTTTTCTTCTCTGGTCTGTCTTTATCTATCTAATTCCTTATGGTTTGGAGCAGGTCTGGTGTTTGTAGACTATGTCTCAATGTTGTTTGAGTAATGTTTTTCTCATACTTATACATGGGTTATAGGATCTGAAAAGAAGACAGGAAGGCCAGATTTCCTTTTCAATTACACCACACATACAAGCCTTAATTATTTGGTTATGGCAGGATTGGATCAGAATTCTGAAGTTTGACATTAGAGTGGCTGCCCTTTCTGTGCTCAAAAGTTTAGAAATACATGGCAAAGATGGAGAGAACGGCTAATATTAAAAACTCAGGAGACAGCAGGTGTTGGCGAGGATGTGGTGAAAGAGGAACACTCCTCCACTGTTGGTGGGATTGCAAGATGGTACAACCACTATGGAAATCAGTCTGGCGATTCCTCAGAAAATTGGGCATGACACTTCCAGCGGACCCTGTCATACAACTCCTGGACATATACTCAGAGGATTCCCCTGCAGGCAACAAGGACACATGCTCCACTATGTTCATAGCAGCCTTATTTATAATAGCTGGGAGCTGGAAAGAACCCAGATGTCCCTCAATGGAGGAGTGGATACAGAAAATGTGGTATATTTATACAACGGAATACTACTCAGCAATTAAAAACAATGAATTCATAAAATTTTTAGGCAAATGGTTGGAACTGGAAAATATCATCCTAAGTGAGGTAACCTAAGCAAAAAGAATACACATAAAATGTAATCACTGATAAGTGGATATTAATTAGCCCAGAAGCTCTAAATACTCAAGACACAATTATCATCTGATTCCCAAGAAGAAGGAAGGAAAGGGCCCTGATCCTGAACAGACTTGATCCAGTATTGTAGGGGAGTACCAGAACAGAGAAATGGGAGGGGGGTGATTGGGGAATGGGCAGAGGGAAGAGGACTTATGGGACATATAGTGAGGGGGGAACCGGGAAAGGGGAAAACATTTGAAATGTAAACAAAGAATATAGAAAATAATAATAAAAAATTAAAAAATCTACTTTCAGTAAAAGGAAGAAAATTTAAAAGGGGGAAAAAAGAAATACAAGGCAAGGACAGACCATACTTGGACATAACTGTAAGAGTCTTTGTAAGATTTTTGTACAGTAATTTTATCTTCTCAGCCTCTGAATTTTCTTTTTCATTTATTTCTTCTTGATTAAGTATGTGTTTTCTTTCTTCCTTGAATTTCTACCATTTTTTTTTCCTGAAATGAAGACTAACATATTGTTTTGTTCTCTTCCTTTAAATAGTATTAAGCTTTGTTCTGGAAGATAAACATAGCAAAGCTGATATGGTCCTCTGGAGTGGCCTTAGGCCACAATAAGGTGAATTTTGAGTAGTCCTTCTCCTTTTCCTCCTGCTCTTCCTCCTCCTCTTCATCTGCATTGTGTCTGCTTCTACTTTTTAACGTTTTTTGAGTAGCCCTTCTTTTAAGGCACAGTCTTTCTGGGTTTCCAATGGGATGCTTGGGGTATGTATTCCCGGTGGTTTATCCCACTTTAGCTTGTCAGAACTCAATCGTGGCCAAGCGCCCTTCAGGATGTCCATTCCACTCAATCCTTCCTGAACTCAATCTCTGCTAGCTTCAAGAAGCCTCCTCAGCCTGTGAATCTGGGGAGCTGTGGGATGGTGGGGGGAGGAAGTACACCTGGAGAAAGAGCAGAGCCGAGGCTATTCAAACTACAGGGAGCTCTTCCTGAGACAGCAAAGTTTCAGCCCTGGATATCTGGCATATATAGCTAGTAGGCTGTGACGAGCTCTATATAGTGTCAAAACCCAAAGATTCCAAACATCAAAGAAGGAGGCAGCCTTATAGTGTACAGTTATTAGACTCACGTTAAAGTTACATTCCTCCCATTCCTTTGCAGATTTGCTTATGCGCTTACTTATATAGACAAACATTTTTGAATCCTTGCTGTGTGTATAGCATGTGCTGGGTTCCTCAGAGTATGGTTCCATGCCCTGAGACATTACCACCACTTAGAAACTTGTCCAAGCAAAAATTCCTGGATTTCACATCAGAGCCACTGAAGCAGAAACTGAGGGGAGGGTGTGATCTCTCTAACCTGGAATCATCAGCTTCGCAGGTGTGTCTGAGAAAAGGCGCAATACCCCAAAGAGCTCTGAGCTTATTATATAAAATAAGAAATCTAGCATTCCCAAAGGTGAAATATTTTTCTTGCTTAAAGTCTCACTTTTAATAGTAGTAGAAGTCACAGCAGTGTCTGAGGCCAAGCCAGGGTCACTGGGACATGAAACTGTGGACTTTCCCTTTCCAGAATTTAACTTTAAAATCTTGCGCATTTAGGTTCGGTATTGATCTTCAAAAAAGTTCCCCTGGGGAAGGGACTGGGAAGTATGGGCGTTTGAATGAGAAAGTTTGCCATAGGTTCATATATTTGAAGACTTGGGCCCCGGTGGTAGAACTGTTTGGGAGGGACTACTAGGTGTGACCTTGTTGGAGGAGGTATCAGTGGGAGCAGGTTTTGTGGTTTCAGAAGCTCAGTGCAGTTCCCAGTGTTCCTTCTCTATCTTTTGGTTTTGGATGAAAATGTGAACTTATTGTTGTCCCTTTATTCTACCATCATGGACCCTCTAAACTCTCTGAAACCATCGGCCAAATTATAAGTTGCCTTGGTCATGACGACTTATCACAGTGATAGAAAAGCAACCAAGCTAAGAGGTAAAGGTATATTGTAGTTGTTAGACTTTGTGAGGAATAGTTTCCTGATCGCCAGCCACATGCTTGGATATTACTAAGCAAGTCAGCTACTCAGGAGGGCATTTATCCCTACTATGTGTAACATATTATCCTGCAGGTGGCCTAGGACTGGGTACATGAGAAGGAGAGGAAACAGTTCCTCCTTTTGTAAACCTCATGGCAAAGGGGTATGGTAGAGAATGACTACAGAGGACTAGGAGGTACATAACAACAGCAAGGGTAAGATAATATGCACAAATGAGCCAGGTATTGCTGGGGGAACCTCAGGTCCTATGGCCAGAGCTGGGAGAACAGGAGTCCATCACCCCCACTAACTCACTGGGCAATTTCTGCCTCATTTCGTTAGACAGAGGAGATTGTTACCAGAAAGCCAGGAAGGATATACCATCTGGGACTGTGTGAGCTTCCAGACAGATGGCTGACTCTTCCAGTTCGGTTTTATTTCTGGCTGTGGATCACACACCCCACAGCTATCCTGTAAAAATAGGATGTGACGGGGACATGGGATGTTGTCAGAGTGTGGTTTCTTTCTTTCCTCCCCCCTTTCTCTTTCTTGAAACCTGTGGTAAAAATAAAACTTAGCAATCTTCTTTTATTGTTGTTGCAGTGAAGCCCTCGGTTGGAAATGTGTAGGAATGATGGGGCCATAGAACTAGATATGAGGTACGGGTCCTGATTGAAAGCTAAGTTAAACTTTAGGCTAGAGAGGGGTGGGGGAGGGAGGGAAAGAGGGAGGGAGAGAGAGAGGGAAAGATAGAGAGAGGGGCACACACACACACACACACACACACACACACACAGAGAGAGAGAGAGAGAGAGAGAGAGAGAGAGAGACTGTAGAACAAACATCCTGGCCAGTTTGAGCTCTCCCCTGCCTTCTCTTCTACATTAGTCTTGCTTTCTCCCTACTCCTAAGCTGTTCCTGTCCCATGATGAACTCTCTGCTGGCCAGACAGGGATAGACCGTGCCATGAGCAGAGCCATTGCAGTCTGTCTGCTTCTTGTCTTTGCCAGACCCTGGGTTTTAAAGTCTGGGATTTCATGGTTTGGCTGGGAGGAGGTTCATATAAATGAGGATCCTTAGCTGCCAAGAGTTGTGAGAGTTAGGGCAATCACTCAACCTCACTGCACAGTATAAGCCATTGGCTTGTTCCGTAAACATTTATTGATGAAGTACTGCATTGGAGAGACGAGAAGAAGAAAAAGATGATTCCCTAAAGCCAATCGAATTTACCAGAAAAGGTCTTGACACCAAATCCTGACTTACTAGCTATGTGATTTGTGACAAATGACTGAATAAATCTGTTCCTCAATTCTTTATCTACAAAAATATTTAATATTGCTGTTTCCCAAGCCTCAACTTCCATCTGTAACTTCTCTGTGAGTACCAAACTTTGGAGTGCACACCAGTAGCCTGGCAGATGGGTCAAAATGCACACTTTCAGGCTCCTATGTAGTGTGCCAAAGAAGGGGCCCAGGAACCTGCATTTTTAATAATTCCGAAGAAAGAGGTCTCCAGTGGGTTGAACATTGGTAAACCCTACATGAGCACTTTTACCTTTTGTACTTAGGTTTAGTCAATAATTTTAATTGTTTTTATGAACTCATATAACATTTCATTGAAGCCTGCAAATGCTGCTATGGACAAACTTGCATTCCAACAAGAGGAAGACAAGAACCAAGCCTTTCGTACTGTCCACAAACCCATCTGTTCAACAACTGTTTATTTTTATAGTTTTAATTAAAATATAATTATGTTGCTTTCTCCCTTTCCTTCCTCCAGGCCCTCACAAGTTCCCCTCCTTCCAACTCCTTCCATGTATGTAAACATCTGTGTGTGGCCAGTTAACGAAACAATTACTATGGCAATCCAATGGATTGAAATGCAAATAAGGTTCGATTTAAAGAGTGGCTTAAATAATATAGCATAATAATAACAACGGTAAGAGACAAGTCAGTAAAATAAGGCAGTAAATGAAAGAGAAAGGTGTGAAGATCAGGGAAGCTAGGGTGTAACTAGGTTGCAATGTTAGTAGAGGTTTAAACACTCATTCTCTTGCTGACGAGGCCATTTGGATCCCCTTAACAATGTGTAGCATGACTTCTTCATCCGTAAATTGTGACTAAGAAATCCAAACATATCTTACTCTTAGACTGACATACCACATAGCTTCATTATACCTTAAGCGAATATATCTTTCTATGTTTTATCTTTGATCAGGCCATAACATGTTTGAAGGCATACTCATCTTTGTGGCCATACATGCTACTCTTCTCATTATGGTGACAATACACCTGGCCAAGGCAACTTAGGAAAGGAAAAGCTTATTTTGGCTCACTGTTTGAGAGCACAGTCTGTCGTGGTAGAGAAATCACAGCAGCAGAGGTCTGAAGCATCTGGCCACATTGCATCTGTGCCCAGGAAGCAGAGAGAGATGACCACTGATGTTCACCTCCTCCTTTGCTTCTCGTGTGGTCTGAAGTCTTACCCTATGGAGTGATGTGCCCCACTTCAACTAACCCAATCTGAAAACCCATCACAGACATGCCTAGAGGGTTATTCAGTGTTTTTAGATCCTCCTAGGATGGCAATATCCACTGTCATAGCATCCCAGGCTTTTATCTGGGAGGTGTCTACTCAGTAAATGTCAGTAACTGATATCCAAAGTCAGAACAAGGAACATAAATGAAGGGTGGGTTTCTGAATCGAATAGAACAGATCTTTATGGATCTTTTCAGAGTCATTGTCTATAGATTCAAATGGGAGATTCCCTTGATGCTCTTAGGTAGCTAGACGGTTTCTAGTAATGCTGCCTGTGGGAATTTCCCCCAGTTCTAAGCAGAGTGACACACAACATGAAGGCTTAGTTATCTGTCCTGCTTGGCCATTCTAAGTAAAAAAAATGGAAGTTCATGGAGTGGGATTAAAAATGGCATTCTGTCTTCTGAGAACGTTTAAGTTCTGAATTCCAATGATATTATAAATTCCAAGCTGTATTCTCAGCATGATGCTCAAAAGAAAAAAAATTGATTTCACATAAATATAGATAGGAACAGAAATCTCTGCATTCTAAATCAAAACCAAATTCCAGCCTAGAGTGGGGAACATTGGGTCATGGAAGCTGTGTTTCCTGGACCTTCGACCCTCTGTCATGCAGACAGCAATGCAATGTCTTACTCTGTTCAGTTGTTCTTCATCTCACCCTCTGGCTATCTCTATCCATCCCTTGCTCTTGTAAAATCTCGAGGAGGTCACCACAGGCATTGGCAGGAGCTTGGATAATTTCAATGTGTCTAGTAGATAGGTAGATCGTGATGATAATGAAAGCTTAAAATGAAAACATTAATGGAATTGGCCCTGTAGTGCATGACAACGCAACTCTGTGGGGCATATAGTCTCTGTCCCCATTTTATTTATGGGTAAATGAAGGTTAAAGTGAAATAGCTTACCTAAATGCAAACCAGGAGTAGATTTGGAGGATGGGTATCCCGTTATTACCAAAGCCCAGAGCTTATCAACTAAGCATTGTTCATACTTTACCCACTCTCACCTTTCTTTACACAGTAGGATGAGTGAAATTAGTGGATGACGATGGGGGTAGGGTGTAGTCGAGTGTTCTCCGTAGGGAGTTACCCCACAGACACTAGAGAGGTAGAAGAAATGCACATGCCTCTCCTCTCCAAGCTTTTTAATTCCTGAGGAAAATGGAGGTGTGGAATTGCCTCACTGAAGGCTACTGAGTTAGCATCTGTTCCATGATCCTTGCCTTTGGGATGTGGTCAGTGGCTTTAATAGGCTAAGTCAAGCCCAGCCTCAAGTACCACCTGATATCAGTGTCTTTGATGAGAGTTCATTTACTGATAAGGCAAGCTGGAGGGAATCAGAAAGTTCAGTCGGGGAAAGATCAAGGCCTGCATTAAGGAGGAAAGAAATGTCAGTCACTCTGATAGGGAAATAGATTTTTGTGTTTCACTGCACAAGCGCGCACATATGCACTCAAAGCCTGCCACATTTCAAAGCAGCCTTCAATGCCCTAGTGTTCACTCAGAGTGGGAGAGATCTGAAGCCTCTCAAAGGCTGCAGGTATGAAGCAATTCACACAGGACCTAGCCAACAGCCCTCTCCTACCTCCTTTCTGTAAGGCTCTTCCTTCTTAGTCATCTGTGTTCTTTGGTGGTACTGTGGAGGTAGCTCTGTGTGTGTGTGTGTGTGTGTGTGTGTGTGTGTGTGTGTGTATGTGTGTGTGTGCACATTTAAATCCAAACTTAAAAGGAATGGGAGAAAAGAAGAAAAAGTGACAGGCCTAAACCAAAGCAGCAGTTATTCATAATGAATGGGGGAGTCATCATGAAAGAGCAGTCCCGTTAAGAAAAGCCCATCTCACAGAGGAAGACAGCCCTGTGGATGCTGTTGAGGTTGGCAGCTTAAAAGGCTCTTCATTTCTGAGCCAGCAAGAGGCAGGGCAAGGATTTGATATACAACACAAGCTTTTTGTTCTCTCTCTCTCTCTCTCTCTCTCTGCTTCTCCCTTTTCCTCCTTCTGAATCTCATCTTGGCTGAGCCATGGCAAAACTAAATTAGAAAAACCTGCAGAGCATTGAGAGTCTAAATGAAGCACACAACCAATTTATCACCACGGAGCCCAGTTATCTAATAAACCCCGTATGTAATAAATGTGCTAAGTGTCCACCTTGAACTTTAGCATACCCAGAAGCGACCAATGGCAGGAGATGGGGAGTCTTTGACATGAGGATGATGTCACACTCAGCCTGAAGCACTCAGCATCTGGCTTACATCACTAGCTCTTAAGGCTGCCCAGCCAAGGTGGATGGTACCCAGGACTCCAAAGGCAAGGGCAGCAATTGCCAAAAATTTAGAATTGAAGCAGAAGTCTGCCTATAGATAGTTTTGCAGTCTTAGAAAAACATTGTGAACACAGAGCTGGAAGAAATGAGGAGAGATCTCTCTCTTCTGGCCATTCTGTTTTGGGAAATGGGTGTTTTCAGGAAGAAGAAACTCCATTACCATGAAAGGCTTCCCACTTACAGGTGGGGTCAAGGGTTCTGAGGGCTTGTCTGCTGAGCTGTACCTGTTGCCTACCCAGTAAAGAATCAGAAAAGATAGCATCTGACAATGCCACAGGGGTAGCTCTTGCTTCACCTGCAGGTAACCTTGAGGCATCAGGATTGGGATGACCAGAGCTTGGGGATCTAGCAAGAGAATCAGTCTGGGATCACTCTCTTAGGTTTTAGGGTTAGTTGGCAACATAGGCTCCTCTTGATAAGGAGATGAGGTTGATGGAGCCCTGAGGGTCTACTAGATTTGCATATAAAAAGGCATTAGAGAGTAGCCCCTGTAGAGCCATGGACTTCAGTTGAAGCTCTCCAGCAGAATTCCCCAGCAAGCTTTAAGAAATTCTGCTGCTCTGTTAATTCTGAGAGATACTTCCTACTTGAAGAACACATATCTTTCAGCATCTGTCTTTAACCTATATTCATGTGTGGCACATACCTTTTCATGACTGTAAATATTGTATTTTGCCAGCACTTTCTCTTTTAATTAAATATCTAGTAAGCATACAAAAAGCAATAGGTTTTCATATGGTATGATTATACATGGGTATCATTGCACTTTGCTGATATTTTATGAGTATATTCAACCTGGCAATAAAACCTATAGAATTATGGTCCATAGTTATTGAATTATGGACCAGTCATGAATGTTCTAAATGAACAGTGGAGGGGATGGATGAGTGATAATAGAATATAAGGTCTCAGTAATTTTAAACATTTTTATAAACATCTTTATAAATCTTATAAAACACTTGAAAATAAACCAAAATATCACACTGCAAAATTTACCAGAACTAGTTTACACTACTCAATGAACTTCAAGACGGAACAGTCGATCAGAATATTTTCTTCTTTCCACAATTTGATCATATTTCTTAGCCACTGCCCTTTCTGTTGTAGAGTGTTTCATTCTCTCTGATGATTCACACATACCCACTTTGCCCAGTCTCTCCTTAGTCTTCAGAGTTTTGACAGGGCTACAACATGCACATCCATTCCCATAACCAACTAACCACAGCCCAGTCATGCTGTAGTTGTATTTAATGCTGCTATTTTATTTGCTTAAGGGTAAGGTGAACATTTTATGTGTGGGGTGGTGGGCAGAAAATATTTACAATCTTCCCAAATGTGTTGAATATGCAGTTGAGTCTAGAAACCACTGTGGCAGAGTAAACATTTAGGCCAATGCAAACAGAATCAAGAAGTAGCAAACATACTAAAAGTGACCCACAGGAACCAGAAATTAAGATAAAAAATACTACCATCACTATTGACAATAAAACATGATTGGTACTGACAATTTCATATGATTAAAATAAATAGATTGAGACAGAGAGTTACTAGTCTAACAGGGTTACCCGCCTCATTCCTAATAGTGTTCAATTGTACTTTGTATTTCCCTTTCATTTAGTGTATGATTTACAATCTGCCTGTATCTTGTATGGACTTGAGATAGTTTACAATATTAACAAAACTACACATGCATATATATAGAAGTTGTCAGGAAAAAGATAAATGTTATGAAAATCAGCAATTAGAAGTAAGGTATTACTGTAACTGAATATATATGTTTATGATAACTTTTGATCTTCTGAGAGCACTAGGCAAAAGTGAAATTTATCCTCTCTGTCTCCAAAGAAAAATGCATATTCATTAGTGAGCGATGACACCAGATTCTAAGTGGAGTTTATATAGTATAGATACTAATACCAAGGGCCTTGAGTACAACGTAGACAAATGTTGTTTTTGTTGTAGATGCAGTGGTAATTTTAAGGCTATTATAGGAAGTCACAGTTCAGCGAAATGCTTTCATGCCAGCCTCCCAGAATTCAGTGGGGGCACCTTTGTTTAGACCAGCGGCAGGCACGGGGACTGAAGAATGTATGTACCTTAAGTGGCCGAACATCCAACCGGCATGCTCTTCTCCCTGCCTACTTGAGATTGAATGTTACTATTTCACCATTAATAGTTCTCGGGCAACTTATTTTGCAGGGCAAGACTGGGTTTATGATCACCTGCGTTTCCTAGCCCTTCTCCTTGCCCATTGTTTATTTTATAGGACTGATTGGTGGGCTTTGATGGGCTTTCAGTCATGGTGAACATGTTGGTTTTGATGCAATTCAGCTGAAGAGGATTTTTCCAGTCATCAAATTGACAGAGAACAGGTCATGTACCTTTCACTGATCCAATCACTGCCTTCTTAGCCCTTTCTGGCACAGACTGCCGAGCAGTTAGATACAACCTAAACATCTGTACAGAGTACCTCATGGTAGAAAGGAAGAGCAGAGAGACAGAGACTAGGCACAAAGAAAGTGGAGCTTGCCCTCAGAAAAGACAAGGTATATCTTTCTAGGCTAGAGAGGACTCAGGGGAAGGTTTGGGAAGATAAGTGCAGATTCTGAGGTGGACTCTGTGAAAGATAAGCCTGCGTAGATAAATGGATGATGGCTTTGGGGACCAGCAAACAGCTCACTGCATTAAAGATTTCAGGTGCCAGAGTAGGAAAGAGAAGCCCGTATGGATCTCCCAGTGACAGTGACAGCCAGGGAAACACAGAAAACATATTCTAGTATAATGTTACATCACATTTTGTTGATTCCACAATTTGGGCACCAAGTACACTTCTGTGTCTGCTTTTATGTACTCAAAACGCTCTCAAGGCTGTTGTCATATCTTCCCACTGCAAGCTAACGTTCACTCTGTTCCATCCTTTTGAGGGTTCTGAGCAGGGCCCATAAGGATTAAGGCAGCTCTGTGCAATTTGGGAGCCCCCTTCTTGTTCCCTGTCCTGTTCCCATGAACCACTGAGAGAGATACAGAAAGGAAAAGCAGCCTTGTTTTTTTTTTGTTTGTTTGTTTGTTTTTTGTTTTTTGTCATTCATCTTCTATCTGAATTTTTTTTTGAGGCCTCCAAGGACTTTGCTAATTTCATATGATGTCTTGAGTTAATCCAGTTCTCACAAATCTGAGCATTGTTGCATTGTTGGTGAGGGTCACTGTTTGTGGCTTGGGAAGGGTGATAACAGAAAGCAAGGAGCAAAAGAGATAGATGGGTCCAGCTTTGTATTCAAACTGGAGAGAACAGAAAATGAAAGGGGGAAAAAGCCGCTGATTGTATCTGATTGTATCTACCCGACTGGTAACTGCACAACCTACCCCAGGGGGCTGCTTGATCTTGCCAAAGAAAAGTTGCTCGCAGTGACCACTTTGCTGGGTTTCTGCTTGGAACGGAGTGTGAGCCTAAGACTGTCCGCAATGTTCCTCACATTCTGTGAGATCTGTTTCCTATTGTCTACAGCCTGTGCTTCTCTCTGGTGCTCAGAGTAGATGGCATTGTAATTGTGGTCGTAAGTATTATTAATGGCAGCGGCTAGGACAATAGGCCGAGCCTGGATCTCCGGCTTTGATGTCAACAGAGAAAAGGGACGTTTGCATTTGCTTCAAATGGAAACAGATGCATAGAGACAGGAGCACTAAGCAGAGCAGAGGAGATGTGGTTTTACTTTTAAGGAGCTCTGGGGGGGCTTTCCCCTCCACATCAGCTTCTCTGTTAGGCCAACCTCCCTTCCCTGAGATGAGTAGGGAGTCTGACCCCCTCCAGCATCCTTCTTTTCTTAATATCTTTGCTTTTGCCTTGTTCATCCGAGAAGGGTTCATTTGGGGGGAGGAAGGTGTGAGCTGCGGTGTCTCCATCACATCCGTGCCCTCCTGGATAGGATCGCTGTGTTTGCGTACAGGACGGATGATTTTAGGAGTCGGAGGCGCTTCTGTGTACTTCACCAGCGCCTCTGCTGCATGCCGGAAGCACCAAAGAGCGGTGCCAATCAGTTCAGCTGAACCTCAGGCATAATTGCTTGGTGCCTGTTGCTGTCATGGGCAAAGCACGTGGCTAGATCAAAGTACCTGCAGCCAATGAGGCAATACCTTAAAATTCTCCTGGAAGCTCATCCCCCCCACCCACCTGTTTGGATCTTGAAAAAAAAAAAGTGGACCTCACAAAGAACTTGAGACATTAAATACAATCATTGCTTTCAAGTTCATTGTCAAACTGGGAGATGGCAACTGAGGGACAATATGGATCAATGGTGCCATTTACCCCTTGGCCATTTGGCTCCTCCTCCTTGTGTATCCTGTTCTGCTTCTCTTGTAGCCTCCTGGAGCTCTTGCCCTTTCCCTGTTTACCTCCCCTGCTCCTTTAGGCTGCTTCTTTCAGCTCTTTGGTGCCTATGTCTCTCCTACCTCCTAATGTGCCTGATTCCAGCTCTACTCTCATATGATCTAACTTGCCCCCTTCCCCATACTTATCTGCCAGCAGATGCTTGGATTCCTCAGTCTGCCAGGAGTCTGGATGGAGCATTTTAACAGAGACCTGCTCCTCCCATTCTTTCTCCTTAACGCTCAGATCTTCCAGATTGAGTCAAGCCTTAGGAAGAAGAGGTTGCCACGACTGCCATTGTGTGTGTGTGTGTGTGTGTGTGTGTGTGTGTGTGTGTGTGTCTGTATGCATGCATGTGGGCATGTGCAGGCATCTTCATCAAATCCTTTAAACAATGGCTTCATTCATTTCCTTAGATCTGACTTCTAAGTCAGTTCACTGAACTCCATCTACATTTTGTCTCCAGGTTGATTTTTCTGGGCTCTGGATTCCAGTGGCTTAGGTTGAATTCTGAATGACTTTGGGCAAATTGATCTTTATGCCTTCATTTCTGATTTTTATAGTATATAGGGAATAATAATCCATAGCCACTGCTTTGTGTCCTTGTGAAGATTTTTTAGTAGGATAATCAAAAATGTAAGGTGCCTTAACTGTGTTAGACATAAACATATTATTATTATTATTATTATTATTATTAATTTATTTATTTATTTAAGACCTGCCGAGGGAGATATTACTGGGCCAGGAGGAATGTTAAGATCCCGTGTGCCTTGTGGGTTCAACTCTTATTCCTTTGTGTGTGCAACAAAGAGCATAAAACCCAGGGTGGTAAATGCAATGTTGGGTTCCTGTGGCTTCAGAATTTTTTTTCTGGAGGTTTATGGCAGAACCAGATTTGGCTGCGGAGGGATTAGAAAGAACTCGATGTTACAGGCTTACCACTTCTATGTAAATTCTAGCACAATAATAAAAACACATGGTAATTATACTTGGCCAGGTTAGGAGTACAATTTTCTTCATACAAGTAACACCCTGACCTTGAAGAGAGAAGTTATTAGGTCTTTACCCTCAGGAGTGGCATGTGGCTTTATCTGCAGAGGCAGCTAGAGATTAAAATGCTCGTGTCCAGGGAGGAGGAAAGACAGAGGATCCAAACACTGTTTAAAATATTATTTAAACTTCATGTTGTATTTATACGTTTAATTCATTTTTATTAGCTGCAAAGATATTTAACATAAAATAATTAGAGTCTCAAGATTAAAACCAAAATGGCCACAATTTTAATTAAGCCATCTCACAGGGAATTAGGCTGCATAATGAGACGCAGCCTGGTGTGGTGGTGAATATCCCAGAGTCAGGGGACCAGAGTCACTGTCATCAGCTTGAGAATACATGGGAACGGCTCCCTTGTTTGAATGAGTCCCACGGAATTTGTCTGTAAAAACAGGGGCTAATCCCACACTTCCAACATAAAGCCATTTCCCCCCTAAAGAAAGCATTAAATAAAATCGTAATATAGGCAAGACAGTAAACTTGGCCCCTGCAGAGTTCCTTTTCTCTGTGCCAGCTAAGTCTCTCCCTGCCAAACCGCTTAGGCCCCAAGACAAGAGAATTCCCCAGAACACACTGTGAAAACTCGCCTCTGGGGTCTCAGTGCTTCCTTCCAGCTATAAAAGTCTGTGATTCTGAGTCTAATATGTCCCCATCCTATGTTTCAAAGTCTAGTGTCCCTTTTGAATTTTGTTCAAGGATATATTTTATAATGGGTATCCATGGAGACAGACTTAGTAAAATGGAGAGGATCAGAAGGAATCTCCTGCCACCCAAACTGTTTGCCTTCTATACCCTCTCATATTTATGTTTAGGTCCAAAGCTCTAGCCAGGACTATGACTGCTTGAAGCCTGTGCTTAGGTGCTCTTTGTTACCAGAATGTTGATATGTTGATGTGTCTTCCTCTACTGGCCTGCTTGGTTACTAATTGCCAACTGAGTTTTGGTTTGTGGGCCTGTAATCATTAAACAACTCACACCTTGGTTCCTAGATGCAGTTGGCCAAGATAAGAGGACCAGGGGAACATGGTAGTGCCCACCCAATCTCTCAGTGACTTTCTGAGCTAAATGCAATATCAGAATTGCATATGGAAGAACAATCAGTTATCAATTGACTTGACTGTGACTAATCAGATATAGAAAAAGAACATGACGTAGTATCATGCTTATAACAGATCATCGGCCAATGCTAACTTCCGTATCCATCTCTCTTCCGCTTGGGCCTACACAGAGAAACCATAACCATGGACTAGGCCTTCAGGAATTCAGTGAAGGAGGCAGTCTCCTTTAAGGCTCCTCTTAGTCACTAACCAAACTCAAGTGCTAATCTCTGTGTGTATGCACGCCACAACCACACAACAAGAGTTGTCAAACAGGCTGGGAAGATGGAGCAGCGGTTAAAAGCACAGTGCAAAAGAGCATGGGTTCAGTTTCCAGAATGTACATGATGTCTCGCGACCTCCATAACTTCTGGTTCCAGGGGATCCTATGCTTTTCTCTGAGGTCCCAGGGCGCCGGGCACATGTGGCACACATTCATTCACGAAGACAAAACCTTTCTGTGCAGAAAGTAAGGTAAATAAACCTAAACAACGTAAAAGATTTTTGTTTTCCAAATGCGGCTTCTGAAGTTGGCTTAATTGCTGAAGGCCTTGATGCACAGACATGAGAACCTACCTAAGTTCCATCTCCAACAGCTGAACACAGCCGTAAACGCCAGTATTCCCTGAGAGGATGAGGTGGAAGGATCTTTGGCGTTATCTGGGCTGCCAGACTAGCTAAGCACTGGAGCTTCAGGTTCAGTGAAACATCCCCTATCAGAAAAGAGAAGACAGTGTAATGTAGGACTCCAGTGTTGAATTCTGTCGTCTACATTCACACACACAGGCACCTGCAAACATGCACAAATACAGAAACACACACACACACACACACACACACACACACACACGCGCGCGCGCGCACAGACACACACACACACACACACACACACACACACACACAGGATTTGTTAAATGATTAAATAAACAAACAGCCTATGTCCACTTCTCTGTGATCATTTTCTGCATATCCAGTCCCTCTGCTTGATCATTTGACCCTGAGCTCGATTGCCCACACTTGGGTTTGGAATAGGAAAGGATGGGGCAGTGGGCTGTATTTGCTGAGATATTCAACTCAAAATTAGAACTATTTTGCAGTGAACATGATGTTGTACAGATACGGGGTGGTCAGAAAAGACCTCTGTGAGGTTCATTCCTGCCAGGGAACCAGGGAAGTCAGCTTGATTTGATTTCAGCCTCCACATGCACCACTGCAGAACCTCTTGCAAAGGCTCTTGGGTGAGACTGCTCTGAGTCACAGGTACTCCTCATAAGTTTAGGTGAGAAGAGAAGGTAAGAGCACACTGAGGCTACCTTAATCTCCCTCTCTAAGTTCATGGTTGTAGCTTTTCACTGCACTCTCCTGTGACCAGGATATTTCTGGCATCTTAGTCAATCAGATAATTTCTGTAGGCTTTTCTCTTTTTAAATTTTTAAATACACCTCTTACATATGTATGTTTTGTCATATGTTCATGCATGTATGTGTGTGTGTGTGTGTGTGTGTGTGTGTGCCTGTACATGTGGAGATCAGAGGTCAGTATTGGGTACTTTCCTCCATTGATCGCCACCTTTATTATTATTATTATTATTATCATCATCATCATCATCATCATCATTTTATTTCATTTTATTTTATTTTATTTTATTTTATTTTATTTTATTTTATTTTATTTTATTTATTTTATTTTATTGACACAGGGTCTTTTACTAAGCCTTAAGCTCAGAGACATGGCTGGAGTAGATGACCAGTGAGTTCTTTCTGTGCCTGAGTCCGATGCATGCCTGTGCCTTCATCTTTTCTGTGGGTCTGTCCATGCATCTTTTCTGTGGGTCTGTCCATGCATCTTTTCTTTGGTTCCCAGGGTTCCAAACTCAGGTTGTCATGCTTGCCTGGGAGGCACTCTACTGACTGTGTCATTCTCCCAGCTATGATTGCAAAGCACAGCCTACAGCACAATGACCCCTTTGCTTAATGAAACAAAATCTCTTCTTCTGAGGGGAGGCTAGATCTGTGGGGCTCCAGCAAGAGATGCACAATTCTCACATCGGAATAAAGGTAGGATCCTTATTAGTTTTCTTTCAGGTGTGTTTTGGCTACAGGTTCTCTCTTTGACTTTAATTAACTAGATCAATCCGTAGCTTCCACCAGGAGCCTGTTAATTGGGTCTCACACTCACAACCCTGTAATATTGATTCCAACACCTGCTTTAGTGGAACTTGGGAAGACTTATTTTAAGTCTGAAAAACAAGAAAGTAGGACATTGCCTTATTGAATTGAAGTTCATGTATAGCATTTATATTTTGATCATTTTAATGCCCAGGTCTTAAAAGGTAATGCTATGTTTTGGTTGAATCACCATAGACTCTTTGATATGACCCTAGAACCCTCTGGATTAGGGATATTATCTTAACAATTTCAATATGCTTTTCTTGTTTAAACCTTTGACTAAACAAATAAATTGTGAGCAAACCAGAAAGCTAAAATGCCAATTACTTCTAAGAACATGATTTTTTTCAGTGTTCTAATAACTCTTCTAAAAGCCCCCAAGCATTTGCATGTTTATACATGCATGTGCACTTCAGTATTGTTTTCTATTAAAGACAGAACTACATATGGTGGAGCATACTGAATTTCAATGCTTGGGACGTAGTGTCAGGAGAATTATTAATATTTCAAGGCTAGCCTTAGCACCAGAAAGTACCAAGCTAATGCAGGCTGCATGAGACTCTATCTCTAAAAGCTAAAGGGAGAGGAAAAAGGATCAGGAGAATGAGGAGGAGGCTGAGAAGAAAGGAGAGAGGAGAAAGAAGAGGAGGGGAATGTGAAGAAGGAGAGAGAAGAAAGGAGACACGCAAAATATATACTATGATGCCAATTTAATGTTTCCTTATTAAAACTCAAGTTCATATGGACACGTAACTGCATTAGACAAATACATTTTGTCAGCTATCTTTATGGTTCCCAAAGACGGCTGTGTGTGTGTGTGTGTGTGTGTGTGTGTGTGTGTGTGTGTGTTAGAAATGCAGAAGAAAGTTAGTCTTCTAAGCCCAATTAAAATTTAACACTTGTTTCTTTTTAGCTGACATCCTCATTTTGGGAGGAAGAGTGAGGAAATTCAGTGCACAGACGCTTTTTTTTTTTTCCAAAATAAAGATGTTTCTTTCCTTCTGCAGCTTGGGTTTGCTCATGCAGAGGCACATGGGACATGCTTTGAGACTGCAGTGTGCTGAAATTCCCACAAAAAAACCTCCTTCCCAGAACAGTCACTTTTATATTTTTCTCTAAAGATATGCTCGGAGGCTGGCAAATTGGTCTGCTTCTGGAGATTCATATTGGCGCCTGTCTGATGGTCTCTATTACCCAATTTAAATACACAATGGTCGGAAGGTTTGAACACACCATGTTAATCCAGCAACAGAGACCTCTGCTCGGCTGTTTGTTAAAAGAAAATTGTACCTGTTAGGCACTCGAAAGGGGCACACAGTTGCTGTTAACTGCTTTACCAAATTGATTCTGACTCACTCATTTCAAAGTGAAAATGGAAGTGCTTTTGCCTTTCTGTGTGGTAGGGAATTGGCTTTACTTAGCACTAAGTGGTATCATTTCTTGTGATTACAGAAAAATGCATCATAACTTTTGATTACGCCACTATTAAGGATGCACGGTAGCAATTGCCGGCACTCGTAAAGTACTGCTGGTGGGCTCTGTATAACTCATTTTTATTTGGAACCGAGTGGAGGAGGAAGGTATGGCTGAAGCCACTCAAAGCTTGACTTGTATAATGAGATCATCCACCTGAAACAGGAAGGGACTCAAGGGAGGAAGCCTTGCCTGTTTTTTTTTTTTTTTTCTCCTCCATCCCATCCCCAATCCCTACTGTCCTGCCAGGCCTCTTGAAAACAAACAAGTCAACATCCCTACATTCATTTTGTTTTAGTAAATGCATCCAAAGCCCACCATGTGTCAAGCACTGGCTAATTAAGCTGAGGCTCAGATGAAGTGCCCATCAGAAGGAATTTATAATATAGTACAAGTGGTATGCAAGTAACTTATAGACAGCAAACAAAGGCATAACACGAAATCGGATTCCCAGAGAAGCGGCTTTAATCCTCCAATTAGGTTGTAATACAGGAGAGGAGATCAGGCCAATTGTGTTCCCTATGGTGTCTTGGTAATGTAACTTAGAATGCAGTGAGCGCTTGATAAGCAGGACAAGGAATGAGGAACTAGCACACGGTGGTGTTCCGCCTGTAGCTCACACCATTCTGTAAGAGCTAATTGTGTCTATCTTTTCTCAGCTCTGGGTTCAGTGATACCCTGTTGACAGATTGAAATTGGTTGTGGTTGGAATGTTTACACCACAGAAACCAGCCACTGACAAACAAATGATTTTCCCCTAATAAAAATAGCCGGTTCTTAAACATACCAAGATTCATTAGAGAGAGAGAGAGAGAGAGAGAGAGAGAGAGAGAGAGAGAGAGAGAGAGAGAGAGAGAGAGAGAGAGAGAGAGAGAGAGAGAGAGAGAGAGAGAGAGAGAAAGAGATTGAGAGAGAGAAGTTGTTTGTTACAATTGCAGGATGTCTATCCTGGAGTCAGGCTAGCTCGGGTCTGAAAGTCTCATTCACCTGTTTCTTAAGGCAAGGGGGCTATCTCATTCCCCTAGACCTACACTGCTGTATCTTCAGTAGCAGAAAGAAAAGCCCATATAATTGGTCATGAAGAAGAGTAAGCTAGAGAATCTATGTTCTGTGCTTGTATAGCCTGTGTGTCTAGTGGGTTTTCAGAAGACAAAATAAAATTGCTTCTAGCTACAACAGTGATAATGTGAAAGACTGAACCCTACAAAGATCTAGTCCTCTGGGGACTAGACGCAAGGACATACTGAAGGGCCACAGTGAGTCTTTTGACTTCTAATTATGCTCTAATTATGTAACTATCTCTCCCCAAGTAAGGGAGAAGCTGGAAAACAAGGAGAAAGAGAGAAAGCAATGGCCCTGAGTGGAGAGGAGTAGACCATGTCCCATGACCAGTTAGCTGTCTGTAGAAGGATAGCAAAGGCCTTCCTGGGAGTATAAGGAGTCCCTGAAGGGGACTATGATCTCCTTGACTATGTGGCTGGTGGTAGTGTGCAAGGTGGAGGCAGGAGGTCAGGTGTCCTGTCCAGGACAAAGACCTCAAGGATCTGAATCAGTGTCAGGCTGTGAGAGACGGCTCAGCGGGTTAAGAGCACTGGCTGCTCTTCCAGAGGACCTGAGTTCAATTCCCAGCAACCACATGGTGGCTCACAACCATCTGTAATGGGATCTGATGCCCCTGTCTGGCACACAGGTATACATGCAGCCAGAGCATGCATATGCATAAAATAAATTAATCTTTCAATTAGTGTCATGATCTCACAGTTAGGAGTAACAGGTGTGGAAAATGTTGAGTGCACGACAACCTGGAAAATAGGTTGTTCTAGACATTACTCCACTAACATTTACTACATAATACCTATATACTGGCTGGCTTTGTGTGTCAGCTTGACATAGGCTGGAGTTATCACAGAGACAGGAGCTTCAGGTGAGGAAATGCCTCTATGAGATCCAGCTATGGGGCATTTTCTCAATTAGTGATCAATGGGGGAGGGCCCCTTGTGGGTGGTGCCATCCCTGGGGTGGTAGTCTTGAGTTCTATAAGAAAGCAAGCTGAGCAAGCTAGGGAAAACAAGTCAGTAAGAAATATCCCTCCATGGTCTCTGCATCAGCTCCTGCTTCCTGACCTGCTTGAGTTCCAGTTCTGACTTCCTTTGGTGCTCAACAGCAGTATAGAAGGTGTAAGCTGAATAAACCCTTTCCTCCCCAACTTGCATCTTGGTCATGATGTTTGTGCAGGAATAGAAACCCTGATCAAGACAACCTACTTGTACCCAACCCATTTTAGTCTGTTAAGTTTTATTCATTTTTCAAAAGCAAGCTTAAATATAACTATTCCCACAAAATATAGTATTTTTATAGTCATTCATTTTGCATTATAGCCTTGTTAATGTTTCCCAGTCAGTATTACTTATGGATTTTTTGCATAATAGACATTTATACCTATATCTAGTATACGTTTTTTTTTTGTTTGTTTGTTTTTGTGGGCAGGAATGGTGTTTTCATCTTAGTTATGTGATTCTTTTCTTGCCTTTGCCAAAGCATGCCATATAGTGCTTGCTGTGTGATAAGAATTCACTGACGACTCTTATGTTCCCCTCTGTGATTTGATCTGGTTGAATTTCAATCTGTACTCTCCTTCTTCAGTCTTTGGGTTTGTGGTCTGCAAGAACACTCACAGTCCAAGTTGTGCTATCTTGCTTGTATTCTCTATTAATATCTGGTTTGTTGGAGCTAAACAGCTACCACCTGTTTTATTTTTTTAAGTAGCTGGAAAGAGTTGTATGAAAGTGGAAGAAAGGTGGAAGAAAGGGAGAGAAAATTATTCCTTCCCCTTTAAAAAAATAATGACAAGAACATTAATTTTTAATGAATAATTTCCAATAAATTTTGCTTCCTCATTAGATTAGGGATTCTTGGAGAGCACAGGGTTGTCTTGTCCTGGTCTATGTAGGCCTTCACAGTTTGTTCATGTGTCTTAGTGCTGGCACACATGCATTTCTTCACCAGTCTCTGTTAATTTTTTTTTTCTGGTTATGTGTGTGATCAGCGAGGTTGGGTTAATTGATTTCAAGAGTTTATTGAATATAGGTTAGGTGTCCGTTGCCTCGATAATTTCTGGAAGTCAAAAGAAAAGTGTCATAATTTCAAAAAAAAATAGTTTTAACCTCAGTCTACAATGTGTGAGAAACCTGGAAGGACCAGGTGTGGGACTTCTATGTCACCTTGTGCTCCACAGATATCTTTTAACTGTGCTTATACAATCATGTGGCTGACGTATATTTCGGGTAAGTTAGTATTTGTGGCGAATCTAGTCATTGAATTTTCTAGTCGTTTGCTTAAGAAATTGTAGATAAATTAATTTTTAAAATAAACAAGGTTGTGGCATGATGCGTAAGTAGACTGCCATTGTCTTAAGGGTAGTTGCAAACAAGATGGACCCAGCACCGGGGAGCAGGCAGAGGGAGCACATATTTGGTTAGCAGCCCCTGCCTTCCTAGACTGCTCACATTCAAAAGGACTGTGAGTTGCTGAGTGGGAGGAGCAGTAGAGGAAGCAACAATGACAATACGACCTCAGAAATTTTGAAAAATTATGAGTTCTATATCCATGTATGTGTCTTATATTGGTGTTCTAAAATAGCTATATGCTAATCATTATATGCATATGCTAATTACCATACGCTAATTACCATACGCATCTCGAATCACAGAAGGGCAGAAGAACCACAAAGGCAAAATACCTAAAGCAATCTCATCTCAGCATGGATCTCAGTCTGAGAGAGGATGCTCACAGGACTGCTTCACAGTGCGTCCACAGAGGAGAGCTCTTGCTGAGGGAGAGGGACCCTGAAGGTGAAAGCTGGTGGAACTACTACTCGGGAAATTAAAACTGTAATAAGGTACCAGTGGGTTGTGTTTCTGTCCCTCTGCAATAACAGAATGTGAACAAAAGGGTCAGAGGGCAAAGGCCGAAGTTCCCCTTAGAAAATGAGGGCTGTCATGAGGCTCCAGGCTGGGCATATGGCAGGTGGAACCAGGCTGACAAATTAGACAGCTCTGGGCAACCTTCACGGTTGAATATCCGGTCTCTTCCAGTCCGCGACAAAAGAGCGAGACTGGTGTTTAGAGGAAAGAGGAAAAGTAGCGTCTCACAAAAGTTTGCACACGCTGGTTTAGCCGGCAGGAGGGTAGGAAGGGGATGCGTTGGAGATGTGGGTATTCGGGATGAGATGGAGAGTGTGCCAGTCCCCCCTCCGAAAAAAAAAAAAAAAGAACATAAAGAGAAAGAGGGATAGATAGGAGAGAGAAAGGATATGAGAAGGTACAGATAACGGTGATTCGAGGGCCAGCGCAAATGAGAGGAGAAATAAAAGAGAAGCGTCCAAGTGCCAGAAGAAATTGTGTCAACTGGAAGATCAACAGACAGCGAGGAGAGCTGAGAGCACGCTCAGGAGGAGACAGAGAAAAGGCGAAAGAAAAGGCGAAACAAAACAAGAAATCTAGGCCTGCCTCTACACAGGCAATTTCAAGAGACTGATGAGAGCAGCCTCTTCAGTCTGTTGTGAGGGGATGGGGTGGGGGGGGGGTGGGGGGAGTGAGGCGGGGGTGGGGGGGGTGGGGCATGGCAAAGAGTCAGAAGGCAGAGGCGAGCTCTGTGGTCACAGACACCCGGTCGCTCTGACATGGAGCGGGAGCCTTGTAAGGACAGAGGCATAACTGTCTCTTTCCCTTATCCGCGCTCTGCCAAAACCTAAGGCTGCTCTTCATTTTTTCACTTTCAAGTAACCTTCGTCTCACAAGCTTTTCAAACACCGCAAAACACCCTAGTTGTCCCATGTACTGGTCATGACGTTTAGGCCTAGGAATTGTTACAGGGGAAGGGAATGATAATAGGTTTTCCCCAGTGTCGATTTCAGTAACGTCTAGGCGTCTGGGCCATCTGGTGAATTCTGTGGGAAGCAAATCGCTGCTCATAGGCAGTTTTGACCATCCCTACACCATGCTAATTTCAGAGGACAAACTATTCCTTAAGGGGCTTTGTATGGTCCAGGAACAGAGAGCACCTCCTCTGTCCTTTCTCTGGCTTCTTGAAGCTTCCAAATTGTCTTTGTTTTCTGGCTTGCCAGAGCCAGTTTATGCTGTACTCTCTCACCTATCAGGTAATTCCCACACACTGGCTGACTCTGTGTCAGATGCTTTCAGATACCGGGAGAGAGGTATGGAATTATAAGGTGTTGTCTTGTAGGCTGTGGCAGTGAGTGTAAATTCACACACACACACACACACACACACACACACACACACACATCTTCATAGGTGTTCAATACACGGGGAGGCTTGCCACAATCAGCGGGGATGCATGAAAATCCACCCAGCCCACATTGTGTTTGTTTTCTTCAAATGAGGAAAAAAAAACTCCAGCAAGTATAAAAACATACATCCTGCCATGTAAACTGAGAGATTTAAAGAGTCACCGACTTGCAGTTGACTTTGAGATGCATAAGACAAAAAGATGGTTTGGTGATTAGAGGAAATGGTTACACAGATAAAGACGCGCTCAGAAAAAGCAGGATCAGTAAATGATCAAATTCTAAGTGGTAGGTATATAGTTATCCACTGTAAAATCCAATTTCCCTGCATTTGACATGTTTAATTCACTTTGTGGAATAATCAGTAGACAATTAAAAGCTGTTGATTTGAAGAGTTCAGACAGGAAAGTGATGGCGTGAAAAGCAAAGACGACTACACAGTGGTAGAAGGGAGGGGCCGGTAGAGGGTGATCACGTTAGCTATCTACTTATTGCAGCAGAGCAAACCGCTGTGAAAGGAAGTGGATTAGAGCGCCACACAGGAGCCAACACAGGAGCCAGGGAGGAGTCCCGGAATCCGGGGAGGCTCCAGCCAGGTGGTGCTAGCTCGGGTAGTCTGAGTTTGCAGCTAAGATGTGTTAGGTACCCGAATCCTTGCCTAGGACTGCAGGCAGAGCGGCTCTCTCACATGGATTTTAGAAAGGACCTCAGTTTCAGTGACTCACTGTGTAGAGCTCTTTATTTGCTGCTGGAGGGTCCTTGATCCCGGCGACTAGATGGCGCGGAGGAAGCCCCACACCACCTTGTGTCTTCATCACAGTGAGTCACTTCTGTCCTGCGCTATTCATTACCGATAGAAGCTAAATCCAGCCAGGGATCAATGGGGGAAAGCAGGGAAGTTCTACTTTCTAGTGGGCAATGGCTGGAAACTTTGGAGAACACGGTTGAAAACGACTGTTTAGAACTTGGGCAGACCCAGGAGTCGTGGCTCATGCCTATAATCTCAGCATTTGAGAGGTTAAGGCGAGAGGATTGCCTTGAGCTTGAGGCCAGCCTGCTCTCCATAACTAGTGAGGCCCTGCTTCCTATCAAAATATCACATCATCATCATCATCATCATCATCATCATCACCATCATCAACAACAACAACAGTAGTAACAAATAGGGTCACAAACAAAACAAAAAATCATAATACAAAAGCATCTCAGGAGTGGTTTTAGTGAAATGCTAGCTTCCAAAAGATGATAGTTAATGAAGTCAGGTAGTAAAGCAGAGCCGAGGAATGTTTTCATCAGTAAAACCTCTTCATCTAGAAGATTACAGGGGTCGCTTAGGACTTCTTGAGGCGGAGTTGGGCAAAGCTATAGAAAAGAAGGAAAAAACAAAAGAAGAAACAAAAGAAAACAGAAAAGAAAATATCTTAGCCTTTCCTTTCTGTTTATTCTTAATTGAGATAAAAATTAGAATGGCCCCCCAGTCAGCCCCTCAGCCTCGTTAAGGAGCGCCCCTCTGCGGCTCTCACTGCGTTCAGAATGTTAGGCACTCATTACTGCTCTTTAATTCCAGATTGACACCCCAGAGAAAATACTTTACTTGTGAACCAATCTCCCTAACTTATCCCTTCTCAGGCCCTGCTAAACACATTCATCTATTTTCTGTCTCCATGGATGTATCAGGATTCTATATCTTAAAATCTAGAAGGTAAGGAAAACCCTATCAGATTGCCTGTGAAGACTCTGGAGGGGTGGGGCTAGGACTTGATGAGTCCTAGAGAAATATACCAAACAACAGAAAGCAGGTAATGATGTCAGTAAGTCTGCAGAGATAGCCTGGCGCCAACTTAATGAACTTGAAAGCAGTCAGTCCAAATAGTCAAACGTGCTTGGGTATTATCTGAAAGTTACTGATGACTGTAGAACTTCACTGGGCTGTGTATTAAAATTTTCACTTTAAAATTTTCCACATTATTTTTGGCAGTTAGCAGTTGGCAGCAAATAGAGCAATCCAACTCACATTGCTTATATTGTTCTAGCAAGAATTGGTGGGGCTCAGTGGCTAAAGGGGCTTGCTGCGAAGGACTGGTAGTGTGAGTTCAGAACCTGGGTCCCAGGTAAAAGAAGAAAACCAACTTCACAAGGCAGATACACAAATAATAGTGATGATAACAGTAACAGTAACCAATTTTGACATAATGGACTGGTGAGCTCAGGAACACAATTCTCAGTGCTACTGCTTTTCGAGTTATTCCTGCAGCTGGAATTTCACCAACATTTGAACTGCAAGTTTGTTATCTTGGGTGCCTCTCCTTATTTCTGTCTTCATTTCCTCTTTTGTCATGTAAGCATGATGGTGGCCCTGATTTTTTTCTTTTTAGGGAACTACATAAATCAACACCCCAGAGATTTACCAGCAGTGGCCTGGCCTCTGAAAACACTCACAGGGCTTATTCCCATGGAGTTTTGTTGAAGGAATCACCCTCTTTAGGGGCAACAAAAGAGCATTAATATTTCTTTCATCCAATTATTTTAAAATATAAAATCCTTCACATTACACTCCCTCCGTCCCTGGGCAGATGGGGTTTTAACTGTTCATGGCCGAAGACAGCACGGATGATGTTCCTGCAAAGTTAGTGCCAGTGTCAACCTGCTGACAGTGACTGTTTGCCTCTGATACTTTTCAAAACCAGGATACCATCTTGAACATTTCAAGTGTAAGAAAGAACTCAAAAGACCCTCTAGGCTTTCAGAGTTCTAGGCTGCATCTGGAAGCACTCCCGAGAATATTATGTTTTAGGATACAAATACCTCCTGGGATCCCCATGTCACCAGCTCCTTTTAAAAACACTAGAACTATGTAATAGAGAAAACTGTTCTATAAAACCCAAAGCACGGCTGCCAAGACTCGGAGAAAGAAAAGAATTGCTGAAAGATTTAATAACTGTGGATCTCCTGACTCAAAGCAGATATTCAGCCTTTGAGTGATCTTTCTTGTGCCTTAAGTGAATTGGCATGAGTTCTGCCAGCAGGTCACATGACCCAGGTTCACAGGGAAGCCAAGACTTCAAACCGGAGGGATATGAGGGCCATGCGGAAGAAGAGGCACCTCCCTCCCTAGTTCTTAGATACAGGACCAGTCCAATAGTGACCTGCTGATATCCATTGTCTGTGTACACTCAAAGTCACTAAAGAAAATGACTAGTCATATATGTACAAAGTGCCATAGGGACTGAGGATAGTCAGTTATTTGGTAGCCTGTCTTTCTCCAGTATGTAAGCATCACCCCAAATCACTGCTCATTCTTTCTGCCCTAGAGATGGTTCCTGATGTACTGCCCAAATGTGAGACGAATTGTTGAAAGAAATGTGGAGGAGAAAGAGAGGGACAGGATAGGATTTAAACATCCAAGTCCCGCACAAAGTCTGAGCCTGGGGTAGTAGCCAGTACCACCGAGAAGCTCTGGCACATTTGCCATGCCTTTGTAGAGTGTTGAAGCCTCAACACTGTGTCCAAAGATTGCTTGCTGCTGGGCAATTGACATTCTGCCTCTGGCTTTGGAACAAGTCCGCTTCATTTACGAGGCCCATTAACCTGCCCTGATAAAGCTGAGCTGGGTTTACCAGCTCTCGGGCTTCGTGATTGCTCGGGACACCCACTCGCCATCCTATCTATGCTTGTTTTCCCTTGCTCATGCTCTGCAGTTATCTCAGACAGACTGCCTTTCTAAGGCTGTAGCATATCAGAGAACTCTTTGCTCTCCTGATCACATGTCCTGTTTCTACTTAGACCTGCTGAGGCTTGGGCTTGGTGTGTAATTTTCCCCACATTTGGACTTCCATTGCTGTCTTTAGATGGCCTTTAGATCACTCCTGTGATCCTCAGCTTTCCTTTTAATATAATAGCAATACAACTTCTGTTTTGTTCCAGATTCCCATTCCACATGAATGGACAGATACACACATACAAACAGATGCATGTACATACACATAAACACAGAGACATATACATATATACACACACAAACACACACACATACACAGATGTATGCATACATACATTACATACAAACACATATACATATACTCATAAAAACTTCACATCTCTAGACACTCATGAGCACACAGAGATATATCCATATATACATTCATAATATACATATACACATACATATATGCACACACACTCATACAAACCTCATGCCTTCACACACATACACACACACACACACACACGCGCGCGCAAATACTATACACATACAGACAGACACAGACACAAACATAAACGTGTACACAGGCATATACACATGGACATACAAAAACACATGTATGTACACACAGATAACAGAGATGTATGCATTCATGTATACATACAAGCATGAATATATATGCACTTATACATAGATACATATGCATACATATACTCATACATATGTGTGTATTTATAAGTGCATTTATACATTCACACGCATGAACACATACCTATACACACATGTACATGTAGATTTACACTATATGCACAGCTGTACACATACATGCATACATATACACAAACACATACACACACATTTATGGTGGAAGGTAAGCATTGGCCTCTTAAAAGAAGAATTAGAGAATAAACTGCTTTTCCCACAGATATCTAGGAATTTGTTTTTTCTTGAATAAGCAAAAGCAAAACTAAATTGGTCCTTGGAAGAGATTCAGACACAAAGGAGATATAATTGATAGTCTATTTAGTAGTTCCTTTTCTGAGATGTATGACTGCTTGGATACCTATTTATTTGATTGCCAAGTAAACTTGCCTTTGTGGAATAATTTCAGTAAGGACTAAGAAGACTTTTATTCCAACACAGTGGTATAGGAACAGAGATACTTATTCTGATTAGAATTCATTTCTAAGGGTATCAACCTCAGTTACTGAGAATTAACCCATGTGTCTTATAGTCCATTCGAGTCAATGTAAGGAGATAAACTGATATTTAATAGTGCTATTTTTGTAGTAAGTGGAGAATTCTAGAATTCAAATCCATCTGATGGTGATACCAAAGATGGCCCTAGGATGAAGGCCATGGAATTGTGCCTGGTTGGGCAGTTTGGAGGAGCCATGATGCTTTTTAGAATCCTTGTTGGATGCGTTAAAAAATGAATCTTACTAATGAAAAGTGTCTCCAGTCTGTAGCTAATCATACTAAAGAAATGTGCCTCATAATCACTGTGAAATTGAATGTTAGTAAATATGATGCTCGATGTGTATTCAAATAATTTTGTAAATGAGAAGGAATAAGGGCCAAGACATTGGATCCTGGTGAACAGCTTTGCCTGAGAAGCCACTCACTTTGAAGGCCAATATATAATTGAAGATATTGCAGGATCTCTTCTAAATTCAGTTGTTCGCTATCATGTGATGCATTTGATATGGCCACACAAAAGCACTCATTGAATGTTCTTCTTTTACCAGAAGCACTTAAAAGAGAGGAGCAGAGTTAGGTAACTTTAGCACTTTCTCTGAGGTGTAACCCAACAATCTTTGGCTTGTGTGTAGTGGTCTTCAGTAGGGCAGATACTTCCTACCTTCTTTGCTAAGAGGTAGCAAAGTTTTCTTGACTTTTGAGAGAATCCCAAGGCAGCACACGATGTATTTTCTCCAGAAATCAAACATCCTGATGACGGTTTTGATGACAGCACTTAAAGGGAATTTTGTTAATCAGACTGATCATGAGTAGGAATTATGCCACGTGTCACCATTTGGAAAAGTTTCCTGGCTAGGTGTCATAGAAGTGATTAGGAATCTAAAGGATATTATGCACTCCTATGCCTATCAGCTGGAATACATAAATGACAAATACAAATTTTTTTTAAATCTCTAAATAATTAACATTGTACTCTAGAATATAGATGCTGTGTGATGAACTGTAATGAAAATATACAACATATATTTTATAATAAAATATTTATACATTTTACACTAGAAATGCATTATAAATAAGGACAGTTGAAGGAACATGAGCTGAGAATTATTGGAAATATTTTGACTATATTCTTTGGAAAAAAATGAAGCACTTAAGGAGTTGGTATTGATAGAAGGCCCATAGACAGATGGAACAATCTCTATAAAAGCATCAAGTCTAGGAGTGCCTTTTTTTCTGAGCTAACTGACATTATAAAGAAGTAAAGATGAGGCTATGATATTTACAAGTGATTGGGCAACTAGTCTGTGTCTGTGGCTTTATTTGTATTATCTTAATCCTTCAAATTACCCTGCAAGAAGGTTCTTATTTCATTTCATACCGGAAGGAACTGAGAAGTAAGAAGGGTAGGTAATTTGTCAGTATTTATGGAGTTAGTAAATGCCAGAGCTGAGGTTTAAATCTGAATCTATCTGACTCATAGCCCATAATCTTTCCAGTGTGCAAAACAAAATGATGTTGAGTAGATAAACAAAGAATATCCTTCCTGTTTCCTTCTGCAAACACATGTGACTGATGGGTTCTAAAGACATGCTGCTAAAGGGCTTCTTAGGAAGGAGTGCTTGGGCTAAGCATAATTATAAGTGTATTCATTCGGCAACATGTCCTGACTCTCTTCCATGTCTGTGACACTCTGGCGGTTACTTAAGCAAATGTTGTGAAGGTCATTGTGTCCTTCACTCAAATTATGCACAAGATGTATCACTGTATTGCAAGGATGATCTACCACTAAAGACTCAGGGAAAACTGCATCCAAGAGCCTCTGGGGCAGGGGCATGCTGGGTGCCCATCAAAGTAAGGATGACAGTGCTTTAGTATGAGAACCCAAAGGCTGAGAGATACACAAGAGCATCTGATTAAGAAAAAGTCAGTTGACATTTATTCTTCTTAACCCCATTCAGTAGCTGTGAAAGTCTTTGGGATTCCAGAAAAGCATCTTGGTTTCAATGACTTACCTTCCTTACTTGTGTTGGAAGAGGATAGGCCTGTATTATAAAACTCATATATTTGTTTTAAGATGAAATTTTAGGAATTCAAAAATTTCAGGCACTGAATAAATGAGAAGATTCATTAACATTATGAAATTAGTGTGCATAGTGGAAGAGCCTTCCACTATGATTGGGATGATATAAAGTGTATACAAATTAGGCTTGTGATCCAAAAATCCCTAATCAGAGGGATGCTGATGAGGGGCTATAATAATGTGGTTTGAAATGGAAAGTAGTCATTTGCTTAGAATTAGAGATAGCTTTTCACTTCCCCACTCAAATACTTAGTAGCATGTCACAAGCAATGTTTGTTAAATACAAAATATCTCCAGAATGATGGTACCATTGTCTATTTCTTACTGATGCTAAGAGATTTCTTCTGGATTTTTTAAAAACAATGACCTCATGAAATTCTTAGGCAAATGGATGGAACTAGAAAATATCATCTTGAGTAAGGTATCCCAGTTACGAAAGAACATACATGGTACGCAATCACTGATAGGTGGATGTTAGCCCAAAAGTTCAGAATACCCAAGATACAATTCACGAACCACATGAAGCTCAAGAAGGCAGCCCAAAGTGTGGGTGCACCAGTTTTAGAAAGGGAAACAAAATACTCACAGAAACAAAGTGCGGAGCAAAGACTGAAGGAAAGGCCATCTGGAATTTGCCCCACCTGGGGATCCATCCATATACAGACCCCAAACCCAGACACTACTGCAGATGCCAAGAAGTGCTTGCTGATGGGAGCCTGATATAGCTGACTCCTGAGAGGCTCTGGCAGAGCGTAACAAATACAGAGGTGGGTGCTCACAACCAACCATTGGACTGAGCACAGGGTCCTCAATGGAGGAGTTAGTGAAAGGACTGAAGGAGCTGAAGGAGTTTGCAGCCCCATAGTAAGAACAACAATATCAACCCCCCCCACAACTACCAGAGCTCCCAGGGACTAAACCACCAACTAAGGAGTACACATGGAGAGACCAATATCTCTAGCCACATATGTAGCAGAGGATGACTTTGTTGGGCATCAGTGGGAGGAGAGGCCCTTGGATTTTGAAGGTTCAATGCTCCAGTGTAGGGGGATGCTAGGGTGCCGAGGCACAAGTGGGTGGGTGAGGGAACACCCTCATAGAAGTAGGGGGAGGGAGGATGGGTGAGAGGGTTTGGGGGGGACTAGGAAAGGGGATAACATTTGAAATGCAAACAAAGAAAATATCCAATAAAAAAAGAAAAAGAAGAAAAAGAAAAAAAACAGCAAATGTATCATGAGTTTTTGGAAAAGAAAAATCAGATATTAAATGATTCTATGGCTGTTCATGCATGTGTACGACGACGTGTGTGTGTGTGTGTGTGTGTGTGTGTGTGTGTGTGTGTGTTCAGTCAAGGAAGGAGACATACAAAATAAGCCTCTGGTATTTTAGAAAAGAAAGCATACATGGTAAAGGATGTCAGCACTGCATTTGACATTTAAAGCACAAGGAGATCTACAGAGACCACAGCCACACTTCGATTATTTTCTTCTGAAGGAAGCTCATCTTACAGTGGCTAGCAGTACCATAAATTCCCTCTAGTATCCATCATTCCACTAGCTTCCTGTTTCCTATTGGGGAGCGACTCTCTTTCCCAGAGACACCTTCATGTTAGAAGATGCTTGTGAAGATGCTGTGCCAGTCCTAGAACATGATTTTAATGCTTCTTTTGAATTATCAGTGTTTGAATGGTGACAAAAGTATGTTCTGCTCTGTCTTACAACAGGTGGTTTAGAATATTTCAATTATGTTTTCCTAATTACCAGAGCACCCAATTAGTGAGAACACTGCTTTCTTATGCTGAATAAAACAAGATACTATATCATTAACCTAGAGGTGTCATGGATTGGCAGAAATTAAAGCTGGACCACTTTAATCAAGCTATAAATTTTATGAGTTACGTGCCACCCAAAGATACAACTCGAGAGATAAAAACATAGAAGGCAAAACCAAGCGGCTAAACTAGGAAATAGATAATTTATATTTGTCTATAATTACCAAATCAGTCTTTATTGTTCAGCAGAGTACAGACTCAATGGTACACTACTGGGAGAAGACAAGGACCAAGGGAACAAACTTAGTTATCTGTCCAAATCTCTCCAATGTGCTTTGTGGGGAGAGGCCCAGTTTGGTGGATGATATAGGATTAGGAATTTACATACTTTGATGGGTGGGAACAAGTGTTGTGATTATGTGAAGAGTGTTCTTCAGAACCCATGGTGTGGAGAGATGGAGCTCAGCATTTGACAGAGTTTCAATGCCTCAGAAAGGCACACAGGAGTGGGGATATCAGTAGTGTCCCTAGTGCCACAAGTACACAAGGGCAGAGGTCCTATTCTAAAAGAGTCAAGATCGATGAAGTCAAAGGTAAACCTGGAACTTGAAAGATATGAGAGTGTCCATATCGTCTTCAGCACATTCCTCTTCAGGAAACAGTGCCAACTGCATGCACCACGAAGAACCATAGTTAGTCCTAACTGTGGAGGCTTTAGTGACTTGGAAATAGTTTTCCAAAGGTTCCTGTTCTAGATGCTTGGTCTCCATGGTCACAGTATGAAGCAGTTACAGGGCTATTTTTTTTTTTTTTTTTTTTTTGTATTTTGCCTACAGTTTACTGGCTGTGTACACATGGGTTAATAAGAGGAACCTCCATTTTTTTTTTAATTTATTTTCTATATTCTATGTTTACATTCCAAAGGCTTTCCCCTTTCCCAGTCCCCCCCCCATGTCCCATAGTTCCTCTCCCCCCCAACTATTCCCCAATCATTCCCCCTCCCCCCCAGTTTCTCTACAAAACTGGATCCAATCTTTCCAGGCAGGGCTATTTAAGAGGTATGACTTTGTGGGTGGTGATTAGATCATGGTGGCAGCCCCCTCACACAATGGATAATGATTTTCTTGATAGTATCTGGATAATGGATAACTACCTTTCTTGAGAGAATGAGTTAGCCAGCCTCATGATACAATTCTAATGGGAATCTCAAGAATGAGTTGAGTATCCTGAGAGTGAGCTAGGTCTCCTGGGAATGCGTTACCTGTTGCAAGAGTAAGTTATTACAGAGGACGTTGGCACCTCCACTTTGACACGCCCGTCCTCCTACCTCCTCTTTACACACAGCCACTTTGCATTTTTCTTCTCTCCCAAATTGTGATGCAGCATGAAAATAAGATGGTGGTACCATGCTCAGAACTTCCTCAGTTACAACATCGTGAGCCCTCTCAAAGAATCTTTTATTCTTCATATAAATTTATGGTCTTGTATAGTTTTTTGGGATAACACCCAGTGCATAGACCAAGGTGGGGCTGACTTTGAATGTAAAGAGTCAAAGGGGCTTCAGTTCCAAGGATGGTGCTGCCCGTTTCCTTAGTGATTCTGTTACCTATCGGTTGTCTCCTCTGACAAAGGATATCATTGGGCGGGTCGTACAGCCACTAGAGATACTGTTTCACTTTGAGCTTTTTTGCAACTTTCTCTAATCTTAGCTTTTGGTTAAACCAAGCTATTTTGTACTTTTAACTATATTAAGGGCAGTGTGGACAGGTATAAGATAACACTGTAGTCAGTACAGTGCTAGATGGATCTCTGTTGTTGCAAGTAGCAATATATTACAAATGAGGAGAAAAAATATCCATACCTCATATGCATGAATAGTTTTGTTTCTATTTGACTACAACTAATATTTCAGACCTATTTCTATTTTATTCTTACAAAGCAGGAATATAGCTTTTTATTGAAATATCATTTTTTTGTTAAGATGAATTGTTTAGTGTGTGTGTGTGTGTGTTTTGTGTGCGCGCATATGACAAGGCATTTATGTGGTGGTCAGAAGTGAACTTGCCAAAACTGGTTCCCTCCTTTGACCATGTGACTTATATCTAATTCAGTTTGCTAGGCTTATTGACAAGCTTGTTTTCCTCTCTCTCTCTCTCTCTCTCTCTCTCTCTCTCTCTCTCTCTCTCTCTCTCCTTCCCTCCTTCTTTGTCTCTTTCTTTCTATCTCTTTCTTTCCTTCTTTCCTCTTCCTTTCTTCCTTCCTTCCTTCCTTTCTTTTTTTCTCTTTCTTTCTTTCTTTCTTTCTTTCTTTCTTTCTTTCTTTCTTTCCTTCTTTCTTTCCTTCCTTCTTTCTTTCTTTCCTTATTTCTTTCCTTTTCTAATAAGCCAGGAGAATTACTTTAAAAGATTTCATGTTTGTGATCATTTTATAATCATAAGTGGGATCCAGTCTCCCTTGATCTTGGGGGCAAGCAGAGGAGAGGCAATCATTTGTGATTTGATGGGCAGAATGTGACAGAAATATCACCACCTGGCTTCTGAGACTCTGTAAGAGAAGGCTACCTAGAAACCTAACAACTCCTAATATCTTTTGGCAAATTCTGAGAACCTTGGGGACCATGTAAGAGGACCCACCATCCTAAGACAATGTGTAGAAGGCTTTGTAGGGACAGAGGCCACTTGTAGAGAGAAATGTTCAAGCAGTCCCAACTATTTTGAACACAACTGCTTGAGTGTTATAGCCCTGACATCTAAACCACCAAGAAGCCTTTGTGAGTTGGTTCAACCTGGTTGTCCCCCTGTTACCTTGAGCAAGAACTGTCATGCTGAGCCCTATTCAAAGCTCAGGTCATTAACAGCGTGGATGGTAGTTGCTGTCTGAAGTCACCCTTTAGGAAGTTGTTATTGCGTAGTAGATAAGCAGAAGACAGTTGAAGAGCTATTTGGGCTCTCTGAGTGCTTGTTTCCACAGGGCAAACAATGCTGGAAACAGAGGCAGAAGAAGACATAGTAGCTGAGTTTTCTGGGCTAAAGTAGGTGATGGGCCTTTTTGCAGAACTGTGTCTTTTCTGCTGCCTCGCTTTACTGTATGCATGTTTCCCACTTTACTCTTTCCTTCCCCAGCCCTGGTTCTGTGTCCATAAAACAAGGAAACAAGAAGCTGCTTGTCATTCTTAGTTTCAGAGTCCTGGGATAGCTCCTACAAGCTTGGAGTCTCTTCTGCAGTTCTCCAGTGGTCACCCTCCTACCTCTTTATACCCTCTTATCTCATAGACAGGGTGTGATGGAATTGCTCTCATCTGCCCGCAGAAATTTTCTTTATAGTGTATAGATACTTTCAAGAGTTACCAGAGAGCCACATATGTCAGAAGAGCACCTTAACTCTGTGGGCATGATGTTAGGTGCTGACTCTTTGTTCAATAGCTAGGAATTACTAGAAATTACGCAGAGCCTCTGACCCAATGCACTTTTTTGCTGGTATAGAAACTGCAACCAAGGAGAGATCATGTATCACAAAATCTTCATCTTCTTCTCACATTCATTTCCAATCCCACTAAAAGCTCTGGTAGAGGGAAGATGCTAAAAAGAGTCAGAACCTTTCTTGGAATATCAAATCCTATTCTCTGTTATCAACATCTCAGTCTTATATACAGCCAGCCTCTGAGCTTTTATAAAGAAACATATCACTTTCCCTCTATGCTTATATCCAAAGACTTAACAAGTACAGCTCAAAGTATGAAAAAATATTTCATAATTAAATATTTTCTCCCTCTGACATTTCACTAAATAAACTTTGAAAGCAGGGGACTGAATGAGAAAGCTTATATCAGCCACCCCAAAGAAAATTGATCTTCCTTACATACACTGGTATTACAGACTCAAATTAAAAGAAGTTTTTCACACATGAGTCACCCAATCAGCTGGAAAGCCAGTTCAGGGAAGGGGAGCCAGTGTAGTGTAGGAATGCTATGTCAGAATTCAGCGGCTGCTTGCATAAACTGATGGCATGAAAACTCCATAGTATGGTTGAGGGGAAAGTGTTTATTATAAACATGAGAATGAGAGAAAGGGAGTGAGGGAGGGAGGGAGAGAGAGAGAGAGAGGGAGAGAGAGAGAGAAAGAGAGAGAGAGAGAGAGAGAGAGAGAGAGAGAGAGAGAAGACAGAGACAGACAGACAGACAGACAGAGATAGCAGCGATAGACAGGGACAGACAGAGACAGAGAAAATAGCCAGACACATCTGGTAGAATCCAGTAGACTGGTCAGCAGATGGAACTTTGTCATTAGATAGGTAGGAAGGTAGGTATGTAGATAGATAGATAGATAGATAGATAGATAGATAGATAGATAGATAGAGATAGAATTGGTGCCTGGGAAGGACACCCATGAACTGGAGAGGGTTTAGGGTAGGGAAGGAGGTGAGAAGGACTAGGATGCTAGCATGGACTCTGAAATGTGTAACATGATACTGAGGGAGACTGGAGATCAGCATGAGCTTTGGTATGCTGATAGGTACCACAGCCATTTGCCCCTTCTGCAGTGATAAGGGGAATAGCTCCTTTTGGTAGCAGGGAAACCAGTTTCCCAAGTTCCTGAGAAATGCTATTTTTAATCTAGCCACTGGTACTCCAGATTGAGCCCATTTTTTGGCTATTTGGACTTCCCTTTAGCATTTGGGGGGTGGGGTGGGGGTTCCATTGGACCTGGCACTACTCAGGCATCAATACATGGCATCAACTCTCTTCTTGCACAGACATTCATAGGCATTCTGTGCTGAGTTGTGAGTCTGCAGCTAGCAGACTTTCTGGTAGCAGACTCTCTTACCTGGGAAGTGATTATCTGTGGTCCTCCATCTCCCAATCACTTCCCTGCCTCCTGCCTGGTAACAGAAGAGACCATGGCTGTAGGCTTAAAGAGTGTGAAAACATCCCAATTACAATCATACAGGAAGAGACGGTCGCTTCAGCTATGTGGACCCCAATTTCTTCTCTTTAGAGACCTCTGTCTCTGATGCTGGGCTCTGAACTCTCCTCAAACTATGCCTGCTGCCTGTTTGTCTGTCCACAGTGTTACATTAAATCTAGTGGCCTAAAGGGATAGTCTCCATCTTAGTGTTCTCCCTTGGATCTGAGACCTTTCATATGGAGAATAAAACAGTGTGTAAAAGTTGAGTGTGAATCTGTTGCTGCAGCTGGAGTGTTCTCAAGGGAGCCGCCATTTCCATCTCTCTCAATTCTTTCCCATGAAAAGGGAAAGAAAGGAAATAATATCCTCAAATGATCTTGTAATTTTCATACTCATTATCTTCCTTCCTTTTGCTCTTTACTGTGCTCTCTCACACACAAAGACACACAAATACACACACACACACATACGATACCATTTTAATCTTCACCAACACAAGAGAGTAACAACCAGACCAGACCCTCAATGCTATTGAAGAAAGCTAAAGGTTTTGGGGGAAGGGAAGGGGGACAAAGTCCCCTATGCCCCTGGGAGGGAGCTCTTCTGGCCAGAAGGTAATAGCTCAGCACTGCCCCACAGGTCAATCCACCCCACAGTTAAGAAAAAAATGCTGGCACCAGAGAGATAAAAGGCATATAATGAAAATGTAAACGAAAAACTTTATACCAGGCATGGCCTGACAGAGGGAAGATTGATATCCCATGATGCTTTGTCTTGATGAGACAATGAAAAATAACCACCACAGCAGCTGTGTCAATATCAGACTTGGTAATGCACCACTGGCTGTGGGTTTTTATTTAATCCGCTTTGCTTTAAGATGATAACCGTTGTTACTTTTCAGTGCCTGTCTGTCAGCGCCCAGCATTGCAATATTCCTCCGCAGCTCTGCGAGCGGGTTTCATTTATTTTAAAATACCATTTCACACACTGCTGACTTTTAACAGTGTTCTGTGTGAGTTTGTGAGATTGAATAGTGACAGAAACAACACTTTTTATGAGAATACAGAATATTAAAAACGGGGCACAATATACAGATGGCAGTTTTCACTACAGCTTGTTTTTCCCCCCTTGCTGCTGCTACTGAGCTTTCCCGCTGAATGCATTTGTAGTAACACCATAAATGTCACTTTCACTGACTGCCTTTTGGCATTTTATTTAAATGGAATTCAACTCTGGCTTACTGCTGCCAGGGTGGCTGCTGCTGCTACCAACTTGCTTTGGGGGTGGTGGTGGGGGCTCTGCTTTACAATATCACCCTGTTGACTTCATTCCTCATGGAATGTCCCAGAACAGGAAATAGATGAGTAAGTGGTCTAACCCTATCCCCCCACCCCACCTCCCCACTCCCAGCAAGAATCCAGGGCTTTTAAAAGAAGGACTTCTTCAGGAGATGTTACTATAGCCATCTGTATGAGTTTGGCCTTTGCAGACACCACTGTGCAAAAGTATTTCTGAACTCCAGAATCACTCCTGGCAGAAGTTCACACATGGCCTTCTTGTATTGGGTAAGATGTCAACACAGGACCTTTGGCACCTTTAAGAAAACATGGAAGGACAGGGCTCTGAGCGCCTCATCTGAGCCATGCATCAGTTGCACTGACTCGGCATACGTTGGTTGGGGTGTAGTACTTGCACTGCTTCTCTCTCTTGGCTTACCCAGTAGAGCCTCTAGACACGATCAGGGGTGGCATTTTGCTGCCAACAGGATGCTGACATGTGCAATTCCCCTTTCTCTCCATTTGCCTCTTCACGAAACATCCATTGCTTCATCAGTTCTGGAGACTAAGTAAAACAGACAGGGGTGGTGAAGCCTTTTCCTGGGAGAACCTGCAATTTGGGGAAAGCTAGCTTCCTGTCTGGGCCAAATGAGGCTGGAAATGAGCTGCTGAACACGGTCTTGGAAATGTGTCCACATCTCACAAATGAAGGCCTGAATCAGAGAGTCTAAGAGATTTCCAGCAGAGGCCCAATGTTCAGAAAATTGGAAATCTCTACAGAGGCACATTAAACAAAAAAACATACAATTCAAAGGCTCAGAACTGGCAACTCTAGACAGTGTCATCCAATGCTTTTGTGTGCAATGTCCCTAGAGACAAGCAAAAGATGGGGCATTTTTTTTTCAGTAGCTCCAAAAGCATTTTCACAGGCCTCACTAGTTTCTAAAAAAACATTTAAGACTTGTCATGATCTCGTAACAGCATTTAATTATAAAAGGCGGAAGAGTGAAGGAATGGGAGACTAAAAAGAACACGCACACACCTGAAAAAAATCTTTGCTTTGGGCTATCTATTCTATGCTTATTTGAAATGAAACTTTTATAAACTTTTCAGACGTGCTAAAATAAAGGTTATTTGGCAAGTTAGGCCATCAAATTATTTTCAATAAAAATTTGAAGTGAAACCACTTAAGAACATTGAAATAAAGGAAATAGGAAAGAGAAAATAGAATCAGAATCAGGCAGGGGCACATTTTTGTATATTTGCAAATCTTGGATTACCCTTAGCATAGAAATCTGTCTCTTTATATACATTCCCTATGTCAATGAATAGAGAAACCATACAAGCAGTTTCCCTGGGTAGACATCTTGGGTGCCAGGTTTAACTCTTTCTCTCTTGGCAGCCCTTCAATCAGTCACTGGATTCTGACAAGAGATCTAGTCCAGATGGCTACAGTGTGTCTGCTTCTTTCTCTCCTCACTGTCACTGTGCGCCTTTGGTTCGTAGAAGATGCATCTGTGTTTTCCTTGTCTCCAAACCCCACAAATCCATCTTTAATAATGCTGCCACAGTAATATTCTAAAGCAAACATCTAGCCAGGGCATGTCACCTATGAAAATGTGTGTTTCTCTCTCATCTGTCACCCTTCTTTACTTGTCCCATCTATTACTTGACTTGGTTTCCACCTCTTATTTTGTTTTCTTTTCAATTCTCACGAGTATTTGGCTTTTACTATTTAAATGCTAAAGACCACATTTATATTTTTCAGTATCCCACCCATTGCATAGTGATGGTCTGAATCCAGTGACATCACCCCAATAAGTAAGTGGTCTACTGAATTACCAAAAGGTTTCCTCAGCATTTATACTAGTCTAGCAGACATTGTTCTTCAATGTTGGTAATAACCCACCAGTTGCAATGAAGGCACACTAAGGCACGGAGGATCAGCCTCACTTTCTGCACTAGAATAGTCAACACAGCTTATAAATGGGAGAAAAGTCCTGTATGGGAATTCTAACCTCAGGATTTGAGTAGAAAAATTTTGGGATAGAGGTGCAATATCTACTTTGATGTCTGTTTACCTAAATGTACTTATTTATTTTTTCAATTTTCTTTTCTTTTTAGATTTGAGACAGAATTAAGTCTAGGCACAGCTTTTGAGAAGAGCTAGGCATGTTTCCTTTCTTAATAACCATTCAGAGGCTCCCAATTTGCTTCTGGGAAGGCAAAGTTAGTGCTGGGCCTTGAGGAAGCTAGACTTCTGCCTCTAACCTTAATTCCCACCCCTTGTATGTCTATTACTTTTTCTACTTTACTTTTGAGAAATCCTTACTAATTAGACATCGTAGTTGACATTGAACTTAAATCTATCGTGGGTGGAGATATCTTAACATTTCTAAGATGACACTCCTGCTTCTCACAAATTGGAAGAGTTCTCTTTCTGTTGTCCTTTTCTAGCCTTTTGCTTTTTCTCTGTGTGTCTGCCAGCTTCTGTGCCCAGGCTGCATCTCAGTACAGTCCCTGACTGGCCTGCCCATCTTCATGACCTCTACTTATGATTAAAAAAATAACCAAGTAAGAAAAATAAGAAGTAAGAAAAAAAAACAGCTAAAACAAATTTAATTAAACAAACCAAAAAAAAAAAAAAAAAAAAAAAAGACCAGCTCAAATCTCAACTCCCATTTCATTAGCATGTAGACGTCCAGAGCTGAAAAAGGTCACAGGGACCACATTTGTGTTTCAGTGTGAGTCAGTGGGTCCATTAATAAAGGACACTAATTGCATTCTTTTCCAGGCAAGTGTGACCTATGTGAATGGCAGGAAGTTCATGTCCCCAGTGACCCTAGAAACACTGTCAAGGTGAAGTTGTCACAGGTAAAAATGACTCTGCTTCTCTGGAGACTTCCTTCCAAGTACTATTTTTAAAAAATTATTATTATTTTTAAGAGAACAAGAAATCTCTCTCTCTCTTTGATCGCATTTCCTGCCTGATTCTGTAAGAAAAGGAGTTTCGAAAGTTCTAGGTTGAAAATCTCAGTCCATTAGACTCCCTCCCCACCCCCACCCATCACACACACACACACACACACACACACACACACACACACTCACACCATACTCTAGTGGCCTTCTGATTTCTAAACACATGGGAATAGGTTTCTCAGTCTCTCCTTGCCCCCTTAATCAACTCCAGGGCCAATCCCTGCTGTGTTCATGCTGTGTTCTATTCATGCTGTAGCCACTACATCTACAGCCAGCATCTCCCCACAGCCAGCATCCACGCCAGGCCCTGGAGCAGTGTCTGTCTTCAAGCTCTATCAGATTTTCTGGAAAATTCTAATCCTCTTAACATATTTTTCTATTATTGCTTTTTTTTTTTTTTTTTTTTTTTTTTTGGTCAGGGTCTTAGCTGTTTACCCTTGGCTGGCCACGAACTTAGCTCCCAGAGGTCTCCTGCCTCTGCCTCCAAAGGGCTGGGTATAAAGACTTGCACTACCAGGCCCTTCTTAACATACTGTTGTCAGGTCCAGAGGAAACTGCAACCCACCAGACTCCAAAAAGCTGTTCCTATGTCTAGAAATGATAGTCTTGGCTCAGCTCAAGCTGGACTATAGAAGGACTGCTAAAAGCTTACAATCACCATTTCTCAGGAATGGAAAATAGGTTTCTAACTGCCAGAAAGGGATACTTTTATTGGATATACCTAGGGCTGCATATCAAGTCCACGGTAGCCTGTAGGTTCCTTTAGTCCCTACACACACATGCACACACACTCATATGGACACATACCCACACATGCTTGTCATGCATTTCAGAGCTCACAGGGTCCTTGTGACCCTCTTCACTTCACTCTCTTCTCCCCACTATACTAATTCCCAGACAGTTGCAGTTCAGGGGACCTCCTCCTTCCGGACCCCAGCTCCTGCTCATTGTTCACTATATAATGACAGGGTTTCTCCTGGTGGCCAAGCTATTCTGGGTATTCTCTCTCTTGCTATTCTGGTTTCTCTCACAGATAGCCCTGCCCATGTACAGTCGGCTTCTTTTGCTCTCTCCTTTGGAATCTCTCCTATGAATATTCTTTCTCTCTTCTCTACAATAAAAAGTCTTCCCCTCAACGCATAGGTCAGCCATTTCAGTGGCTTCTTTCATGACCCTCTGTCTTACAACTTTTCCTTACCTCAAGACATGACTGTTCGCTCCTGTCATTTCAGTCTTTAAAAATGACCTGGATATTTAGTAAAATGTCTTGGCAACCCTTAAGCCACTTACGGACTGCAGGCAATTTGGTGGTCTTGGAATTTCTGAAATTACAGTCAGTGCCTCCACGTTACAGGCCATTGCATGCTTGACTACGACTCTTACCTGTCAGTGCCTCTATGGGCTTCCATTTTCCCATCAGCCTTCATCTGCTCACAGGTTTTTAACCTTGCTTCTGTTTCACATTTGCACTCTGCTCTCGTGTAGCCTCCCATTTCATGACATCTGAACTCCAGGGTTATCAGAGACAAAAGCCTGTTCGCTTCTCTTCTCTCTCCTTCCAGGACAGCCATTGAAATACACCCTAAGCCCTTTGGTGGGAGTTGGTCCCTCGCATCTGGTTCTCACAACTCCCTTTCATGCCATTCCTAGAGCTGTGCCACAAAATCCCTTCTCATTTCCCCATCTCAGTTCTCCAAGACAGCTCTTTCACAGTTCCATCCTTTTTCTCAAATTCCCGATATTATCAGCCAACCTTCCCCACTGGGAAATATAACCTTGTGGGCTTCTATGGTCACCAGCAAGTCCTTAAACCCATCATGAATTAAAACACCTTATATCCCAAGGGACCTCACACCTGTGCTTCTTCTCCAGCATGTTTCCTTTTCTGATATCTGAGGTCCTGAAGTCAACTATTTGATAGTTTCTGTTGATTATTGCTCCTTTCACTCAGTAATCAGAGTACACTGACGTGAACATGTTATAATTCCCTCTTCGCAAAGGAACAATGGGAACTAGGCTGCACCTTATATTCAGTTTGAATCATAGCAGAAAAAAGGCAGATTATATAAAATACAGTAAGAAGTGTGTGGGGAGCCGATGGCTGGCCCAAAACATCCTGCTGGCCAAAAACATCCTGCCAGCCAAAAACATCCTGCCGGCCCAAAACATCCTGCCGGCCCAAAACATCCTGCCAGTCCAAAACATCCTGCTGGCTTGAAGTAAACAAGTCAGTGCCAGGTGCTGGGTAGTTTACCATCCCTTGGTCTCCGCCTCTCCCGAGCTGCAGCCAATCAGGGGATAACACGTCCGAGGCAGGGGTTGCAGCCTATATAAGGGATGGGCTTCTGGGTATCTGGGTCTCTGCTCTGTAGGCTTATGCTCTCCCTCTCAAGAGCATTAAAGCTTTTCTGCAGAAGGATCTTGAGTGTGCCGCGTGGTTCTTGCTGGCGAGATGGTAGCGCGGGACGTCTGGTGCCGAAACCCGGGAATACGAGACTTCATCATCGTCAGCACCATCGGAGACCCCTTGGCTACAAGGAAGATTCAGAACTGCAGGCAGATACGTTCGGAGAGGTATGTTCTTCTTTGGCTTTGACTTGGGATTGTCGCCACCCTGGGAAGGTAGCATTGAAGCTTTTGTGACCATTCTTGGAGCCCTTTTAATCTTTCTCTTTGCCATGTATGAATGCTCCAGGTCTTTGACTCTTGCCTCACAGAACAAATTAGGTAGAGATCTTGACCACAAAATGGTGGAAAGAAACTTGAGGCAGGGGACAAAAGCAATTGGGAAACTTGTTAAAAACTGTTTAGAAGATAAAGCTTGTAGGGCTGCCGTGGCGGAAGGTCGGAACACCCTTGAAGAGGTCCAGGATACCATATCAGAAACCGAGCGTAGTGAGAGGTTGGGCGCGCGCAAGAAAAAACCAGTCCCAAAAAAGGAAAAAGGACCTCCCGGAGAGTCTAGAGACAAGGGAGTGAATGTGTCAGATCTTAAGGCTTTAAACTTTGATAACTCTGATAGCTCTAATAGCTCAGAGGATGAGGTCTTGGACCCCGATGAAGAGGCTGAGTTAGAGGAGGAAGCTGCCAGATATGAGGAGGAAAGATACCATCAAGATGATCGAAGGCAGAATAGTAAAGAACCTCGAAAACGGCAGCCCCTAACAGCCCTTTCACAGGTTGTTCCTTCGGTGCCCTCTCCCTATGAGACATGCCCGAAGTCTTGCTCCTTTTGTCTGAAAAGGTAAAAAGAAAGCTGTGCCTTGCTTACCCAGTCTTTGAAGGTACAGAAGGAGATCAAGTAGTACCTATATCCCCCGTCCAAAATCAAGGAAGACAGGGCCTGGGTTTTTCCTAGGTGCCACTGGGGCAGCACGACCCATACCATGGAAGACAGAGGACCCGGTGTGGGTTCCCCAGTGGCCGTTAACCTCTGAAAAACTAGAAGCTGTGACTAATCTTGTTGCAGAACAATTGGCTTTTTGTGCACAAATGCAAGTCACACATATTATGGGCTTGCCATATAACCCTCAAGGACAAGGTATCATTGAGCGCGCACACCGTACGCTCAAATCATATTTAATTAAACAAAAAGGGGGAATAATAAAAGATATGCCCCCCGTGCCACGGGTTGCCATAGCAGTGGCACTCTTTACTATAAATTTTCTAAATTCAGATAAGCATGATCAGACTGCAGCAGAGCGACATTGCTCAGACCCGCATCGACCTAAAGAATTGGTAAAATGGAAGGATGTGTTGACTAATGAATGGAAAGGCCCGGATCCTATTCTAATAAGATCCAGGGGAGCCGTTTGTGTCTTCCCACAGAGTGAAGAAAACCCCTTCTGGGTCCCAGAGAGGCTTACTAGAACAATTTTGGAGCAGAAGGACACCGCAGATCGCCCAGTCACTCACACTACGAGAGTTGAGAGCAGCCATTATCCAGGTCAACTCTACGAGCCTTGACCTGTCCTTGATGGAGGGACTATCATCATGGATCGCTTCAGCTGTCTCCTATTTTAAGGACAGGGTGGGGGTGGGATTGTTTGGCGCAGCCCTTTGCTGTGGACTGGTGTTACTTCTCTGGCTGGTCTGTAGGCTCAGGGCTTAAACCAAGAGAGACAAGGTGGTTATTGCCCAAGCGCTTGTGGCTCTGGAACAAGGAGCTCCCACTGACATTTGACCAACAATGCTCAAGCAGTAGGCCGCCGGCTGGACAGCTCTTGCACACCCGGAGCTTAGACTCATTGCACAAGGTAGAGTGTCCAGCTTGAGCAGCCCATGGGGGATGCCGAGCAAAGCATCGCACAGAGAGACACCTGACATAAGGGTCTCTCTGGGAGGCATGTTGTCCTGCATAAGGGTTGCCTGCCCTAGTTTCCCTTTCCCAGAAAAACGGCAGAGTGACAGGTCGAGGGCGCTTCGGGTCAAACCAACAGCCTAGTGGCGACTCTCGTACGAAGTCTTAATTTTGTTACTTGGGAGTTCGACCTCTGTCTCCACCCCTTAAAGATTGGGTGACCTACTTGCTATAAGAGCAAAAGGGCCTCATTATTAGATTGTTTTGAACCCTGAAGGTCCAGACAAGAGCCTGAAGGTTGATCGACAATCTGAGGTCTTTATTTTAAATAATAAAAAAGGGGGAGATGTGGGGAGCCGATGGCCGGCCCAAAACATCCTGCTGGCCAAAAACATCCTGCCAGCCAAAAACATCCTGCCGGCCCAAAACATCCTGCCGGCCCAAAACATCCTGCCAGTCCAAAACATCCTGCTGGCTTGAAGTAAACAAGTCAGTGCCAGGTGCTGGGTAGTTTACCATCCCTTGGTCTCTGCCTCTCCCGAGCTGCAGCCAATCAGGGGATAACACGTCCGAGGCAGGGGTTGCAGCCTATATAAGGGATGGGCTTCTGGGTATCTGGGTCTCTGCTCTGTAGGCTTATGCTCTCCCTCTCAAGAGCATTAAAGCTTTTCTGCAGAAGGATCTTGAGTGTGCCGCGTGGTTCTTGCTGGCGAGACGGTAGCGCGGGATGGAAGTGGAATGAAGAGGGCTTAGCAACCAGCTGGCTCTTCAGGAGAGTGAGGCTTTTAGGATAAGCTGGGAGATTCTGTCTGGGTGACTGGCATCCTGAAGTTCCCAGTGTCAAGAAGAAATGCAAGAATAAGAGCTGGGAGTTCATAAAAGTAAGGTCACTTGTGGACAAATAGGTAGGTAAATGGGTCTTAATCAAGTTAAAACATAACATAATGAATGACAGTAAAATGAAACACAAAGGTACAGATAACAGAGTAGGAGTTTCTGGACTGAAAATCTTGCCCAGAGAGTTTATTCACTAACAAAGAGCAAGAGTAAAAGCCTAGGGAACGTGCAGCCGCTACCTTGCCCAGCTTTGCCCCAGCTTGGCTTTCTGTCACTTCAGACCTGCTTTCTCTGGTTCATAGTTTCATGTCCATGAGTTCATAAATGTTTATTCTTATGGCGATCATCAGAGTTTTGTCACTAATACTCTACTCCATATTCAAGATGTCATTTTCTAAACACTCAGGAGTCTCTCATTGTCTATGAGTCTGCTTACTCATGTTGTATTTGGATGGTTCTCAGCTACATACCAAAGACATATTCCTTTTAGATAATGCTCTTCTACATAGTAAAGAGCGGGATTGCTGCATCAGTATGGTAAGCATGGGCTTTGTTTTGAAAGAAACTAGCAACATGTTTTCCAAAATAGTTATAACTTTCAAAATTCTGATCAAGACTACAAAAAGCCTCCAGTTGTTGGGGGCGTTAGTGTTTGGTGTTTATCTGGAGTTATTCTAGAGAGTATATTGTAGTTTCTCATTAAAGACCTGAAACATTTTTCTTCATGTTGAAATAGCGCTGGTTTTTCTGAAGTTTATTTTCTAATAATTTTTTGTTAGGTTCTGATTGGCATCATATGGTGGGTTGAGAAGTAAGGCCAGCCTCTTACTTTCTAAAAGTATTTGTACAAATTTAGTTACAGGTTATTCCTAACTGTTTGCTAGAACCTACAATATACTCATTGCTAGCTGGAGCCTCCTTTGTGGGAGGGAATTAATAACAACATCAACTTATTAAAAACAACATCAACCAATTTAATAGATGTATGGCTATTCTTATCAGTACAGAAATGCATTTTGGGTATTTTGGGTAACTTTTTAAAAGAAATTTGGACATTTTGTATAAGTTGCCAAACTCAGGGTTGTTTTGATTTGCATTTCCTAATGACTAATGGTAATTTTTTTCCCTTATGATGTGGAACTCAAACCTGAGACATTGTACATACTAGGGAGACATCCTACCAATGAACCATCTCTGCAGTGAGCCATACCTTCATCATAAGATATTTTTAGTAATTTATTATCCTCTTGATAAATACTTCTTTAAATGCTATAAAATTTATAAAGATAGGGAAAGAAAAAAGTAAAACATATGAAACTCATAGGATTGAGTAAAGTGAGTTTAAAAAATATGAGGTTTATTAAAGAGAAAGAAAGTATCAGATAAGAATCACAAGGAAATTCTGTAGCTAAGGACAATAATTACTCAACCCAAAATACCATAGAGAATTTCAACAATAACTCAGTCAAGTAGTAGAATCAGCTCCTTGGTGGCACTCACAACAGGCACTATAAAACTAAAAACCAGGAAAGTAAAATAAACAATAAAAAAGAGATTTTGTTTTTTTTTTTTTCTTATCAAAAGCTGATGTGACTCCAGGAAATCACTAAGTAAGCACATACATTCATTATGAGAGTCTTAGAAGGTGCAGAGAAATAAGAGCACATTTAAAGAAAGAATGCCCAGCTTCTGGCTATTATAAATAAGGCTGCTATGAACATAGTGGAGCATGTATCCTTATTACATGCTGGGGAATCCTCTGGGTATATGCCCAGGAGTGGTATACCAGGGTCCTCCAGAAGTGTTGTGCCCAGTTTTCTGAGGAACCGCCAGACTGATTTCCAGAGTGGTTGTACCAGTTTGCAATCCCACCAGCAGTGGAGGAGTGTTCCTCTTTCTCCACATCCTTTCCAACATCTGCTGTCTCCTGAGTTTTTAATCTTAGCCATTCTGACTGGTGTGAAGTGAAATCTCAGGGTTGTTTTGATTTGCATTTCCTAATGACTAATGATGTTGAACATTTCTTAAGGTACTTCTAAGTGAGGTAACCCAGTCTCAAAAGAACACTCATGGTATGAGCTCACTGAGAAGCGGATATTAGCCTAGAAGCTTGGAATACCCAAGACACAATCCACATATCAAATGATGTCCAAGAAGAAGGAAGGAGTGGCCCCTGGTTCTGGAAAGGCTCAGGGCAGCAGTGTAGGGGAATACCAGAACAGGGAAGTGGGAAGGGTGGATGGGGGAACAGGGGGAGGGAAGAGGGCTTATGGGACTTTCGGGGAAAGGGGATCCAGGAAAGGGGAAATCATTTGGAATGTAAATAAAGAATATATCGAATTAAAGAAAAAGAAAAAATGTCAGAGGAGTCCTCAATCTCGGGGACAGTGGGGTAATAAATTTCATGTGTTAATTAACCCCAACAAGACTTCCTCCACAAATGAAGGAGAGATCAAGATGCTCTCAGACAAACAAAATCTGTGGACACTCACCTCTACTAGACCCACAACCCTGAAAAATCAAGCTAATTTGTCTGAGCTGGAAGGATGCTAACTATCAGCATGGATGCTTGTAAAACATTAAACTCACTGCAAAGTAAACATGAAGCATGATTCACAATACCCCAACATGGTATCAGAGGCCTATCTCACTGAAAATTAAATGACAATAGCATTAAACAATGACCATATGTATAATAATCATTGGCATCCAATTCATGAAAGATGTGAATATGGCATTAATCATATAAAATATGAGAATGAATTCAGTATAGATATTTTTTGCATAGTCACTTCACCTATCCAATTGAAATAGACTTTACAACTACAATAGCTCTGTGATAGGTTTATGTATTCCCTACATAGGAACGAAACTTGATGTATATCCACAATAAGAAGAAACAAATGAATACAAAGCAATAGAATTACTACAACAATCTATTTTGTCATAAAGAAAGCAGAAGAGGCAGAAGCCATCAGCCAGAGAACTTCTGAAATGGGGGTGATAAGGTATTATTATCAGTATTTACTTGATTGAAAGGAGAAGAAAATCATCAGTTGAGAAACACAGTGTGTCTGTTGTCCGTATGGGTAGAATATAAGTTAAGCTGCTTACACTCTTAAGAGATACATATAGACTGAGAACAAGGGGATGAGAAAACGCAGTGGTGTCTGAAGTGTGTAGAAACCAATGGATGGCAGATATTTGTCTGCATTTACATCTTATCTATATATTTGACTATATTACACTAGAAAAAAAGACTTCAAGTAAAAACATTGTTCCAAAAGATGGGGGATGCATAACAACAGAGAGATCATTTAATAAGGAAGACATAATCATTGTAAACATAATTTCAGAGCACTTAAATGTATAAAGTAAATATTAACAGAACCAGGGTAATATACAGCAGTTTAATAGGAAGGGGGTACTCAACACCTCACTTGTAACAATGGATAAAGGAGATTTAAAATATCAGTAAAGATATGTTTATAGCAGCCTTGTTTATAATAGCCAGAAATTGGAAGGAGCCCAAATATCCCTCAAAGGAGGAATGGATACAGAAAATGTGGTTTTTTATACAATGGAATACTACTCAGCAATTAAAAATAATGAAGTCATGCAATTTGTAGCTAAGTGGTTAGATCTGGAAAATATCATCCTAAGTGAGTTAACCCAATCACAAAAGAATACACATGAAATGCAATCACTGATAAGTGGATATTAATGAGCCCAGAAGCCCTAAATACTCAAGGCACAATTAGCAAGCCAAATGATTCCCAAGAAGAAGAAAGGAGAGGACCCTGGGCCTGTAAAGATTGGATCCAGTTTTGTAGACTCAGAACAGAGAAATTGTGGGGGGTGGGGGAATGATTGGGGAATAGTTGGGGGGGGAGAGGAATTATGGGACGTATGGTGGGGGGAACTGGGAAAGGGGAAAGCCTTTGGAATGTAAACATAGAATATAGAAAATAAAAATTAAAAAAAATAAAATATCAGTAAAGAACTAGGAAGGCTCAAACCACACAATATACAAAATGTCTTGAATATACATGTAGAGAGTATATGTCAAACACTCATGAGACCTTTAGGGATAACATATTTGTTGTATCAAAGCATAACTTCAAAAGTTTATGAATACAGAAATCACATCAATTAGATTTTCTGATCACAATGATGTGAAGCTATCAGCAGGAAAAGAAAAGGAAATGCACATAGACAAAAATAAATCAATGAACCAAAGAAGAAATCCAGATAAAAAAAAATTGGCAAATAGCAATTTGTGAGATGTGGCAAAATTGTCCTTAAGAAGGAAGTTTAAGGCATTAAATATATACATTAAGAAAAATGATTGGGGGGTGATTGGGGAATGGGTGGAGGGAAGAGGACTTATGGGACATATGGTAAGAGGGGAACTGGGAAAGGGGAAAGCCTTTGGAATGTAAACAAAGAATATAGAAAATAAAGAAAAAATCTAAAAAAAAAAGAAAAATGATTAATCAAATGTACATCCAAATTCTATGTCTCACAGAATGAAAGAAAGAACTAAAAATCTAAGACCAAGGTAGCAAAAAAAAAAAAAGTTATAAAGAATACACCCAAAATGAATGAAATACTGACTGGAACATTCAGAGGATTTTCAACAAAACTGAGTTATCTTAAGTCTTAGTTTGAATAAGAATGGCCCCCATAGGCCCATATATTCGGATGCTTGGTCCCGGGTTGGTGGGACTATTTTGAAATGATTAAGAAATGAGTCAAAGGAGGAATGGATACAGAAAATGTGATATATTTATACAATGGAATACTACTCAGCAATTAAAAATAATGAATTCATGCAATTTGTAGGTAAATGGTTAGACCTGGAAAATATCATCGTGAGTGAGTTAACCCAATCGCAAAAGAATACACATGAAATGCAATCACTGATAAGTGGATATTAATGAGCCCAGAAGCCCTAAATACTCAAGGCACAATTAGCAAGTCAAATGATTCCCAAGAAGAAGAAAGGAGAGGACCCTGGGCCTGTAAAGATTGGATCCAGTTTTGTAAAGAAACCGAGGGGGGAGGGGGAATGATTGGGGAATAGTTGGGGGGGGGAGAGGAACTATGGGATGTATGGTGGGGGGGAACTGGGAAAGGGGAAAGCCTTTGGAATGTAAACATAGAATATAGAAAATAAAAATTAAAAAAAAAAGAAATGAGTCACTGCAAGTGGCATTTGAAGTTTCAAAGTCCATGCCTTTCCCAGTCTCTGTCTCTGTCTCTGTCTCTGTCTCTATCTCTCTCTCTCTCTCTCTCTCTCTCTCTCTCTCTCTCTCTCTCTCTCTCTGTGTGTGTGTGTGTGTGTGTGTGTGTGTGTGCCTACTGCTTGTTGGTTGGATGTGAGCTCTTAGGCTACTGCTCCAGCACCATGCCTACCTATCTGCTGCCATGCTCTCTACCATGATTGTCATAAACTCTCTTTGGAACTGTTAGCCCCAAATTAAATGCTTTCTTTTATGTGATGTCTTGGTTATGGGGTCTTATCACAGCAATAGAAAGGGAACTAAGACATTTCCTTAAAAATATTAAACTATTGGCAAATTTTAGCTAGACTAACCAAGAAAAGACTAAATTTAACCATAATTTTTAAAAAGCAATGACAATTGATACTACAGAAATATAAGGATCACCAGAGATCTCTGTGAGTAATTTCATAGGAAATGACTTAGAGGAACTGGTCATTTCTTGGATGTTTACCTTGACTGAATAATGGAGGAACAGCAGCATCTGGAAAGAATATTAAAGTTTAAGACTGCATGAGTAGGAAAAGATCCATTTTAAAGCCTGGCATAAGAACAGTGTGGTAGTATGCAAATGCTTGGCCCAGGGGGTGGCACTATTAGGAGGTATACTATAGCCTTTTTGGAATAGGTGTGGCCTTGTTGCAGAAAATGTGTCGCCATGGGGCAGGGGGCTTTGAGACCCTTCTCCTAGCTACCTGGAATATAGTCCTCTCCTGTTTCTCTTTGGAACAAGATGTAGAACTTTCAGTTCTGTTTCTAGCACCATGTGGGTCTGGAGACTGACATGCTTCCTGCCTTGATGATAGTGGGCTGATGCTCTGAACCTGTAAGCTAGCCCCTATAAAATGTTGTCCTTTGTAAAGGTTGTCTTGGTCATGATGCCTCTTCACAGCAATCTAAACAATAACTAAGACAACCACCTAGTTTCATTGATGAATTCTACTAACACTTATGTCAGGATTAATGCCAATCCAACTCAAAAGGAATAATACTAAATTTATTTATTTATTTATTTATTTTAAAGATTTATTTATTTTATGTATGTGAGTACACTGTAGCTGTCTTCAGACACACCAGAAGAGGGCATCAGATCTCATTGCAGATGGTTGTGAGCCAGCATGTGGTTGCTGGGATTTGAACTCAGGACCTTCAGAAGAGCAGTCAGTGCTCTTAACCATTGAGCCATCTCTCCAGCCCCAATACTAAATTTATTTTAGCAGGACAACATTATGTACTTTCATTCAATAGTAAAATAAAAGCAACATAAGAAAAAACTTTAATGGTAAATGAACTTTCCCACCAATGATCACAGATGTAGAAATTCTCAATGAAATGCTGTCAAATTAAATTCAACAGCACAGGAAAGAGATCATGTGCCACCATCTAGCATCTTTATCCCTGGGATTCAAGGACGGTTCAACACACACAAATCAATTGGAGTGATTCACCAGACAGAAAGAAGAATTACATGATCCTCTTAAACTTTGAAAAGGCATGGAACAACATTTAAAATCCTTTCATGATGAGAGAATATCAATACAGAGGAGGCACCATTACTGTCTGTGAGGCAGTTTCCTTCTCCATGGCATCCTATAGCAAGCAACTACCTTTCTCCTCTGTGGCAGCTGCACACAGCAGACCACAGAGGCTGAGCTGAAGCAGATACTGTGAGAGGATGTTCCTCAGAGTCATGACATCAGCGGTGGTTAGTTTGATATTGAGGTATCCACAGAATAGAGGAGTGGATTCTTCCGCCATTCTTGGGTTCCATGACTGCATCCTTGACCATAAAGGACACGAAAAAGGAGAATAGTGGTACTGTCCCTGGACAATGTGGGCCAGACATTGAAGGAAGGAAGGGAGTGGGGAAGGGCAAGGGCACTCATCTGGAGAGCCACAGAACATACCAGACAAAGAACACAATAGACACTGGACTGCATGAGAAAAGTAGGGCCGAGTGGATGTGAAGAGACTGCTTAAAAATAAGATTTCTATTCTCAGATTCTCTTTCCAGAAGTGCCTTTGTTTTTTTCTTCCCTTTTCATTATGTATCATTTTTAATGTATGAGAAAGTCTTTTTAATCCTCCATGGATTTTTGTAAGTTTTTATGATGTGTTGTTTTGACTTCTTTATGGTTTGATAGATTTTTTTTGTAATTAAAATAATGCATTATTTTGTGTATGGGTGTGTGTGTGTGTGTACGTGGTGAGGTGAGCTTTGGCAGGCATGGGCCATGCTGCCTTTTGCTTTTACACGGATCAGATAACACATTTCAGCAAGCCCCTTTATCCATTGAGATATCTCACCCATCTGTGGCTGATACAAATCTGAGAGAAATGATACGTTCCCAACCAAATAGTTTACATATATTAAATGCTCAATTTTCAGCTGAAATATCTCCATTGAAATTGTAAAGGTATAATTAAGATTTTATATTGGTACAAAAAAATTGTGGGTAGGCCTATTCTAATCAGGAATCCTTTTAATAAGACCGATCTATCTCTCCAGGCTATGAGCCCACATCTTAAACATGTCTATGTCACTTAAAATGACTCCAGGAGAAAGAAAGAGAGAGAATGAATATATACATCTTTCACTAATGCTCTACACTGCCTGCTGTCTGTCTATCTATCTATCTATCTATCTATCTATCTATCTATCTATCTATCTATCTTTGGAGCTTAAGAGGGAAAGATCACCTAACTGAAATTATCAGTGTATTTAAGTGGAGCCAACCAAGGAATGCAGTGAGGTCTCTCTGTAGATAGAAGTAAAGACAGCATCCTCAGGAGTGGAAGTGGGTTGTTTTGAGAATGATTGACATTTCTTACATCTGTTATGGTTGGTTTCCATGCTCCCTTGTCATGAATAAGAATCACTCCCTCAGGGACCCTCAACTAAAGAACTGTCCTGGTTGCCTTAACTGATGTGGGAAGGAAGACTCACCCTGATGGTCATTGTACCTGCTGGTAGCAGTCCAGATAAAAGGACATGGCAGATGAAGATTTCTTGTCTCTTTGGTCTCCCCACTAGCCTCCAAGTTGATTTATTGCACCTTATTGCTGCCACCGCTGATTCTTTCCTTCATATTAGAACCAGTGTCGCCAGGCTTCCATTGTGGACTAAGGACCCAGAGATGTCCAGGAACTTTTGTGGTTCTGGTGCCAAATTGGGAGTGCCAAGGTTCTCAGTCTTGTAGATTGAGTAACTACTAAGTCACTGGCTTGTCCAGTAAGAGACAGCCACTGTAGGACTTCTCCAGCTTCCGAGGCACTCAGCCTCATCAATGGAGGACTGTTGGGTTCCCATTGTCTAAGGTGTGAATTACCTGTTGTTGCTACTTTAAAGTAATCAGAGCTAATGTATTCCTTAGTATTTGTATATGTATCTTATTCTTCTAGAGAAAGATGTTCTAGAGAAAGATGGACCTATAAATTCCTTTTCTTAAATGACTTGGTTGATTTTTAAAAGTCAAGATTATATGTTTACAAAATAAAATAGAAACTCGTTTTTCTGTGCTGGGGAGTATAAATACTGGCATGTTTTCTTCTTAGAGGGGTGGGGATGAGTAGTTATGGCCATCTGGGCTTGGTGATTGCATTGCAGGGGATTTGGATTTACAAGCTGGAATTCAGATGTTCTGTTTTTATTGTCTTTGGGTAGTTTGCATTTTTCCCCCAGAAATAGATGCATTTTATTGAAAATTTCAAATTGAAAAGTTGTACTAATACTTTGTAGATGTAATGTAATCTAACAATATCTGTTCTCCATTGTTTACAAGGGCTCTTTCTCTATCTTTCTTTTCATAAATCTTGCCCGAGATAATTAATTTCATTAGTTTTTCAACAGATGCATTTTTGGTTTTGTTAATGCTATGTTGCTTTCTGACTCATCCATTTCTGATTTTGTGTTCTAATTGTTCTTCCTGTGCTGTGGGAATAACAAGACCTTGAAGCCAGACTTCTCAGTTGTATTATTAGTTCTTTGACTTGAAGCTTTTAATGGTCTATTAATACATTCAAGGCTATACATTTACTTCTAGTCCTATATTTGGTTGCATCCACTGTTTCTAAATTATGTTCATTTATTGTTTGGGGTGTATATGTGCCTGTGGACGTGCACCATGGTACATGCATGAAGGTCAGAGGACAACCTTCTACCATGTGGATTTGAGGATTGAACTCAGGTTGTCGGACTTGTTGGTAAGCACCCTCACCCACAGAGCCATCTGGCCAGCCCCTTGTAAGTTTCATATATTACACTTTCATCAGCGTTCAAGGTCTCCAACTTCCACCAAGTTTTTCTTTTTGATTTGCATCTTACCTAAAACATGTCTGACAGGCTGAATTCTCTTTTATTATAGACTTCTAGTTTTAGGCATCTCACACAGAAGCAATTTCTGCATGATTTGTATATTTTAGAATTTGATGATGATGACCCTTTGGTCAAGTTTGGGAAATACTTTTGAGCAGTTGAAAGAAAACTGTATTTCACAGTGATTTGCCCAGTGTTATTATGTACATGTCAGTGAAAACGTTGATTAATCATGATGTTCATATATAAGTGAAATTATATTTAGCTGTAAAGAAAAATAAAATTATGAAAATTTCAGTAGATGGAAGTGGAAAACGGTGTTTATAACAAGATATCTAAGGTTCAGAATGACAAGCACTATATGTTTTCTCTCACATGAAGATCTTAACATCTAACTGTTAAATAAATGTATCCAGGTGGAAATAAATATGGATAAAGGAGGTTGAAAGGGTACATCAGGGAAGCAGGGCAGGGGGGATGAGGAGAGAGCAGAGGTGCAATCAATGGAAATGAAATATGGATGAAAACCTGAAGTGGAAATCTATTACTTTGTTAGCTGATTAAACATTTTCTAGAAAGTTTCTTGATGGTGATGTTCAAATCGGACATGTGTCCTTCTAAGGTACAGTGCTCAGCTGGTCCTACCCATTGTGAGAAACATTCGAAAACTTCAATCTCAACTGAGAAATTTATATTCATCCTTCAACACTGTTAATGATTCTAAATTATCTGTACTGGGGGCAGATTATAAGCCAAACACACATTTAAAAGTGCATGTGTTCTCCCCGGAGAACACCCTTCTCAGTTTACAGAATAGCCTTTTCTTCTAGAAGTCTGCGGCTGCCTGTGATTCCTTTGTCTTCTTTCTATCACACGGGTTCAGGCATGCTTCCATTCAGAGCCATGTGAGTACTGTTTGAAAAAAAAACATAGAAATAATTTGAACTTAGGATGACATTTTTCTTTGTATGTGGTTTAGTTAGTCTTCAGAATCTACCGTTGGCTCAAATAAAAGAGAGTCATAGTTCCACTTGTGGTTCCTAGATTCTTTATTGACACAGAAAATGAAATAATGTGTATGTGGCCTGGAATCAGAAATAGCTTTGTCTAAGGATGACAAAAGGACAGACAGAAGAGGGGGGGGAAGACAAAGAAGGGAGGAAGGGTCTGTGCTCAACATATAAATAAATCCATACGTATATGACAACTTTTCAAAATAAAGTTTAAAAAAGTTTAAGGTACTTTGGCATTTCTTTGGATCATGCTACACAGTTAAGCATTGTCAGATCTGCTCTGTGGCCATTGGTGTAGAATTCAAAAGGAGGTGTGCCCACGGGGTTCTCCTTGGTCCAGCCAGGGCTTTAAGTTTGCCTTCCCACTCACTTAGAGTAGGAGATGCTGCTGAGGCAGCCGTTCTCAACTCTTGGGCCATGATCCTTTGGGGGAGTCAAGTGGTCCTTTCACAGGGGTCACATATCAGGTATTACATTACCATTTATAACAGTAGCAAAATTTCCACAATGAAGTAGCAACAAAAATTATTTTGTGGTTGGGGATCACCACAACTGGAGGAACTATATTAAAGGGTCACAGCATTAGGAAATGAGGAAGGATGAAAACCATTGTACTGAGGGGACAATGTCTCCCATAATGTGCTAATTTATTTTTTTCTTTTTTGGATCCTTGTCGCATCGTTAGTCTGCCTGTGTCTTGTGATGTCTGATGAAGATCTTCTTGAAAAACTGCAGCCAATCTCTGCTGTGCCCTCTTCTTTACTGGGTTTCTACTATGTCCTATGAAGGTTGGAACAAAACTCCAACAAGGATTCTGATGGCTAAACGACACCTCCTATATAACTTAAAAGTGTTTCCCTGAAAAAAAGCCAATGTTTTGAATTTGGCTCTGTTTCTATTCCTACCGGTGCTGCTACAAACTCTATTCATTTCTAGTTGGAACCAAGGCAGCGTGTTTTTAATTGACTTCTTTGTTTTCTCTTATCCTCTTTCAATCCGTTCCTCATCTGGCAATTGGATTTTTTAAATATGTACATCGAGTCCTGTTATTCATGTGTTGAGGAAAAAATATCTCTCAATGATCTTTCATCTCAGTGTAAGGATGAAAATGAAAGTCTTGTTTTTGGTGCTTGTAAAGGACTGTGTTTGTCTGTTAATGCAGAGTTGACAAAGATATTTAAACAAGCCGAGGGGCGATTATTCTTTCCCGTAAAAGCGCATTGAAAGCATTGCTGGGGGTTAGTCTGGTGGCTGCACAAAGTCCAAGGACATCTGCTGCTTCACTTCTGTTCTTCCAGGCCAGCACTGGCTTCTGTCCCCAGGCTTGCTCTGCCTGTGTCACACAGGCCTGGTGGACCTCCAGCCACCCCAGTTATTTTTCACCTGAGGAGAAAAGACAGAAGACATTGCAAAGGTGCTCAAGGCACACTCTTCCTGGCCTTGCAGGATCTTGTCTGGAAGGTTTCACTGGAAGGTGCCCATGCCTCTCTCCTTGGATAAACCTAATCCCTTGTCCATATCTATATTCAAAATGAATGAAAAATAACATTTAATTTGAATACAGTTCTAATTTCCAGGAAAGTGAGGCTTCTGCGGATAGAGTGAAGAGGGGAGAGGCCGTTGGACAGACTATACTGAAAGTTGACAGTCAGCTGAAAGGCAAACAGTCTCACCCGTCATTGCCTCCTCCAGCTCTCTGACACAAATGGTCATGCTATATTCTGAGAAAACCGAGATAATCTTCTAAATCTTTTCCATTCATAATCTACAGTACTTATGTGAACTCAGGAATCTCTCTCAAGAGCCTTGTCTCCCAACAGCTGTGCTGGGCAGCTAAGGATAAGCGTCTAATATAATTTCTTGATATCAGTTTGTTTTCAAATCATTCACGCTCTTCATGAATTATGAAGGGAAAGGATCATCACCCATCAGACTATCTGAAACAAGGCAATCAAGTGAGATTCCCAGCCGAATTTCTAGTAGCTGCAAGGAACGGTTACGAAGCTTCTCCCAGAAGGCAACTGTTCTTTCTCCGAGCATCTTACTTCCGCTCAACATTCAAAATCCCCTCAGGCTAACTTTGTTCATTACCTGAGTTTCTAGTTTTATGCTAGTCACTTTGGCTTATAATGAAATGCAAACATCAAAGCTTCACAGGTAGGCTATTGTTTAGTAAGTAATTCAGGATACAGGAAGTAGGTCTTGTCGCAACATTAGAAAGTTTTACAGATGGGGCTTCTAGTAGAAGACTGGTATAAGATGACTTTTTTTTTTTTTAAATTAACATGGCATGATAGTTTAAGTCGATTGTCAATTTGACGGGATCTAGAATTTCTTTGGAGACAAATCTCTGGGCACGTCAATGAATGGTTTTCTAGATCAGATTAATTAAGGAAAGGCATATCCTAGCTGTCGGACTGGATAGAAAAACGAAAGGGGCCGAGTCATTCACGTCTCTGCTCCTTGAGTGCAGAGCAAACTGGACCAGGGGCCTCAGGCCTTTGCTCCCAGGAAAACCCTATCATGACTCCCTGACCCCAGGAGCCGAGACCAAAAATAAACATGTCCTCTCTCGAGTTGCTTCTGTCCGTGAGTTGTTATTTTGTTGTAGCAACTGAACAGACAGCTAACAGCTTTGATTTTTAAGTCTGATAAAACCGTTTCCGCTAATATTCAGTCTTGGGCCCCGTCATCATGGCTAGCATTACAGTTTGTAACTCAGCTCCCTGCTGTGCAGCTATCCGGGTCGTATATGTTGTGGAAAGATAAATTTAGAACAAAGGTCTGTGGCACTTAGTTTGATGACAATAAATAAATAAATAAATAAACAAACAAACAAACCAGCCCCTCTTCCCCCCCCCCCAGAAAAAAAAACCCAAAAATTACAAAACAAAAAACCCCTTGGCTATATCTCAGAGGGGATAAAATCAAATTTGTTCAGATATTTTGCTCTAACTGTTCTTGAACCTGGATAACGCAGGGAAGAAGTCTGGAGAACAGGCTCACCTACCAGGGACACTCTCGTGACCTGTTCCCCGAGACAGAGGAGTCCACGAGTGGGAGGGAAGGACTGTGTCTCTGTGTCCCTGGGATGCACGTGAACACATTGCAGGCATACTCCTTGTGCATCCTCACACTGTGTTGGATTCTCAGTCCCTCCGCACATCAGTGAGGCGGTGTCTGCTCGGTGCCTGCTTTCCTTCGCAGAGGGGGATGGGATGGCAATGGCGGAGCCAATTATGGCAGCTTCTCTCCGCAGAGTGCAGAGTGGCTGCGTTGTCATTCATTATGGCCTAATGTGTAGCCGCAGTATGCAAACCACCAAGGCTGTGAGGAATCACAGCTGAGAAGGGAGTGCCTGACAGAGGCAATAAAGCACCTTCTTCTTCAAGCGGCGCCACCGCAGGGTCATAGAATTTGCATGCAGATCCAGTTGTGCTTGCAACTCAGGTTATTAATTATTATCCAAATCACCCCCCTTGTTACCTCCAAGCTCTCATTATGGCTGCAAATACAGGTATGTTCAACTCCCACCTCACTGCCCTCATATATTACGCCACCACTTTGTTATATAACTACGGAGCCCAGGAGCCCATCAGAGGGACTTTAAACAAAATAAACACTCTACAGAGGGGTGCTTTCTCTTTGTTTGGCTGAAGGGATGGCGGTAATGTAAAACACCTTCATGCTATAGTCTCACAAGCATACTCATCAAGACCTTCGATCCGGAGGTTGCCTTGTGTCATTTGGTAGCTCTGCATCCACTCTGCAAAAGGACAGGATCAATCAGGGATGCCTTCGGCCATATTCACGACCACAGCCAGATGCAGCCAGGAAGGCAGGAGTATCTCAGAAGCAAGAGGTTAACCTGATCATTGTTGTTTATTGAGGCCCATATAGAGCTTTTCACAAACCTCAGAGCTTTATGGCTTGCGGACTGACCCCATAACTCTGCCTGCTGGAGAAACACGCCTGCCCTGGCTTTGGAACTCTCCCCTTCTGTAAAATCACCACCAATCTAGCTATAAACGATTTCCTTTGGAAGAGTGGGCTGTCTCCTTGCCCTCAACAACCTCTCTCTCTCTCTCTCTCTCTCTCTCTCTCTCTCTCTCTCTCTCTCTCTCCTCCCATGCCTCCCTCCCTCTCCTTCAGTCCAGAATCTAAGAAACCTAAACTGCTTACATACTGTTTTGAATTTGATATCTTTAGCTTGTAGGTTTGTAAGCTTCAATGATATTTATAGCTATTAAAATAGACTCCTGTGTATGCATCTACAGCACTAATTTTTATTATGAACAAATATTACTATGACAGTTGTATCAAATATATCGTTTAATCCTGTAATTGATGTTTCTATCAACATTGCTACCATGATTTAAATTAGTGTAAGTGTACCTAGTTACTGACAAAATTCCTCTATTAAAGGCTATAACCATGGGAAACCATGCATCTATATACCTTATCATTAGTAATATTTTGTTGTTTCAAGTTAGACTATCTAGATCAGATAAATCCTCTAGACATATATCCATTTTCTTTTCCTCTGTGTGGTATATACATCAGTGTGCAAAGTGTGTGTCTGCATGAATACACTCTATGAGTCTATGGTGTAGAATTTTCCCAGTATATGCACAGTTCTGCAATCAGTGCTTAGGACAGAGAGGGAGAAAAAAGGGGTAGCGGGGAATATACTCTACAAATGAAAATGTTGGCTCAATAAATATTTGTATGGTTTGCTCTAGATTTTGTTGAAATGCTCTCTCAATCTGGAATTTTCTACCAATTGACTTAATGAAGTCTTGACTGAGTCTCCATTTTATTAGATCTGTCAAAGTAGAGTCAGCACTGATAAATGCTTGGATTTCAGACAATCGTATCTTATCCATGTGACCTCTTTTTTCCTAAATATTCAAAAATAATTTTTTGACTACATGTATGAAGTCAATCAAAACAAAACAAAAACCAAACAACCCCCCAAAGCACCGAATCTGGATCTCCACACTCTACAGCAATATGATTCTCTTCTGTTTATTCTAAAATGCCCACCTGGATGCTAGAAGCTGTTTTTCAAACCTTGAGCTTTGCCCTTTGCAATAGGAGACAGAAGCATCAGTGTAGAAGCCCCAACCATGGGTCATGGACCTAGCATGCTAGCCTGAACACCTCTTTCCAAGCCAGCATTAGTCACTTACTACAAATGAAGTCTATAACATGAGCAATGATCCCCCTCAAATAAAATGCACCAAATGCTCTCCAAAGAAGAAGCACATAATGTTAGCATCAGGCTTCAGGGCCAACCCTCAAAGCCTGTGTTCTCATCACGGTCTCATGCTTCATCCCCAAGTGTCCCACCCTACAGTCCTCACGTGGCTAATGCTCGAGCATCTTTGCAAGTTCCTCTTTGGGGATGTGCTTCACAGCTCTTTCCCCAGGTGAAGGAAAAATCAGTGTCATCGCAATATTGTCACATCTGGTTTTTGACACAGAGTTACATCACTCACCTCAGTTGTCAAGATGGAACTTCTGCTTGTTTCTAGAAATTAAAATCATCACAAGAGCTCAGAAGTTGCCTCCACTGAATGTACAGATTAAACATAATTAGAACTATGAAAAATGTGCTTTTTAAAAAACAGAATCGTCTTATGAAATCAATATTCAGCTCCCACGTGCGGCTACCCCTCCTCTCCCAGACCTTGTAGCAATCATCCTCTCAGGGATGCCCCAGTCTCTCCTGACATCTTTCTTAGCAATGGTTTTGGTATGTGCAGTAAACTGCATGGAAGAAATGAAGGGACTGCATGGCGATAGTTTCCTGCAGAAAAGATTCTGGCAAGTCCCAAGCTTGGGACCAGGAATCAAAATAATGGACCTTGATGATTGGTCACCTCTCTTTACTTAATGCTCTTCTTAACTTGTAGGGGGGTGTATGGAGTCTGCAGAATATTGATGAAAATAATGATTCCATACTGTGTAATCTTCCAGCAATGGACCAGGTTTGTTTTACCACTGGCTATAGCTGTGCATCCGAACTGTTTGGAGAACTGGAATGGAGAAGGAGAGTCATGATGCAGTGTCCTGGGAAAGGGATCTGAGAAAGCTCAGGAAAGCTGCTTTTTGTGACAAGTGACAATGGGATTTGGTCATTGGAAAGGTGATGGTAGGATTCAGATCCCTGCAAGATGTCCAGAAAGTCAAGAGTTTCTAAAACAGTGAGACTGGGACTTGAGCAATGAATGGTCCTTAGGATGCCATACACTGAAGGCTGTATGGCAGATAGAAGAATGTGGGGATACCTGCATTTTGTAGGGAAACCACAATTCTGCAATGTTATTTTACAGTGTGAAAAATGGCATTTGGTGGTCACATACCTCCTTTGTATAAAGAAGATAGCTTGTGAGAGAGCTCTCATTCCACTGATTGACACTTAGCAAGCTTTTACTATGTGACAACTTTTTATTGAAATGTGTGATCTTTGCGGAATCACAGCAAATCAGAAAAGCGTGAGAAGTCTAAATGAACACATGCTATTTTGATTCCCAACAAGGAAAGAAAGGAAAAGAAACCAAACTTTAAAAATCCCAAGACAACAATCTGATCCACACGGCATCTGAGGAAATCTTGACATGGTAGAAGTCATGACTAATGGTTCAGGGTGGTGCTGGCTCCTCAAAGAAAAAGTTGTGCTGTGCTAGTGCCATTTATTACTTTGAAAGTACTCCTAGATAACTATAGTTATGTTAGGGCAACGAGGTAGATGTAGCTGGATTTCACCGAGGTATGCAATCAGCTCCTTCCTGATACACAATTAACATAGAGAAATATAAACTGAGTACAGGTTAATTGCATTAGAATGCACATGTGTGACTATATCCAAAAGGTAAGTAAAGAACTATCACAATTTAAAAGGGGTCATTTAAAATGTAAAAGAGAATGCAATTGAGGCAAGGTCTTGCTGTATAGCTCAAGTCTACCTTGAACTTATTGATTCTCCTGCCTCAGCTTCTTGAAGCTGGGGTTCTAAGGCGAGTTAGTTCCAAGTGCTCTCACACCTGGCTCATGTTGTTGTCGTTGAATATATGTATAAAGTAAGTTTAAAGGAAATTTCTCATCACATTTCTCCAACACACTCTATCTTCAGGAAATTTTTATTCTTATGGAGCGCAGGCCAGATTTGCTTCTTTCTTCTCTTTCTCTTCTGCTTTTCTTCTGGGAGAGTTGCCAAAAGTAGCAGGGACAGTCATCCGAAGGGATGCGTTTTCGATCCTCTTTCTGATTTTCACATATAGGATGCTTCCCCGTGTGTGTATATATAGTATCCATCAGTCCACAAACAATGTTCCAGAGAATTAAAATGACTAATGATTGTAACTGCCGAACGTATGATGCACTGACAAGGCTCAATTCAGACGTGTGGGAATCCATGACAAGCTCACTGCCTGCCAGCCCCATTGCTGACATGCACATATGCATTGGCTCAGTGTTTGAAGAGCACAGAACCACGTAGAGCACAGAACCAGAAGGATCGACGCTGTCATCCTCGGTCTCCTAGCCCTCGACTTTGTCAACCTTGTTAATCAGCTTGAAAGAGCTTCTGGTTATCTAGAATTATGCTTCTGAGAAAGCAATCTAGCCATCCCCTGTTGTCGCTCCTTTTGATCTTTGCATAGCCAAATTGGTGCTTCAAAGTGACCTTACTAACTGGTTACACGCTTTTTCTCAGAAGGAGTTTGGCAGTGCCTTTCCAGTTTAGAAGCATAGGAAATGTTAGCTTGGGAAGCCAGCTCTTGGAATCAGTAAGAATCCTGTATTGCCCAGTAGCCACATAATTTATCATAGAGCAAAAAATACATTTGAAAGTAGAAGGGAGAGCTATTCTTAAGTTGGTAATGTCACAAACATCCCATGGAAGTGTCCCAGCTGTGATGTTTTGTATATGATTAGCCCAGGAAGTGGCACTATTGGAAGGTATGGTCTTGTTGGAGTAGGTATGTCACTGTGGGCATGGGCTTAAGACCCTCACCTTAGCTGCCTGGAAGTCAGTCTTCCACTAGCAGCCTTCAGACAGAAATATAGAACTCTGAGCTCCTCCTGCACCATGCCTGCCTAGATGCTGCCCTGCTCCCACCTGGATAATGATGGACTGAACCTCTGAATCTGTAAGCCAGCCCTAATTAAATGTTGTCCTTTTTAAGAGTTGCCTTGGTCATGGTATCTGTGCACTGCAGCAAAACCCTAAGACACAGACAGACCAGAAGGCACACATCCTATTTATATCAGTTCATATACTATAGACATTAAGAAAGGCTGTGTGGTCAAAGAGTGGATGGAGCTTGGAGACTCTTAAGGAAGAATAGGGAGAAGGAGGGGCCTCAAAGGGGATAAGAGCTCAATGGGAAGATCAATAGAGTCAATTAACATGGACCTTTGGGGGCTCTCAGAGTCTGAGCCACCAACCAAAGAGCATTTATGAATTGGACCTAGGCCTCCTTACACACATGAGGCAGATGTGCAACTTGGTCTTCATGTGGGTCCCAGACAAATGGAGTGGGGTCATCCCAGAAGCTGTGGCTTGTCCATGGGATATGTTCCTCTAGCTGGGCTGCCTTATCTAGTGTTCATGGGAGAGAAAGCACCTAACCTGGCAGAGACTTGATATGCCAGGTTGTGGGGATACCCAGAAAAGGCCCCTTCCCTATCAAAGGAGAAGGGAAGGGTGAGTGGTGGCGAGGATTCAAAACAAACCCAGAATGTGCTGCTTCTGTGTGGTCCCACATCTAGTTCCTGAAAGCAGAGCGAAATGGAAAAGAAATGAATACACCTACTTTTCTCCCTGGACTGTGCAGGAGTTACATCATACTCAGAGGACAGGCAACTCCTTTGTTCTTCCCTTAGGCCAGGTCTTAAGCATAAGTTCCTGTCCTAGTCCCTGCCAGGGAAGGGTCAAATACCGGTTTCCATGACCTGTAACCTTCAGGACAAAAGTCAGATGCTGTGTGTGGTTCTCTTGCAAAGCATACCCAGAACATGCTCCATTTCACTTTGGAATCCACTCGTACCCAATACCTGTGCTTTCATTCTTGTCCTTGGGAGTCACAGCCCAGGAACTTTCCACTCTAACTTCCTGGAGTGCTTTTATAGAACATTCTTATGAATTAGATGTCAAATTTCTCACTTACAGATGCCTGTGGTGACCTTAGTCTCTGCATCAAACGCTGTTCTCTTGGGCAGATGCTTCCAATGTCTCCTTCTTTACTGGTGACAACATTCTGATTTAATTTGAGATGGTGGTGAGCCTGTTTAAAAAAAAAAAAAAACAAAAAAACCCAAAACAAAACCAAAAAACAATTCATGATCTTCAGACTCTGTTAGGGACTGAGACACACATGTGACAAGGTGCTGCTCAGCCAAGTGGAAGTGGCAGTTACTGGATAAGGCTTCTGGGGAAGCTTTTAAAAAGGACAGAAGGGACTCGTCTATCCTTTCACCCGCTGCTCTTTTGTCTTTCTCTGTCTGGAAATCAGGCAGGGTGCCTGAATGTGCAGCTGTCATCCTCAGAGCATCAAGATGGAACTCCACAGCGATGATGGCAGAGCAGGAAGACGGGAGAGCCTCTGTCCTACTTGCCCCTGAACTTGTGACAAGTGGCAGCAGAATCCTTTAGGTAAGGGGCCTGAAAGCTGCCTATGACTCACAGCTGGCTTCTAGTTCTTACAGACTGTCTGTTTGGACTGGAAAAAGGAGGGATTGAGACAACTATGCTAGCCACATGCACTAGTGTGAAAGTAAGGGGTTACCCCCCATTGTTTCCTCAACCCCCCACAGGACTTGGTTGGGAAAGGGAATAAGAATGACTAGGAAAGTAACGTCAGAAGTCTGTTCTGTTTTATAACCAAAATCCAAAGCTGTAATTGTTCCTCTTGTAGCTCTGCTCAGGGTGTGAAGGAATGCAGTAGGATGCATCAGGACGAGCATCTATGCATCACCCAGTCTGTGAGGCAGAGCAGAACTCATAGACCAGGACCACTGGATGGAGAGGAGAACAGAGGAAGGCTTACCCTGGAGTGGTCTCCCTGGTCTGGCAACAGTTTTGATGTCCTCAGAGTATGCCTTAGTTACTGTTCTATTGCTGTGAGGGGACACCACGACCAAGACTACTTATAAAAGGAAGCATTTAGTTGGGGGATTATAGTTTCATAGGGTTAGTCAATAATCATCATAGTATGGAGTGTGGTAATGGTAGTCATGGTGCTGGAGCAGAAGCAGAGGACTCTCATGACCCTTAAATTGTAGGCAGAGAGAAACCAACACTGAACCTGGCACGGAGTTTGGAAACCCCCAAACCCATTTCAGTTGACACACCTACTTCACCTAATCTACACCTCCTAATCTGTCCCCAAATTTTTCACTAGCTGGAAGACAAGTATTCAAATACTTGAGCATCTAGGGGCCATTCTTAATTCAAACCACCACAGAGTATGTCATTAACTTCTGGAATTTGTATGAAGGGTAATTTCAAAAAACCTCCACAGTCCAGGCCAAACATATAAATGCATGTGAAATATGAGGTGACAGTACAGTTGATAGTGAAAGAGTCTTTCAAAGTAGGCATGGTAAGCTGGTATAACTGGGTGAGTTGGCATTTTCAACATGCTCAGACAATTTCCCTACCTTCTCCTCTAAAGGTAGTGTCTATGAAGCTGCTTGAGGATAGGTGACAGTCTGTCTTTCTTTGACTGAAGATGGCAATTGTGGTGGTTTTAATGAGAATGTGCCCTCACCCTATAAGGTCATATGTTTGACTATTTGGACACAGTGGAAGTGTTTGAGAAGGGTTTGGAGGTGTGGCCTTGTTGGAGGAGGTGTGTCACTGAGAGCAGGCTAGGGGATTTCAAAAGACTAATGCCACTCCCAAGAACCTCCTCTCTGATTCTTGATTGTAGGCTAAGATACAAGTTCCACATAACTGTTGCTGCTCTTTGTTGCTATGCTGTCTTGCTATGATGGAATCCTTACCCTCCGAGACTGTAAGCCCAAATAAACAGTTGCCTTTCTGAGCACCTTGGTCCTGGTGGGATGGAACAGCCATAGGAAAGTAGCTAAGAGCAGTTAAGGATCAGACAGCAGTGGATGAGTCTGAAGCACAAATCCATGGGGATTGTCTCTGTGTGAATCTGTGTGTGAGGAAGTGTAGGTGCATTTGCGTGTGCCAGTGTGCATGCAAATGTGTGTATATTGCCAGTGTACATTGTGTGTACATTGCCCTTGCAGAGGATGACTTTGGGTGTGATTCTTCAGGGGTTACTCTTCTTGTTCTTTAGTGACAGGGTCTCTCACTGTCTTTGAGATTCAGGATGTGGGTTAAACTGGCTGACCAGGGAGACCCAGGGGATCCACTGCTCTCTGCCTCTCCAGTGCTGGAATCACAAGTGTGTGCCAGCGGGCCCGGATTATTATTTATTAAATGTGTGGATCAATCAAACTAATTCTATTTACTGATGTATTTATTTGTGTGCTTCTTTGAACATGGTGCATGTGCACTTGTGTGCAGTTGCCTAAACCTGAGCATGCAGAGTCCAGAGGAGGATGCCAGATATCCTGCTCTGACTTATTCCACCCAAGACGTGACCTCTTACTGAACCTCGAACTAGGCTGGTGGACATCAAGGTCATGTGCTCCTCCAGTCTCAGCACCCTGCACAGTGCTGGAGTGACAGACATGTGAGGCTATTCCCAACTCTGTATATAGATGCTGAGGATTTGAACTCAGGGCCTCATAATTGGGCAGTAAAGGCTCTTACAGAGCCATCTCCCCAGCTCCCTAATCTAGTTCTTACAAAGCAAGTATTTTACCTTCGGAGCTACTTCCTGGCCTGGTGAATGTCTTTTAACTAGTTAAGAGAGCTGTTTATTTCATAATGTCTGGAAAAGTTGGTCTGTAATCCTACAATGTAGGCAAGAAAGAATTGAGTAGGGCTGACAATTGAGGAGTTGGGAGACAAAGAAAAATTCTTTTGTTTCCCTGTTCTTCTAACTACTTCCATCTCCTATCCCCCAGCACTGATCTGGTCTGGGCATTGATCATTTCTGATAGTGCTTTTGTGGTTAGCTGGACAGGTGATGAAGTACAGTCATGTTAGATTTTAATACTGTCACTCATCTTTGATCCCCCCGGGACATGGTCAATGAGGGTTTGATAAACTAATAAAGGAGATTTCATTCTTTTATTTGATATATTAATTTACATTTCATATGATTTCCCCCTTTCCAGGCTCTCCCCCTCCCTGCAAGTCCCATAAGCCCTCTTCCCATCCACCCCTTCCCTCTTCCCTGTTCTGGTATTTCCCATACTGCTGCATTAAGCCTTTCCAGAGTCAGGGGCCCTTCCTTCCTTCTTCTTGGACAACATTTGTTGTTTTTGTTCTGTTTTTGTTTCTTTTTGTGACAGGGTTTCTCTGTATAGCCCTGGCTGTCCTGGAACTCTCTCTTTAGGCCAGGCTGGCCTCGAACTCAGAAATCTGCCTGCCACCCAAGTGCTAGGATTAAAGGCGTGCACCACCACCGCCCGCTTGGACAACATTTGATATGTGGATTGTGTCTTAGGTATTCCAGTCTTCTTCAGTTATTCCTAGTAATGATAGCAATGATGCTAAGTACAAATCTACGATGATAATAATCATAGCTATGTAATATTACATCACTCTTATAGGGCATTACCCATGGTTAATCATTACTTCAGAAGTGACAGGATGGAGATATGTGCAGTGGCTAGAGTTCCAAACACCAGTGAAGCCAAACAGTGTAAAATGACAAAGGCCGGCATTGGGATCAGAGCCAGCCTCACCCAGGAGCTGGGGGCTGGTTACTCCTTTGTTGTGCACTCAAGTTGAACCTAAGGATTTGGACATAGTGAACTCTAATATTTCAAAATAAATGATGTTTCTAAAAAATTCAGGAAGAAAGAATAAAGGGATGGAGGAAGAATCTCTGAACGTTAACCAGCTAACTCCATCGCCACCATCCCAGGAGAGTTATTTCCCAGGTTCCCACTAATGAGGCTGCAAAGTTGCTGCAGAGAAAATGGCTGTTGGAGGCTTCCTGCAGACCCTCCCACAGATCCTCACACAGATCTTCCCCTGGTCTGCTTATGATCCTCCCATAATCCTCCACGGATCCTTCCACCGATCCTCCCACAGATCCACAGATCTTTCCACAGAACTCCCCAAGACACTTCAACAATCCTTCCACGCTCCTCCCAGATCCTCCTGTAGTCCTCTCCCCTTGAACGTTGGAAGGCCAAGGCAGGTACAGTGCTGTCTCTTAATGTTCTTGGCTAGTGTGGAGGTCTGACGTTGAGAAGCACGGAGGAACAGCAAAGGCACAGTTGGCCCTAATGCCCTCTCTGAGAACAAAAGAGGATTCCAGAAGAGTGTTCCAAGAGTAAACTCCACCCCCTTTCCAACCCCCCAACTCCTGTCTAGGCCTTCTGTAAACTTCCTTGGGGGCAGACATTCTGAGTTCAGGCCAAGGCCGACTTGCAGGAATATAAACATCACAGCGTTCCCATGAGAATGGAGCTGGTGCTGCTGAGCTATTGTAATTTATTAATCGCAATTATTTCAAGATGAGAATGTAGAATCGCTCTTTGGCCACACACACATGTTACACATAAAAGACTTTAAAATACCAGAAGAGCAGTTTTCTGTGGAGAAAACAGCCTAGAGACTCCTCCAGCTTTAGTTAGAAAGAGATGGGGCTGTAGGACCCTAGCACAGCCTTAGGCTACAGCTCTATGTGAGTATTTAGATTTTTTTTTATTATTATTTCAGTGGCTAAAACTCTGTCTTGTGTTGCCTGAGGTTGAGGTACCTGTGGGATTGGCTTACCATAATGAAAAACATCAGCAGTTTTGGAGATGTCCCCAAGTATCTTCATCACTGTCTTTATTATCTTTGTGGGCAGCATACCAGATGAGACTCTTATCTCCTACAAGGGCCTTGGTGCCACACAGAGGACTTTATGTCTTTGCCTTTAAAAGAATTTGGTGTGGATGTATGTATGAAGGCCGATGGTCCCTCAAGAAGTAGACTTAAACATCCTAGTGGACATCTCGAGGTTAATTTTCTTTAATAGGCAAGCTACGTTTAGCCTCAAGATGAGGATGGCAAAGGGAAAGTGTGGAATTCATCCACACATACGAATGCCCACTCAGTGTCCAGTATCCGTGGTCAGGGTGTTGGTGCTGGCTCCCAACCTGGGTTCCAGAGAGAGAAGCAGATGAGTTTCCAGGAGAGGAAATTCTGAAATTCTCTACACAGAGTAATGGATAGCAGGGAATGGATCTTTATGTGCACAGGAGGTTGGCCTCACCAGGGCTTTACCAGAAGAAAAGAAAATCAGATCCTCAGTAGAGAGGTTCAGGATGTGAAGAATATCATGGAATTCTCTCCTGGGCTTATTCTCCCTGCAGAGCGCCTTTATAAACACTGGTGAGACACTTTGTCTTCATTTATCTGAAAACCCAGAGAAGAAATGTCCCAGGGACTAGGAGGGGAAAAAAATGCCAGGGCCTGCAGGATCTGCTTGCTGGGAGAAAGAAAGGTCTGCAGTATTTGGCCTTCTCTGTTCCTTCCAGGAGACTCTGAATGCAGATGCAAAGTGAATTGGGGCAATTAGGAAGGTCTCAAATGAAGAAGGACCAGGATTCCCCAAGTTCTCTCTCTCTGGGTCTCCGGAGACCTCCAGGGGATCCCTAATGGGGGAATCAGGGCTGTAGCTCTGAGACACCATGAATAGGAGACACTAAATAAATTGTCAAGGGAGAATGCTTCTTGGCCATGCCCTTCTCCTGCCCTGGCTCTCTCCTCCCAACACTTCAGCAATGTTTATTAAGAGATGACAAGTCTATCAGGCCTCCTGAGGAGCCTTTCACACAGAGATCTTCCCGTACACCCGGGGAATGTCATCAATCTTCTGCTTGTTTTGAGCTCCGGAGCAGCTGAAAGTGAGCAAGGACCCGTCCTGTCCCACCCCCTCCCTCCTCTAAGCATCTCTCTCATTTCCTTCTCCTTCTTCTTCAGTGCTTTGCAGCATGTCAGGAGGTGCTAGAAAAAGGGATGCCGTCTGCACCCAGTGTGCCAGATAAGGATACGAAGCATAGAAAACCAGGAACAAAACAGACCTTTCTCCAATGTCCCCGGCTTTACTCGACGGAGAGACTGTAGAGTAAAACCGATGCTGGGCTGTGCGCTTAGCATTGTTTACGTTACATCGTGCACAGTAGAAAAATGACTCGCAAACCTCATATTATACATGCGAATATCATGCCCATCTCACTGAGGATCAGCTGCCCATCTTCTTAAATAGCAATTATGGGCATCTACGCGGAGGACAGATCCATGCAGCCTGTGTGTTTCTCTGCACCCCGTTTCTTTCTGGAAACAAACTTCGGGCTGTAACTATCAACTTCTCTTTGAGGAAAAGATGCATTGCCCCATGTAGGAGGCAGGTTTGATACCAGTAACTAGCAATTCCAAGTCGAGTCATTGAATATGCGTCTTTCAAGTATTTTCTGTGCCTCAGTATTTGTAAGTCAGGCATGCTGTACACCCACTTTTCATCGGGAGGCCCCTAATCTGGGCCACACAGCTCCAAGTCCTGAAAGACACTGTCAGATGGGACAATAATACCATTTTTAAATCTCACGAAATTTATTGAGGCTTACAAATCACTTTTTGGCACCGGTTCAATATTTAAACGTTTCCATCGAACACATCATAAGGTTGTTTTTTATTTGGAGATGGAAGAGAGAAAATTATTTCTCTCTGCCATGAATGCTTCCAAACAGTTTTTTTTTTTTTTTTAAATCTGGTTCTTTACTCTAATATGTGCTTTTCAAAGATTTTGACACTGGGCTTTGTTCGGAGAAACGAGGAAGGTCATGAAAAACGGGTCTTTCATCCTCTGTGCGGCATCTCTGTGACTGTAGCTGAATCAGATAGGAATGAAAGATTGGGCTGGTTTAATTCACACTGGAAGGTCTATGGGAGACTGAGTTGTGTGGAAAGTGCATTCCAACGCACAGATCCTGGGATTTGTTTCAGAGAGCTGTATAGGTCTAGAGGTAATGCTTTCAGGAATCTATGTACTCTGAACTAAATAGTTGCTTATGCCAGCCTGACTAGGGCCTGCTTGGCTTCTGTAGAGGAGGTTTCCAGAATATTCCATGTTAGAACCTGATGTTGTAGTGTAAATGCATAGGTGTGTGAACATGTATGTAAGTATGTGTGTGTGTCTGTGTGTGTGTGTCTGTGTGTGTATGTCTGTGTGTGTGTGTGTCTGTGTGGGTGTGTCTGTGTGTGTGTGTGTATGTGTGAGATAGAGAGAGAGAGAGAGAGAGAGAGAGAGAGAGAGAGAGAGAGAGAGAGTACAAATGGAATATCAACAACATGAATAATTTGTGGAGGAGAAATCTGCTTTATGTAGCTAGACAGCATCTTGTTAGATTCAATGTGAAATTGTATTATTTCTCTATTTTGGTGAATGGCACAAAAATCACAAGAGAGTCTTCTTTCATGGGAAATAAAAATGCTGCCCAAGGTCCAACTTAGCTTTTATGAAAGATTTTTTTTTCCTATAAAAAGCTGAACCTCCCGCATTGGATTAACATTTTGACAAACATTTTTTTTTTTTTCTAGAACACGATTTTATTTTCAGGATGGAAAAGCCTCCCCTCTCACATTGCAATGTGCTGTGCTGCTTTTTAAAATGGCTTTTACAAACACCAATTAAACGCCACTCACTGAATGTGTGCACCTCAGTGGGGTCCTTTATTCGTTGTGGTGCATGACCATTGCAGGAATTAATGTTAGAGCATGTTCACCCCCTCAGACATGCTATAGTCCTTCTGCATCATCCTCCAGACTCATCGCCCCCACCCCCAGGGTCCACTTTCTATTCCTTTGGCTTTGACTGTTCTGAATACCTCCATGTCAGTGTAATATCAAAATACTCTGTCTTGTGATTGACATATTCTACTTTGCAGAATATGATCAAGGCTTGGAGGTGTTACATGAGTGGACCCCTTATTCTTCCAATGATGGGTAACAGTTGATTGTTACCATCAGTGTGGACTTGTGGACTTGTTTTCGATCTTTGTCTGTTAGAAATAATATTTGAATGACTATTCACATACTATTTGGGTGTAGATTTCCATTTCTCTTTTCTGTGACATGTAGCTTGAGGTTGAACCCCTGGCCTGATGATGACCTTCAGAGTAACCTTCAATTGGCTGCCAGTGAATTTCCATCATAGCTCCAGCACCTTATACTTTCATGGTACTTATGAGACGAGCGTCCAAGTTCCCAACCCTCTCACTTGTCACTAGCTTTGGACTCTAACCATATTCCTTGTGCCTACAGTAGCATCTCATTGTGATTAGCATCCCTGTTTTTTGTATGCTATGCATAATTTTCATATGTTTATTGACTGTTCTATATTTCCTTAGAGAAGCAGCTATGTAGATATTGCAGCCATTTTTAAATTGAGTTTTTTTTTTATTATCATTGAATCTCAACAGTCCTTTGAAGGCTTTAGACCAGTATATGACCAAGAAGTAACACCCAATGTCGTCGATCCCCATGCTCCTCCTTGTGGCCTTGGGCACACTGAGCTTTTGCATTTCAATGCTGTGCAGTTTCTCTCCACCCCCCTTTGCTTGTGCCTTTGGTGCCATGGCCCAGTTTGATTTTACCTGAGTCTTCAAAGTAATGCCTTAGCATTTGAATCCAGGCTGCCAGGGATTCGGGGATACTAAAGCAGAGCTGTTCTGACATCAACCAACGACAGAGAAGATTGGCAAAGGTGACCTTCAAAAATCTACCTTACTGCTTCAGGCATCTTCAAGCACGCCCAAAAGTATCATCAAGTATTTGGCTAGTCAAGCCTGTGATGAGGGCCACTGCTGGAACCCTTTCCAGTGTATGAGATATGTGCACCGCTAAGACATGTTTAGGATTTCAGTCAATGCACTCATTACTAAGAAATATTATATAGAGTGTGGCCACCAGGTGGTGACAGCAGCAGCTGTTAACGACTAGTCTCACTCAACTGAAAGGAATATGCTTTATAAGGGACCCAAGATGTCTAACTAGCCCATTACACTTATGAGAATTGCCTTTTAAGACTTTGTGAACAAAGTCAACTTTCTAGCATGACCAAGGAAAATATTAAGGACATGGATTCTTAAAGTGCCCTGAACATTTACTACAGGACTTTACAAAAATTATTTGTTAAAGAGATAGTTCTCAAATGTATACGCTATTTTTTTTTTGGTTACTCTTCTCAGTGCCATTCTTATTTAATTTTATTTAAAATACATATTTTATTGTAAATTACATGTATATGTGTGAGTGTATGCACAGAAGTGGAGTGCCCTTGGAGACAAGGCCATTAGTTCCCTGGACCTGGAGTTCTTGAATATACTGTTTTGGGTTACCCAAGGTGAACAAACCTAGTTCTGCTAGAGCAATGAGTGATCTTAAGTACTGTGTCTTATCTCTAGCCCCTAGCTAGCTGCCAAAAGAAGCACTTATCTATTTTATTTATTCTGTACAATGCTTTATCAATATATCGTTCATATTCTCAGCCCAAAACCTTCCTTTGTCCAAGGTCCTTCTTCCCTCCCTCTCTCCTTCCCTCTCTCCTTCCCTCTCTCCCTCTCTTCTTTCCTTCCTGCTTTTCTTCTGTTCTCTTCACCTCCTCTCTTTCATTATCCTCTTCCTAATTCTTGTGCTTTATGGGAAAAGATTTCCTTATGCTCCATCATCTCTGCTTAGCTGGTGCTCAGGTCTGTCTTGTCTTCTACCTGGAGCTTCTCCAAGATTCTTTGTTTCCCCTTCCCATTAAGCTTTACATTCTTGTGAAGAAGAAGAGTGTGTTCTACCTGCTTACAGGTTTCTCCAGAGGGATTGCTGCTTTGTGGGTTTTGAATTTTATATACAACCAGCTCTCAGTGTCTGAGCATTCCACATCTGCAAATTTAAAGCATTTTCATCTATAGACACAGTCAACCAAGGTTTGAAAAAAATCTATAATGTGCATGTTCAGACAATTTTCTTCTATCATCAGCTAAAGAATACAGCACACCAGCAATTTACCTTGAATTTTCATTCTGTTGGATATTATATTCTATCTAGAAGTAATTTGGGATATGTACAAAAATGTGCATAAGGTTTTATGCAAATACTCTGCTGTTCAAATAAGGGATTTTTCTGGCCACAAGGGTCTTGGGCCCAATCTGTGCAGAACTCGCAAGCAACACTATCTTGCTTCTCTTTATTGTGAAAATAATTATTAGGCTTCTATAATCATGAGAGATCATAAAAAGTAATTTCAAATGAGCTGACAGACACACTGGAAGAATATATTTTTAACAAAACATCAGTGGTGAGGTCCCTGGTCCTGGAAAGGCTTGATCCAGCATTGTAGGGGATTACTAGGACAGAGAAGAAGGAGGGGGTTGTTTGAAGATCACGCAGAGGGATGAGGGCTTATGGGACTTATTGGGAGGGTGGAATCGGGAAAGGGAAAATCATTTGGAATGTAAACAAAGAATATAGAAAATTTAAAAAAAAGTGAAAAAACCCATTAGTGTCTGAACATTAGGGTGGCTCTTTCAATGAGTGAAAGGATTAATTAAACACACAAACATGCCACTTGGTTTGAATCAGACTTTGGAAAGCAGTATTCCCCCCTCCCCTGCCCCCCATGAAACAGTACAAAGAATGGTAGCACTGAGCGATTCAAACAAAGTTTCTGTGAAGTGGGAAATTAAAGGATTTTGGAAAGTTGTGTTGGACGGTGTTTTCTTGGGGGGGAAATGTGAAGAAACACTTAGTTGAAGTGGACACAGGTGTAAGACTAAGGCAGACTTCTAAGGAATGTTTAGCTAAAGCATGCACAGGTAAAAGGATGTTCTGTTAAACCAAGTATCTGAAAGGACACATGATGAAGGATTTTTTTGTTAAAATGTAAGTATTGGTCTGTCTTACATTGTGTAGTTAAGCTGTGTTTGTTGGGACTCTATAGAGAGAAATGCACCAAAAAAACTTCTGGTGGTATGTTGTAGTTTTTTTGTCATTTTTGTGGACTTGGGCTGATTGGCACAGTGATGTCAGCCAAGGCAGACAAGACATGTGCTGAGGCAAGACCTGTGGAGGACACGTGATGTTTAGAGAGAGTGTAAAAAGGACTCAACAGACAGTGAAGGAGGAGGCTGAGCTTGGCTTGTTTATAGAGCTAGATGTATAACGCTTGTGGCTCTCGAGTCTTTGCTGATCTTTGCTTTCCTGAGAGAGACACAGCCAAGAACTTCTGGCATTCCTCCTAGTCCATCCTGTTGACTCGTGCGTAGCCTGAGGCCTGTCAGTCTCTGCTAGGTAGTGCCACCACTGCTAATTTGTGTTTACTATCCCGACTCTACTGAACTAGACTGCTGGTATATCCATAAAGTGTTTGAGAGTGGACTGAGCTTCCACTACTAATTTGTGAACTGAACTGCCAATTTCCAGACAACACAGATGAGAGTTGCTACAAAGAACCTTTCTAAACAGGTCCACTGCCCCTCGATCCTTTCTTTTCCACTACCTCTGTTAGGTGGTGGGCTACAAGGGAGGCTAAAGCCTTTAATATCATCACTAAAAATAAGGTTTGAAAAAGATTAAAGTTATATTTCTGAGATACAACTTATTTCAAGGGTTTGTGTTTTCACCACAGTCAAGTTAGAGGTGCAGATGCAGTATGGCAAAAGCCACACCCAAATCATGTTCCTCCCAATGTGCCGAAAGATTGTCACATTTGTGAAGAAAGCCACACTAACAAACAGCCTTTTATATCTTGAGGGAACATCTCTGTATGAAAATATTTTGGACGTTTTCTCATGTAATGAATCTGTACTAGATGACAAACATTTAATGATAACCACCACGTGGCCATCTACAGTCTGGCCTGGTTGGAGTGGTGCACATCTGTAATCCCATGCTTCCGTGGAGCAGGCTGGACGTCTGGCTTCTTAGTCACCAGTGTTTCCTCCTTGCGTGGCATGGGTAGGGGAAGCATCTATCTCATTGAGCAAGTCAGAGGCCAGGCAGCTGAGGGTCTTGTAGCAGACTTCGCTTGCTTTATCTGAGGCTGAGATATGATGGGAGAGAAGGAAAAGAAAATGAATGGAGCATGTGTTAATGTGAGGTAAGAGTGCAGGGGTGGCTAACTTGGGTGGAGGTTGGGGAAGTCCTTGGGTATGTCTGTGAGGGTGTTTTCTGGGGGAGATTAGTGTGTGAGTTTGAGCAGACTGTGTGGTGGAACTCTGCCCTCAGTAGTATGACTGAGAACATGATCCAATTGGTCCTGGCCGCAAGAGAACAGGAACAGGCAGAGGACAATGGCTGTGCCTCCTTCCAGCACTGGGACACTATCCCTTTCTTGTCCTCATACTTCAGCTCTCCAAGTACTCAAGCCATGAGGACCCCAGGACAGGCATTGGCATCTCTCTTTGGTTCTCAAACCTTTGGTCTCAACTGAGAATTTCTTTCCCAGCTCTCTCAGCTATGAAACTTTCATATTCGTGGTGAACATACACCCTACATTCTAGAGTCTTCGGCCTGCAGCACTATGCTGTACCTTTAGGTCACAGATTCCATAAGTTTTTGAGCCGTATTTCCTGACAGTTTCCCATCATACGTCTTTTGCAGTTCCTCTTTGCTCTGTATCTCTGGAGAGATCCATCTGATCAATCATGGCCAGGTCTCCTTAGCAACAGCTTCTAAAGTATTCTGTGTGGACTTTGGAGTCAGCATTTGAGAAATTTCGCCCATGGCACTATGTGTTTTTGAACTGCCCCATCTCCTCAGAACCTTTTTTTTTCTACTATCAACCAGGTCCTCTGATCAACATGACCACACTTTCCTTATGTAGCTCTTAAAACCAAGGGCTTAGAAGTCCCTCCTACAAAGCCTAACAATACAAAGAGGGTGCTTGAGACACAGCAACTCTTTGTTTCTCTGCCATTTGAACTAGCTCAATGCCTAAGTCTTTAATTCCCCTGCTCTTCATGGGAAACAGATCCTTTGAAGCACACACACAAGGCCAGTCTTCTGCAGCAACACCTCTGGCATTTGAATGAGATCTTCCCCGGAAATAGGATGACTTCAAAAAAGAAGGATTCGGATGGAATCTCCAGCCACCTAGGAGGAGGGGCGGGGAGGGGTTTGCGAGTGGACTGCATTTGAATCTGTCCACATGGCACCCTAAGAGATGGATTCCTTCCCGGCTTTTGAGTCCTGACCCCTCAAAAATATATCACAGCAGTTTTTCTGCCTCTGTAATGGCCATCCGGAATGACTTCAATGTGCTTTCCATGTGTGGAAGCAATTATGTTCAAAAGATGTCCTCGCACAGGGTGGATTTGGAAAGCCAGAGGGACTGAGAGGATGAAACCACCAATGACATTTGTGCAGAGAAGAGCGGAGTCAGAGCCGTGGTGAAATGCCCTTCCGGTGCTCCATTGGTGTCCCACCTGCTTCTCTGATCTGCCCTCTCCCTAAACAGTTTCAGCCTCCCTCACTGGCCATGTTTGAAAGATGTGCATGTATCTTTCTTTTACTGTATTTTTATTGGTGGATTTTTATGGTACAAAAGCAGTGGGTTTCAAAGTTACATTTATGTGTGTTCCTTGTTTATTTACTGACTGGGACGAGCATGGGATATGTCATGACAGAAGTCCAGACAACTTGCTGGACTTGGATCTTTCTACTCTTTGTTGTTCCTGATGATCAAATTCAGGTCTTCCAGCTTTTACCTGCTCGGCCATCTCAATAGCCTGTTTGTTTCTTCTTAAAGTTGCAACCTCCTTCCCCTAAACATTTATCATTTTCTAACAAGTACGGAGTTAGGTTTTCAGGATGTACACTACAAAATTTGTCTCTGGGAACCAAACTAGAATCTTCTGGAAGAGCAGTATGTACCATACCCTTGATTGCTGTTCCATTTCTCCAGCCACGCCCCCCCCAAAAAAAACCAGTCTCTGGCTAAACAATTTCCGGACTGTAAAAAGAGAGATGACTAGGGAGAGCAACTAACAGCAGCCAACACTTTCTACCCTTTACTGAGAACTGTTTCAAACACATTATGTTAGCCAATCAGTCAGTATTTACCTCAGCATGCAGTAGGCAGCACCTCCAAATTTCCAAAGTTTGAAAATGAGAGGGAGAATCTGAAGTTGAGAATGATTAGTTAACTTGCATGGGTCACCCATCTACTAAATGGCCAACCTGGGCTTCAGCTTTGGCTATGGACGACTGAAACTTGTAACACTTCCTCTACCCTTGCTGCTGGGTCACAGCTGAGACTCTCAGCATCAGTGGACACCTCTGGAAGGTTCCACGGGGAGCTGATACCAAATTCTTGAGAAAGAAGTAGAGATTGCTCAGGCAAGGTGGAAAGGGCTATATTCTCCCAAATAAGAGATTCCCATGACACACCGTGCCAGAGCCTGCAGGTATTGAAGAAGATTGCTTGGGAAAAAAAATACAGCAACTCTGGAGCCAGAGGGGCATTTTCTGTAGTGCTGGGGAGGTAGGTAGATGATTTGACCAGGAGCCAAATGCTATGGAATATTTTGTTCCAAGTTAGGAAATGTGGACTCTACCCTAAGTAGAGGAACTTGATTTCTTTGATTGGCACATAGTTAACAATAATCTTGTGTATATGCTTTCTGATAATGCTGTGGGATAGGTCACCATTCCAAGGAGGTAGGCACTTCTTCCCCCTGGTTCTGCCTCCACATGCTCTGTCTACAACCTGCACACACTGGGTTTTGTTTATTACTCACACTCATGCACAATGTATTCCATACTATCTCTGGAGCATCTATTGTTGTTAGTAAGTAAGCTAGGTACTAGGATGACAACTAGGAAGTGAGGGGCATGGGTGTGATCCCCCGGGCAGGGTTTATTGGTAAGAAAGTTACATATATAGGCTGGTTTAAAAGCAGCAGGCAAGATGATGTGTAATGGGTATGTTTGAAGGGAAGAGGAGGGATGGTCCAAGAGGTAGCAGGTACTGATAGTTCAGAGCAGGCTCTGAAGCTACCCTCCTCTAGGTTCAAATCCCAGCTCTGCCCTCCATTTGCTATGTGACACCAGGCCAGTTACTGAGTTGCTCCGAGTCTCGACATCATCATGTAATAACTGCAAATCATAACATTAACCACCTCATAAGGCTGCTACGAAGATAAATCGAGTGAACACTTTGAAGTTACTAAGTCCGATATGAAAGCCGGAGCCCTGAAGTGACAATGCTCCCCAGTAGATGTCACTGCTACATAGCAAGTTCGGTGAGATGATATCTACATTCAGGGCGACCACTTAACCATCCCTTCTGAAAATTGGTACATAAATGGCTTTCTTCTGAAAATACAAAACCCAGAAGAGGGTTAGCAGGCTGGGATCTGTACAAAAGCAAGGAACACCCATCACTTCATCAAAGTTTTTCATGAGCGTTCCAAACTTTCTCTGTTTTGGCTCTCTTATAGAACACATCCTTTCTCTAGGATTCTAAGAAAGCATGGATTGAATTCCATCAGCCATGTCAGAGAGCACAAATCCTTCGTGAAGAGGTATATGGACAATGACCGGTTGAGCTTCCAATGGTGCTAACGTGGAGAGGTAGGAAAAGGTAGCAGGCATAGAAGCTTGAGAGGTAGCAGCATGTGACTGGAGAGTGGCCACTCTGTGACAGTGAGGGCTGAGGCTATTGCTTTCTGTTCTATGAGCCAGGAAAGGTTAAAATAACTTCGTTCAGATTTTGCTCATGTCCTGTAGAGCTCAGCACAACTGTGGGTGAGATTTCTTTCTTGTTCTCGATTCTGACATGGCCAGTCTTCAAGGTAAAGTTGATGGGCTAAAAGCAGAGAGGTCACCACACACTCCTGTTCTTAGACTTGCATAGAACATTTCCTGTGGGCTTGGTTTTGTGTCGCATGAAAGGATACAGAGATGAATAATTCATGGCTCATTTCTTCCAGCCATTTACAGTCCAGGCTTTAGTGGGAGAGACAGGCATGTGCGACTGTGGAGGCAATGGAACATTTTACACAGGGTTGAAAAAAGGCTAACAGTTTTGAAGAAATAGAAAAAACAGATGGCCTTTGTTTTGCAGGATGAGTAGGAGTCTATACTATGGAGAAGAGTGAAACACTCTGGGTAGAAATGCACCTTAATGGAAAAACAAGGCCTGGTTTCTCTGAGCTGAAGGTCTGGATGCTTGGCCAAGAGATGAGATTCTGCCTTGACCTTCAAGGAGGTATACAGTGGCACTGAGAATGGCTGGAACTCTTATCCACAGAGTCAGAAAGCGCTTCTTTCTTGCAATCACCTTTCTACATTGTGGAATCAATTGGTTCTATAATGTCTACTTCCTAGATTAGCATTTGATGCTAAGTTTGCTTTACCCAAGCTTGGCCTGGGAGGGTAAAGTCCTATTTGTTTCCTTAGAATACTTACAATAAATGTGTGGTGGTCTCCCCTATTAGTTCTCTGTTGATACCATAAGACAAACAGGATCTCCTAGGGCCTCAACTCAGTTCTGACACTAATTACCTCAAGTTAGCATAGGAACAACTTGTAGAGTTTTGTAAGGGCCCCCCTTTCTGATCCAACCACAGGAGCATTTCCAAGGTACCATGCTTCTGTTGCCTTTGCTACTGATTGGGATACTGCCCTGTAAGTTGCAGTAATGGGACACAGAACTCTGGGGAACACTATCTTCATGTCTACCAGTTCCTTATGAATGATGTCATCAAAAGAACAAATGAATAGGAACATAAAACAAGGCTGGAAAGGGCCCGGGGTAGGGCAGCCGTCCTGTCTTTGCTTGGGGTGTGCTATTCTATTGGAATATTTCATTAACCCAGAACCTCGGATGCCTTGCTAGCGCTCTCAGGGGTCTCTATTGCATAGGTTTCAATGTGTGTTGGTGATTAGCTCAATGGTTTCTCTCTGTGGGGCTCAAAGTTCCTATGACTATGGTGTGTAGTTGATTCCTTTGGTGACCAGGCTCTTTCCTGCAATGTGGGGTTTCTCTTTTTCCCCAGCCACTGGGCATCTCCTTACCTCACATTTCAATAGGTCTGTTTGAAAGGAACTTCTTCTTCTTCTTCTTCTTCTTCTTCTTCTTCTTCTTCTTCTTCTTCTTCTTCTTCTTCTTCTTCTTCTTCTTCTTCTTCTCCTTCTTCTCCTTCTTCTCCTTCTTCTCCTTCTTCTCCTTCTTCTCCTTCTTCTCCTTCTTCTCCTTCTTCTCCTTCTCCTTCTCCTTCTCCTTCTCCTTCTCCTTCTCCTTCTCCTTCTCCTTCTCCTTCTCCTTCTCCTTCTCCTTCTCCTTCTCCTTCTCCTTCTCCTTCTTCTTCTTCTTCTTCTTCTTCTTCTTCTTCTTCTTCTTCTTTTGGTTTTTCGAGACAGGGTTTCTCTGTGTAGTCCTGGCTGTCCTGGAACTCGCTCTGTAGACCAGGCTGGCCTCAAACTCAGAAATCCACCTGCCTCTGCCTCCCAAGTGCTGGGATTACAGGCGTGTGCCACCACGCCTGGCTTGAAAGGGACTTCTAATAAAGATCAAAAGATTCTTCTCTTACCCCATCACTAGGAATTTCTAGGATCAAGAAGTAGAAATGAAAACCAAATAACTGTGACCAAATAGATGTTTCTTATTATCTGATAACATCTTTAAGGCTAATTTGGTGCACAAAGCACAATTTTCTGTGGCCCTTTTGAGGAATGGCCCTGGTTAAAGAAGAAACCATCAACCCCAGCTTGCAGTGGCTCATAACAATGATGATGTCAATGCCTGCTTATCTTGTTGAACACTATCTGTCAAAAGCTGTGATAGATGCATTATGGGTATGAGCTCATCTAATCCACATTGTAATCCTGCAGGGAAGACAGGATAGCATGGGGGGGGGGCGGGGATACAGCTGGAGCCTCTACCACATACATCCAGGCTGCTGTCCCTTTTTGAAAAGTAGATTAACCCTTCCCAAAGCCCAGTGCTTTCATTCCTAAGATGGCAACCATGCCTTTGGTGTCTACAGGAATTTCTAGAAAGGGCATCTCAGGAGCTTAGCAGGGCTGCAACTTTTCTTTGGCCTGTAGAGCTGATCCTGTTCTGACCCTGTTCTGAGCCAGCTGGCACCGTCCATTCTTCATTGTGAATGAATCCAAAAAAGTCAACAGGTACAAGCAATCACAAGAAAGCTATTTGTTGTGATTGAAAAACACTCAAAGAAATGGAGTGCCTCATAGATGATTTAATATTTTAAAGGTGGCGCATGCGAATGAGTCAGCTTGGGGTATATGAGTGAGTTTACATTCCACATCAAGGTTTTACTTAAAGTTTACATTTTGTTTAAATTAGGAGTAAGATCAATGTAATATGGCTTAAACCTTTCTCAGAAATTTATGGCTTCTTTTAATAAACCCCATAAAAGACACTTTTAAACATATGCAGTGTTCTTAATGTAATGGTTCCATTCTCAAAATATATAGTATTTAGGTTGCATCTAAAATGCTGTAAAAGTATCACAAAGCCCGTAAAAATATTGTTAATGGGAAGAAATCCTTTAGAGGAATAAATATTTTCTTGGAAAGGGAAAAAGCTCTGAACCTTTTAGTCAGGGAATGGCTTGGTTTTGAAAAATAACAATTTGCCTTCTTTTAAATGTTCTTTCTGTGGCTCCACTCCAGCCAATTATTAGATTAAAGCAAGCTGTTGCTACGCGCCCTAGAAACTCAAATGGATTTGATGTTGCACCCTAAGTTTGCGAAGACAAGTTCCATTTAGAGCTTTAATGAGGTCAAGGGAATAAAGAAGGAGGCTGGCCGAGGCTTTTGTGTTATTTTAGGACTGTATTTTAGAATTACAAGGCTTGAATAAAGCCGTGAAAAGAACACAGGGTTTAGGGTTCAGAGCCGCTGCTTGAGACACGGTGTTGCTATTAACTAGGTTTGTGACCTTGGTAAAAATATCACTCAAGTTCCAAGGCTTAGTTTCCTGGTCCTGGAAAAATGGGGTTAAAAATACCCACCAGCACCGTATGATCTCATTTGTATGCAGAATATAATAAAGTTAATCTCTTAGAGGCTGAGTGTAGAATGATAGTTCTCCAAGGCTGAGGAGAGGAAAGGAGGGAAGGATAGGCAAAGGTTGGCCAATGGTGATGAAATTATAGTACAAGGAAGCATTCTCTAGAATGCTCTCCTCAGCAGGTGCTCGAGGATGAAGATGGTGTCTAAGATGCTGATCCTAAAAGGTCAACATAAGTGTCATCAGCATTCTAGGAGAAAGGAATGTTTCACCCTATTTGAACACGATGCTGTCTATATCTGTGTCAGAACATGCACACTACCCCACAAATTTGCATAGTTGTGTGACCTTGTCCATTTTGCAAGGCTATCATGGAACATCTGAAGTATTGCTTGGGAAAGTGTTATGTGAGCCAAAAAGTGCACATGGACTTTATTTAGTTGACAAACCTTTGCTGAACACTTCCTATCTGGAGACATAAACCATCAGTGATCCAGGATGTGTTTGCCAAAGTCTCTCTGCTCAGGCTCGCTACCTCTCCATTTTCCTTTTGTCTTCGCTCTATTTCGGCTGAACCACATCTAAACTTTCTCTATTAACATGTCCATTCCTATCTCAATGAGGAATATTTACATCATTTTCTGGTGATCAGTTACACTATATTTTCTACAGAGTAGAACCTGAGGGTTGTGTGATTAGTTAATGGAGACTTACCATATCTTAGGTGGAAAGAAGGCTGAGTCCAACCTCTGCATGTTGCAGATGAGCAAAGGCATTCGGCAGGGACATGCTGCACCCTATCAAACTCAGCTTGGGTTTGTCTCTTGAGGGACAGGAATAGAAGCTCCAATTACATTTGCACATATCAGTAATATAAGAAGGGCTCTTGTGCCCTTAGCACTCAACTGTGCCACATAACTTCATAAAGCCTACCCTAGTCTTCATGACTAGTCTCCATAGACAGACTTGACATGAGACAGGCAATAAAAAGTGGAGAATAGAAGTAAAATATTTCAGGCTAATCAAAATGAAAATTAGCTCATATAACTTTTCTCACTTACCCACAAGTATTATGAATATTTATTTATCATGTGCTGAGGTAAGATACCTTTTTAAGAGCTTTATCAATCCAATAGACTAACTATAATGGTGACAGCTAGTCTAGGCTAATTTGAGATGTAAATTTTCCTTTCTTTTGTCTTGAGACAAGGTCATAGGTAGCCTATGCTGTCCTTGAACTTTCTCTGTAACCATGTTTGGCTTTCAAGGTCAATTCTACCAGTACTTGCCTCCCACGTGCAGAGGTTCAAGAGTGTTCGACCCACTTCCCTCTTGCCGTCCTTGTAGATGGTTTTTTGTCACAAATCTCAGAGCAGTTAGCAAGTAGCCAAGCTCAATCCCTGAAGCATGGCGGGCAAAATAACATGGAGATGAACTCAATTTTAAAGAGATGATGATTGAAATCCATGCAGGCCTCATGACCCAACTCCCATAATATGCAAAGGGCAGGGGAAGGGTGGAAAACAAGATTCCTGGACAAACAGGCTCTCACACAGCTACCCTAAACTTGCTGGCTTGTCTTCTTTAGCTGCAGCATCTCAGGGAAATCTGAGTCCTTACTTCCTGATCCTGGGGCTTGAAACCTCAATTCCTGTCATCTGATGCTCCTGTTAAGCTGTTTAGCTACCACAGTGTATTGATGAAATGAAGATAAACGTGGATACTTTGAGAATCAAAATTTCTATACATATAACAGCCATACTACAGTGCCAGCACATGATGTTTGCTCAGTACATTAGCTATCAGTATTTGTCTTCATAGCAGCATGTCTTAAAAGTACTATAACATACATGTACATATGCCATATCTATACGAACATATATACACAGACATATATATGTGAATATTCACAGTGTTTATTTTACAGTTTCTTAATGATGTGCTTTTAGTCATCAAGGGTATATGTATACTATTTTTTTCTTTTCTATTTCATGACTGCATGGACATGATTTTCATATTGCAAATTATTAATAAGATAAAGCATTTCCAGATGAGGAAAAATCTTTGTTTTACATGGAACCTCTATAATTTTCCTAAAGGAATCTTTTTCTCCTCTGTTCCAAGATAAGCTTATTCTGGAGCTTTTTCATTGCTTTTGGTCTGGTAAAGGAGATGCAGCCCAGGATTGTGCATTCTGGGAAAGCACTTCTCCACTCTGAGCTCTAGCCTCAGCCTTCCCTCGGTGTCTCATTGCACTGCTTACTTTTTACAGCTTTACTTTAAATCCCCCCTAAAGCTTACAGGCACTCCAGCCTCCTTGCTACTGAAGACTATTCTTCCCAGATCACATCAACTTAAAGATCCCATATGAAGCCTCTATCTAATAAAGTCTACCCTTCCATAGGATGCTAGACTCTTTCAGCTCCACCTATCACATTCAGGAATGCTTAAGTTTTCAAGTGTGCTCTGTGAGTGGGAAACAGTTGTTTCCTCCTGTTTTTAATCCCCTGTATCAATGGTTCAGTAGTCATTGACATTCCTGTCTCTGTATCTGACTGTGTATACAGTCAGTAATGTTGATGCCTATTATAAACTACTCTGTCATCTGCACCACTACAAGATCCCATGAAAACAGTACAAGGCTGTTGTTTACACTGTGAAGATCAGGGCCCAGCTAGACTACTAATGCCTCATGTGGTCCTCTGAGCCCAATTCTCAGAGTGCCCAGCACCATTTCTCTAATGAAGTTCTTACGGTCGTTTTATTTAGTTATTTAAGGTACTGGCCCTACAGCTTTCTGTTTAAAAATGTTAATGCCTTTAATATTGGTGGCTCCTTTCTATTAGAACTTGGGTGTGAGCCCAGGGACCTGACAGGTACAGATTCATAGTGATTTATGTCAGGGTCTTCTTAGAAATCCCTCCCCTTTCACTTTGGCCTATTTTCCTTGAAGCAAAACTTATTCAGCCCCACCTCCTATTACTTTAGACTCAAGTCCTTCTTAAAAGACCCACCTTCCATATAAACCTATTGTTAGCGTCTCACAGCAATTTTTCATTTGTTTATACAAGCAGATATACATTTAGCTTGTACTCACTGCAAACCAAAAGCATGTCAGTGTAAGGAGCTGGCTAGTTGAGAAGAACAGGCAATTCTCATACTGGGAACAATAAGTACAAAGCCCAGAGTTGAAACAGAAAGTGCTCTGAAGTGTGAGACAAGGTCATGCGTACCTAAAATAACCGAGAAGAACACTTTGAAAAGAACAGAATAGAATGAATAAAATCGGGGATTGTGGAGGATGAGGCTAGAAAGGTAGACCAAGGCCAGTTCAAGAGGAACCTTCTGTATGGCGAGAGAGAGAGAGAGAGAGAGAGAGAGAGAGAGAGAGAGAGAGAGAGAGAGAAGTTGAGTGAGTAAGAAAGGGGTAAGTTCTAGAGGGAACCGAGGGAGAGGCTGTACACATTTTTTAAAGCCAATAATGTTTTTAAAGCAATTTAGATGAGCCTGATAATGTTGGTAAAGCAATGCAGTATTTTAAATAGGAGAATTCTATGTGTGCTTTAATCAAAGACCATAGGGGCAGTGCTGAAAGCGAACTGGTTCAAGTCACAACAGGGATTCAGGAGGCATGTTCAAATACACTTACTCACAAAGCTGAGGCGAGGTGGCTGCCAGTGGGATTAAGACTTGTTAGTGATCATCAGAAGAAGGGAGCCTCTTGGACTGTGGGGTAAATTGAAGAGAACCCCAGAGTCCCAGGCCAGTGAAATACATTTCTTATCTCTTTAACCTGAGAAAGAAGATGAAGATGAGGTTTTTGTGAGGGTGAAGATTGGGGATTTAGACTTAACAGGTAGAACAAGTGTCAATAATGTAGAACTGGTATAAACTTAGAACTGTGGGGGAGGAAATTGTTATGTTAAGACATTTATTTGTTATATTAAACTTCTAGGATGACCTCAGCTTAGATGTCAATATATATGTTATCAGGGAGAAAAGAGGCCTTTTGGCACAACATAACCATAATAGTTAACTAATACTTGTTAGCTGTTATTAGGTGTCATGTGCTGTGTTAAATCTTTTAGCACATTACCTCCTGTCTTGTGGATTCTCGCATCACCCTTATATCAGGCAAGTCTTAAGTCAGTTGCATCACTGCGGAATGCAGGGAGTATAGCTAAAGTACAAGTCAGGCTAGTCAGGTCGGATAAATGAGGCCTCAAAGGGAGGCCTATCTGAATTCAGAAGGAAATGTTCTTCTTACTCAAATGACACTTTTCTGGGCCAGACACACTTTGCTTTAAATCCTAATTCTGTCATCCATTTGTTATGTGACTTTGCTTAAGAGATCAGACCTCACCATTTCCTTATTTATTGTATATAAAATGGATGTAAATATGCCTCCCTATCTCAGAGTGGATGAAGTAACAAATTGCACACACATGGAAGATATTTAGTACAGCATCTTGAACAATGGATACTTCATAAACAATAATACAGTTGGATATCTCCAGCATAGTGTTTTTTCTATTTCTCATTCTCAAAGTTTTGATATTTATTATCCATTTAAATTGTCTTTTAGAGTTCAGCTTTTAGAACTTCATGACTTGTAGAATGATTTGTTTTTAAAGTAAGTCACGTCTGTAGATACTAAGAGAAACACATCTGAATATTTTAAAAGCCTAATTGGATGACTTTAAATAGAAGATTAGGAAAAATAAGATGTGTGTGAATTTTTTTGTATGTGAAATGTAATTCATACTTGGTTTTTGTTGTTGTTGTTGTTGTTGTTGTTGTTGTTTTGCATTAGATGAAAGGCATCAATCTTCTGATTGGTCAAATAAGACAGTCAATCCTGATGAAATAAATTCCTTCTGAAATCTGTTGCTGTGAAGCTAGAGGATATGGGATGTGAACATACAGACTTGTACCACAAGGTGCATGCTTGTCCATGTTTCCAGGGAACCCTGCAGCATATGAACAACCAGACTCATCATGGCCCCTGGGAAGATGATTGAAATGAGACAGCTTAATAATTCAATTAATTCAAGGAGACTGGATGTTCACTTTACTGGTGGTTCTATTTTATTATGAGAAAATTTTACTTGATATAATATATAATACTTGTTGACCTTTTCTTCTGTAATGAACAGTTCTTCATCTTCTTAAGGAAAATGTTAATCCTTTTTTAGTATATTTACATTATTTACATATACTCCGATTCCTTAGAATGTCAATGTTTCATTTCAGCTGTTTTTTATCCGTTTTGGAAAATTTACAGACATAAATATTGTCTCATTTTCCTCTATGTGGTTTCTATTGAGACTCCATTTAGAGACATACACACCTAACAGCTTCCTTCTGTTTTCCTCACAGATATGTGTAACCATATGTGAATGCATGTGCACACACACACACACACACACACACACACACACACCTGTCCATTTCCTCATTGTATTTACTTAATGAGACTTATATTAATAGAAAAATGCATTCCTCATTTATACACCATGTCAGCATTTCCAGTATTCTCATTTTATATTTTTCTTGTGAAGAATTTCCTATTCTTGTTTGAAACAAAACCTCTCCCCCATCCCTTTATGTTTTTATAGTTTGTGTTTTTGGCATCATCCTTATGTTCAAATGATATTTTCATGGAGAGTAAGTTCTAAGCTGGAGGACCTCTCTGCACTCAGTGTTTTAAGGATGTTATAGCATTGTCTCCCCACTTGTATTATTACTCTCCAAAGTCTGTTGCTGTTGCTATCTTTGTTCTGGGTGCATGCTCTGCTTTCTTCCTTTTTTTTTCCCTTTTTTAAAAATTATTTTCTATATTCTTTGTTTACATTCCAAAGGCTTTCCCCTTTCCAGTTCCCCCCTCACCATATATCCCATAAGTCCTCTTCCCCCCCCTCCCCGATTCCCCAATCACCCCCCTCCCCACCATTTCTCTGTTCTGATACTCTCCTATAAAACCGGATTTAGTCTTTTCTGGACCTGGGTCCTCTCCATCCCTTTTCTTGGGAATCTTTTGCTTAGCTAATTGTGTCTTGAGTGTTCAGAGCTTCTGGGCTCATTAATATGCACTTATCAGTGATTGCAATTCATGTGTATTCCTTTGTGATTGGGTTGACTCATTTAGGATGATATTTTCCAGATCCAACCATTTGCCTACAAATTGCATGAATTCATTATTTTTAATTGCTGAGTAGTATTCCATTGTATAAATATACCACATTTTCTGTATGCATTCCTCCTTTGAGGGACATCTGGGTTCTTTCCAGCTTCTGGCTATTATAAATAAGGCTGCTATGAACATAGCGGAGCATGTGTCTTTATTGCATGCAGGGGAATCCTCTGAGTATATGCCCAGGAGTGGTATGATAGGGTCCTCTGGAAATGTCATGCCCAATTTTCTGAGGAACCGCCATACTGATTTCCAGAGTGGTTGTACTATCTTGCAATCCCACCAACAATGGAGGAGTGATCCTCTTTCTCCACATCCTCGCCAACACCTGTTGTCTCTTGAGTTTTTAATCTTAGCCATTCTGACTGGTGTGAGGTGGAAACTCAGGGTTGTTTTGATTTGCATTTCCCTGATGACTAATGATGTTGAACATCTCTTAAGGTGCTTCTCAGCCATCGAATTTCTTCTGGTGAAAATTTCTTGTTTAGCTCTATACCCCATTTTTAATAGGGTTATTTGGTTCTTTGCAGTCTAACTTCTTGAGTTCTTTGTATATATTGGATATTAGCCCTTTGTCGGATGTGGTGAAGATCTTTTCCCAATTTGTTGGTTGTTGTTTTGTCTGACAGTGTCTTTTGCCTTACAGAAACATTGCTTTCTTCTAAGACTGTTTTCATTTGCTGTTTTGAAGTGTTTCACTGTGTCATTTGATAAAGCAGTTTTCTTCATGTTTTTGATAGTTCTTTGAAAATAGTATAAATGCATACAGTATGTTTTGGTCAAATCTAGCTCTAGTCTTTCCCTTCCAATTTCCAAACCTCTGAGTTTATGCTTTTCCCAAAATTTACAAAAATTTTGGCCTCTGTGTCTCCAATTTTATTTTTTCTTCCTTCTCTCATTTACAAATTGGACTTTGACATGTGTGTGGTCCCTTCCTTTACATTGTTATATGCCGATATTTCCTCCTCCCTTCCTTCTTCTTCCTCCTGATCATCTTCCTCATCTTAGTCCTTCTTATCTTTCCTTTCTAATACAATTTACGTCTCTAAAAGTTTTGTTTACATGCTTTTATACCTCCCATGTCTCTACTTAACTCTTTAAATACACAGAATACAGTTATAATAGCTGTTTTAATTTCCCTTTAGCAAATTCAACATCTGTGTTAGTTATAGCTTGGTTTTGGTTGATTGGCTTCTCATTATAGGCAATATCTGCCTGTTTGGATGTGTGCAACTTTATTGGATGTTATGTTGGGTGGTGGTTGTTTCCATATTTCATAGTTATTGAACTTACTGAGGCAAGGCCCTTGTGAGTGAATGCTCAGTGCCCCATAATTTATGTGATTACTAATCTGTGAGACAGAATCTGCCCTGTTCCCAGTCTTGCACATTGTCTGGTGTTGTTACATTGTATAATTTCTGTTGATTATCTTGAGCCAGGTGGTTGCCTCACAGGCTGTACTCTGATCAGCCCATGAAAAATAAGTTGTTTCCTCTGTAATTTTCTTTTTTCAATCTCTGGCAATCTGTCTTATGAACTGAAGCCTCCTTCCTATTCTCTTATATTTTCTATGTCTTCTTATATCAGGGTGTTAAACTCTTTTTGACTTAGAACTCATCAGAGAAACAGAACCATATTTTTCTTAAATATATTTGCTTGTGTGATTATGAAGGTTTTAAGGTGACAATCTGTCATCAGATAGAAAAACCCAGAAGCTAAAGTCACAGACTGTTATCAACCGTGATCTGTTGGCTGTATTTCCACTTGATTGATATGATCATTTGTTCTAATTGTCAACTTGACACAGTCTAGAAACATCTGGCAAGGATCTCAATGGTCTTAATGAGGAATTGTCTAAATCACGTTGGCCTGTTTGTATACCAATGATGATTTATCTTTATTAATTTAATTGAGGTTGGAAGACCTGCCCACAGTGGGTGCCAGCATTCCCTAAGAAGAGACTGAAATTGTATAATGGTGGAAAAGCAAGAAAAGCATCCCCTTGTATGTATTAACTAATTCATTACTCTCTGCTCTTGACTCTGGATGAAGAGTTGTTTCACATTCCTTCTGCTGTGGCTTTTCCACTACTGTGGCATTGTGAGCTGAAATAAGCTCTTTCCCCACTAAGTTGCTTTGACAGGGTATTTTATCACACCAACAGCAAATGAAACTAAAGACAGTTGGGCAAGATCAGCCTTTTGCTCTCTTGAGGCATTCCACTGACTGGATGGAGATTATCCACAGTGTGAAGGGCAATGTACTTTACTCAGAATCTTCCAATAAAAGAGTTAATCCTATCCCAAAACAATATCACAGAAACACTCAGAATAACATTTAAGCAAATATTGGGTACCCTGGGTACCACAGCTTGGCTGAGTTGACATACAATTAACTACCATACCCCCCCTCCTTACATTGCAGTCTGATATTTTCTTGAGGTGGACATCTGGGGAATTCCAGGGATGAGTTGATTAGCTTTACAAAGTTCAAAGAGTAATCACATATTTGTTTCTTGATGTTTAATGTCTTGTATCATAAGTGCACATGTGTAATACACACATATCTATCATCAATCTATCATCTATCTCTGTCTATCATCTCTATCAATCAATCAATCTATCTATCTATCTATCTATCTATCTATCATCCTGCTACTTATCTACCTCTTGGTCTTTCAGTTAAAAACATAAATCTAATTTCTTTCATTTTATGCAATCTCATTTGGACACAACAAGACATCTGCTAATATTTTGGATAGCTTTCTATGTATTGTACTGTCTCCAGATTCTTTATTCTTTTCCTATCCAGGCATAATATGTTGTTTGTCTTATTCAACTAATTAATTTCAGGCATTTTAGTTGTCTCTAGTATCCCAGCTTGGGATTTTAAAAACACATTCCATGTGTTAAACATTGATTTTCAATCTTTAATTCCTTGAACAGAGGAAAAGTCATAATAATTGTCTTAATTGCTTGCCTGCTATTTGCATCTTCTCTGTCAGATCTTGATCACTTTCTGATGATTGAATTTCTCTTCATTCTGGGACCCATTCATCTACATGTGTGTCAGGCACTTTTGGATAGGATGCTAAACTTTCCGAATGTTATCTTTTCTGTGATTCATGTTACATGGTTTTCCTAAAATCAATTTTGAGCTTTGATTGTAGAGACTGTATTATTCCAAAGTAGTTAAATACTTAGTGTCTTAGTTTGGGTTTTACTGCTGTGAACAGACACCATGACCAATGCAAGTTCTATAAAAGACAACATTTAATTGGGATTGGCTTACAGGCTCAGAGGTTCAGTCCATTGTCATCAAGGCAGAAACATGGCCGCATCCAGGCAGGCATGGTACAGGAGGAGCTGAGAGTTCTACATCTTTATCTGAAGGCTGCTAGTAGATGACTGACTTCTAGGCAGCCAGGGGGAGGGTCTTAAGCCCACACCCACAGTGACACACCTACTCCAACAAGGCCACACCTCCTAATAGGGTCACTTCCTGGGCCAATCATATGCAAACCATCACACTTAGGGATTTTGCTTTCTCTTTTTATTAAGTGGAATCTAAGAAATCTTGGTCTAATTTTGTTCCATAGCAGAAACCAATCTTCAGAAAGCTTCTGCCTCATGGCCTATCAATTATCAGGTTTTCAGCTCTGCATGGTGGGAACAGACTTTATTCTTGGCTCTCGGGAAGGGAATGGATCAGTTCTTTGAATCTTGTAAGATGATTTTATTCATAATCAGGTCACTTTCCTCATACACAGTTATAGGTGACCATGAGGATAAGAACTTCAAGAGAACCCAGTGGATTGTAGGTGCTCTGCACCCCATGAGGCCTTTTCTACTTCTTCAACACTCTGCCCTGAGAATCCCAGGTGCTGTAGCATGTCCACATTCCAGCTTGATTTCTCGGTGCAGAGAGACTGTTCTCTCTGGGATTCATCTGGAATGTGGCAATCTAGACACTCTTTCTACACAACAATCTGGGGAAATCATGCAGCTAATTCCTTTGCCTCCTGTCTCTGGTGTTTCCTTGGCATTGTTGTCGCATATATAATGTTTTGAAGGCGTTAACAAAGCATACCACAGTATTTTATTTGTCTCAGAGATAAGATATATCCAAATTATCTAGAAGAACACTTTTCACATTGCTATCTTGACCAGTGTCTTAGCTAGGGTTTCTATTGCTGTGAAGAAACACCATGACCATGGGAACTCTTATAAAGGAAAACATTTAACTGGGGCTGGCTTATGTTTCAGAGGTTTTATCCATTATCACCTTGGCATGGTAGTGTGCAGGTAGACATGGTGCTGGAAGAGTTGCTTGGAGTTCTCCCTCTGGATCTGTAGGCAGCAGGAAGAAACTATGAACCACTAAGCTTGACTTGCACTTCTGAGACCTCAAGTCCACCCCCAGTGACACAATCCCTCCTTCACCAACAAGGCTACACCTCCTTGTCTATGGTTACTCCCTATGGACCTTTGCAGGGGTATTTTTAATTAAACTACCACAACCAGAAATTAGAAAGACATTGGATATACTGAAAATCACATTTGAGTGGAACAGAAAAAATATAAGTTGAAGTCAGTTATTGAACAACCATCATAGGGTATAGGAAGAGAAAGTAGAATCAAAAGCTTATATATTACCTTCTATACTTTAGAATGAAGAATGATCCGTAAACCCACGCAGTCCATTTGCTAACGTCAATGGTCAGCTATGCCAAAACTTCACAAGAACTTATATGCCTCATCTGCCTTTTCCAAAGCCGAATGAGAACCTACTGACTGTGAAACTCCCACGATGCTATGAGCTCTCATAGACAGATAGCTGTAAAGGTAATCCAGGCAATCTACACTCAGGCCCAGGCATTGGAAGAGAACATTTGTAGTAGTATCTTAGTAACTTATAGAGTTACCAAACATTTGGTCATTATCACAAAGTGAAATGTATTCTCCCCAAATCCTCGAGGTGATGAATATTAAATCCAGATACCAGGAGGTCCACGCTTCTTTGAGACTCCAGGGAGGAGCAGTTCTTTACGTCTAGGACCCAGTGTCCCTTGGTCTATGGCAGATAAAGCTCACATGATCTTTCCCCTGGGACCTAGAAGTTAATAAATGCTCAGAATTCTTCATATGGCAGGAGCCTTAAAATTTCTACACTCCAGCCCTGCATACCCACAGATTTTTCAGCTCTCCCAAGTACTACTCTCTGCCACCCACTTAACTAGTGTTCTAGTTAGAAACATACTTCTGTATCTGGGTGACTCCACACAACCCTAGCCCCATCACACATTAGATTTTAAACCCAAGGAAGCTTCAGCAAGTTTCAATTTTCTTTTCCTCTTCTGTAAAGTATGAGCAAGTGTCCTTACTTCACATACCTGTTCTGAGAGTTTAATGACTCAATGTGCAGACAGTACTTAAGAGCTGACTTAGACATGTAATGATTGACACCTACATGTTACTTAGTGTCACTGGAAAAGATCACCAGGGTTCCTCCTCAGAAGACTGGAACAGTGTTAGGGCAGGTTCAGTTTGCTTTTTTTTTTTTTTTTTTTTTTTTTTGCCTTTGATGTTTCCCTGCTCCTTTTTGCATTATATCAGATATTTAAAATTTGTCATTATAATGTGCATGTCTTCATATAATTTGCATGTATTTGAAACTTCATTCAAGCTATGCATTTCCTGAAGCTTCAGCTTAGCTGAAAGTAGACATCTCATAGTGTTGTCTTAACTGGAAGCCAGGGAAGGACAAAAGGGTAAAATACATAATATCTCTATTTCTGAGGATTTTCTTGGTAAATCTGCATGACCTGTTTTTAGTTAGGCTTCAGCCAAACCCAAAATGAATTATGGAATCTGTGTGACCACTGTTCCAGAATGCATGTAGTTATGAGAGCTTACATCCCGTAAACTCCTCTGTATGCTGACCTGCTATTGCACTCCAGGAGTGATGAGAATATTCCTCCCCAAACAGCACATTCTCTCTGTAGGTTCTGTCTTTTTTGTTTGTTTTGCTTTTGAGACATAGTTTTTCTGTGTAGCCCTGGCTTCCCTAAAACTTACTCTGTAGACCAGACTAGCCTTGAACTCAGAGATCTTCCTGCCTCTGCCTCTTGAGTGTTGGGATTAAAGGTGTGGGCCATCATCGCCTGTCTGGTTCTGTTTATTCACTCACTCCTTCATGCATTCACTGTGGAATAAAGTTCTTATAAGGATTATACAAAGAACAGTTGTTAGGTCCTGCACATAGTTTGAATACATACATACATACATACATACATACATATATATACATATACAGTTTAAATATGTATATATATGTATAGTTTGTATGAGTGTATGGGTATATTTGTGTCCTTGTTCATGAGTGTGAAGGTTCATCTGCATGAAGTCAGCCTTGGATGTTATTTATTAGGTAGCATACATTTTGCTTTCTCTATGCCTCAGTGTTGGGAACAGTGGTGTGTTTAACATGAGGCATGGGAATGTTAAACAGGTCCTCATGCTTTTCTGACAATCACTTTACTGATTGATCTATCTTCCCAGCCCCTTTGGAGATACTTTTGGCATGCAGGCTGAAGTACAAAATGTGGGGTGTGAAGAAAAAAGCGCAATGTATACAAATGCTAGGCTTTAGGATTAAGTAGTTGTGGGGAGCATCATTTACCATGGGATGTATAGCCTTGCAGCTACCCAGTATACCCAGTGCGGTAGGACAGGAGATGCGATGTGGTCCTGCCACATTTGAAATGCTTACTGATCATTGAAGAGGAGAGAGAGGACAAATAAGCATAACATTAGGAGATAGCTCCAGGTTGGACTTGGTTTTGGAAATCCTGTGCATATGCATGCATGAGCAAATACAGATACACACATATGTTGTAAATACTCATAGGAACCATCTAAAGAAAAAGGATGGATGAAGACCAAGAGGAGAGGCTTTAGATCCTTTAACTCCATGACATTTAACGATGCTGGAAAGATCCTTAGGATCCTGAGGGTTTGAGATGGAAGACGTGAGGCCACAGGCAGATTGGGTGAAGGTCATAGCCTACAGTCATAGAGGATGGAATGTTAATGGGGGAGGAGGATGGTGTGACCAGTCAAGTCACATAGTGGATAGAATTTCAGTTAGATGAACACAGTGAACTGGCTAGCAGGAAGGCAGACAGCAAGAAGGAAGTTATTTTAGACCCTAAGGAGGAGATCCCCAGGGAGCAGGGGTGGGGACAAAAGCCTGGATCGAAGTGTTTGAGGGAGAAATAGTATGAGAGGTAGAGGTGATGAGTGGACCACACACAACTTTTCTGAGGCACTTTGCCATGAAGTAGACAAAGATATGAAATTGAGAGTGGCAAAAAGCCATCTCTGGGGCTCGAGGGGAGGTCTTAACTGCCTGGCCTTCTTCTGCAAATAGATGGTAGGTTTCCATGGTGCTAAGGGATTATTCTAACGATTTCTGTATTCATACTCCTGTAGAGTGTAATTAAATTGGTGGTACAAAGGAAAAAAAACGGGACTTTTTCAGGGGTGTAGGGTGTATTTAAATGAGAAAGAATGGACTTCCATGGTGTGAAGAGAGATATCTGCCTTACACAAAGCAGAAGGAAGTGAAATGAACCTGTAAGGGGCAGGCAGTAGGTCGATAGATTTGTGAGTATGGCATAAGAGAGTGTCCTAGGTATGCATGGGGATTGAAAGAACGGATATAACTACACGATAAGATTGGAGTTGGGACAGAAAAGGTGGCTGGAGAAAAGTTGTGACGTTGTCCCTTTGGAAAAGGGACGGGTGAATTAAGGTGGGTGCTAATAGAATTGTCTGATGTCATATACACAGAAATTAAGGATGCAATCTGTGAGTATCAGGGTGGGTGCACGCATTCAGGTGTTTCCCTCTGGGAGCATTCAGTTGCTCAGATGCAGGTGCAACGTAGTTAGTTCCTATGAAAGAGGCAAAGGAGGCGAGGTACATCAGAAAAAAAGTGTCTGGCTAGGGAAATGGCTCAGCAGAACTCTAGTTTTCTTTCTGTACCTGTGATAAAACACACAAACCTAAACAAAGTCAGGAGCAAAGGATTTATTGTAGGTTCAACTTCCAGGTCACAGAAAATCATTGAAGGAAGTCAGGGCATGGATCCAAGCAGGATATTGAAGCAGAAACCATGGAGGAATGCTTCTTGCTTTCTCGTTCGTAGGCTCATGCTTAGCTAGCTTTCTTAGCTAGCCCAAGACCTCTTGGCTAGGGAATAGTGCCACCTACAGTGGACCGGGTCCTCTTATATCAGTTAACAGACAATTCCCCACTAATATGCCCACAGTCCATTTTGATTTGGGCAATGTCTCAATTGAAACTCCCTTCTCAGATGACTTTACTCTGTATCAAATTAGCAATTACTAATTTACTAGGGTAAAACATCCGCCATGCAAGTGTAAGGTCTGGAGTTCAATTCCCCAGAATCCACATGAAGCTGGACTTGTTTGCACGTGTTCATAATCCCAGTATGCTTAATAAGTGATAGGAGGCAGAGACTGGAGAATCCCCAGAAGCTCACAGGCAGCTGGGGATTCACCTGGCAAACAGAATGGTTAAAAAACAAGGAATCCCTTCTCAAATAAGGTGGAAGCTGAGGGCCAACAACTGATGCTGGAGCCTCCATTCCACTTTGGACAAAGTAGTGTTTGTAATGTGCTACCCCATAGGGACCCACGACCGGCCTCCTTCCAGCATTACTGAATCTGCCAAGTTGAGTACTTTGGTTGAAATCAGGGAGGGGATTAAATATTAATGCTATACCCTTCTTGTCCTGTCCTTGAGGATCAACATTTTAATAGAAAGAAGACTTGATTATCTGGGCTGCACCACATGTGTTCTTTTCCTGTCTGTCCTGACCTTGTGTCTGAGGGAAAGAATTGCTCAAGGACTGACATAGTCCTCCAGTTTGAACTAATGATATCAGAACCCTCAGGGTTAGTTTGTCAGAGATTTCCAAGAGGAAGACTATGGAGAGGCAATTCACCTGGATTCAAAATCAGGAGTTAGAACACACAGCCACTGGCCCTGAATCCACTTGTGGCACATAGAAGATCAATCTGACTCCTGTTTCCCTCATTTGAAATATAAAGAAGTTAAGCAGAAACTATGAAATCTCTTCCAGGTCTCATGTTTGCCGAGGTCCTGAGCATCCTGAAGCTTTTCTGTCTTCCTGAATATATGTCTTATACAAGCTCCATTTTTAGTGAACATGCCCAGTACAAATATCTAATTTACCAGAGTTCCCAAAGAGGAAAGGAACCAGCCTGATGTGATCTGGAAGTGTGTTGATATTCCATAGCAGGAAACCATCTATTCCTAGATAATTTTCTTCAACTCACTTCTGGAAGAATGCAGGATGCCAAGGCTACCAGTTTCATGCTATGTTGTCTCTATTTTACTGAAGAGGTGAGGGGTTTTCACCATAGAGCACATTCAAGGGTTGTGTGTGTCAGTGTGTGTGTACATGTACAAGTGTTTGTGCAGGTGCCTATGTGTGTTCATGTGTCTATGTGTATGGATATCTGTTTATGTGCATTTGCCTCTGTGTATGCATATATCATGTGTACATAGATCATGTGATTGGGCATGTGCTTGTGTGCATGTGCCATGATTATATACATTTATGCACACATACCTGTTTATGTATCTATGTGTCTGCATGTACTATGTATGTACTTGTGCCTGTGGGTATACATCTACCTGTGTGTGTGTGCATATGCCTATGTGTGTATGTTTGTATGTATGTATGTATGCATATCCCTGTGTGTGTGTGTGTGTGTGTGTGTGTGTGTGTGTGTGAATGCCTGTATGTGTTCATGTGCATGTGTTGAGTGGATTGTTGAGCCACAGTGGAAGGCATAAAAATGTGAGAAAGACTGACTACTCATACAATCTCTATTTAAAAACTGGAAGGGATTCTAGAGCTTTTATATCCCATCCATTAGCTTGAGAAAACAAGGCACAAGACAAACACTGGCATTAGACTCCCTGACCTCCAGAGGAACAAAGCCAGTTCTGGTAGACAGGCTTAGACTCCTTCTGTCTGCACACTGTGATTCTTTGTAAAATGACTACCCTCTCCCTAATGCATCTCAGTTTGTCATGAAGTTGCCTCTCCCCACACCCCGTGTCAAGCATTCAATGTTTGTGTGGTTTTGAATGGATACAGAGGGGGAGAAGTTCATTTCAGCCAACGAGTACAGCAGGTGACAGTTTCTAGCATTGTAACTCATGTAATCACTGTGACTTTGGGGAATAGGCCCATTTCCTCAGCTCTGAGTTCATCGTCATTTAGAAACAGATCATCCATCTTTACAAGCCATTTTCACTGGTAGCTATAATATTTGCTGCTATTTTGAAGGGGGCCTAGAGCTCCGCAGAGGATGTCCCCCACAGCCTTAAAGTCTGAGGGACTGTGAGACATCTGGGCTCTTAGCTCATCTACTTTTCTAGTTTCTAGTGCCCCTTTTTCTCCCTTCCCCCCTTTTCTCTTTCCTTCCCCTCCCCTCCTCTTTCCCTATTTCTCCCCTTCAGTCCTGTTTCTGTCTTTACTTCCCCTGCAATTTCCAGAAGAAGGCTTATAACACACATTGGAATTAGATTCTAAGCAGCATCCACCAATAAAGCTCCTGAAAGTCTATGATCAGTACTAGTTATAGAGAGAAGCAGATGGTTTTCTTTTGCGTATGCAGATGAGATGTTTGAATATTCACTAATATACTTCGACAAACAAAAGATCTTTTAAAAACTCAGTAGCCCCAAAGGATTCCACAAGAAAATGGCCCCGATTTACCATCAACACATATGAGTGATGAGGGAGTCTTGCTGATTTTCTGAGCAAGATGGGAGTTCTTGTGATAAGCCCAACATATCATTAAATAGAATAAATATGTAAGAGAGAGTGTGTGTAGTGGGAGACTGGGGATGAGCCAATCCTGACTCCTGGCTTTGCTGACTAGTGTTACAGGGCAGAAAGGAGGTGGCAGTTCTGATAGAAACCACAGTGGAAGCAAAGGTGCCACACAATGATCAGATTAGATGAGGTGGGAAAACGTGTGTGTGTGTGTGTGTGTGTGTGTGTGTGTGTGTGCGCGCATACTGGAGCAGGAGAATTAGTTAATGAGACTCTTCTATTTTTCTAGACAGAACACTGGGGCCAGAAGATTATACTTGCCCTTCCTTTGGAGTTCTGGGGGATCTCTTTTAGGACATTTTACATGCTGAGTACGTCCTACACTTCATACATCCTACACTGAGCCTGCTGTACAAGCTGAGTACTTCCTACCTGAGCATACTCTACATGCTGAGAGCATCCTACATTGAGTGTACCCTACACTGAGCATGGTCTATAAGCTGAGTTCATCTTACACTTAGTACACTCTGCAAGCTGAGTACATCCTACACTTAGTACACTCTATAAGCTGAGTACATCTCCAGCTGAAATGAACTAATATTTTGAAGCTTATATATTTCTTCTAAAATGAAGATAGAAATATGTTTCATGGAGTTTTTATATAGAGTGAACAAGTCTGTGGTACATTGACTGATGACATATGCAAAATACTCCTGTGGGATATTGTTGTGGTTGGGATGGAAACAGAGTCACATAGGACATTGTTTAGTCATGTTTGTTGGTGGTAAACTATATACATATATACACACATACACATATGCATGCATATACACACATATAGACATATACATACTTATATATACATATATTTATACATACATATACATACCTACACACATACATACACATTTATACATATACACATAGACATATATACACATACAGACATACATTTTCATATATATACATACATATAGACATACACAGACAGATATATACATGCATGCATACATACATACACATACATACATACCATATCTAAAGGAGGAGCCTTGGGAAGTTTCACCATTTAGCTGGTGTTGCCATTACTTGGGTCTTGTTCAGGCAATCATATTATTGAGATTTCAAAAATGCAGTATCCCTCATTGATACAGCCAGTCTTGCAGCAGCTGTCCAGATGAAAAGCTACAGACTTTTTGCTGACTGCTAAGAGAGTGAGAATCAGTTTTTCTTCAGAATGATCCCTGTAATGGATTATTGAATACCAACTGATCAACACTAAATGGACTTAGCAGCTAGCATTTATATATTTTTGTATGTGTAACAATAATAAGAACATAAAACAGTGAATTTGAGATGGTGTGAGGGATATATGAAGAGATGAAGGGAGGAAGGGAGGAGGGTGATGGTAGAAACATATATGCATATACATTATATACACATACACAAAAACATACACATATACATATACATATTAAAAATTTTAAAGCATACAGAGGAGTCAAATTCATTTATACCAATATTTGAATACAAAACAAAATGAGAGAAAACAGTTCGAAACAGCAGCAACAACAAAATAGAACTAGAGAACAGAAGCGCCTTGTGTTTTCCATTCAGTGGGCTCTGATTTATCAACAGATTTTAGCCAGAGAGAACCATGATAATTATTTTTCTTGAGGTTGTATCAAGACTCCAATATGTTATTCGTCTTTATTTAAAGCAAAGTAATCTCATCCCTACTCCGCCCTTCTGGCTCTTCACTCCCTCTTCTACTTCCTGAGGAAAATACTTAGGAACTGGTCAAGGTGCATTTAGCAGCCCCCTGGGAAAGGTACGCCTGTTTGACTGTTTGAGTAAGTTTGGAATTTTCATTTTATCCTGAGGTCAATTTGCCCACCCCAGGAATGACACTTCTTTGATGAACTGTCCTGGTACAAGATAGATAGTTGGTGCAGGTTGACAGCAACGAGACATTAAAGATGGGAGATACACTACAGAACAGATCATTTCCCCCGCCCAGCCCTGACAGAGGACCTCTGGAATGATCTGTCTCCTCAAGCTGTTTCTTTTCCTTCCCTGGGAAAGTCCCCCTCCACTTGACATCCTTCCTGTCTGTCATTTTTCTGATGCTTTTAGCCTAAGAGGATCGTTTCGAGATTTCATCTTGGGTCTCTTGGAACTTGATTGCAGTTCTCTCTCCCAGGCTAACTTACGGACATTGTATCTCATGGCTTCCCAGTTTCATTATTCTTCCATAACTGTTGATGCGTTTCTTCTAAACTGGGTAGAGTTTTCAGAAACATGGACCCTTTAGCTCTTAGCATATCAGTGTGGCCAAGCTTTGGAATTAACATAACTCTTTTGGGCAATGTACCCTAGTCTATAAGTCTTCAAATATTTTTCTTTAAAAGAAGTAATTATTTAAAATATATGTTTAACATTAGCATACAAAGTATTAAGTGTCATTATGGCATTTCCAAACAAAATTTGATTCTCTTTTTCTTTCGCCTCCCTTTCCCCTCCGTCTGCCACCCTCTCTCCCTTCTCCTGCCTTTCCACTTTAGCTGTTTGCGTCATGTTGCCCTCTCATGCCTTTCTCCATCTTCCTTTTCTCCCTTTATGCTCTTCTTTGTAAATAACCTCCCCATGGACACACACATTCACTAATACACACACACACACACACACACACACACACACACACACACACACGAAAGCACACATGCACACACACAGGTGTGCATGCTCTCACATAAGCATTTAAATTTGGGATTGACATGGAAGAGAGCAGGTTGGGGTCACCACATTTAGTATGATACTTTCTAGACCCACTTGTTTTCTTGCAAATTTCATAATTTCGTTTTTTTTTCATTACAACTGACTAAAATTCTGCTGTGTTTATATACCATACTTAACACCTTTATTCACTACTGTGCAAGAGTAAACTAATAAGCCATTATGAAAATCAGCACTATGGTTTCTCAATGAAATTGAAAATAGATCTGTATGACTCACATGACCCAGTTTTATGACTCCCGAACCCTGTGCTACCACAGTGTAACTTGTACCATATTTAATTACTCCTCTCCTCCCAATAGCAAGAAAATGGAATCAGCTTAGTTGCCACTCAACTGAAGAATGAATAGACTAGTTTCTTAAGTGCAAAGTCTAAAGGCTACGTTAGTATAGGTTACTCAGGTTTCTGCTTTCCAAGATTACTGGTTCAGGGACTCTTATCATTCTGTAAAGAAAGGAGGCAGGGTGGAGAAAAAGGAGAATATGGCATGTCTTGGAATGGTCTTTGTCCATAACACAAAGAACAGTTCCCTTTTAAGCTTTTCTTGGCTGTAATAGTTTAGCTCCATAATAAATTAACATACAGTCAGAACCACAGAACCATTTTAGTAATATGTGGATGTCTGGTTTAGTGTAGCTGACTCTTTTCCCTCCCATGCTTCTCCTCTTCTCTACCTCCCATGCGCTCCTTGTCTTCCCCAATCCTGTTTCCTCCAGCTATAATGAGTCCACCAACCTGGGCCTTCGGATTGGCTCTGTTCCTTTCTTTTAAACCAGGGTTCTCTTTGCCCCTAAGGTGTGAGTCAGCTGTGGATCTGGTAGTGTGGTTCTCAGTGTGTGCAGACAAATCCAGGAAGGGCTGTGGTGGCATTGCACAGGTCTCGTTTACATTTATATGCATGTTTATTAGTCAGTATAGCATTTTTGGCTTCTTTTTGTTTTTGTCTCTTCTTCTTCCTCCTTTTCTTTCTCCTCCTTCCTCTCCTCCTCCCTCCACCTCCAATTTGAAGATTTAGGCTATTCTAAAATTGCAGCTCACTTCAGTGCCTGACTTTAGCAGCTGCCTTGCTTAGTTCTTTGGTATAAGTTGTATTTTCTATATTGTCTTCACATGAGCTCTGAGCATTTTCCTTACTCCAAGTTACTATGACTTGTTGTGCAATCCACGGGGCTTTTCTTTTGAGATTCCTAAAAGATTTTCAACATGGGGCTGCCATGATATTAAATTTTTTATTATGAAATGCATCACTCGCAGAGAAGAGTGTATATATAGCATGTTTAGAATTTAAAGAAATATATTGAAATGAACTGTGGACAATCTGACCCTCAGGAAGTAAAACAACGCAAGAAGCTCCCAGCACACCTTACCCATGGCGCCCTTGCATGCTTCGTTTATTGAGTCAGCTAGGTCTAGATCTCCTGCTCACCATTTCTCTTTGTGTTTCACACACACATTTTTCTCTCTAAACAGACTAACATCTATATCACTGTTCTGGATTCCCATAGAAATAAAATAATGGTGCACCTATTTTTAAAATCAATTACCTATTTTTTAAAAATCACATTTGCTTACTGTCTGTGTCTGTCTCTCTTTGTCTCTCTGTCTCTCTTTGTATGTTTCTGCTTCTTCTCTCTCTCTCTCTCTCTCTCTCTCTCTCTCTCTCTCTCTGTGTGTGTGTGTGTGTGTGTGTGTGTGTGCGTGTGCACATGCCATGTATGTATGCACGCAAGCCATGATATCTCTGGGAGTCTGTTCTCTCCTTCTTCTATGTAGGTTCTGGAGATTTAATTGTGGTTGCCAAAACCTTTTAACAACTGAGTCTTTGTGCTGGTCCTCCTCTGCATATATTTCATAATTTAAGTATTTTTAAGATTTACAATTTTAATATGCTAAAGGTTTATTTATAAGTACATATACATATATGTATAATTGAATATATGAAGCAAAATATAGGTGAACCTAAAAATAATATTTTTGTGCAGAGCAATATTCACACAGTAATACTGTCTACAGCTCTCTATTTTATATATGCAATTATATTATTATATCTACTTATCTTGTTTTCAATTTTTGTTATTAAAAGCACTGCTTTTATGAATATCTTTATAATCATCATTTCAGGTAGACTTGTTATGTTGCGGGGTTTACAAATTATTTTACTACAAGTTATTTTGCAAAGCAGGTGTAGCTGCTTATCTTCTAATCAGCAGAATATGCCCTGGCTGCCCCTCTGCCCTACCTAACACTTCAGGTTGCGCTGACACATTGCTTGGACAGTTGTGTCCCACTGAGGTTTCAGTGGACATCCCTAATCACCGGCGACTGGTCTCCACGTGTGGGTTGACTGCTGGTGTTTATTTTTTGGGAAAATGCATGTCATGATATCTTGCCAAGTCCCCCATTATCATTTGCCTTCTACTCTTGATCCCTGGCTTATTTTTCCCCTGACAAAAGAATCCTCCGTTAAATTAGCATGTTACAAGTATTTCCTTAGGTTAGTACTGACCTTTCTTTACTTCCATCCTGTTATCTTTGTTGAAAGCACATTCTGCTTTTATTTTTTGTGAAGTCTAATTTTATTCTAGTTCAATTTATCAAACATTTTTTTCTGTAGGTATTTATTTTGAGTTAAAAAGTCTTTTCTGGCCTTGAGTTCACATAGGTCTGTATTGTCGTCTATGAGTTTTGAGTTTTACCTTTTGCTCTTAGGTTGTAACTCTGACTTTAACTGACATTGGCACATGTAAGGAATTAAGTATCCACCTTTTGTTCCTACATGGGCAAATCATTCTCTCCATGTCTTTTGTGGACAGAGTTTACTTTTTGGCAGCTCAGTAGAGCCACATTGGTCATACACTTAAGATCCTATGTGTATGGGGTCTTCACTTAGATTTGTCAGTTTACACATTTCTGACTCCTAAATTGCACGGCCTGCCATCATTCTTGATGGTAGCCTTATGAACATGCTATTCTTTTTATGTATCTACATATTAACTATTCTTTTTTCTGATATCAAAATTAGATTTAGCTTAAAAATAAAGATTGCAAACCTTTTGGAAATTGAACTGTGAAGAATTTTTATTCACAAGTGAATAACATGTCCTTGTGCTGTTATTTAACTTTTTAAAAATGTATAGTGTAGTATGTAAAGGTTTTATCTATGCACATTTTAAGATATTTATCCCTTGAATATTTTGTCATTATTAGTAGTAAATATAATGTTTTATGGTATTTTCTTGAACCTTGTAACTGTGCATTGGGCTCTGTATTGATCTTTTTACTGGAAACACTACAAAGCTTCCTTATTAATGGCTCCAATTTACCTTGATAGCTTTTAAGATTTTCTATGTAGATAATCGTAACAACTGAAAATAATGAGTTATAATTTCCTTTATTGTAATCTTGCACCTATTATCATTTTGTAGTCAAGTTGAGCAGCCAGGGTTCTAGCAGTTTGTGGACTACAGGGGATAGCAGTAGCCTTTTAAATCTTATCCCCACTTTGAAAGGGTGGTTATTCTTTAGGTGGGTTTACAGAACACCTTTCCAAGAAATGTAGAATTTACTGTAGTCTCAAGTTTTGGTGACACCTTCTACCAAATATAGGAAATCACACCTATTCTAAACTTTCTAAAATTCTGTTTTTAACATCATCAATATCAACTGAATTTCATCAGATGATTTCTGTTGAGATGGCACTTTGGAAATACATGTGTCTGACAGGATCTTGGTACATACTCTTGCCTGGCCTATAACTCACTGTGCAGACCCAGGCTGACCTTGAACATGCTTTCTCCTGCCTTCGGAATCTTCAGATCTCAGCCAAGTACTATTATGCCTGGTTTCATTTTTGTATTAAGTTAATCCCGTCAATGGATTTTATAATACTGAAATAATGTTAAAGTTTTTCACTGAATCTTATTGTTAATGAGATATCTTACTTTTATACATTGATGAATTAAGTAGTTAATACATTAAAAAATTTTAATGAAATACATAAACATGGTCTTGAGAAATGACTCAGTTGGTACAGTGCCTTCCCTACAATCACAAGAATCCTAAGGTCATATACTCAGAACCTACATTAAAAATGGCATAAAAATTAATTAATCAAATTGATGTTTTTCATAGCAACCCTACTGTTGAAAGGGTTGAGACAGGAGGATCCCTGGAGCTCTATGGAAAGCCAATTGAGCAAGTTGGTGAGTATCAGGTTCAGTGGTAGACTATCTCCCAAAAGAAGGATGAACACACAAAAAAAGATATCCAGCTTTGTGCACATGCCACACACATTCATTTGCACACACACTATATACATACATAATACATGAAAGAGTTTTAACCTATGGTGTTCATGTCTTCAACCTTTTCTTCTCTCATTTTGAACTTGTAGTCAGATTAGTCCTGTAGAAAGTCATGAGCAGTGTTCCCCTTTTTTATAGTTCGTGGATGTGATCCATTGTGTGAATTGGTCGATTCCCTAAATGTGTAGTACTGTTCATGTGTCAACCTACCTGAAGTTAGTGCTACCTGATCAGTCATCTGTGATAGATGGCTATAGGCTCAAAGAACATGATCTTCTGCTCGTGTTTTTAGTGGGCCTAGGGCTGCTCAATGTAAATCCCCATCCACAGGGCTGAAGGAGGGACTCAAGTTTCTTTTCTGTGCCTAGAATTAACCATTACTGATTGATGGATTGTGGGGGAAGCTTTTCTGGGGACCCGATGAGGATAATATGGAATTATTGGAATCAAATCTTAAAGTCACTGTCAGTATTTCAATATTTTACAATCTGTTTGGTTACTACAAGGTTAAGGTAATGTGCATTAAGTGTAGGAAGAGTATCTCCAGTGACTTTGGGGGGCAAATTCTGTTTTTCTAATCAAATTTCTCTAATTTGTCTTATCAGTGGGTATAAAATTATCATTGAATGTATTTAATATCTATGGAATCTTCTATTTGTCTATTCAATATTCTAATGAGAAGTACTATATTATGGCCTTTTTTTGTTCAAAGAAAATCTTTTGTTTCCTGTTATATTTTTCAAAGTATTGGAAATGAAATAATAGAAGATAGGGCCGCCTTCTCATTAAAACGGCAGAAGATTCCACTTCCTGAGGTAGACAGCATCCATCTCACACTTTTAGTTTTCCACTAGTTATTGGACTTGGACACCTGTGAATGAATTCAGCAAAGCATCTGGAATTAAAGGTTATGTAGACCCCCTGGGGACCTGGATTAATCTCCTTCTGTGCCATCTATGCAATGAATCACTGGCACCTTCAAACAATGAAACAACCCCAACTGGTGATTTCTTCAGGGTTTGTTAATGTTCAGGTGCTCAGGACATAGACTGGAAATTACCTAAAAACCACATATTGAGTATCGTAACCTATTAACACTGTATGCCATAAGGAAGTTGAGATGAAAGAGAACTATATAATGTTCCTCCAGCATATGGAGAACTTATAATTTGAACACTAATTTTAGGCTTATAGGCTACATGAGAGAAAAGTAACCCACTAAGCTGTGAGGTGTTGAACGCTTGCTCTGCTTATGAGAAATATAACACAGTCTTATATACTATAAAACACTTGCATGAGGACAGGGGTTTTTATTTGTATGTTCACATAAGAAAAAAAAAACAACAGAGTCTAGAATAGTCCTGGAATTTTACAGATACTTATTCTTCTATTGACTGAATCTAGGCATAGTTTGAGTTAAAAAGTTGTCTTTTACCATTGACCAGTTGGGTGATCTTGCAAAAGCCATTCATCTAGCTTTAGCCATATCCTCTATAAGATGGGAGTGACAGCTGTACCATCCTCCTAAATGATGAGAAAAGGCTAATCGGAGAAACAATTAAGCATATGTACACGTAATTTGCCACATATAAGCATTCCAGAGGTCATAAGTGGCAAATATTTTTTATTTATTATCACTTTCTTATTAACATATGTCTTTCAAAACATCACATCTTAGTAGAAGTAGGTTTTCAGAAATGAAAACTCTCAATGTATTTTAAAGCTATCTTTAATTCTGATTAATAATGGTTATGAATCGCTCTTCCTGAGTCGAGATAAAAAGCTGAATTTGAATAACATTTAAATATAAGAAATGACATACATTGATTGAATAAAACCTATCCAGAGCCGATATTGCCTGCAGCTTCCCGCCCAGCTGGCGGTGGGGAAGCCGGAGGGTCACCCAGCGTCCCAGGTGCTCAGAACCATCCGGCGGCGGCAGCAGAACCAGGTACCCGACACAGCCCGAGCTTAAGACCTTCGGGGACTCAGGCCTGGAGTGGGAATTGGGCACAGAATAGCGGGTGCACTCTGCACTCGCGCGCGGGGCGGACCCCGAGTTCCCTGCAGGCAGCTGCCATATTGCCTGCAGCTTCCCGCCCAGCTGGCGGTGGGGAAGCCGGAGGGTCACCCAGCGTCCCAGGTGCTCAGAACCATCCGGCGGCGGCGGCAGAACCAGGTACCCGACACAGCCCGAGCTTAAGACCTTCGGGGACTCAGGCCTGGAGTGGGAATTGGGCACAGAATAGCGGGTGCACTCTGCACTCGCGCGCGGGGCGGACCCCGAGCTCCCTGCAGGCAGCTGCCATATTGCCTGCAGCTTCCCGCCCAGCTGGCGGTGGGGAAGCCGGAGGGTCACCCAGCGTCCCAGGTGCTCAGAACCATCCGGCGGCGGCGGCAGAACCAGGTACCCGACACAGCCCGAGCTTAAGACCTTCGGGGACTCAGGCCTGGAGTGGGAATTGGGCACAGAATAGCGGGTGCACTCTGCACTCGCGCGCGGGGCGGACCCCGAGCTCCCTGCAGGCAGCTGCCATATTGCCTGCAGCTTCCCGTCCAGCTGGTGGTGAGGAAGCCAGAGTCAGCCAGTGTGCCAGGTACCCAGACCCAGCCGGAGGCCGAACCAGCCTCCCATCCAGCCAGTGGCAGGGAAGCTGGAAACCGGACCCAGCCAGCTTCCCAGCAGCTTGGGACCAGCAGGCGGAACCAGATAACTGAGATATCCCAACTTTAAGACCCCTGGGGAAACAGGATATCAGACAGCGAACCCTGAGCAGGAGCAGTGCAGAGCAGCCGCCCAACAGGCGGAACCAAATACCTGGGATATCCTGAGGTTAAGACCTCGGGGGACTCAGGCCACCTGTCAGCAATCTGTGAGCAAGAGCCCCGCAGGACAGTGATTCAGGTATCCCAGTCACTGGGAAATAGCCTTACAACCCCACAGGAGGGTCAAGCACCAGCTAGTATCTACAGGACCAACTAACACCAGAGTTAACCAGATGGCAAAAGGCAAACGTAAGATCGCTACTAACAAAAATCAAGGCAATATGGCGGCATCCGAACCCAGTTCCCCAACAGCAATAAATATTGGATACCCCGAAACACCAGAAAAACAAGACTCAGATCTAAAATCACTGGTCAGGATGCTGATAGAGGAACACTTAGATAAATCTCTTAAAGTAATACATGAGAAAATAGATCAAAAGCTAGAAGCCATTGCAAGACAAACACAATTAAATCCCAGATATCTCAACACACCAGAAAAACAAGACTCAGATCTAAAATCACTGGTAAAGATGCAGATTGAGGATCACTTAGATAAATTTCTTAAAGTAATAGAGGAGAAAATAGATCAAAAACTAGAAGCCCATACAAGGCAGACACAAAAATCACTTAAAGAAATCCAGGAGAATATAGAGCAAAAAGTGAATCCCAATAAGGGGGAGAAACAAAAATCACCCAAAGAAATACAAGAGAACATGGGTCAACGAGTAGAAGTCATAAAGGAGGAAACACAAAAATCCCTTAAAGAATTACAGGAAAACACAAACAAGCAACTGAAAGATCTGAGCAAAACCATACAAAATCTAAAAACAGAAGTAGAAACAACTAAGCAATCGCAAAGGGAGACAATGTTGGAAATAGAAAACCTTGGGAAGAAATCAGGAGTCATAGATGCAAATATCAACAATAGAATACAAGAGATAGAAGACAGAATCTCAGATGCTGAAGATACCATAGGAACCATGGATTCAACAATTAAAGAAAATGCAAAATGCAAAAAGCTGGTAACCCAAAACATTCAGGAAATCCAGGACACAATGAGAAGACCAAACCTAAGGATTATAGGGATAGATGAGAATGAAGATCTACAACTTAAAGGGCCAGCAAATATCTTCTACAAAATTATGGAAGAAAATTTCCCCAACCTAAAGAGAGAGATGCCCATGAATATACAAGAAGCCTTTAGAACCCCAAATAGACTGGACCAGAACAGAAATACTTCCCGTCACATAATAGTCAAAACCCCAAATGTACTAAACAAAGAAAGAATATTAAAGGCAGTAAGAGAAAAAGGACAAGTAACATATAAAGGAAGACCTATCAGAATTACACCAGACTTCTCACCTGAGACCATGAAAGCTAGAAGATCCTGGGCAGACCTTATGCAGACCCTAAGAGAACACAAACTTCAGCCAAGACTACTATACCCAGCGAAACTCTCAATTGCCATAGATGGGGAAACCAAGATATTCCACGACAAAACCAAATTTGCAAGATACTTATCTACAAACCCAGCCCTACAAAGGATAATAGGGGAAAAATACCAACACAAGGGGGGAAACAACACCCCAGAAGAAACAAGATAGAAACCCCATCTCATCCAACCCAAAAGAAGAGAACCACTCAAATACAAATAATAATAACAATTCCCAAAATGTCAGGAAGTAATAATTACTATTCCTTAATATCTCTTAATATCAATGGACTCAATTCCCCAATCAAAAGACACAGACTAACAGACTGGATACGGAAACAGGACCCTACATTTTGCTGCATACAGGAAACACATCTCAGTGTCAAAGACAAACACCTCCTTAGAGTAAAAGGCTGGAAGACAGTACTACAAGCAAATGGTCCCAGGAAACAAGCTGGAGTAGCCATTCTAATATCAGATAAAATCGACTTTCAACCTAAAGTCATCAAAAGAGACACAGAAGGTCACTTCCTGCTTGTCAAAGGGAAAATCCACCAAGAAGAATTCTCAATACTGAACATCTATGCACCAAATGCAAGGGCACCCTCATTCGTAAAAGAAACTTTACTAAAGCTTAAAGCACACATCGCACCTAACACAATGATTGTAGGTGACTTCAACACTCCACTCTCCTCAATGGACCGATCAGGAAAGCAGAAACTAAACAGGGACACAGTGAAACTAATTGAAGCTTTGGACCAATTGGATTTAACAGATATATATAGAACATTCCATCCTAAAACAAAAGAGTATACCTTTTTCTCAGCACCGCACGGTACCTTCTCAAAAATTGATCATATAATTGGTCACAAGACAGACCTCAACAAATACAAGAAGACCGAACTAATCCCATGTCTCCTATCGGATCACTATGGAGTAAAAGTGGTCTTCAATAGCAAGAAGAACTACAGAAAGCCCACATACACATGGAAACTGAACAATACTCTACTCAATGACACCCTGGTCAAGGAAGAAATAAAGAAAGAAATCAAAGACTTTTTAGACTTCAATGAAAATGAAGGTACGACCTACCCAAATCTCTGGGATACAATGAAAGCAGTGCTAAGAGGAAAACTCATAGCCCTGAGTGCCTCCAAAAAGAAACTGGAAAGAGCATACACTAGCAACTTAACAGCACACCTGAAGGCGCTGGAACAAAAAGAAGCTAACTCACCCAGGAGGAGTAGAAGAGAGGAAATCATCAAACTAAGGGCTGAAATCAATCAAGCAGAAACAAAGAGAACCATACAAAGAATCAACAAAACCAAGAGCTGGTTCTTCGAGAAAATCAACAAGATAGATAAGCCCTTAGCTAGACTAACCAAAGGGCACAGAGATAGTATCCAAATTAACAAAATTAAAAATGAAAAGGGGGATATAACAACAGAAACAGAGGAAATTCAAAAGATCATCAGATCCTACTACAAAGGCCTATACTCAAAACAACTGGAGAATCTGGAGGAAATGGACAATTTCCTAGACAGATACCAAATACCAAAATTAAATCAGCATCAAGTAGACCAGCTAAACAGTCCCATAACCCTTAAAGAAATAGAAGGGGTTATAGAAAGCCTCCCAACCAAAAAAAGTACGGGACCAGATGGTTTTAGTGCAGAATTCTACCAGACCTTCAAAGAAGACTTAACACCAATACTCTTCAAACTATTCCACAAAATAGAGACAGAAGGGACACTGCCCAACTCATTCTTCGAAACCACAATTACGCTGATACCTAAACCACAAAAAGATCCAACAAAGAAAGAGAACTACAGGCCAATTTCTCTTATGAATATAGATGCAAAAATACTAAATAAAATCCTTGCCAACCGAATCCAAGAGCATATCAAAACGATCATTCACCATGATCAAGTAGGCTTCATTCCAGGAATGCAGGGATGGTTCAATATACGGAAATCCATCAATGTAATCCACTACATAAACAAACTAAAAGAAAAAAACCACATGGTCATCTCATTAGATGCTGAAAAAGCATTTGACAAAATTCAGCATCCTTTCATGCTAAAAGTCTTGGAAAGAGCAGGAATTCAAGGCCCATACCTAAACATAGTAAAAGCAATCTACAGCAAACCAGTAGCCAACATCAAAATAAATGGAGAGAAACTTGAAGCAATTCCACTAAAATCAGGGACTAGACAAGGCTGTCCTCTCTCTCCATATCTTTTCAATATAGTACTTGAAGTTCTAGCGAGAGCAATCAGACAACATAAGGAAGTCAAAGGGATACAAATTGGAAAGGAAGAAGTCAAAGTATCATTATTTGCAGATGATATGATAGTCTACTTAAGCGATCCAAAAAACTCCACCAGAGAACTTCTACAGCTGATAAACAACTTCAGCAACGTGGCTGGTTATAAAATTAACTCAAGCAAATCAGTAGCCTTCTTGTACTCAAAGGACAAGCAGGCTGAGAAAGAAGTTAGGGAAATAACACCCTTCACAATAGCCACAAACAACATAAAGTACCTTGGCGTAACTCTAACCAAACAAGTGAAAGATCTGTATGACAGGAACTTCAAGTCCCTGAAGAAAGAAATCGAAGAAGACCTCAGGAGATGGAAAAATATTTCTTGCTCCTGGATTGGCAGGATCAATATAGTAAAAATGGCCATCTTGCCAAAAGCAATCTACAGATTCAATGCAATCCCCATCAAAATCCCAAATCAATTCTTCATAGATCTAGAAAGAGCAATTCTCAAATTCATCTGGAGCAACAAAAAACCCAGGATAGCTAAAACTATTCTCAACAATAAAAGGACTTCTGGGGGAATCAATATCCCTGACCTCAAGCAGTACTACAGAGCAATTGTGTTAAAAACTGCATGGTATTGGTACAGCAACAGGCAGGTAGATCAATGGAATAGGATTGAAGACCCAGAAATTAACCCACAGACTTATGGTCACTTGATCTTTGATAAAGGAGCCACAACCATCCGGTGGAAAAAAGATAGCCTTTTCAACAAATGGTGCTGGTTCAACTGGAGGTCAACATGCAGAAGAATGCGAATTGACCCACTCTTATCTCCTTGTACTAAGATCAACTCCAAGTGGATCAAGGACCTCCACATAAAACCAGACACACTGAAACTATTAGAAAAGAAACTTGGGAAGACCCTGGAGGACTTGGGCACAGGGGAAAAGTTCCTGAACAGAACACCAATAGCTTATGCTCTAAGATCAAGAATCGACAAATGGGACCTCATAAAATTACAAAGTTTCTGCAAAGCAAAGGACACTGTCAGAAGGACAAAACGGCAACCAACAAAGTGGGAAAAGATCTTCACCAACCCCACATCCGACAGAGGGCTAATATCCAATATATACAAAGAACTCAAGAAGTTAGACCGCAAAGAACCAAATAACCCTATCAAAAAATGGGGCACAGAGCTAAACAAAGAATTCTCACCAGAAGAAATTCGGATGGCCGAGAAACACCTTAAAAGATGTTCAACATCATTAGTCATCAGGGAAATGCAAATCAAAACAACCCTGAGATTCCACCTCACACCAGTCAGAATGGCTAAGATTAAAAACTCAAGAGACAACAAGTGCTGGCGAGGATGTGGAGAAAGAGGAACACTCCTCCACTGTTGGTGGGATTGCAAAATGGTAAAACCGCTCTGGAAATCAGTTTGGCGGTTCCTCAGAAAATTGGGCATGTTACTTCCAGAGGACCCTGGCATACCACTCCTGGGCATATACCCAGAGGATTCCCCTGCATGCAATAAGGACACATGCTCCACTATGTTTATAGCAGCCTTGTTTATAATAGCCAGAAATTGGAAGCAGCCCAAATATCCCTCAAAGGAGGAATGGATACAGAAAATGTGGTATATTTATACAATGGAATACTACACAGCAATTAAAAATAATGAATTCATGCAATTTGTAGGTAAATGGTTAGACCTGGAAAATATCATCCTGAGTGAATTAACCCAATCACAAAAGAATGCACCTGAAATGCAATCACTGATAAGTGGATATTAATGAGCCCAGAAGCCCTAAATACTCAAGACACAAATAGCAAGTCAAATGATTCCCAAGAAGAAGAAAGGAGAGGACCCTGGGCCTGTAAAGATTGCTTCCAGTTTAGTAAAGAAACCGAGGGGGGAGGGGGAATTATTGGGGAACAGATGGGGGGGAGAGGAACTATGGGAACTATGGTGGGTGGGAACTGGGAAAGGGGAAAGCCTTTGGAATGTAAACATAGAATATAGAAAATAAAATTAAAAAAAAAAAAAAAAAAAAAAAAAAAAAAAAAAAAAAAACCTATCCATTTAAAACGATACATTATATTAATGACATTATTAGCTCACATTCTATCACAGACTAAATATATTCACAGAAGAATTGTAATTAACATTCATTTTCTTCAGGTGTGACTCTGCATGACTATATGGAGTTGAGTCCTAGAAATGTGGATGAGAAGACTAACAGAAACATTCTAGGGAATAAAGTGGCCAGTGTTTGCAGTCATGTCCAATTGTACTTCTTGCATAGAAACACAGAGAGCAATAATACTAAAATACAAAGGAGTCAGTATATTTTCAATTCAGGTTGACACCATTCAAGACGCACACACCACTGGCACTTATTCAATAATGTTCAAGTATGCCAAAGACTCTATGAAAGCAAGTTTGATATCACAAGTCAGCTTAAAGACACATAGTATATTAGGAAATATATTTCAGGCAGATGTTCTCAGTTGAACCCTTTCTTTCGAAAATAGAGGAAAGTGTTCTATTAATAGACTGCCAAGCATTGTATGTGCCTGTCTCTTGGTCATTAATTTGTAGATAGATAGGTAACTAGATATCTAGGTGAACTGATAAGCAGACAGACAGACAGACAGACAGACAGATAGACTAGATAGGTCCCTTTTCTGTGAATATCTATGTATATATTCACATATACATATATACCTGCACACATATGTATATATATACATATATATGTATATATACACACACACACACACACATATGGGTATATGTGCTTGCTTGGGATGTGATGGCAAATTTGTGAATTCTATCAAAACCCTGGAGTAACCTGTTTGCTCCCTGGCTGCTTCACCTACTACATTTCACCATTTTTATCTGTAACCATAGGGACCTATGGTTGCCATCTCTCAAGAAAAGGATATACGCCCACTGTCTCTTGTCTTCACATTCTTTTCCCCTCCCTCTCCTCCCTTCCCTTTCCCCCTCCCCTCTCCTCACTCTCCCCCTCCTGCTCCGCCTCTCCCTCTCCACCCTCCCTCTGTTTCTCCCACTCCCACTCTCCCTCTCCACCCTCCTTCTCCTCCTTCCGCTCCCCCTCCCTCCCTCCCTCCCTCCCTTCCTCTCTCCCTCCTTCCCCCGCCTCTCTCTCTCATGATTCAGTTCAAATGATGACCTCTTTTCTGTCTTCTTTACTCTATAGCCAGACCTGATTTCTTCCTCATATGTGTGAAAAGCTCACATTCACTACAAAATTTTAAGATCCTACAGGGTAAAATATTTATCTTCCCAGTTTGACTTTCATTCCCTATAGAAATAACAGAAGCTTATTTTCCATATGAGATACTCATGCTAGTGACTTCACTTTTTCTTCTCATCAGATATGCATGCCTTATATCACATGCCTTGGCATCACCCTCTTACTGTGAGCAGGAAACTACTCTCTACCCCTTGGCATTTCCACTTGGGTTTACTGCAGCTAAAGGCCATGTGGTTAGGGCTGAGAGCTGGAAAGTGCTGTTGTAACTAGCCTCCTTGATCTTGTGCTTTGGACGCTGCCCTAAGAAGGAGAACGTCATGATTAGGATGAGCCTGAGGGGGAGCCCTGTATGGAAGTGAGTTGCTCTAGATAAGAGTTTCCAATCAAGACTTGCAGAGTCACTGCTATCAACAGAGATGCGAGTAGGCCCAGTAAAGGTATCTTGGGTTGCAAACACAGCTATTTGGGCACTAACAGAACCCATTGTTTCAGTGTTGGAGATTTTTTTTTGCAGTTGTTTTGTGCACAGCCATTTTATAACTATAGCCAATGGAAGCCAGCTATGGCAGCATGTGCTGTAAGCCTAGCATTTAGTAGGTAGAGTCAGGAGGGCAGATTCAAGGCCAATCTGGGTTGTAGTCTGAGAAAAAAAACAATAGCAACAACACTAACAAGTAATAATAATAGTCAATCTGGGTTGTAATCAGAAAAAAACAATAGCAACAACACCAACATGTAACAATAATAGCCAATGAATATAGTTCTCAATAAATTTCTTGGGATGCATTCACATAAATCATTTTGCATACAGAAATTAAGTATTAACTAGTAAATTAATACTCACTTAAAATGGTGAACAGTGATCTTTAAGAGACACTATACATTTATTATGTAAATATTCTAGTGACATCAAGAGCACAGCGAAGGGGTACCATGACCTCAACAAGGGTAAACCACAGAGACAATGACCAGGTATACGATACTGAAAGAGAGGAATGGACCGGCGTTTCACTGAGTTTAGAAACAGCAAGTGGACATTTTCCTCAAAGAAGTAGGATGGTAAGCATGAGAAAGGACTGGTGAGTGGAGGACTGAAGCCTCCATCACTACCAATGTCTAGTTGGTTTTCAGCTGCTCAGTTCTTCCTGAAGTGCAAGGCATACTCAAGGACCCTTTGCAAAACCGTAAGCAGTGAGGAACCGTGGTTGGTGCTGATGGTGCTGAGTGAGGTCCTTTCCCACTCTGACACTGTCTAAATTTGTTCCATGATAGTGAATTTGTACTTTAAGATTTCTTTTTTCTCACCTTATTCTATTTTTATAAAACGATTTATTTGTTTATTATATGTGAGTACATGTAGCTGTCTTCAGACGCACCAGAAGAGGGCATCAGTTCTCTTTACAGAGGGTTGTGAGCCACCATGTGGTTGCTGAGATTTGAACTCAGGACCTTTGGGAGAGCAGTCGGTGCTCTTACCCACTAAGCCATCTCTCCAGCCCACCTTATTCTATTTTAATTGCATCTTATTTACCACGTGTGTACGTGGGCCTATGGGTGTGTTTGTATATGTGTGTGCACGCATGTTTGTGTTAATGTGCGTGTGAGTGCTTGCAGCATGGCTTGTGTTTGGAGGACAAAAGTAACTTGTGGAGTTGGTTCTCTCTTTCCACTGTGTAGGTGCCAGTGCTTGAACTCAGGTGGGCAGACACGGCAACAAGCTCCTTCACACACTGAGCCATCACATATTAAGATTTTTTTTTAAAAACAACAACATGAATACTATAGGAATGAAACACAATGATTTTAAGGAGCGGAGGAAACAGAGTGCCATCTCTTTTTTCTCTGAAGCCAGAGTTCAGTTTCTGCCAAGCTCTACTCTGATAAACCTTCACGAACCTTAGGTTTATGAAAAGGATTCTTACCATCAAACCTTATTTCTTTCCTCCATCCAGGCTTGTCAGGTCAACAACGGTACTTATTAGCTTTCCTTCCCCCTCCACCATTCAACAAATAGATGCTGTGGTTGCAACACAGACAGATTAAGTGGTTTTCCTAAGATTACACAAGTAATGATTGGTAGAGCTGAAGATAAAGAACCCAGGCTGGCTGCCCTGTGGCACATCCTACCGGGCCTGATTACCTCCTTATGGATTCCTATACATCCTTGTTCCAAAAGTCTAATACCCATGGAAAAGAGCTCTCTAGCCTCGTGCCTCCTGTAACTCTCCCCACAAGCCGCCGTCAGAGAAAGCCCCAGTGCCAAGAGCTGGGATGCACAGACTTGGCCTCGGTGAGAGATTTAAACGCTAAAAAGCATTGACTGCTGAGCTCAGGTGTCACAGGGCTGGGAGGCTGCATCTCCTGGACAGAAATGGAGGCAGAGCGAAGTGTGCATCTAAATTACTGTCACTTGTTATTGATTTACTGATGGCTTCTAAAAATGTCGCATTTGAACTGTCAGTGAATTTGCCGACTGTTGGCGCGGGTGATGAAAGCGAGTGTGAGCCGTAATTGATTAGGCCTCATTTGCTTATCCATATTATGCTAATTAGATCTGCAATCTTTCCCTTTGTACCATCACCCAGTGACAGAGTAAATCAGGGTGATTGGGATGCAGATAGGATTAGAGGAAAGGATTCAAGATTGAGCAGGCTCCATCTTAACTGAGAGAAAATGTATTTAAATATACTTCCTTCTAGAAATAGAGCTCTGAATGCTTCTTTTCCTTGGTGTTTCCCGTGGGTGGCTTTGTTGGGACAAGTTTTGCTTTCTGGACTCCAGGGTTGAATCTTTTTTTTTTTTTTTTTTTTTTTTTTTTTTTTTTTGGTTTTTCGAGACAGGGTTTCTCTGTGTAGCCCTGGTTGTCCTGGAACTCACTCGGTAGACCAGGCTGGCCTCGAACTCAGAAATCTGCCTGTCTCTGCCTCCTAAGTGCTGGGATTCCCAGTGTTGAATCTTATCTGTGGGAGTCTGTCCTCTGGTTTAGTGAAGTGGGTGGTCAGAGTACACTGTTCTTTGATAGGAAGCTCGGAAGTGCCTGATAGACCCCGGGGGTGGGGGTGGGGGTGGAGGTGGGGGAAGAGGATTCCAAGCTGACTGTATCTGATTTCCCACCCACCTTTGGAAAAAATGAAGATTTCTCTCCCGTTTCCAAAGATATTACCTGGACCCTAAAGGCTGACCTGTACTGGAGTGTGGGCTTTTAAAACAAATGGTCTAGTGCCAAGACTTAGCTTCACCAAAACCACATACATTTCAGGAGAATCTAATGGCTGATTAGTCGTCTGAGACTCGATTAATCACCAAACATTTGTTAAACACATACTAAGTGCCAAGAACTGAAGTATTTCAAATATGGCCATGAATCAGCTGTGTAATGCATTTCCAAAATGTTTTCTAAAAACTATAGATTCTTTTGTTTGTTTTTTGTTTTTGTTTTTGTTTTTGTTTGTTTTGTTTTGTTTTTGTTGTTTTTTTTTTTTTTGGACTCCTACCTAGAAATGATTCCTGTGATCCAGTAGTTTTTATTGACGATTTTCATGTACACACAGCTTTTGGATTAGGGTCTATATGTATTTCTTCCCAAAGGACTTTTCATGTTCAAAGATTATTTGAATTTCACAAACCAGAGATTTCTTTTTTGATACTTATTAAAACAATTTGCTTTCAGTTATAGATTTAAAAATATTTTCAATATCTGAATATTTACTTTCTTTCTTTTTTTAGTTAGGTATAGTCTTTATTTACACTTCAAATGTTGTCCCCTTTCCTGTATCCCCCCTGCCTTGAAAATCCCGTAAGCCAAAACTATAGATTCTTAAATCTATAGAATTTAAGAATTCCTCTTCCTTCTGAATCTGTGCTTGGATTTCAATGACCACATTTTAAACAAATTCTCCAGGAAACTCTTACACTCAGGTATAAAATCTATCATGTTTATATACTTTTTTGATAGGCAGGGGATATAAGACAGAGATTCTGCCTAAAATTAACTTAAAATCCATCCAAGATAATACTAAAAATAATAACAAAATCAACAAACAAGATCATTTTAGCACTGTAAAATTTAAAGGAATGAGAATTCTTCAGAAGCCTATAATCTAATAGTTGGTTCAGAGCCAGTATTTCAAACTCAGGTCTAAGAAGATCCCATTCAATATACTGTGTCAGTAGAAACAGATGGAGAGCTTTAGTCTTGCAGTTTGACCACTGTCTTCTGAGGTGATCTCTGAGGATTCAGGGGACCTTAGGTTTTTCCTGGAGGACACCTGGAAAAACAATAAATATGGAGCACAAATCTCAGCGTCCATCAACATTAGAGAAGATGTGCAAGTTCATTAGCAATCATGGATATGCTAATTAAAATAACAACTTTACAGTGGTGAGAATGTAAATGAGTTAGCTAGATTGCAAGGTATAGAGTGCTCTTCAGTATTGCTTGGGGAAATGCAATTTGTAGCATTTTTGGAAAATTTTGACAATATATGTTACAAGTAAAAAAAATTACTTATTTTTTGATCCAATAATTCTGTTTCTGGGAATTCATCCTGCAGAAATAAAATTCTTTAAACACACAAGATTTGTATTATACAGTGTTTGCAGTTGCTAAAAAAACAAAAACAAACAAAAAAAAACCCTAAAGACAAATAAATGGTCATGAATAGGAAAATGGAGTTGTAGTCTATACATCCCATAGCATGCATGCAGTTATTAAGAAGATTAAAGTAGAGTCATCCACAAAAGCTTGAGATGTAGCAGACTGTATTTTAAAATGAGAACAGGCCAATTTTAATAACATCACATGCTATAATGTATGTAACTCCTCCATGGAGGTGTATTTTCTTGTAATGTTTATAGTTATGTGTTCATGGTGAGTCCTGAGAATTTATTTTGTGTGAGGATGGAGCACAGAAAAAAAGGAGAGTCAACTTTAAAATGGCGTTTAAAAATGGCATTTAAAAATGAGATCTGCGGTATAAAAAATAGGGTATAGCCCCATTGATGTAAGACTAACTGTGCACCACACATGCAAATGAACAAAGACCTATGGAGGAGGTTATAAAGAATAGATAAGATTGATTTATATGATGAACAATGAGGGGATTATGGAGAGCTTCATTTATTATGGCTTTCTTTTTATATGAATTTTTCAAAGCACTGTGAGGAACAAAAAAACAAACTGGTGATTTCAAAGACAATGATCATTTTGTAAGTAAGTAGTGGAGAAGCCCAAGAAGCATGGTTTATGTGGCTGAGAACATCATTTTTGAGAAGACTGACCAGCCTGCATTGTCTGCTGATGTAGTTATACATTGAATCGCACCAAAAATTAGAAGCTCACAGGTGACACCACATCTCATCTTTCGCTCTCTACTGCCTTGCATGAAGTAACAGACAGACTCTATTGAAAAATTAAGCTAGTATCGATTCATGTGTGAGGGGCTACCACTGTGATTTCTAAGTTGCACTTAAAGAATAGATAAGATTAATTTATGTCCATCTGTATTTATTTGTGTATGCACCCATTCCTCACATTTCTCACTGGTTTGAAACAGAAACTCTAAATGTTACTCAGTAGAGTGGCTGAGCAAGCATTTCCATGGGATTTAAGAAACTGTTGGACCTGAGATTTTCATGGGGCAGTTAGGACATTGAGACATTCAAATATGAAGAGACACTGAGGATCTGGATAGATCAAACAATTTAGACTTAATATTTTTATATTTCCATAAAACTCTTGGTTCCAAAATGTTTTCTCCTTACATATATCATATAGCATGTATATTATGCAATGGAACCAATCTTTTTTGTCTAACAAAATAGTTTTACAAAATAAACTGTTAGAAGTCTTCAAAAGAATGCTGTCAATTATATTCAGAACCATTATGTTTTATCATTGTTATTTGTGTTTTGTAAATCACTGTTATTAACACATAAAATAACTAATGAGATGATTAAAAGACCGGCTAGTTTGTGGTGATTATTATGCTAATGAGGTCACAGAGCATAGTGGAAATTCAAACCTGGGCCAGTAGCCTATACTTCATACTCTTGAGCTAAATGATAACCGTGGTTATTGTTTACACTGATTATTCAAATCTTAACAAGCATGACCGCGAATAAATAGTAGGGCAGATCAACTGACTTGTTGGCTGATTCTGATTCATGTAAGACTCAATGGTTTCTTTAGTCAGATATCCTGTGATTAGTTAATTTCATGTGTCCACTTGACTGAGCTATGGAGTGCTCAGATACTCGTCTTAACATTATGTCTATATACATCTATGAGAGCTCATTCAGATAAGATTAATTTTTGCATAGGTAGAATCAATGAGTCAAGACTGAACTTCCCAATGTGAGTGGACATCAACCAATCCTGTGAGGTTTTGAAAAGAACGGAAGGTGGAGAAAGAGTTCCCCCCCTTCCTGTGTCTGGTGTTAGCCTGGAACCTCTGTCCCCTGAACTCTGGTGGATACCATGAGCTCCTCTTACTCTCAAATCTTTGTGTATGGATGGATGGTAGCACTAACTTTCCTACGTGTTACCTACGAATCAGTCTCTTCCTTTGTAGAATAAGTAGAACAATATAACTTATAAAGGTAGGAGAGTTTAATAACTATCAGGTATCTTGAATGGACTCTGATACATATTATACCCGTAACAAATACTGAACACCATTACTCATCTAACACCTCACATTCTAAGTGTGAAGGTGGCTGATAAGTGTTGCCATGAAAACATTACATTCTGTCGATTAGCAATATATAAAACACATACTATCACCACCCATGACATCAATAAGGGATGCCAGTTGTCATGTCAAAGTACAGCTAAGCTTTATTCCTTTCACCTGAAGGGTCCTCAATATTCCTATGACTCATTTGTGGCCTACAAACAAGGACCAGTAGCCCACATAGGTGAGTTTTGGTCAGGTACCCTCCCCATGTAGTAGTGTGCTGGTTGTATTGGAATAGGAAGTATTACTAAGCATATCTCTTGAGCTACGGCATTGTGTGTAGAAATCCTGTCAGAATGACTCATGCAAACACTGAGTTTTAAATGGTGACCCAATACTAAGAAGCTTTGATACAACATAGACACTGGATCTAGGAGACAGGGTGACAATGTCAACCTATTCTGCTCAATATGACCACTAATGTTACTGTTCTTTCGCTTAATTATGAAGAAATAAACTTTATTGGATTTGGATGATTCAGTTTTTAATTACAAATAAAACAAAATTGGAAGTAAAATGATAACATCATTTAAAGCAAGGGAGATAACTCAGTTAGTAAAGTCTTTGACTTGCATATTGGAGGATGTGAGTTCAATCCCCAGAATCCTTATTAAATAGCTGGATGTGGTAGCACACTCTTGTAATCATAACAGTGAGAAGGTGGAGCAGGACATCTCTAATCAATGAGTTCCAGGCTAATGAGAGAGTCTGTCACAAACAAAACCAAACAAGGTAGATAGTGCCTGAGAAACTATCAACACCACCAGAGGTGGTTCTCTGGGCTCTCATGCAGGCACATACATTTATACTCATGTGTACATACATGGACATGTATATGCATACAAAGCTATGGCATAATTTTAAAAAGCACATTTGACTGTAATACTTATCATTACTCACAATTTTAGAGCTCTGTGGGAAACCTTTTAATGTACAGTGCTGCTAATTACCAATTAGCCACCTCTGCAAATATGCTTTTAAAGTCACTCTGTCTTCTGGTCCAGCCAAGAATCACACACCTAGCAATTGATCCTCATGGTTCCTTGAATCTGCCCAGTGTGGTCCAGTTCCACAAGATTCTGACACCTTGATGTCCTCTCAAGTCCCCAGGCCCTCACACCTGGTTCTCAGTCTCTGTTCCCCTGTCCTTTATATTTGGGGGGTGTATTGGTAAATTTCTGCCAAGAAGTTCTTAGCTTGTTTTTCCTTGGCTTTCCTTTCTTAGAACATCTGTTGGGGCTGGTTAGGCAACCATCTCATTATATGAATCTGCCTCCTAAGGAGTCATCTCTTTCCTTTCCTGTTAGGTAAGTTTCATGATAGTTGAAAACAGTCATAGCTGTGGAGCTTTTCACGTTTATCCAACAGATTTCTTGAGTGTTGTTGGGTGAAGTTACGATGATTACGGGTGTTTGCAATGCATCTGCGGAACAAAAGGGCCAAGTACATAGATGAACCGCAGCTGACGTGAAGAAGCAGCACTGCAGATTGGGTGTCAGCATAGTGTGTCCCCTTTAAATGACCAAGAATATGCTCAAGAGGAAGAAATGACTTTTGGAGACAATGGAAAAAATGACATTTTCAATTCACTCTGTGACACCCACAATAGAGCCATGGCAGGATGGATCTACCTCAGCCTACAGCCTCTCAGCAAACAGAAACTCTGTCCTTAAGCAGAGAGTACATGACTGCCCATGCGCATGTGCGCACGTGCGTGTGTGTGTGTGTGTGTGTGTGCCCGCGCACGCGCGCGCGCGCGCGCACACACACACACACATGCACACAGGAGTGAAACCTTGGCATCCCTATTGATCTGGGGTTTTGGCACAGGGGTTAGTGCATTGCCCACTGTCAACTCCTCTGAGCCCCCATAATCCTTTTGTAATGACCCCAGGCAAGCTTCTGCCCTCAGAACAGGGCAGAATCAATGGAGCCAATCCTATCCCATTATGGAAATGAGTGGTTCCACTTAATGTATGGGGTGTCCTCACAATTTACTGATCTGAACTAGAGCAACATCAAGCGCTATTTTTCAATCCCCTTTATTAAATGTGCTATGTCTGACTCAGCAAACCTCAGGGCCTTGCTGGCCTGTGGACCCGACTGATGAGGATAACTTCATTTATTAAGTTGATAGGCACAGTATTGCTGCATTGCCACCCCAGCCCCCGTCTGGTTTCAGTCTTTCCCAGTCACTACCGAAATGCACTTGAACAGTCCGACTACTCAAGACATTCCAGGAGCAGAGCTGAAAGACTATTGAAAAGGAAAGCATTGGAAATTTTATCAATTTTCCTTTTACTCTTGTCATCTTTATAGAAGACAGAGAAAATAATGTGGTGTGGGGGGAAGCAGGATGTTCCACAGAGCAGAACGGCACAAGGTTTGAAGTCAAATGGTCTGTGTTCCTATCCTAACCAGCCAAAGTAGTTATCAAAATTATCTGCATAATTGATTGAACTGCTTTAATCCTTTAGCACCACAATAACTAAGATATCTGTGCTAAAACAAAAGTAAAACTCTTTTTACGAATTGTTAAAATGTTTTTATACCCTCACTTTAAAAATCTTTACAGTTGATGGGCTGTCAAGATGGCTATGTGGATAAATGCACTTGCTGCCAAGCTTGAAGACCTGAGTTCAGTCCCTGGAATCCACATGGCAGAAAGAAAGAACCAATAATCCCTGCAAGTTGTCCTCCGACCTCCACAACTACAGCAAGGCATATGTATTCATACATACTCACACACAAATGTGCAGAGAGAGAGAGAGAGAGAGAGAGAGAGAGAGAGAGAGAAAGAGAGGGAGGGAGGGAGGGGGAGAGAGAGAAAGAGAGATGCTTGCACATACAGACACACAGCCTCTTGTACACATATTCTTACTTTCCCCCTCTTAGAATCAATCAGCCAGATATGAGCTTGAGGGCCTTGATCTAGAGAATCAGCATTCCCTGTGGGGAACCCTCCCTTTCTCGGACCAAGAAGCCTGTATATACAGTGAAGACATGATTGAAATCATAGGTAGCCTGGCTATGCGCACTTCACAAGATTCTAACCTGGTCCACTTGACAATGTTTGCAAATAGTAAAATATTGACTTTGGTCCAAGCAATGAGACTGCACTCTGCCACAAGTCAGTATGTGCCCTTTTTGCTCAAATGAGTGCAAAGCCATAATCAGGTCCAGACATTTAAGATCCCCTATTAAAGAGAGATATATAGATAAAAGTCGGATAGATGCTTGCTTCTGTCATTTCACTTTGATTCTAATTTTGCAAGTTCAACAACAGAAGATCCATTAGACTTTCCCTTTTCAATCAATATGCAATATATTATCAGTCTAGACGACCAAAAATGACTCATATAAAATACCAGTGCATTTCGTTTTCATTATGTAAATGGAACTCTGCAAGAGAATTAATTGATTATTCGGTTACTATGGATCAGGCTCAGATGTCTTAGTGAGATAAGAGGGAAACTTATCAAGCCTCTCTGGTGGCTATAACTTCAAAAAGAACATGGAAAAAGAAGAGAGAGAGAGAAGCAAACAGAGCACATTTCACTTTCATTGGCAGCTTGGGCAAAACCTATGAAATGTTGAGAGAGAGAGAGGAAATCCATTACCAAGTTTATTAGTGATGGAATGTCGAGAGTTATTAGGCTGGTTGCTGTTTGGGGATCAACATTTTTAAAAACCACACAAACAAAACTGTGGTATAGGCAGCAAGAGGCCTCTGGGTCACTCCCCAGACTCTCTCTGCCTCCAAGTCATTCACACCTAGGCCATATATAATTACAGCAGGATTGTTAAAGTTAATACACAGACCTGGTTCTTATTTTTCTTTTTCTTTTTCTTTTTCCTGGTATGAGTAGAGGCTGGGGAATCAGGGAGAGATTATATCTTTATTTTTGTGACAGAATGGAGAAGAGGCATGAGAAGCAAGGACAAGTGGTTCCCGCTGCCTTCCTCCCTTTCTGTACATCAAAAGAAACGAACGTCGATGTGTTCACTGTCATGATTGATGTGCATTCAGTTGGTTGTAAGCAGGTGTCTTCAGTCCTATTTGAAAAGGAATATCCAACAACTGTATATCTACTGGGTTCTTCCTTAGCTCCCCCAGAGCCTGTGCCACTCTTACTCACCAATGTGGCTTCTCTGACCAGAGATCTTTGACCTGGGTGGCAGGGGTTCTTCAGAAAGACAGTGACCTCTGTGGTAACCATGGCACCAAGGGTTGGTTTAGTTTTCTCAAAATGCAAGTGAATGAAAACAGGATTGTTATTGCAGAGCAATATTTTTGGATTCAAAATAAAGCAACAAAGATTATACAAAATTCTTCCCTCCATCTCTCCTTCTTTTCACCTTCCTTTTCTCATTTCTTTTTCTCTTTCTTTTTTTTTTTTCTTGCAAAGTTCTAGAGGCAAGTTGCAAAGCATTGGGAGCCCTGTGAGCACCAAAGGGGAGCACAGGATGACCAAAACAGTCATCCTCTTGTTGCAAAAGGTCAGCCAAGTCAAACCCAGTGAGATGACTTTATACCTTACACGTACTTTGCACATAAACCACATCTTACTGATGAAAGACAGAGGTGCCTATTTGGGGGCAATATATTTAGTGAGACCAGGTTGGCTTTCACACTGATGTTGGAAACTCTACTAGTTCTTTATTGCAGCTGTAACAAATTAACACCCAGTCCCTCATGGGTTGGGCATGGCTATACTAAAATCACAGTGTCAGCAAAGGTTATTTCATTTGGAAATTTTAGAAGAAAAAGAGAAAAGCTATTTTCTTGTCACTCCCATTCTGGCTGCCTGCATTCTTTACCTGTGCCCCCTTTCAACATTCAAAGCCAAAGCCAGCCAATGGTAGGGCAAGTCTTACTCATGTTGTATCTCTCTGAAACAGACTTATCTGTCCCCTCTGTCTCTGTGCCCTTCTGAACAATGCAGGACTTCTTTGGGTCATGTCAACTCTTTAGCAGCTACAGTATTCCTTGACACATAGCACACTATCTTCATAGATATCAGTATCTATGTTCAAATGGAGACATGGTTGGTGGCCATTACCCTACCAGTTATAGATACAGAACAAAAGGTACTCTGATAGTTTTATGATGATGTCTATAGGGCCCTTTGGATATGCAATGAGCATTCATAAGGAAAACTTGAATTTCAGATATTTTGAATTATTGGGTTACTTATAGATATGAACCAGGAATCCAGGGATGTTTCAGCTATATAGCAACCATTATCACAGCTAATAAAAGCTAATAGCAACTCCCACAGGATGTGTCCCTATCTCTGAGATGTGTCTTCCATCTCAGGATAGACAATCACTTGTTGAAATGCTATAGAAAAAATGCCCACATTGAGGTGGGGTCCTTCTTGAAAGCCTGTCCTTTGGAGTTTCCATAGAACAGAATTGATAGGGTCCAAGCACTCTTTGTATTTTAAGTGAATTTCCATTTTTCAGAAGAGTAGTTCTGGCCCCTAGCTAATACCTATCAGAGAGTATGACAATGACTACAGAGTCAGGCAGATAACTACTGGTTTGGAAATGGAGTTGACTCTCTTTGGTGCTGTATGGTTGGACTGGGGAGGGAGATCTGATGTATCAAGTGTCAAGGATGCTTTCTTATGTTTTTCCCACTTTGAAGTTGCCCTCACTTAGGAACAAAGCTCTTAGGAAAATACAGATGTTAGATAGCCTACAAATCAACTAGAAAACTAGGTTGACCCCTAAGATGAGTAAAAGCCATGAGATATGTTCTGTCCTTTGTACTCCATTATATGTACCCCATACACAATATTTTCCCAAGTTTCCAGACGATTTTAAGGTGCTTCAGTCTAATCTAGACGACTGAAGACTCAGATTCGGACTTAAGCTCTGATGGAACACCAGGAGGTGAGTTCCAGCACACTGGTAAAAAGCAGCAAGGATCAAGGATCATCTGAACGTGGGGCTCTACACACACTCTAGGGGGTCTCCATTAGAGTGGACTAGCAGCATTGTCTAAGTGGAAACATCCCTAAATATACCTGAGGCTGAAGCTTCTGTAGCCTGATATTCAGGAATCTCCGGCGGGTCTTTAAGAAAAGATTGGAGGAAACTTGGGAAACTGCCATGGTTGCTGTAACGTTGGTGAGTGGCATTGCTGAACTTCAAAAGGATGATAGCAAGAATGGTGAGGAAAGTCCTGTGGTGAAAGAACAGACAATGGGAAGTCTGTTTTACTGAGGAGGACAGTGCTTCAGCTGTGCCCTTGATAAGCACAACTTTACTGCCTTATTTGCTGGGAGTTCACTAACTTCATGCTCAGGACTCATCAGCACCAAGTTGTCATCTTAGTGACTAAAGTAACCATAACAGAGCTGGGGTTAGCTTGGACACTGTTTTAGTTTGGGTTTTAGTGCTAGGAAGGCAACTCTTTTAAATGCAAACATTTAACTGGGGCTGGCTTATAGTTTCAGAGGTTCAGTCCATTATCATCATAGCAGGAAGCATGGCAGCGTGCAAGCAGACATGGTGCTGGAGGAGTCCAAAGTTCTACATCTTGATCCACAGACAGCCAGGAGGAGGGTCTCTTCATTACTCGATGGAGCTTGAGTACAGGACCTCGAAGCCCACCCAGACAGTGACATACTTCCTTGTACGCCACACCTACTCCAACAAGGCCATACCTCCTAATAGTGCCACTTCCCATGGGTCAAGCATATTCAAACTACCAAAGACACTGTTTCCTGATTTAAGCAAGTGCCTACTATAGCTGGGAAGGTTATTGCTAGGTAGGAAATCAACACAGGAAATGTAGAGCATTTTGATTTTTTCAAAAGGAGCCAAATACTTATGTTTTGTGTGAACTCTCCGATAATCAAGCATTAATGGGTAAATCTCAGATTTGAAATCACTACATCTGCTGAATGAAATAAATTGAGAGTGTGTTATCCCTGGGACACCTGGAAGTCCATGGGTTTCTTGCTTATTTTTACCATTTAAGCTTGGTGTGATGGTTAATGTTGACTGTCAATTTAACAGTATCTAGAATCAGGACAAGACATTGGGCATGGCTGTGAGGGAGTATCTAGATTATGTCAACTGAGGTGGGAAGGCCCACCCTAAGAACCCATACTAAAGGCAGGTAGTATCATTCCATAGTCTGAGATCCTGCACTATAAAGAAGTGTGCTGAGCTGATGACCAGGCATTCATCTCCATCTGCTTCTAGACTGCAGATGCAATGTGGCCTCATGCTCCTTCTGCTGTGCCTTACCTATCACAATGTACCATACCCTAGAAATAGATGGGCATGAGAGCCTTCCTGTAAATCCCAACACCAAGGAGGAGAAGACAGGGACTTATAGGAAAGCTGACTGACTGGAACAGCTGAATCACCTGGCTCTGGGTTCAATGAGAGAACCTGTCTCTGGAAGTAATTTGGAGAGACCTAGAAGAGGAAGACACATGAAGTTGACAGTTAACCTCTGACCTCCACAGGTGTGTAGTGTCTCAGGTAAAAACAACCACCAAAACCTCTATCTTTCTGTCTCCCCACCCCACATGCACACTCAAAGAAAATATAAAACATTTGTCCTGGTTAGATATTTGTCAGCCTGACAGAGAGAGGGTCACTTGAGAATAGGGAACTTCAACTCAGCAAATACTCTGTATTGACCGGTGAGCAAGTCTGTTCAACATCTTCATAACTGATTGATGTGGGGAAGCCCAGACTACTGTGGGTGGTGCCAAACCTGAGTAGGTGGTCCAAGGTTGTAGGAGAAAACAAGCTGAATGACCCAGTAGGAAGTCTTTCTCCATGGCCTCTGCTTCAGTTCCAAGTTCCGGGTTCTTATCTTGAGTTCCTGATCTGACTTCCCTTAATAATGAAGTAACCTTAGAGCTGTAAGTTGAAGTAAATACTTCCCTCCCCAAGTTACTTTTGCTCATGGTGTTTTATCACAGTAATAGAGACCTGAACTAAGACAGCATTTGATACCCAAGAAGAACAAATAAACACCCGTTATCACTTACCCTCCTTCCCACTATTCATTCCCTGCCATGGCTGATAGACAGAGCTGTTGTCTGAACAGTTTAGTAGTTTTAAATTTCAGAAGGTGAAATCGGTAATGGTGAAGTAGTGTTCAGGGGGGTGGATGATACTATGAACTGAAACCTTCACTCAAGGTGTGGACATACACAATGACTGCATGTTACCCTGACTGGTATCTTTTCGGACCAATTAAGACAATTCTATGTCTTGTGGCCTTGACTGCAGCAGTTGGCTTGATTGATCCAGCACAGTCAGGCAGTTTCCTGGAAACAATGTCCACTACAGTGGGCTCGGTGGTGGTAGAGAGTAAGTAGCCATTTTCCTTCCGTCAGTTGCATTAAGAAATGTCAGATTTCTAAGGCAGATGTAGTCATGAGCACTTGCAATCCCACCCTTTAGAGACTGAGACAGGAAGATTTTGAGTTTAAGCCAGACTGAGATACATTGGCTCAGATTAAAAAGAAATAAAATATTTAAGGCCATGTGTAAAACACCTGGTGTTAGTTTTAAAATAATATTGCACTGTTCTTTATAATACTCACACCTATACAACTCTAACTCAAGGTACAATATTTACTCTTATATATGGGGTTGTGCTGGTTTCGGTTCAGTTGTCAACCTGACATACATGGAAAGAGGGAACATTAAGAAACTGTCTTTGTCGTATTGGTTTGTAGGCATGACTGTGGGAGCCTTTTCTGGAATGCTAGTTAATATGGGAGGGCCCAGTCCACTTTGGAATGACATCACACTTAGGCATCTAGGGTGCATAAGAAAAGTTGATGAATGTAACCCTAGAAGCAAGCTGGTAAGCAGCATTCTTGCAATGTTTCTGTTTCAGTTCCTGCCTTCTGGTTCCTGTCTCGAGGTCTTATGTTGGTTTCCCTTGATGAAGGACTGTGACCTGTAAGCTGAAGTAAACCCCATCGCCCTCAGGCTGCCTTTGGTCATAGCGTTTACCACAACAATGAAAACCGAACAGGAACAAGGATGTATTTTGATATTTATTGTCTGAGTCCAGTTCACTGTTTCAAGTTCTGATTGTGGCAAATGAATTTATTTTGTTACTCCTAGGGTAGACTTTGACCTACAGATTTTTAGTTCTATTGAGGTATATTTGAGAAGTAAAATTATATCCAGTATAGGTGTTTTAAAATTGTGTTTAGAGAATTAAGTGTCATTTATATATTTATTTATCAAGTTTTGTGATAGCAATCCCTATAGCTCAGACTGGCCTCAAAACACTGTGTCACCGAGGATGACCTTAAACTACTGCCCTCCAGCTACTGCCTGCTGAGGGCGAAGTTTGCAGACAAGTGCTGCCACACCTGACAAAAACTTAAGGTTTGAAAGCTTGGCCTTTTAGGGACATGTATTGTGAAGTGATTAGCACACGTGAATTATTTAAGTTTTTATCTCTTTTAGTTCACATGTGTGCGTGTGAGAGAGCATTTAAGACCTGTCAGTTTTAAGTACACAGCGCTGTACTTGCTACAAGATAATCACTTTGGTCTCTGCTTCTGTGACATCATCAGATTCCACAAAGAACCTCAGAGAACCTGGTTTTATTTATCTGACTGATTTCCTCTTCAATATTACCCTTAAGGATAAAACATTTATAAATATCAAGATTGCCTTCTTTTTAGGGCTGAATAATATTTCCATAGATGTAGCCCATTGTGTTAAATCTGGTTGACCATCATTGTACACTGAGGTGGTTTTGAGTTTGCCCTACCACACAAACTCAATGCATGAGAGAAAGATGTGGGTATCTCTTGGGGATTCTCATTTTATTCCTGGAGTTATTTTAATCTGTGAGGTTCTAACATATAGCATGATGAATATAGTAAATCTAACTGTGCAACACACAAACACACACAAGGAGTGCTAAATAGATGAGGGTCTAATGGATTCAGATGTGGGAATTTGTTGGGCTCATCGATTGCCACCAATATAACACCAGCCAGCAATGTGACAAAGCCAGAAGGTAATACATGTTGTGGAGGAACTGACTTCAGACTTAACTTTCTCTCTCTCTCTCTCTCTCTCTCTCTCTCTCTCTCTCTCTCTCTCTCTCTCTCTCTCTCTCTCTCTCTCTCTCTCTCTCTCTCTCTCTGTGTGTGTGTGTGTGTGTGTGTGTGTGTGTGTGTGTGTGTGTGTGAGTTCTGATCCCTTTCCTTGGAAGAAAGATAAATATATCTTCATATAGTTACTATGAGACTCATATGAAATAATGTATTCATATTGCTTAATTCATTCTTCCTGTAAATTAGAGGATTCTACAATCCAAGGAAACACTGCCTAGAACAGCACTGTCTAGTGTAGATATAGTGTGAGCCAGGTAAGGACTTTAAATTTTTTATAGCAACCATATTTTAAGAATTAAAAGAAATAAGCAAAATTAATTGCATTGATGTTTTGTTCACCCCAGATAGAAAAAAAATAGCTGACAGTCCAACACATAGGTATATATTTACATGTCCTTTCCATGGAGACGCTTTGCAATTCTGTGCACACTTTACATTAGAGAAAACACTTGAGTTTAGATGCTAAATTTTTATCAGAAATAATTAGGGTCACCCAGATGTCATAAAAGATACAAAGCTACCCATAAATCCTAATTGTTTCCAAGGTTCTTAACCTATTGAGAACAATTGAACCACCAGAGTCACTGAGCAGGCTCAGCAGCCTGAAGGTGGGAGTGCCAATTCTCACAAGTTGTCCTCTGACTTTGACCCACGTGCCTTAGCATGTGCCTTGCTCCACACCACGTAAAAGCTTTTAAAACAACCAATTTGTAATGCAAATTCCTTAAAATCGAGTTCTTCGGTACTGCTGGTCACATTTCTGGTGTGTGGCAACAGTCAGATTGATTTCTGGTCAAACACTGGTCATCCGGGCAGATAGAGGAAGTGTCCTCTAACTTTCACATAAGCAGGAGAACACTCACAAGTCTTTGATGGGCCCTAGGGAAGATGCCCTTAATACAGCAAGCTTTAAAAGCAGGGTTTATAGAAGACTTAGAAAGGTTTTCATTTTCTATAAAGACCCCGGGAACTGAAGGCAAGACTTAACAGCAGGTTTACAGTCTTCTCCACTGTGATAAGTTGAGCTGTCTCACTAAAACTGATCCTAGATGTCTTCTTAAGCTGCAAAATAAGCACAGGAGGGAACTGAGGGTCAGCACAACAATCTAGTCTAAACTTCTGTGGTTCTTCTCTGGAACAGAGACCCAAACCACAGCCATGAAAAATAAAGTAAGGGCCTGGCGTATTGGGCAACTGATAGGAATGGAATACACGAGATGTGTGGCTGAGGAGGTAGCTGTGTATTACTAGCCAATAGTGATCATCGGGGATGGCAAGGAAATGCTTAGAAAGAGCCAACCCACCATGATAGTAGGAGTCAAATGATTAAATACAAGAAGAGACAGCATGAGGTAAACACATGAGGAGAAGTCCTCACGCGCAAGGCCTATCAACAAGAGAATCTCCAAGGACGTGTTGGGTAGGACTGTGTCTTCAACATTATAATTCAGCCTTTTCAAACAGTGGAAGCAAGGGATCATTTTTTTCTCACTCTCAAAAAGAGAACAGACTAAAACATTAAAAAAAAAAAGATAAAATTTTTCTAGACAAGGCTCATCATTTTATAAATGACAAAACCGAGTTCTATCTCACCTTAGATCTGGGACCTTTGAAACCAAGTTGTCAGACTAATATTTGGTCCATAGAGTTTTACTGTAGTTCTTTTCCAAAGAAGAAAAAAAAAGTAGAAAAAAACATTTGGAAATATGCAAACCATCGGTGGATTGCATCTTTATACTTTTTTGATTAGAATGATTGTTGCCCCTCCTTTTCCTCAGGGCTGGGAGGACAAAGGGAGCAGAAGGGGTTGGGACAGGCTTTGGATGCCTATGAATCTGGGATCAGCTTCAGTGAGACAGTTCCATTTTATTTGGGGTGAACAAGAGCTATATAGATCTTGAGGAGTGGGTAGGGATTTCCAAGGTGGGCGAATATTATTAGCTAAAGTTGAGACCAGGGAATTCTTCATTTACCTGAGGAGGAATGCCAAGAACCTGCCAGGCAGGGTCTTACTGGGAGCAAGTTGAACCTAAAATCTGCCCATAGACTATATAACTTCCTCAGGGGGCTTTTGAGCTAACAGATGGGAAAGGCTGATTGGTCACAACACAGTGGAAAGGGCTGAGCGGGATTTATGGTCTGAATCATGAAGCACTTGCAGGAAACTCCATGCAGGGTCATCCTTTAGACAAGGTCAGGCATTTGTGCTTAGAGACGCTCTCCAGATAAGATCAAGTGAAGAAGAAAGAGCCTCAATGGGTAAGGGACTCATCTTCCATTTTGTGCTGAGCTGGGAGAGCTAATCTGTTCATTGGTGGACTGCAACCTTAAGAGGAGGCTCTTCCAACACTGAAAATTGAAGCCATGGTTAGGATAAGCCAGAGGTTAGCATAGGAGCCCTTGCTGCGATCATTTAGTGCTCAGTGGCATGGTTAGTCTACAAGACTCTTGAACCTTGAACTGGGCTAGTCTGAGCCTCAGAAACTTTGCTTTAAGCATAAAATACATGCCAAGTAAATTTGTTAAACTCAGTTCCCCTCCCCACACCAAGATATTTAAATTAGTCTCATAACATGGCTGTGCATTAAAATGCATATTTGTATTGACAGCACATTGAAACAAAAGACTTTTAACCTTACTAAAATGTAAAACTGAGTAAATGTATTTAAGGCATACTTAATATGCATTGATATTAGTGTGCTTATCAGAACGTTTGTGCGAACGGCACTTTTCTATTTCTGTTGGCCTATGCAGACAGAGAAGATGTTCTGAATAAAAATCAGGAGGCTGCCTCTCATCCTGTTGCTAGCCTGCTCTCTAAAGTAAAAATTAGACTCTTAGGCCTTCAAGAGGTTCGAACATATCTTTAAGAGCCAAAATTTGGCTTAATAAATAGCCCTTAGAAATGAGCATCCATTTGAAGTGATTAAATAGGAAAGAACAAGTCATTCTACTGCATTGTTCTGTATTCTTGTGATTGCCTAATGAATTAAAGAGCCGGAACACTCCAGTGTGCTTAGTTATAGCCATCCCCTATTTCTTCTCTATAGCAGTATTGTGTTGTAATGAAGACTATGAAAAAAGCATTTTGGAAAATAGCCTCCGATATGAAGCGGCCATCAATATGCATGTTATATGTGATCGAGTTCGAGAGATGTGGAAGAGAGGCCCAAATAGGTTTGGCCTGCTTAAACACATGCTTTCTGCTCACCAGCCAACAAATCGCTTCTATATATTACATAAGACTAAATTAATACCTACGCGAAGACAGTTTATTGTGGATGATGGATCATGCGTTTGCTACTCATACATCCAGAACAGGGCCCTGGAAATCACATCATCATTGCATTTCTAGGGAAAGAAATGATTGCCACATCCAGGCATGTTTATCATGGAGAAAGGCCGAGCTGGGCCCATCTGAGGGAATACTGCCACCTTACACAATGAGTTCTCAGAGGGAATGCTCTGTTGGCTGCCAGATACTAGTAGGAATACTGCTTTTGTTCTAGGTCTTTTAGCAGATAAGGAATAATAGGCTCTCTATTTTATGGTCTATATTTGTCTGATTTCTAGGGCTCAAGATGAGTGTCATTTTAGTAACAGTAAACTAGACAGCATCCACCCTTCTTTGAAGACAACAGTGTCCCAGGGAAGGAAATCCTTCCACATACTGTAGGCAATTATACACAGAGACCCTCACCCCAACGATGTGAGTCCCAGAATAAATGTGAGACTGGAATGAAGGACACAATAAAGCAAAGGATGGGTCCCTTGTCCTATGTCCTGACAAACTTCTCTGGCTGCATCAGCAAAAGTCAAGAGTAATCGATACTTATGAAAGAACAATGCAGCTACAATCAGAGATAGAACAGGGTTGGAGCAGGGTTGGAGTGCTATTACCATAAGTGGCTGAGTCGTTGATGTGAATGTGTATGTCATCTTGCATATCATTTGCATGTTATTCGGTGCAGGCTTGCCAATAAATAAACACAATTTATCAACTTGCACAACCTACTCTGACCCTTGAAAGTACGTGTGGAGGAAAGTACGCCAGATCTGCAAAGAATGGCTATTTGTTTAGCATTAAAATTTTAATGAATAGCGCAGGCCCTCAGAATAAGTTTCTAGTTTTAATGCTCCCAACAAGGTAGTATGATCCTAGTGTGAAAGTCTGTGTGGTGGATAACTTCAAGTTCTGTATAATGTGTGTGTGTGTGTGTGTGTGTGTGTGTGTGTGTGTGTGTTGGGTTGATCTTAGTGCTCTTTTAAAAATATTTATTTTATTCTTATTTATGTGCATGTGTGTGTATATGTGCATGAGTATATGTACATGATGTGTATATACATATACTCATATACATACATGAGTATATGGAATTATATGCAGGCCCCCACAGAGGCCAATAGGGAGCGTTAGATCACCTGGAGCAGTAGTAACAGGTAGTTGTAAGTAGTACAACTTCAGTGCTAGGCATTGAACTCTACTCCTCTGTAAGAGCAGCAAGCATCCTTAACCTCTAAGCCATCTCTCCACCTCCAACCTTTATATATATACTACATATATATATATATATATGTGTGTGTGTATATGTGTATATATATGTGCACATATACACATATATATTTATATAATATGACCTTTTATTTCTCATTCACGTTCATTGATATACGCTCCCTATCAGGTAAAATATTAAGTATTTGTGTGTACTTAAACTTACTTCTCAATAAGAATAGTCAAGTTCGGCAGATGGTGAAATGCATCTGTAAATGTTCGAAGAAGTCTTAAGATCAAAATGTGGCTAGTTGTGGAATTTGACCTTGAACTCAAGTCTTTTTGACTCAGAGCATGATGTTTTGATGTCCTAACAGTTGTACTAACAGGAAAAATACTATGGTGAAGGTTATTGCTGAATTTGTGCCAAAAGATCCGGAGGACCCATATCTTTGCCATACTGGTGGATGCTGCCTTTGTGACATAGAGTCTTATAAAATTTAGAGACTACTCTAGATTATCCAAAGCTATAAATAGAACCTCAGATATAAAAGAAAATATTTTCTTAGAGTGGTCAAATAAATCATAACATTAAAATATCATCAGCGCAATGAAGTGTGGAAATAGAATTGATTAGTTGGCAGGTATATTTCTGTAATAATCTTTTTAAAAATTTGACACTTCTTCTACCATCTGTGGTTGATTAAAAAAAATTTTTTTTGTGGTGTTTCGGTAACTTTTTTTGTGACCAAAATTCCTTCAAATGGAACACCTTAAATGGAAGAGTTATTTGTTCTGATTCGTAGTTTCAAGGTTACAGAGTTGTCATTCCACTGTGACAGAGAGGTAGAGTGACTGACAGAGATCTCGAGTGACAGATAGCTGGGACGGGACAGAGCACTTCATGCCACAGCACAGGAGGTAGGAATGGGGATGATAAAAATGAGCCAGGACCCCCACATCATCAAAGGCCTCTTCCCAGTAAGCTGATTCCCCTGGCAATATCCTACCTTCTAAAATGTCTAGTGCTTCACAAGATACTTCCACCAGTTGAGAACCAGACCTTCAATATGGGAACCGGGGAACATTCCACATTCAAATCATAATAGGTAATTAATTCACGAAACCTCTCACACGGACATATTCACTGTGTGTTGGATTGGTATAGACGTATATCCTTAAAAATGTAAATTCCATAGTGGTGGGACAATGGCAACGCCTGTCCAGTCATCCCATCTATTTTGGACATGCACAGACTTCCATCTTAATGAAATGACCCTCACGAGGATTGGAACATTTGTTTACAAATTTGTACATTAGAGTACTGGAAGGCTTTTTATTGAGAATAGCTTCTGACTTCCAACATTTCAAATCTTGTCTCTTCCTATTGCCCATCTAGTCCTGGCACAGAGTACCACACTAGCGATTTATTATTTCATCCAGACTTCCATCCTGCATCTCATTTCATTAACAAGCAGATCAGCACAGAGAGCTACACGGGTATTCCTGGAAGCCGTGCATACCCTGCGATGGTTGGCAATACATTAAGGGCAAATAGAACTCCCTGCAAATGACATTAATCTCCCCCATGGAGTCAAAGTTAATCTAAGTTTAAATAGATCCCAAGGCAGTATCATGAGTCTTCCAAGTGACAACTGTCAGTCCAAAGCCACTAGAAATGAAATGAAAGCGGAAGTCAGGATGAACTTGAATGCCATATGTTCAATTGTTTTCATGTGTGCATAATCTTATTACCAGGTGAATATAATTATTAGAACTCTTCCAATGGATCCTGGGAAGAGATGTGCAAAGGAAACCCTGAAGTGACCATTCCATAGCATCTTGGTATAACTGTGTGTATTCTGCATAGTTTCGGATAGCAGTACGGACCTATTCAGTTTGTTCTTGCTATTTACAGACTCCACTGAATCCATGGTCACAGGCGTGAGTTTGTAGTTCTCTACTCTCCACAAGTCTCCATAACCTACCCTGCCATGTATAAGACATAATTATTTTGTGATTTATTTCCTTTGAGTAGTTCTATTCAAATCTCTAATTATGCAATGTTAATCAGTGGTTCTAAAACTTTTTGGTGTTCTGCTCCATGAAAAGAAGTAGCAGATAATATTAACCCTCATCTATTAATTGACAGTAGACCTTTGAGCCTACTCTCAGAGTAAATACATGGAAAAATTTTGCAGCATGCAACACTTTTTTTTTTTGCTTTGCTATGCTTAGTATAACTATTGTTCATTGTTCTATTGATATTTTGATATAGTATCTATCATATACTAAATAACATTTTTATTTATGACTACATGTAGTACTTTAGTATTATAGTTTTATTATAATAGAATCTAAATACATTTGAATGCAGGGATATATGATCCCTGGTGCTTAAGTTGGTGTAAGTAGTTATTTATTTATTTGAGCCTGAATGAGTTTGTGTGTACCACATGTTTGCAGGAGCCTGTGGAGGCTGGAACATACAATCATCTTGGAACTGAAGTTACTGCTAGCTGTGAGCTCACATATGGGTGCTGGGAACTGAACCCAGGCCCTGGGCAGGAACAGTAAGTGCCCTTAACTGCTGAGTCTCTCCAGCTCCAGGAGTCTACCTTATATTCACTCTACAGACATTGCCTTGGAATCTTTCTAGCATCTTTGAAGTGACTGTCTGATTCTCATCAGTTCTACAGGCAACATTTTAGAAATGATTGTGCTTAGCCTCTCCCTGACTCACACCACTGTTGCCTGGGTTACTTCCGGGACCATCATTTTAAGTGCAAGAAAGCAAACCATCAGGGCAGTCACTCCTCTGTAAGGAACATTCTCTGGTGTCTGGAAGCTGCTAAATTGAATTATTTGGGGGTTATAAATGTCTGCATGAAAAGAGGGACCTTCCCTGTGACATGGGAGAGCTGGTCAAGAGCACAGCACTAACCGATGGGAATTTAAGTTGGTGCTTCAGGCTTTGGGGGAAAAATGGTTTTGCACTCTCACAGGGAAGAAATGCGTGGCCATCTTTCTTGTCCTGGCTGGCACTGCGAGTTGGCTTCATTTTAAAAATAGTGCTAGGGAAAGAGGGAAAAAAATGTAATGTATTCTTAAAATGTTTATATGTCAGCAAAATCCCGAAAACCATTCAATAGATTAATCCTCCTGCTGCCTTAAAAAGGATGGATTTCAAGCTATAACCGAGATTGGGAAAAATTGATTTCCATGTTCCTTATGACTGAATAAGATAAAAGCCACTGCCCTGGCAAGCTTCTCCCAGCCTGGATCCAGACTTCAGGAGGCTTGGCTAATTGAAAAGTCACTCTAAATACCAGCCCAGACCCTGTGAGGGGATCTGAGAAAAAAAAAAGGATCAAGGGCAGGCTGTCCATTCTTCAGGAACGATTTCCACAGTGGCTATTCCCCCTGCTCTCCCTGAATGACTCCAGTTGAGGTAAAATTGCTTCCTCCTGGCTTTTTGTGCTTCTTCATCCCAATTTCCTTTCTCCGCTTCCTCCCTCCATTTTTTCAGCTTTCCTCTCCTTGCAGGACTGGAAGTTTCCAGAATGAGTGTAGCCCCTGAACCTAAACTCTTGTTGGGCTTGCAAACTGTAGAGAGCCAATTCGTTTGTGAGACTTTCCTTCACTCAGTTAAGAAGGACACACTCCATCTGAACATGGATTTACTGCTTTAAAAACAACAACAACAACATTTTACCAACCCGTTTTCTTTCATAAAAGCATCATACAAATCCTGTGAGGGGATAATTATTATTGTCACTGCTATAAAGATAGAGTCTCAGAAGCCTTGCGAATGTCACAGAGTCAGTGTCTGCCAGAACTGGGACACGATCCTGGAACTGACTCCACATCCAACGGGCCTTACTTGAGTTTGCACACACCTAACACTGCAGTCGTTTACTAGCCTGTGAACCCAAAGGCCCATTGGCTTACTCATCATTCGTTTGGATCACTACGTTAGTGTTTCGTGAGGAACTACTAGGTGCTGGATGCCAATGAAAGAAAAGATCTGAGAGTTGGTTGGGCAAAGATTTTAGCCTGAAAGGGACTTGAATTCATTCATGCATACAGAAAGCTGAGCTACTAGAATGGAATTCAGTTGCTCAGAATATAAGTCAGTGTAAACACTCCCCAAGTCTACACAAAGAGCAGGTCAGTTTAAACCAAAATCATGCTAAAATTACTTCTCCCTCCCCAAACCTCCTTTAGGTCATGGTGTTAGTATCTTATTTTGTTTTTGTCTTTGCTTTTATTTTTGTTTTTCTTTTCCATTTATTTTATTTCATGTTTTCCACTTAATTTTAAATACTCCCCCTTCTCCCTTTCCATCACTGGCTCTCTACTTAAGGCAATTTCTTTTCTTTTTTTTTGAAAGATTTATTTATTCATTATATGTAAGTACACTGTAGCTGTCTTCAGACACTCCAGAAGAAGAGATCAGAGCTCATTATGCATGGTTGCTGGGGTTTGAACTCAGGACCTTTAGAAGAGCAGTCAGTGCTCTTAACCACTGAGCCATCTCTCCAGCCCCACTTAAGGCAATTTCTATAGAGGAGCAATTTTCATGTCATTTTTTAATGCATCGTATTATGTCATTTTTTTCTGGGAAAGCAGGATATTTGTGAAGACACACTCCCCCCTAAAGAATGTTATAAAATCTGCCAATCCTGTTTCAGTAAGTTCTTGGTATATTTACAGCACAGTCAATATGAAAAATCCTCAACCAGTAAGCTCACTCTGCTGACCACTGCAGCAATTATAGCAGCAGAAAACATCATTAAACAGCACTTGCATTGCGCTGGAGAGCCTGGAACTTTTGTGTATACCTGCTAATTAAGCCTATGACAACCCTTTACAGTGCAAACTATCACAACTCTTACTTTACATATGGGAGATTGATGATGGAGGAAAAAGCCACAGTCTCATGTAAAGAGCCTGGATTCCAACCCAAATGATCTATTCAGAGCTTACGCTCTCAACCGTGCACCACACAGCTTTTCTAAAAGTCAATTAGACACCTCACACTGAATTGACCACATTTCCAGTGACATCAAAATCATCCAAGCAGCCTTCTTAACCACACAGGCGAGGGTCACATGTCCTTTGTCCATCTGATCAGGTATTGCATATCCTGGGACTTTTTTATTTATTTATTTTTATTTCAACTTCTGTGCCTGCACATGGCTGTGCTCACACAAATGCATGTGCCTGCTGAGACCCAAAAGGCAGGTCACCTGGTTACAGAGCTAATAGGTAGTTATGAGCTACCTGATATGGGTGTGGAGAACTCAACTCAGGTCCTTTAGAAAAATCAATATATGCTCTTAAGCACTGGGCCATCTCTCCATTCCCTCTCTTTAGACCTTTGAAGATTCTTACGACTTTAACTTGCAAGAATCTGGGAAGGGGTGTGGAGCAGAGGACTTTTGTTGGTGCATCCCAGCAGTTTTTACTGTGGATGAGCCTCTCTGGGAAGGCCTTCCCCATGTGCACTATGGGTGCTTGCATAGCCAGAGAGTGATGAAGAGTCCTGCGTGGGGAGAGAGAGACTTGGGCTAAAGGGAAACATAGGACCATGGTTATTTGTGAATCAGTAATTGTGGAGATGGGGCTTGCTTTTTTTTTTTTGCCTCTTGGTGGGCATGATCAGTGAGGAACTGTTTTCCTAATGATAGTGCTGTGGGGAGTCAACATAATGGGTGGGTGAACTGAGGATAAGCATGTGACAAAGAATAATCCTGGATGCTCATATTGTTTTGCTCTCCTCTTTACCCACCCCCACATCTCTTCAACCTTCAAATGTCTACAGTATTAAAACAGAAGCTGAAATGGCTAAAGTCACGAAGAGAATTTTTTTCCTTCTGAAATATATTATAAAACCACACTCATAACAACCAGGTTCCCTATATAAATCTATTTTTAAGATGATTATAGGGTTTCGATAGCCATTTTAGCATCAACTGCTGGTTTTGTTTCCTCGTCGTCAGTAAACTGTTGGCAGGATAGTGCACCAGAGGTATATTTTTTAAAGGGTATAATTGCATGGCACAGAAATTATCACTTTCTCGACAATGGGTTTCATTGGTTTCTCCCTTTGAAAATCTGGTTTGGAAGCTGGGCTTGTCAGTCCCCTCCAAGCACATACAGCATTGCGTGTACTGGTCTCACAGCGCATCATGCTGGCAAGCGCCAGCCAGAGGGTAGCAATTAAACAACACAATAGGCATCAAGGGATGAGGAGAAGACACTGTGTTTAAAATAAATGAACACAAGACGCAGAGCCAGCTTCCCTAGGAGGGTTATCTGAGGGGCGTGGTGAGCCGATATAGGGCGAGCTGTGCAGAGCTAGCTGGGAGGCTCCTCATGGTGACAAGCCCTCGCCAGCAGATAAGGCTGTATCTTCTCCAGGGATCTGCCACAAGGCCCCTTCTCTTAGGCCTATCTCTGGAGCATAGAAACCTAGGAAAGAAGGTTTTAGAGATTTTTTTCCCCCACTGCCAGGGTCTGAAGTAGTAAAGCATGGTCTGCTAGAATCTATTTTTAAGAAGGTAGGGCTCACGTAGACATGGGAGCTTTAGTTCACTTCAGAAATAGGGGCCAGATCAGGTGGAAGTCAGTTTTTGCAACTGAAGCTAGTAAGCTTAAACATATTACAGGTAGAATTATCTATTGGCAGAAGGAACTGACTCCCAAGCGCTGCTAATGATGTCGTGGTGCTGAGAATAAGAGACACCGGATGTCTGTCTAGAGGAATCAAGAGAACTAAATATGTAGATAAAAGACCACAGTGTTTCTCGTTCTAATCAAGATGACCAGCATGGGGCCTCAGCACTGAAATGCAACTGATACTCACAAATGAAAGATAAGATTATAATAACCACCGCTAGTGGGCCATTTGTGAGAACTATGTGTAGTTACCAAAATAAAGGAGTCTGCAGAGCCAAGAAAGGTCATGGTTTGCAAAGAAGTAAAGGGCACTGGGGTACTAACAGGAACTTCCATAGAGGAGAGAAGAGTTTTCCAATTGCTTATTATATCTTGGTAACCGCAGATGTTGTAAGGATCTAGCAAATCTGATTTCAAACCTGTTACCATCAAATAGTTTTCTGAGCTATGACTTGGCCTTTAAATGGCCTAACCGGTAGAAGAATTAGTCACTTATTCAAGCATGCTTAAGCATGTCCAAGTCCAAGGGACTCTGGTATCAAGGTTACAAGAGTATAATGAATGGTTCCAGTTCTCAACGGGCTTACAGATGAGCCGAGCAAGCAAAGAAGGAAATGTACACACATTTGAGAAAGCTGGGTGTGGTAGCATATACCTTTACTCCTAGTGCTGGTGAAGCTGAGACAGAAAGACCTCTATGGGTTGCTGACCAGTCAGTTTGCTGAACTGCCAAAATATTCAATTCATTGAACAACTTGTATCAAAAAAGGCAGATAACAACTGAAAAGAAACCCCATTGTTGATCTCTGACCTCATGACCTCATGTGTGACACACACATACACACACACACACACACAAACCCATTATAATGCTATACAAAGTAAAGTTTAGCTGTTCAGTGGGAAGACACCTTACCTGGACTATACTCAAAGGAGTAAAAAGTCAGTGAGGGTCATATTAGGTAAAGGAATATCGTCATTTATCCCTAAAATTTGAAGATTAGAAATGCCAGTCATTAATTTAGGTGGTATAATAGGTTGGAAACTATGTTTAAGAATCAGAGAGCAAATTTAAAGCAGATATTTGAACAATGAGCAGGACACTGGAACACTGTATTTGGAGAAAATGAGAACCTTTATATCATTGGCTATGAGGGAAGACTTGAAAGGAAATAAGGTGGAAAGAGGTCATGTCAGGAGTTACCTTATTAGCAATTTGAATTTTATCCTGTAGGCAGGAAGAAGCGATTGAAAATGCTAAGCAGAGGAATAATATGGCTGAATTTGCAATTTAGATGATATTTCCATATATATCTACCACTCCAGGTGAATTGATATTCCAGTGTGTAGATTTGGAGAATGCAGACATCTCACTTTGATTGAGTCCGGATGTTCAGTGACCTTTAGATGGGCTGGTAAAATTGAGTTTTCAGACTTTAAACTTGAGGGCTGGACTCTTGGCCTGTGGGGGGGAAAATATCCCATCAAGTTTTCACTGGTAAAGGAGGCCTTCCTAGAAGCTGTCATCTGATTTCCCTCTGGAATGTCTATGCAGAAATCTGGGAGGAAAATGTGAAAATATGCAGTTAATGTGTACAGCATCATGCCACAGCAGTGTAGTAATTATGCACAGGAGAAGGGACAACTCGAGCCAAGATGCTCTCTGTGGAAGCCCGAGCTAGCTTCTGAGCTATTAAATAATATCTCTTAGAACAAAAATACTAATCTACAATTTATAATTTCCTTAAAAAGAATTCTACTGATGAGCAAGACTATTTTGCCATAAATCTTTGCTTGATGTCTCTTTTAGCAAAAGAGGTTTCTATTCCATTTCAAAATGATCTGGCTTATTTTATTTTATTTTATTTTTAGGAAATTTGTGATTTGTCCTTGTATACAAGGTGAACAGGATAGGATATAGAATTAAACTGAACTTTCCTGCAAATAGAGTGAAGAGAGCAAACATGATCAAAGACACACAAACTCGGGACAGTTTCAACTGGGAGACTGAAATTCATTATCTTAATTCAAATGGAATTTGTGATAAACCCTAAATTCCCAGACAGGTAGTGATTAGCATGAGACACCATATAGGCTACAACACTCAAGTCACAGGAAATGAGAGAGTGGTAAGTGTGGTAGATGAGACCTACTTGCTCTAACAGCAGAAAGTTAGAGCAGAGAAGCCATGATGCATGCTGTGAGAAGTGAATGGAAGTTTCCATGAATGATGCACAATATGGATCAAAAAAACACTTGTAGAAGAATTTCTAAGACAGTGAGGACAGTGACTATGTGGAGTGGTCTCTGTGCTATAGACGACATTACAGGATTGGCCTAGCACTTACCAGAGCAGATCTAGCAGCAAGTAGATGTCATCGTCAAACTGTGGAGTATGGTTTTCAGTCTTTCTATCTCTCCTACCCTGTTCTTTCCCTCTTAGTGTTTGGAGTCCTTTCTTTGAGCTTTGTATAGGCAAGCAGAGATATTTACACAGTGTGATTCTAAGCAAAGATCACTGTGCCTAGTCTTTGAATAACACTTTCAACAATCCTGCTCCTAATTGGTAAAGGGCTTCAGACCCACTATGTGCTTAGTTAAACTGAACCACAACCTCCACCCTGTGTGATGGAGATGTAGAGGAGAGAAAGAGGATAGGTGTGTAAGAGAGAAAGAGGATAGAGAATAGCATTAGAGCTGTTAGGAACCCCAGGACATGAAGGCCAGCCTTTTTATTTCAGTCAACAAACCAGAGACTCCCAGAGAAGTTCAATAATTTGCTTGAAGCTACACAGCTAGTGAGTGACAGAGCTGGGATAGTGGGACTGAAGCCCTTTACCAATTAGGACTGGGTTTGTTCAAAGTGTTGTTCAAAAACTTGGCACAGTGATCTGTGCTTAGAATCACTAAGACTGTGTGAACATCTCTGTTTGCCTATACAGAGCTCAAAGAAAGGACTCCAAACACTAAGACGGAAAGAACAGGGTAGGAGAGATAAAAAGACTGAAAACCATCCTCCATAGTTTGACAATGACATCTACCTGCTGCTACATCTGCTCTGGTAAGTGGTAGGCCAATCTATTATGTTACATGTCACAGAAAGAGAGGAGGGGTAGCACTGAGTGGAGTCATCCTTCAGTCAGTGGACAAGGAGGAGTGCTATCTACATTCAAAATGTAGTATCTCTTTTTCCTTTTTGGAATTCATTGTAAGTGTCCATGTCTTTCTCCAAATTTAGGGATGTTCATTGTAATGTTCTTTTAATACTCATAGTTTTAGGCCTATTTAACATACTCATAGCTCCTGATTATTTTTTCCTTTGTGTTGTTATTCATTTATTTGTCTTTGTGACAGAATTCCTTACAGAAATGAATTAGGGAAGAAGGATTTATTTTGGCTCACCGTTTAAAAGGCTCCAGTCTTTGGTAGGCTGGCTCCACTGGAGGAACAGAGGTTTGGTAGACAACTCTATGGTATCCGAGTATGTGGAGAAGGAGGCTACTCACCCCATGACAACTGGGAAACAGAAGTGAAGGAAGCTTCCTATGTCATTGGACTTCCTTGTTTGTTCTTTTTTATTCCATCTCAAGCCCCCAACCCCTTGCATGGTTCTACTCACCTGCAAGCACTTTTAGCGAATTGAATTGTCTTTCCAAACCTCATTTATATCTGAAGATGGGAGGACCATGTCAGCTTTGCAAGCCCTCCAACATTCATTTACTAATTTCCTAGACCTTTAGTCCTATCAAGTTGACCATCAAAATTAATCATCACATTGCTAGCTTTTAAGGTAGAAAGGGCAGAACAGGAAAGAGGAGGAGTGAAGGTGGGGGTGATGGATTTTGAATCCAATTATCTAATCCTTCTTTAGGCAAAGATATTTTCTTCCTAAGGTCTATGAGGAGGAAGTAGGGAAGAGGGAAAGATGAAGCATTACAAAGCCATAGAACAATGGGTGTGGTTAACAAATGATCTGAAATGTGACATGTGGGACTTATAGGGATTATTAACATGTGACAGTGAGAAGCGGTAATAACTAGTCTGCCTTTGGTTCCCAGGAGGCTGGGAAGCATAATATGTGTTTAGGGCCTAGTTACCTGGGTGCTGTATTTTTCTCTGCCTATCCCTTTCAAAGCTTTTCTCTGTACATTTCTCCACCAATTCTCACAGGATTTTATAAGGTAAACTGAGCCATCAATGTTCTGTTGAAAAGACTGAGGCACAATGAGGTTGAGCTTGGATGATCTCTGTCTCACTCCAAGACAAAAGGGAATAGAAAACTAGAGGCTGACTCTCAATCTCTTAAAGGAGAAAAGACAGAGGGAAGCCAGGTATAAGTGGAGAGAGTCCAGTTGCATGAAAACAACTTCATAGCCTAACAAAGTTTCCTCTGTTTCAGTCACAAGTTCTCTTTAGGTTTCAAAGCTGCCACTTGTAGATGTGTTCCAGCTGGATGGACTCCCAGACCATGCTGCTTAACCACATACTAAGCCCTAAGGACAGCACCAAGGTTGACAGAGTGGGGCAGGATCAGATCTTCTGTGCATGGATGTGACAAGGTTGAAGAGGATTCACACAGACAAAATATGTCTCAGGAGATCATTAGAAAACAGAGCAGGGGGCCATTTGACACAGCCCTCTCTTTGTTTCATATGTGGCTGTTTAAATTTGAATAGAATGTATTTGGGGACTTTCTACAAAGGGAGTCACTTGGATGATTGCCAACTCTTGTTATCAGTCATGTTTTATTATTGAGAGGAGGAAGGCCCACAGGAGCTTCAGAGCCCAGGCATAGGTTTTAAAAAAAAAATGAATGAAAAGAAAACCACCAAAGCAAAGCAAAGCAAAGCAAAGCAAAGCAAAGCAAAATAAAACAAAATGAAGAAGAGTACTCAAGGATAAATTAAAGAATGAATATAATAGAAGATGGTTCCAGGCATTTCATTTTATCCATTTTGATGTTGGGGATCTAATCCAGAGCTTCAAGCATGCTAGCTAACTGCCCTGTTAGTGGGATACACCCCTAACACCTACACAGAATTTATCTTAACAATTGAATGAGTGTATTAATAAAAGTTATTAGTTTACTACTTCATTAAATATTTACCACTGACTATGATATAATGTATCAGATGAGAGGGCTCAGGGTGATACAGCCATATACAATACAACATATTAGAGAGGAAAAAAAAGAATTATTCCTCTTGGTAGTTTTTAATAGGTACACAGGTGAATTGTCCTAACCGACAGCATCCTATTGACTAGAAACCAAACTCTAATGTATAGAAAGAGCAACAAGTGGTACAGGGTGCAAATGAGAGATGGGAAACTGAACAGAAGATACTTATACCTATCATTGTGCTGGGGAGAGGGAAGAGGAGTCAACTAATCTTTAAAGGAATGTAGACCAACAGTGCTGGGAGGTATCTCATGGATGTATTCCACAGTGCTTGGAGGTATCATCCATGTACTATAGTGCTGGGAGGTATCATCCTGTCGATGTATTCCACAATGCTGGGAGATATCCATGTACTATAGTACTGAGAGGTATTATCCCATCCATGTATTCCACAGTGCTTGGAGGTATCATCCATGCAGTCCCCAGTGTTGGGAGGTATCATTCATGTATTCAGGGACTACAGAAGGAGAGACCTTTTATATTTCCAATGCAACACTATCTACACAGTCTCCATTTCCTTTTCGGTACTATATTAGTTGGGGTGTTTAGACTGTATATATTACAAGGGGGTAGTTAACCAACATACCTGTCAGTTAGTCAAAATGGCCAACCACAATAAGAACCCAGTGACTGCCCAGCTTATGGATTCAGCCTTCAGCAATCCCAGAGAGCCATTGATCTTCCATACAAGTTGGAAGGTTGATGAAGCTGGGATCTGATATTAGGGGAAGCATGCAAGCCTGCGGTACCACCACCACCAGCAGGGATAGAATAGATGCCTTCACAAGAAAGAATCAGAGACAGGCAGGCTGCACTGCTTTTCCTTGAACTTCTTTATGTCTGGGCCACTGCCAGAAGGTGCTGCATTCTCTGGGGGCAGGTCTCCTCTCAGTTAATCTTTTCTGGAAATGCCTTTATACACTCATCCAAGGGCACATCTTGTCAATGGTTCTTGATCCATTTAACCTGACAATCAAAATGAACTATGACAAGTTACTAAGTTAGCTGTGAGGATAACAGGGAAGTCTCTGGAATGCTTTCATCTCTTACAAAAGCAATTATACTTCTTGAACATAGCCAGGGTTCTTGGAAGTCTAGAAGCTACAATGCTTAGCAAAATTCCATTGGAATACAGCAAGTACTATAGAAGTGTCAGATATCAATATTATTTTTCTCTGTGTAACTCTCAGGGGGTGGGGGTCCAGTCGGCTACCTGGTTAGAATGAGGATCTGCAATTGACTTGGATTGGTTCATACCAGTAGGAGGCAGTTCTCATCATATCTTTATCAGTGCCCCCACCCCCAAAGAAAACAGAAATTGGCCAGGACTTAGCCAAACCTCGCAATAGGTGTTAACCCTTTGGAATGTGATTTTAATAGCCAATAGGTATTTATAATTAATGTGCAATAACTTATTATGCACATCTCTTTAAATTTAATAGGCCCAGTTAAGGTATGATCATTAAGCACCCAATTGAATGTTAAACACGTATATTTGGGGTTTAACGACTGTGCAGCAGATGTGGGATGGATTACAGGGTTGTTAGAGGATACTAAGAAAGTTGTGACTATTGTGGGGGTATTTAATTAGGAATCTAAACAATCTATCCTTTGAAATGTGCCCCAAATCCTAAATGGGTGATGTCTGTTTGGGGAGCAGGATTGTCATTGACAGCATCAAAGTTTAAATGGATGCACACTGAAGGGGACCTCTATGCGACAGCCCTCTAATTAGCGTGAGAAACGACAACAGTACAACAAAGCCGCCAAGCATCTCCAATGACAGGTGCTGTAGACAGCAAGGCTGATGAAAGATTCTGCAATTAGAGACCGTGCATGAAGATTAATGGTGTATTATCTTAAATTAATGTAAGGTGGGTTATCAGAGATGAGCGTCTGTCTTGCAATCTCCCCCTTTTTTCTACTTCCTCAAATCCATTTCCAGACTATTGGTCCTCTCTATCCTCCTACAACTGACTTCCTGTGGAAAAGTTTTTTTATTCTTGTGTTTTCCTTTGTGACTCACCTGCTTTGATCCTGCACTTCTCTCCTTTGTCTCTCCAGGAACACACACTGCTTCCTTTGCCCTGTCCTCATCTCTGCTTCTATCTGCAAATGGTCCCACTCTGAGTGTCAGTCTCAGTAAGTCTTCTCATTCTTCCAGCAATGGGAAGTTGGATTACAAGATAATCTACTTGAACAGCATGGATCTCACTAATTTCCAATAACCAAAGTGCTGTTATGTATTCAAATAAATAGCTAATAATGCACTTTAAGAATTTCTTCATTCTTTATTTAGTAAATATTTGTTGAGCGTCCACTACGTGGCAAGCAGTATTCTACAAAACTGGTATTCTACAACACTGATAATATCATATCATATCATATCATATCATATCATATCATATCATATCATATCATATGAGAGGCATTTGCATTCTAGTTGAAGGAACAGAAGATAATTAAAGAAACAAGAATGGTAAATGGCAGTAGCTTCAGCAGAAGACAATAAAGTGCTAAGGAGAGAAAGGGCCTGCCAGGGCAGGGCTCATTGGTCCTGAGTACTCTCACTGACAGTAACACTTCCACAGCTCTCTGATAGGGGTGTGGTCTGAAGACTAAAGGGGCGTGTCTCTAATTGACTGAGAGAAGCAGGAGATGACAACAGAGAGGTGCAGGAAGAAGTCAAGTCATACAGTGGCTGATGGGTAATTTAAACACTGGCCAGCTGGCCAACACAGGAATTCAGGAGAGAGTTTAGGTCATAGGGGAGACAAAAGCAGTTTATGCTTTAAGATCGTTGTACTAGTTCCTGTGGAGTAGGTCTTTGGGGACAAAGAGAAAATGTACAAACAAGAATGGGATGGTATTGGTTTCCAACTTTTGAGGTGCAGAGAATAGAGCCAGATGCTTCATATCCTCTAAAACAGAGTCAACAGCATTTGCTGACAGATTGCATGACACTATGCTTCTGGTACCCAATAGTTAAAAGACTGAAGTGCCCAACTGCTGGGAATAAAAGTGTAGTGGAGAAATCAGGAATTTCTTCATGGACATTTAAAGTGGGCAATTGGATATAGGAATCTGAATTTCAGAGGAAACTTTCAGGATGAAGCTAGAAGTCTAGACACTTTTTACACAGGGTATGGGAAGCATTGCCCTGGATTATTTTGGAGAATGAGTAAAGGCAGAGAAGATGGAGGTGTGAGAACTGGACTCTGAGTACTTGGTAATGTGAGCGAAGAGTAACAGGACTGGACACAGAGAAGAGAGAGCTGTCCTGTGAGGAAAAGTGGAGAACAGAGAGCAGGAGTGTGTCGAGTGTGAGGAAATTTGTCAAGTGTTGTGGATGGAATGAGTGAGGTCAGAACTGAGGAAACACTCTGGTCCATCAGCGTCACAGGTAACCTTGTCAGGAGCGATTTCAATGAAGTCCTGGGTCCAAAGACTGATTGGCATATATTAAAGGGAGATTACTGGAGTGCTGTAGAGAGTGAGAAAAAAATTCTCCCCGGAAGAATGTTGCTGGGAAGAATTGAAGACATGGAGTAAGAGCAGGAGAGAGATGTGGGATCATGAGGAAAATTAATATGTAAATTTAGTGAAAAACAACAGGATAATTTTAAAGATACTATATCATGTTTACATGCAGTTAGGAATGATGGAGAACAGAGGGTACTTGTGTGATGCAGGAGAGAGGTGGGACACCATTAGAAAATTACTCCTAAATAGACAGTGGAGGAGGGGCCAGCTATTGAATAAGGACTCGAGATATGATCAGCTCATTCAGAGAAATGAGAGGAAAGCAGCATATGTGGACTCAGAGAAGGGAAGACCGGCAAATATGGCAGTGGAAGGGGAGGCACAATCTTTTCTCCATTTTATTTTACACAAATATACACACACATTGTGTTTATTTATAGTTAAATATGATATTTTTTTAATCAGGTCACCAGCTCAGAATAAGAAAAATAATGAGTGATTAAAGATAGAGAAGACAGAAATGGTTTCATGGAAAGAGACTCAGAATTACAGAGAAACTTTAACAATCCATCTGAACTCAGTGATCATGAGTTTTAATTAGAACCAAAGAGTGGGAAAGCAAGAAAGTGAGAGGAGAGAGAAAAAAAGCATCACACACACACACACACACACACACACACACACACACAGAGAGAGAGAGAGAGAGAGAGAGAGAGAGAGACAGACAGACAGACAGACAGACAGACAGAGAGACAGAGAGACAGACAGAGACAAGACAGACAGAGGGAGAGAGAGGCAGAGATAGAGACAGAGAGAGACAAGACAGAGAGGCAGAGAGGGAGAGACAGAGACAAAGACAGACAGGCACAGAGAGATCTCAAGATCCATTTAACCAGATTTCAGATTTATTTAAAAAATAAATATTAAAACAGAGGCAGCAGAGATAAGATATATTCGATGACATGGTTAGAAGAATGATGGGTGTAGATTTTAAGGTAGGCACTCTGAGGGTTGTTCAATATCCTGGAACAATTGAATATATATTGTCATGCAGTAAAGAGTAAGCTAGAGAGATGGGCAGCTGCAATATTCATTAGGGGATGTGTGAGACAACCACAGCTGGTGTTGTGTCTATGAGCATGGAGTTCACCCTGGGTAGCATAAAGGTAGGAGGATGTTGCTGTGGTCTGGACTTGAAGGAACCAATCGTATCTATAGTATCGTGTAAGAGCTGAAGGAGAAGAGACCCAGAAGCACTCAGTGGGTGGTGCAGAACAGCCAAGGTCTGCAGAAGAGTCCCATGCTTAAGTTAGAAGACAGAGACTACTCTGAGAAACTGTTTGAGAATAGAAAGAAATAGGATGCTTAGGGACTTAACTCCCAAAGAGCACAAAGAAGAGAAATAGGTATCAGAAGGGGAGAAAGTTGGGAGTGCCCAGAACAGTATGAGGATGAGGAGATGGGCATGCGAGGGCAGGTGTGACCACTGAAGTCTTAAGAAAGAATTACTCCTCCTGACAAAGTTCATAGTGGCAAGACTGCAGCCTTGAGTTTCTGAAGGAAAAAGAAGATGGTATCTTGCCAAGAGCAGACAGAACACTGTGCCCTCATCTGGTCCAGCCATGGGATTCATGGCCCAAAACGAGCAAGACCAGTTTTCCTGGGAGTCACTGCTTTCAGCTCTTCCAGTCCTCCACTTCCCGGTATTCAAATGGCCCTCAGCACAGTGTTCACTTAGGATCCCATACTGACACTCTGGCATCGCTGCAGTAAAAGGGCTACAGCAGCAGCTACAGAGGAAGAAACAAAGTGGATGACCACAGCCTGCATAGAGAGGTGGGGGGACTGCAGATGGCACTGGCCACTTTTGGTGGGAGACAGGAGAAAGTAGCAGATCTCTGGGAGTTACAGTCACCAAAATATACTGTATGAAAACTAGGTCCAACAACTTTGACTGTGCAAATGCACTTGCCTGAGCAGGCATGTGTGCACATGCACACACAGTGCATTAGATGGCAATCCCTAGAAGTGAGCTTCTCACCGTGATAAAATCTGTAACTCAGGCGTGTATAATGTGTGCCTCGCCTCTCAGTGTGGAAGAGTATGCATCACGGTGAGCTTGACCATTTCAAGCCTCAAGCTCTTATCCGAGGGCAGGCAGGACAGTCTGCGATTTGTGCCTTCTTTCTTCCTTTCCCCAGATGGAAGGGTTGGGCTCTCAGGTGCAAATCCCCGGGTGCCCTTTAGCCCTAGTCAAACTGTCTCCGCTAGGCAGTCACTTTCGTTCATCTTTGGATTTTCCCACAGTGCTTTGCACTCACTCCCCAGTCCAGATTGCTAAAATGGCAGCACCGCCTGGCCGCAGAGTCCCATTACTTCAGCAGCAACGCAGGGAACATGCTTTTTTCCTGATCAAATGAGATTCGGTTACATGTCAGGGAACACCAGCATCAGCAGCTTGTGTCATTTAATAAAACCTAAAGTTACAAGTGTCCTGAATAGTTCCCTTAGAAGCTATTTTAAGTGGACAACCCTTCCCTGGAAAACCCCACGAGTGCAGAATAACAGAAGTTAATTTTAGCAAGCACTTTTTAACCTACATTTGGGGACAAAAATGCCAGGAAACCTATTATATAATTGAAGTAAAAAGAAGCCCTTTGGGTGTGACAAAAGTTGTCTGTCTCAAGTTACTGCAAATGGAAAAATGATATACTGAGGAGCCTGGTATTTGAGAAGCCCGATAGCAGGGAACTTTATTTGCTGAGAAGGCAAATGAGAGAACCTGGGTGTGGAGGGGCACTGGACACTGGGCTGGGAAGCTGCTGACAGGTTCCCACTGGGGACTTCTGGCTCCGGGTGGATTCAAGAGTGCTCCTGGAATTTCAAAGTGAAGGATGAATATCAAAACGCTAATTTGTTCATCTGTCAGAACCCCTAAGAGGCCCAGATCTGCTTTCAGCCTAAGTGCTTTGCAAGCTGGAAGGACCGGAAAGAGAGAAGGAGAATATTACTACCCATTCTTCATGATTCTTGGACTTCGAGCACATTACCTACATGGATGTCTGCTTTGCCCACCATCCAGCACAGTCTCCCTGTGTGGACCTGATTTCATTGATCCTGGCTCCCTGTCAGCTTCAAGGGTGTCTTCAAGCTAAGCCCCATAGCCTGCCAGTTTGCCCACTCAGAAATGGGTAAACATCTTGGTTCCTAAGGTCTATCCCATAGAGTTTCTTATCTATCTATGAATGCTTTTGACATTGTGTTTCCCACAGATGTTGAGTAAATCATGAGAAGGTATAAGGAGCTGGAGAGATGGCTCAGTGGTTGGGAGAACTACAGGGAACCTGAGCTCTGTTTCCAGCTCAAAGGCTCAAAAGCCACTTTAAGTCCAGTTCCAGACTATCTGATACCCTCTTCTAGCTTGTTAGGACAACTGTACATTTAAAGATCTAAAATAAATCTTTTAAAAATATTTATTTATTTACATTCCAGATTTTATTCCCTACCCCAGACTAACCTCCTACTGTTCCACATCCCATACATCCTCCCCACTCCCTGTCTCCAGAAGATTGTCTCCACCCCCTACCCTCCAACCCCCACCTCCCCTGACCTCTAAACTCCCTGAGGCCTACATTCTCTTGAGAGTTAGGTGCATCATCTCTGATTGAACACAGACCCAGCAGCCTTCTGCTGTGTATGTGTTTGGGGCCTCATATCAGCTGGTGAATGCTGCCTGTTTGGTGGTCCAGTGTTTGAGAGATCTTGGGGGTCCAGATAAATTGAGACTGCTGGTCCTCCTATAGGGTCACCCTCTTCCTCAGCTTCTTTCAGCCTTTCCCTAATTCAACCACAGGGGTCAGAAGCATCTGTCCTTAGTTGGATGCTAATATCTGTATTTGATTCTTTCAGCTGCTTGTTGGGTCTTCTGGAGTGCAGTCATGCTAGGTTCCTTTTTGTGAGGGCTCCATAGGCTCAGTTATAGTGTCAGGCTTTGCCCCCCCCTTGAGCTACATTCCACTTTGGACCTGTTGCTGGACCTTCTTTTCCTCAGGTTCCTCTCCATTTCTGTCCCTGTAGTTCTTTCAGACAGAAACAATTATGGAGAGAGTTTTGTCTGTAAGATTTGAAACTACCATCTATCTTCTCTTTGAACCCAATCTGTTTCTTACTTTGAGAAAGCAGAGCAACAGCTTGAGGTTGCTGCTTGCATCTCCTTCCTCATTTGCTTGCTGATAGTTGTGTTTTCTGGGGGATGCTGGTTCCCTTCTTTAGCCTCTAGAGCTGTTAGACACGGATTCTGTTCCTCTGGCGCAGTCACTTCCATTTTCATGTCATCTACATGCACCTGAAGTGCCACATAGAGAGCTGAAGTACTAAGCCCCCTAGCAGACAGAGCCATCCCAGCATCTATACATAAAGGATATCATAAAAGACTGGTCAAAGTGTTTGGCGGTTTATCTTCTGATCTCTTTTCCCGTTGGAAATTGCCATGGCCTTTGGAACTATGATTCTAAGTTTACGGATAAAAACAAGGAAACTGGGCGCTCTTAGAAGTTCCGGCTATTTTTCATGAACTATCTTGCCATTTTGCTATTGCTTTAGTCAGGAAATATCATTTAAACACAGGTTTCAGAAGAAATTAGATAGCATCCACAAACTGGGGCACTGGAAAGAGTGGAATCAAAGTTGGTTCTTTCTTTCCTTCTTTCTTTCTTTCTTTCTTTCTTTCTTTCTTTCTCTCTCTCTCTCTCTCTCTCTCTCTCTCTCTCTTTCTTTCTCTCTCTTTCTTTCTTTCTTTCTTTCTTTCTTTCTTTCTTTCTCCCCCTTCCTTCCTTCCTTCCTTCCTTCCTTCCTTCCTTCCTTCCTTCCTTCCTTTCCTCCCTTCCCCTCTCTCTGTCTCTCCTTCCCTCCCTCTCCTTCCTTCCTTCCTTCCTTCCTTCCTTCCTTCCTTCCTTCCTTCTTTCCTCCTTCTTGCTTCAGACAGGAAGGAAAGACACATGGAAACCAGTAGGATGGTGCAGCTGTTCTAGCTTACCAATCAAAGGCTTGTGCCAGTGTTTCAATATGAAATAGTTCATTTCCTCTCCCTCTTCCTTCCCTCTCTCTTCCCCTTCTCCCCCCCCATCACATATTTTTTTTTTTTTGTTTTAGAGTGACTTTTAGTTTTTACCAAATAACAGGAGAAAGAATCCAGTGACCTGAGTTATGAGCATCTTTACCCACTGTGGTATGTTTGTAAGGATGGAAGAATCAGTATTGGTATATTATTTTATTTCAACTTCAGTCTTTATTGAAATTATTGTTTCTAGCAAATGTCCTTTCTCTGGACCACTATACCATCAAGAATATACTGTATTTAGTAGCAACACCTTTTTCTTTTCTTAGTCTTAACAGTTGCTCAGTTGTCCTTAGTTTTTGATGACATAGACGGTTTAGGGTATATGGCAGTCGGGTATTTTGTAAATTATTCCTCAATTGGATTTTTTCACATGATTAAATTTTCTCATGATTCTAGACTTTTGAGAGAAGAACTGTCAGAATAAAACATTATTGTTCTCACCCCCCCCCATATGAAAGGTTCATGCAATCAGTAGAATGTGTCACTGTTTATCTTCAACTGGGATTTTAGTTGTTACTGTTGATACTGGCCCTGATCACCTAGATGAAGTGATGCTCACTAGAGTTCTCAGTAATGTTGTGGTTGTATGAACAGGGGCACATAATAAGCAGTTGTGGTTTTCTGTAATGGTCTCTATCTTCTGAAAAAAAAAAACACTGATGAGAGAACTACACATATCTGTAGGCATAAGAAAAAGTTTTAGAATGCAATTAGGAGATATGTTAGTCCAGCAAAATGGTAGTTTTAGGTTCTTTTCTAAGATCTATGACCTCACTCGCCATGGATAATAGCTAAGTTTCCACTACCGAGGAGGATGACACTCCACCCCCACTTAAGTCCAATTAGAAAGCTGTTGGCTACAATATGAGCAGCACTCTCTTAACTTTAGGGGTGTCTTGCCTTGCTGGTCATTGTCATAGGCCTCACAGCTGGGTGGAAATATTGATGGCTTCTCCCTTTAGCAGCGTACAGAGTCCTTTATGGTACTATGAAAGCTAGACCTCAGAATAGAGACTTTTGGGTGAGATCTAGCTCAAATTCTCCAAGTCCTGTGTCTGAAGTGTGTGTTATCTTTACCTGCAGGGACTTATCTTGCACAGGCAACAGCAGTAACCTTTATTATTTTTGGAGTCTCTTAGACTGCATAACCTTTAGAAACAACTTGAAAAGATATGCCTGATACTGGGGTTTTTGTTAAATGGTCTGTGGCTCTGGAAGGAAACTGTGTGTGTGTGTGTGTGTGTGTGTGTGTGTGTGTGTACTTATATGTCTTTATCTACATGTAATTGTAGATAAATATAACATTTTTAAGGACTTTTCAAACATACTTCAAAGATATTTAATGCTACAACTTACTCTCTAAGCATTATTTACATTTTAATTTTTAAATTTTAGTGTGTTTTAAACTTGTTCACATTAGTTTAAACCCTTTCACTATCTCTTAAGATTTCTCTTACCTGCGGTTCATTCACAAGTGTACTTTGTAGTTTTCACATGTTTTCCAGCTACTTTTAAAAATTTGGGGTTCAATTCTTATTTATTTTTTGAATATATTTTATACTGTCTGTACTTTAGATTCATTATCCTGTATTTTATGGTTCAAAATATGGTCTGTCTTAGTGCACATTCCATGTGAGTTTAAAAATAACATGTATTCTGTAGTTGGATAGAGTTCTCTTCAAGTGTCAATTAAATCAGATTGATTGATAGTGTGACTCAGGTCATCCACATCCCTGCTGCTTTTCAACCCGTTTGATTTATCAATTACTGACAGGAGTGTTGAAATCTCCAGCTATTTTGCTGGAATTTTCTATGTCTCCCTTTGACTCTGGCAGAGTTTACCTCATGTGTTCTGACACTGGGTTGTTAGGTACACACATGTTTAGCATTGTCCATCTTCCTGGAGAACTGACCTGTTTATCATCAGATAATGCACTTCACCTCTGAGAGTTTTCCTTAAATGAAACCAACATTATCTGAAGTTAACATATCTTAGTAACGTCAGCTCTTTTCTATTTTTATGCATTTCTGGGAATATAATACATTTAATACATATATCATTCCTAAAAGTATTGATTTTTTTCACAATTGTTTCTTCCCACCATGCTCTGTGTATGTGTGTGTGCGTGAGACTGTGTATACACACATGTGCAAACATGTACAGTGTACATGGGACCATCATCATCATCTATGTTCAGAACTCTCTTCTCTTTATAAGCTTGATGTCTATAGCCATGACACAATGCCCTTTTTACCTCCCTTCATCTCCTCATGGCCAGTTACTGTCCTTATGAATTAGACTACTAGTATCTCATATAAATAGAATAGTTTAACATCAAACTTTTCTGACTGGATTATTTCACTAAGTCCAATAACAAAGTTAACTGATGTTGTGGCATGCATTATAATTTCTTACTTTTTACGGCCAAATACAACTTTCCTATGTGTATACACCATAGTTTGTTCCCTCACTGACTCAAAGATGGACACTTGGATTAATCCATCCTCTTCCCTTTCTGATTTATTTTATGTCATGTCCTAGTTAAGCATATGTAGTGGGATCTTGTTTATTTAAATTTACTTTGGCAATCTCTGTCCTATAGATGTTGAATTTAAGTCATTAACATTCAACATGATTATTGACATAATTGGGTGAATATTTACTGTGATTATAACTCCTTTGTACGCAAGACATTTGTGCTTGCTTTTAGTTTTCTGCCTAGTACAGTTTAAGATGAATATTTTATGTCCCTCTATGTCTTACCAACATATGAATTACATTTCTTAGGAAAACCTTGTCCGTGCTCAATATATCACTCTCCCGGAAAAACAATAATAAACCTCTCTTGGATCATGTATCCTCAATACTTTTTCTAGACTTCTTTCCCTTATCATGTGATACTCCTGCAATCATACCATTAATTATTATTGCTATTGTTTCAAATGTCCATCTATATCAACTTATTTTGACTTTGAAAACTGGATTTGTTTGAGTTCCTGACTCTGTCAGCTGCATCACATCAGCTTTTTGACATACCATGCCTCTTGATTTTTAGACACTGTTCACCATAGCTTAGTCCACAGCCCTTACTAAAATGAAATCATGCAATTTCCGACTGTAAACAAAGATGATGGATCCGATAATTTGTTTGCCAATGGTCTGTTTTTTCTCCGAGAAACCAGACTAGTTGATTTTCTTCAACAGTCCAGAGTGACCACTTGCAGGTCGATGGTTAAGGTCTATTGATCCAATTTCTTCACTGTGATTCTGACATTACGTTGACTGGAATAAATGGACTGTGTCTAGATAGTTTAGTAGTTATGACAAGTGCATCAGATTGACCAGTCAGCAGCAAACGCTCTGCTATGAATGCAGCTTGCCACTTAGAAATGGACCTGGTGCTAAAAATTTAACTTTCAAGATCAGACTCTACAACTATAAAGTAGCAGTTTTATGTGGGATTAAAAACATGGACTGGGTTCCTAACCAGGTATATGTTTATTACTGGAGAAAATTAGCCTGTTTGGGACTTGGGGTTGGTACCTGAAGAATGCACACGGTCTACTGTCTGTCTGTTACAAAGTGATTACTGCCACAAATGACAAGCACTAAACTATGCAATTGACCAAATATGAAAAAAATTGATCAGTCTTTGGTAAATGCTGGAACTGGCTGGAAAAGATAAAGATCTTTTCTAAACATAGTTTCTAGGAACCCTTGGGTCTGTCTAATTCTTCCTCTAATACTGTATCCCTTTCAGCAGTGGCACTGGGAATACAACTAGAGCCTCAACCATCCTTGGAAAGAGCTCTACATTACAAGTAACTTTTTTTTAAAAATTTTAATTGCAGTTGAGGAAGACCTCTATCTATATTGTGATCCTCCTGCCTCAGCCACCATGGAGCTGGTATTACAGATCTTTATCACCAAGCTTGTCTCCTATACCATCTTGCTGTAGCTTTGTTCTAAATCAGATCACTCTCCCAATTCCATTCTTTTCCCTTCAATACTGGGATGTCTCTGCTTTTGCTCCACCCTCCTCCTTTGATTGGAATTGTATAAAATCTATAGGTAAATTTTTCCTAAACTAATACAGTGATGCTAATGACTCTTCCTAACCATGAATATAGACTATGTATCTATTACTTTTCTACCAATTTTATAGTTTTAAAATTAAAATAGATATGCAGGTTTATATATGGGAACATGTGGGCATACTTGCTATGACATGCCTGTGGTGGTCAGTAGACAACATGCAGGAGTCAGGTTTGCTCCTACCACAAGGGTCCCAGAGATGCAACTCAGGCTCAGCAGTGAGTGCCTTTTTACATGCTGAGCTATCTCACCAAGTCTACTTCTTTTGAATTAGTTTTCTACCTAGAAACCAAACACAAGTTTTGTCATATCACTCCCTATTTAAATATAAGATGTGAAAATAAAGACCTAAGCTCTCATTTCCTTATGAAGATCGCCATAGTTTGCATTTTTACAACTGCAGAAACTTCCTCTCAAGACACAAACCTCTCATGTCTCCTTCCCTGTTGATGTTATAGTCTCTCTGGGTTCTTCTTCCTACCATCACAGTTAGCTATTGACTCTTCAGATCTCACTTCTGCATTCCCCACAGCCCAGGTTAGATCAGGTTTCTCTGTCACCATGTTCCCCATCTTCATAGCTATATTTCCTGCAAGTCTATTGATATTTTATTGAACTTTATTTCTTGAATTGTACCTAGTTTCTGATCATGTATTTATTTGGGAATATTTTGTTTCATACCCAGTCGCTATGGATCCTACCTCTACTTCCACTCCACGCATTGTCCCAGATAATATAAGCTCTATAAACAGAGTAATAATGATTCTATCACCAGTAAGTTCTCAGAGCCGGCATGGGCATGTAGGTATCTATGTGTTTGATACATACACACTGACAGGAGGAAATAAGCGCAGTCACTCTGGGTTCATACAGAAAGGTCACCAGACCATATCAGTCAGATATTAGAGTCTCTGCTTAATTGTCAGAGCATATTGACTTAATTAAATGATATATGAGCTTTGTAGAATTTAGAATGGGTTCTCATTCCTACAAGATTCTGGTAACAGTTGAATGTGGGGGATGGATGACTCTTCAGTATCTCTAGCCATATAAATAGGAAGTCAACCCCAAAGGAGAAACTTGTGAAACTAGTATTGCTTGGTTGAGGATAAAATAGTATTAGTTACAAGGTGAGAAAATTGGAGCATAGTGAAGCCCATGAAAGGCAAGAGACTTCATAGTTCCTATGTTGAAACTCACTTTTCCATATAACATTATAAAAGATAATGTCTCTAAATAGTGATTAGGTCCTCAACATTCTCCTCTGATGAATGAGATGGAAGGAACCTGCTCATTCTTTCTGCTGTGGTGACCATGGTGACAAGTCCCAGTCTATGGAGAAGACAATCAGCCCTCACCAGACATTGAATCTACTGGGACCTTGATTTGGGACTTGCCAACTCCCAGAATTATGAGCAACTGATTTAAGAATGCATATAAATTATTCAGTCTGAGATATTTTGTTGTGGCAATTAAAATAGACTAGATTGCTGTCCTAAAATGGGGTTTAGGATAGGTAGACCTTGAATGACCTTTGTAACTCAGACTTTTTCCATAATCAAGTTAATCAATACTTTAATATGTGTCCCCATGTGTTAAGTGTTAGTGAGAAAACCAAGACTGTTAAGGATTAGTTTTAATTTTCTTTCAAAATATCACTTCTTGTCTCAAAGTGTTTTTCCCGTGAGTAATGGCTTGTGGTTGTAAAGGAAGTGGATTGGCCAACAGCCTTTGTTGAAGCCCAGTGTTTGAATTGGCCGGGTCAAATGATGGCAGCTCATGGGGCAAAAGTTCAGCTCACAAGCTCATATTAATGAAAAACAGATGATTTTTTTTTTATAATTTTACCTTTAGCCATGCAAATGGCACGCATGAGATGATTTGGTTCTTTTATAATCATCAAGTGTTTGTTGAGCATGTAGTATGTAGCAAGGACTGTGCTGGTACACCTAAGAAAAGTTCAATTCCTTTCTTCATGTGTTTATGCTCTAGTAGGGGAGTGAGACAAGTGAGTGGCTTGGAGTCGGCAGCTGTTGTGGAAGCATCTGCTCTTGGTGGGAGTTTGATTTTCATGATTATATTAGCTGCCTGTGCCTGCCATCAGGAGGTGCACCAACTGGATAATTTAACTGCAGGTTTTTGTTTTCTAATGGTTTTGCAGGTAGAAGCCCAGAGGCAAGTTACTGGCCAGGGTGATTCTTTGGGGCTTTCCTTCTTGTTTCATAGATGAACATTTTCTTGAAGTATCTTCACATGGTCTTTTGCTGTGTGTGTGTATCTGTGTCTTAATCTCTCCTATAAGGACTCCAGTCCCATTAGGTTTGGGGTCCATTTATAAGACCACATTTTATCTTAATTACCTCTTTAAGATTCCCCTCTAAACAACAACCCATTCTGAGAGATTAGAAGGCTCAGCTACACCCTATGTTAGGAAGATATGAATTAGCCAACCCCATCCCAATTATCTGGAAAAACTATTTCCGATGGAAATATCTGAAATAGATAAAGATTTAAAAGTTGCAGAGCCACAGTAAAAATGAAACCAAATGCTACATAAATTTAATGTGAGGATTGTTTTTTGTTTAATCTAAAAATATTAAAATTTTATTTCAGTTTTTAACCAATGAAGACAGTTATGAAACATTCAACCTGTTTATAGTCATTTAAACCCTTTTTCCTTATAGGTTGTTTTCAACCCAGATACTAAATTTTTTGTCAGAAACACTTGAATAACAACTTTTATAAATTCATCGTTGAATCAGTGTTTGACACACTCAGGAAATTCCAAATACTTTAAAACTGTTTCAGTAACTGAATTAAATACTTTAAAAACTCAAATTACTTTTTTAGCACATAAAATTAAGAACCTACTGTTTTGGTAGCAATAGCTGCATTTCCAGTGTTCAAGTAGCTATATATGACTTGTTCTGGTTATTCTAACAAAATACTATAGACTGGGTAATTTTTAAAGAGTATGAATTTATTATTCACAGCTAGAAAATCTAAGATCAAGGACCAGCAGATCTTGTCTGTGAGGGGGACATCTCTGCTGCATGAATGGTCCTTCTATGTGACTTTCTGTGAACAAGTGACAAGCAGGTTCCCTTGGCACTTAAAACAATACACAAACAAACAAACAAACAAACAAAAACCCTGTTGGTGCCTAGATAATCTGGTTAGCCATTGGCCTCTCCTTTCATAGTCTTGGGCACTGTCTCTCAACCTGTGGGTTGCAACTTTTTCAGGGCTTGCATATTAAATATCCTGCACATCAGATACTTGCATTACTATTTGTAACAGTGGCAATGTAATTATTTTACACTGGGGGAGGGTGCTGTCACCTCATAAGGAACTGTATGAGATAGGATTGCAACATTAGGAAGTTAGGAATCACTAGTCTTGAGGGTCCATTTTCAACACATTGTTTTGAGAGGGTACAAGCATTTGGACCACAGTCACTGAGTTGGACAATACAGATGTAGGAGAAACAGGGCAGTGTTCAGAAAAACCACCCACCTCTGGAAGCCCCTTAGTAACTTCAAGTTTCACTATCAATAAATAGCACACTCTATTGTAATGCCCGGAAAAACCTCACTTCATAAAAGATTAGGATTTTAAAAAATACTTAACCCTCTCCAACTGCTACTGACTTAAAGCATTTAGCAATCTAATTAACTCCCCCAGCCCCTCCCGGGGGGGTATTAAAGTTCATCTCTGGGACTTCCTGGGCTGGGCTCTCAGCCAACACTTCCATGTGTTTGCCACCATCCTCACCCCCCTGGGTGCTAATGAGGATGGGAACAGTTGGGAATTTCACACCTCCTCAGCAGGAGGCCACCGCACCGCACATCCTAATCCCTCCATCCCAGGATTACAGTTGAGCATCCTGGTTCTTGAGTGGAGCATGGAAATTTTTAGACCCACTCTCATGCATGAACATTTGCTTCTCAGCCTCTATCGAAGTCCACAAGGGATGGTAGACTGCCATTCTAGTATTTCTACAACTTACAGTGGTCCATCTTAAAGGAGAAGTTCACCAGAAGTCACAGGAAGGGGCAGGGTTGGTGCTGTGAGTACATGGGAGTGTTGTTTCTTCTCCACATTCAAGAAGCTCATGAAGAATAGACTTATTTTACAATCTTTTTTGCTGGCAGTTCTCTCTCTCTCTTTCTCTCTCTCTGTCTCTCTCTCTCTCTCTCTCACACACACACACACACACACGCACATATATACACATATTCATAATGACTATACTCACCCCATTATCCTTTGTTATCCCCATTTTTACCTCTGAACTCCTTATTCTTCTGAAAAAAAAAATGCCTCAGTTGCTACATCATTGATGTCACTTCCTACAGATAGCAACTATTGACAATGACTGAAGTTCTCTCTCTCTCTCTCTCTCTCTCTCTCTCTCTCTCTCTCTCTGCATGTGTGTGGTGTGTAGTTTGCATGTGGATGTGTGTGTCCAATGTGTCCATGCTAAATAGAGAATCCAGGGCTTTTGTATTGTCAGGCAGGTGATCTACCACTGAGCTACACAGCTGGACCAGAAGATTTTGATCCAATAAATGAAGTCCCTTCTTTCTTGGCATGAAAAAGAATGAACAGTCCAAATATACCCTCAAAGTCAAGGAAAGCAGGAAATACAAAATCCTATGTTTCATTGTTCTGGCTAATGAAGCTGGCACAGTTTTTCTTTTATGGTGTACATTATGGATGAAAGTGGCAATGAGCTCATCTCCATGGTACTCAGATTCCAAAATAAGAGGCAAATAACAAACTACATATGAACAGATAATGATAAGTCCTACAGTCATGAGGAAGGAACCACCATAGAGAACACAAGGGAACTGGGTTCAGCCATTCATTTAGTTCCAAGTATTTTTCTAGTACCTGCCATCTCCTTGGTCCTATGGGAGGATAAAATGATAAATAAGATGAAATTCTTACACTCAAGGATTGAGATTTTGCTTAGCACTGGCATTTCCATTTATATGTATTTATTATATCTTCAAGAATGTTTAGAGGGTTCAGTGGCATGTATTGCTCTTGCAGAGGACCTGAGGCCAGTTTCTAGCATCTATGTAACATTGCTCACAATTTTCTCTGCAAGGATCCACACTCATGTGTCTATCATACACGTGTGCATCTACACACACATGCATACACACACACACACACACACACACACACACACATACACACACAATATCACAATAAAAGTAAATCAATTTAAAAAAAGAATATTTTAGATAGTTGAATTTTTGACTTGATTTTTAATTTCTGATCTCCAGAACGAGTTAGCAGGTGTCTTCACAATATTGCTCTATTAAAAAAAAGAATGAATGAATGGTACAGTAACAGGAGTGACCTGACAAAGACATTATTACAAAGTTGAGGCAATAGCACCAATCAAATAATTTCTTGATATAAATATACAACAAATGAATGGGTTAGAAACTATGGAATCAGGGTTCTGGACCTCCTCCACTGCTTACAGTATGATCTTGGACACATCCTTAGATTTTGGGCTTTAAACTTTTTTTGTCTGTAAAATGAGACTTAGGAGTGTTGCTACAGGCAGTGGTTAGTGAGAGTGAATGTGGAAGTGCTTTGTAAAACTGAAGCTCCCCTCTATCTTTCAGGGTTATTATGTGTGTTAATGCAACCCTTCACTGGTGTTGCTAATTGAATACTGACTCTGCTAAAGGAAATTAAAATTAAACAGTCTGTATTGGACAATCCAATGCTGAGTCTCTACTCAGCATGGCAGGGGTTTGCATTAAGCCAAACATAGCCAGAGAGAGAGAGACCCTGACGGGGAAAAGCAGTTAGATTTCACTACTAATTAGGACTGTTCCTTCAGGAGGTGGAATCTTCACTTCCTTTTACAGATCAAATTACTCATGTACCCCTATAAAAAGCATGTCAAAGTCAGGAGTGCAAGCGGGTCCCAGTGCAATTTGCAGTGGGAATGGCAGCACTGAACAGTTAGCACACCATTAATTCTCAATTAAGTGCCAATTTGCACGTTGCTGGGAAACAATTGCAAATTCTTTGTTTTTCCCCTTTAAATATGTCATTGGAATCTAAGGGAGTTGAAAAAAAGAAATCTGGTAGAGAAGGATAAATAAAGACAACTAGAGATAAAAATAATCAGGTTTTGCCAAGTACTAGAAAGGGAACTCCCATCTCAGTCATGTGCTGAGGCCCTGCCTGACAGTCAGCAGTCTAGTAAATACACAGTGGTAGGGTGTTTATTCATCATAATCCAGATTGGCAAGAGAGAAACCTCAGCTCTACTTGGGACTTTACAGTTGAGAAATTCTCAACCCTAAAGCAAGAATTTGGGAATTTCTCCTGGAAAAAAAAAGCAAGGGCACATTCTTCCCTGCCATATCCAATCTTCTAGATAACTCCTATGGCTATCTAGGGCTCTAGTTCAGACCTATATTTCTAGCTACTTGTTGGGGGGATGCTGAGGCAGGAGGATCATAAGCTCAAGGCTTGCCTAGGCAACAGGGTAAGTCCAAGGTTTGACTAGGCAACTCAGTAAGAACCTGTCTCAAAAAAAAAGTTGGGGAGATAGTTCAGTGGCAGATGGCTTGTCTCTCATAGGCATGGCCCTAGGCCTGAGCTGTAGTACCACAATCCATCAATCAATTAATCATCAGCCCTGATGCTTCAGTGCTTCAGTTGGCCAAGAATTCAGTTTTTTTTTCTTCCCACTGTCCAAAGTTGAAGGCTAGCTAATGTTTTCTTTGAAGGGCATGTGGTTTAGAGGTAACAATATCTTAATTAAGATTACTGCCAGGACCCATGTTTCTATGTAGATCCCAAAAGATGATTTCATAGTTGCAACTTGATTTTCAACCTGGTAGAATCCTTTTTTATGCTAAAGATATTGAGCACGAAACGCCATCATAATTTTTCATTTTTTATGTAATTTATTGCACCTCTGCCTCTGGATGTCGAACTGAAAGGTAGAGAAGAAATAGAGGTCTGCTTCCCAACAGCTTGCAATTTAAATGGATGGAAAACACACGGGACATGATGAACTTAGGTCCCTAGCTGGGCACTGCATCACTCAGGTTTGGGAGCCTGTGAGATGCACAGCAGCTAAAGCAGGTGGTGTGCGCTGAGTGTGATCTACAACTTAGGTGGCGGAAAGGCAAGCTGAACGCTCATATCACTGGTTTCCGCGCTTGCCTCCTTCCTCTCCTTCTGTACATCGCTGGCTTTCTCAAGTACTGATGTCTGATTTTATTTTCTCAGCTCTGTGCATGGGACCTCCTGATATTTCCTCCTATCACCCTCTAGTTAAGTCCTGCTACTACTAGACATTTGGAATTACTTCTCTTATTCTTGTGATCAAATGCCCTACTAGAAGCAACTTATCGGAGGGAGGGTTTGTTACAACTTAGAGTTGGAAAAGATCATTCCATCAAGGAGGAGAAGACATGGCAGCAGTAAAGAAGATGCTGTAGTAGAGGAGAAGGAGGGGGAGGAGAAGGGGGAGAGGGGGAGGAGGGGAAGGGGGAAGAAGAGAAAGAGAGAGGATCACATTGTGTCTACTGGAAACAGAGAGCAAATGAAAAGTGAGGTGGTCTAAAAAACCTCAAAGTCTTTCTCCATTACCCCACACCCAACAGGTTTCTAGAGAATTTCCGAACAGTATCACCAACTGGGGAACAAGGGTTCCAACACATGAGCCTATGGGGGCACATTTTACATTCAAACTACAATTTTCCTTCTGAAACTTGTCACCCAAGAGCTTGTAGTGATCCTGACCACACCCATCAGCTCTTTCTTCTCTCCATGAATTCTGGGAATTGACCCCACATGAAGCAGGACACTGCCAGGGGTACTCTTCTTTCTTGAAAACATAAGCTGATGTCTACTGGGAAACAGAACATGATAGATATGTTCCTCTGGAGCCAGGACACCATAAGTCAGCTCTTATGCCTCTCCAGGGTGCAAAGACACGTTTCATTCTCTGGAGTGAAGTTGCATGACCCTCTTGGCTCATGGGAAGTTATGAGGTGACTATCCTCAGTCCCTGGAAGTCCCAACCATCTGGGTATTTTATACACTGAGCACATCTCTCTTCCCCTTGGGGTTGGTAACTGTTTCTCACCTGCTTCTAGAACAAATTAATAGGAAAATGACTTCGATATAGCTGAGCAATGAACAGACTTGAAAATTTATGCTCAGTGGTTTATTTTTGTTTTGCTGAAGCTACAGGGCCTTGAGGCAACTCAGAGAACATACATATAAGATAAGAAGCACATCAAATTACTCTGCAACTCCTGGATGATTGATTAAAATAAATTCACCTGTATAAATCAATGGGTTCTAATTATAATGTTTATTTTAACATGTTCTCAGGTATTCAATTAGAGCTGCCCATTAAAGTGGCACCGTGAAAAATACGGCCTACTTACATGATTTGATGGGCCCCCGGGAAGCCCTTTGCTTACCATTCCTTCTTGCAGAAGCCTGCTATGGCCCAATGATTCACCTATGTTAGTAACTGTACCATGTATCATCTCTTTGGATTTTCCCAACCACAAGAAGAGGTGTATATTATCATAATTCTGATTTTTATGGACAGGAATACTATCATCAGAAATATTAAATGACTGACCCAAAGTCACTCAGGTAATCAGATGCCACAGCCTGTACTGACAACTCGGGTACTCTGACTTCAAATCACACATTTTTCTCTACTCTCCACCCTTTGTAACTAGGGGAAAATAACTCCTTCGGGACTGGTGCAAAAAAAAATGTTCTTTAGGAAACTCCATGAAGAAACACATACACTTCTGTTGCTGTTGTCTTGTCGTCTTGCACTTGCATGTCCTGTGACGTTTCTTTGTCACCACCGACAGCATTACTACAAGTGAGGAATCTGATTCTGCTCCAAAGTTACTGGAAAAGTAAAGAAAATTGTGAGAAAAGGTGAGGGCAAGGAGGAAAATTTTTTTTAAAACTTTGTATTGATTCATTGTGATCTTACAGTAGGCATCCAAAACCTCCACTTATCCCTTCCTCCTTCATATCTGTCATCCACCCTTGTAACCTTCCCCCTAAAGAAAATAAAATGTAAAACAAAACAAAACAAAACAAGTCCTCTTGGCATGGAAGCTGTGGTGTGTCACCATGTGTCACACAGTATTTACCCTTCTGCCCAAACAGCTTTTCTTACAAATGCTCGTTGCAATGAGTCATTGATCTGGTATGAGACCCCTGGCCTGTGTTACCCTATCAATACTTGATTCTCACTGGGACTCCTTCCCATCTCCTGTTATTGCCCAGTGTCATGGAGATCCTGTACCTTTGGATATGCCAGACTAGTCCCTTCACATGCTCCAGAAGTTCATGGGGGGGGTAGATGTTGGGAATGGCAAACTAATAGCCCCTGATCTGGGCTTGGTGGGCACTTCATTGGTCAGTCCACTAGCTCTTCTTTGTCAGTACTACCAGGGCCAGCTATCTCAGTTGCCCAGGTGAGGGGCAGGGACAGCTCGCCTGCTCTCTGGGCCAGTTGACCAGCCTACCACAGGTGGTGGGGCTGTGGTGGGAGAAAGCATCCCATGCCACTGTGTGGTGTGGGGACAGGGCAGATCTTACATGCTCTAGCCATTGGGCCAGCTTACCTATACTTCCCGTCACCAGGACCAGCTCTGCTTCACTGCCTGGTAGGATGAAATATGTGGTCTGATTTCTCCAGTTGCAGCCAGCAAGTGTTGTGGAGAAAAGACATTTAACAAGTTCATGATGTTTGTGTATAATACTTTATGATTTCTCTCAAGAGCTGCATGAGAGTCGATGTACTCTCAAGCTTCTCCAGGTGGAGTCTTGTGCTTCAGAGTCATGCCTTCTGTCTCTTTCAGGAAGCAGAAGCAGCTTTGATGGAATTAGAATGTTTTGTCCATTTCTCTGTGTTGATGCTTTGGCCAGCCTTTGGGGCGACAGAAATCCTTGCATTCAGCTTTCACAGAGATTAATTTAGTGTCTGAGATGAAAGAATAAAGGCTCTGTTGAAGGACAGCAGGTTAAAGCCTGGGAATAAGAAATTTAGACTATGTAGAATAAAAGTTAAAACTCTCTCCATCATGTAAGAGACCCAGGCATGACTCTAAAGATAGCCTAGTAAAAAGAAAATAGTTAACACTGTAAAACCACCAGGAAATCAGGAATGTGACTACTGTTTAACCCTCAACCCCGTGTGTATGTGTGTGTGTGTGTACAGTACTGTATGCCCATATATATGCATGTGAATGCCAGGTATAGATGTTGTGTGTATCTCCCCGAACCTCTATCTATCTACTAATTGATAGATCTATTATCTATCTATCTGTCTGTCTGTCTGTCAGTCAGTCCGTCCGTCCTTCCATATCTATCTATCTATCTATCTATCTATCTATCTATCTATCTATCTATCTATCTTTGAGGCAGGGCCTCTCACTGAACCTAGAGTTCCTTGATTAGTTAAACTGCTTGGCCAGGGAACCTTCAGGATCCTCCTTTCTCCTCTTACCAATGCCTATGTCAAGATTACAGGCTCATGCTGCCATTTCATGTTACACACTTCTCAGAGTGAAAACATCAGTGCATTTTACATTGATACTTAAGCTCACAATTCCTACATAGCTGGGTAGCAAACACCATAGTCATTAAGTCACATTTTATCCCTCATTTCTCTAGTACCAACACCCCCCCCACACACACACACCTTTTTAGACTAAAATAACTCTTTTGGGTATTCAGAAAATCTGCTTGTTATATTTATGTATGATTAGGGCCAGTAAAATCCACCATTAGGATCAAAGATACTCTGGGATATTTTGTGGCAGTGATCACAGTGTGGACAGACAGCTTATTATTCTTTTCTAGTTTTTCTGAAGTTAAAGTGTTTGTAAAATATACTAGACTAGGTATTGGAGACAGTGAAAATTCAGAGACTTACAAAGCTGCAGTTTAGAAACAAGTTATAGTTTTGGCTAGAGGTTAGAGCAGTGCTGTCCTTTCCCTAGAACAGTTGTGAGTGATATGAGTACCAGTCTAGGATGGAGCTTCCACTGGCTATTGAACAAGAACTATAGGCTCAGCCCTCCACAGGCAAAATGTGGCTGCGGCTGATAAAGAAGACAAACACTGAAGAAAAAGCATCCACTTACCTCTGAGCTCCAAAACCCAGAAGTTGTCAGACCCAGGTGGAAACCTGAGGCTGGACTAAAGAGTCCAGATGTCAGGCTGCCTGCCTCATTACACTTCTGACCCAATTCTGGCCACTGGAGGGCATTTCCTGCAGGGATGTGCAACTGCTTGCTACTATGTCCTCTCTAATTGTTCACTGAATTTATTCCTGCGCTTTCCTTTTCTTCCACATTTCTTTTTCTTTGTGTTTGCAGCCCTCCCCAAGCCAAAGTGCTTCCCCTGTGTCCCCGTCGCCCCTCCCCTGCAATCTGGAGACCTCCCTAGCACATATTCTGCTGTGACAGCAATTCACATCACTCACTAGCCTGGTGCCGCCTCATCTCTGCTCTCTGGGGTTGATAAATATGTAGTTCTAGCATGAAAGAGACTGGGTGTAATCACTGGAGACTTCTCAGAGTGAAAACATCAGCGCTCTTTGTAGACTCTGCATAACCGTGAACAGCTTGAGAAAATAAGTTTTGTGGCTGAGCAAAGAGAGGGGAAAGTGGAGAGGAAACTGGGGGGGGGGATGAGTGAAGTGTGTGTGTGTGTGTGTGTGTGTGTGTGTGTGTGTGTATTTTGTAAGGAGGCCAAAGCCACCAGTCGCTAGTGTTCATTGTTTAATAGAACCCTCTAAGGCCAGGACAACTTCTACACTAGATCCACTAATTCAGAAGTGGTCTTGTAAGACCCAAAAGAAAAACAGGGTCACCCCAGCACCCCACACTTGGAAGCCGTCACCCCAATCACTCGCAAGAAACAGTCTTGATGCAAATAGCAAGAGGATTTTAATTCCAGAGCTCTGGGGCCACGGCCATCTCCCACGCGGGGTTGATGACAATGAACCCTGGGTGCAGAAACACGACTGCTTTTTATATATTTACAGCAAAACCCGCCTACACAAGCCATTCCATAGCTTCTAAGCCAATCAGTTCAAACTATCTGAGCCCGTGCTCTCGGAGAACCAATCAGTCTCCTATAGAGGCTGGACAAACCAGCCAAGTCATTTCCGCCTACATGGCTGCCACGCACAGGATCATGCCAGGGTTACGCACAGCGTCACATGCGTATTCTGCCTACGTGGCCGCCACACACAGGGTCAAGTAGGGTTACGCACAGCATCACATGCGTATTATACATGGGCACACAGCGTCACAGCATGCCGAGTTTGCCCTTGCCCCAGCCGAAAGGACACTGGGGACCTCCCCAGGCCTGTAACTCTCATCCTTTCAGGCTTATCCTGATAATGGGCTTCCATGCATATGGGGTGTTCTAATTTGCCTTTCTGTTGCTATGATGAAACACTCTGACCAAAAGTGACTTGAGGAGAAAGGAGTTTATTTGACTCATACTTCCAGGTCAAAAATCCATCACTGGGAGAAGGGAGGCTAGGAACTTAATAAAGGAAACATGGAGGAACTTTGCTTGCATTCTCCCCCCTCCTGGTTCTCTTTCTTTGTTTCTCTGTCTCTCTCTGTCACCCCCCCCCCCAACTCCCTGGCTTGCTCCCATTGGCTCATGTTGAGATAGTTTTTTATCTAGTCCAGAACCTCTTGCTCAAGGAAGGGTGCTGTCTATACTGGGTTGGCCCATCCTATTTCACAATCAAGTCCTTCACAGAGGCACCCACAGAGTAACCTGATAGAGACAATTACTGAATTACTATCTTTTCAGACTTTAGGCCATGTCAAGTTGACAATTGAAGCTAACTACAATAAGGAATACAATATGGGAAACATTCAAAGCGGATAGAATAAGAATATTTTGGAGCTCTTAGCAGCCTGATTGGGATACTAGTTCTTATTCTGAAGGGCTGCCTAGGGCTACTTAGTTACAAGTGACCTTTGATCACTGCTTAGGAAGATGGCTGGCTCATCCCCTAAAGTTTTAGACATGCAAGTATAAAGACCCCAATTTCACTTCCTATAAGGCATATGATGAAAACTGGACACAGCAGTATAGTTTTGTAATCCCAGCACTTGGGTGAAAGACAGGAGGACCATTGGCACTTACTGGAAAGCTACTAGTCAAGTCCATGAGTCCCAAGTTCAGTGAGAGACCCTGTCTCAAAAACCAAAGTGCAAAGTGATTGAAGATGGTATAGAATGTCAGCCTCTGACCTCCACGTGCACATGTGCACAGGGGTCTACATCCTTCCACACACTTGTCCCCCACCCCCATGTTCACACATAGGCACAAGAAAAATCTAAAAATGAATGAATGCATTATTAGAGATAAACATCCTCACACTCAATTGTTCAAGCATCTTGCCAGTGTGTATTCAAGTGTAACATGAGTCAACCCCTCCCCCAAATGCACCGAGGCACCTAAAATATTATTCAGTTTTCTGTAACTTTTCTATTAGGAGGAGCTCATCTGATTTGGTAGTTTCTAGTTTAACCTGAAATAGAACTCAAGAATTGTAGTGAAACACATTCAGCCTTGGGAGCCCATTGAGGAGGGATGACTATAAACCAGGGATTTTGAATCATCAGGCTAAAGGATTTTTAAGTATTAAACTTTATCTTTTTTCCACTCTTCCCCCAGCCACGACTTTTTCTTTTGCCTATAAATTCTCTCACCCATCACCCCCCTGCACTAGACCCCGGCTTTGCCCTACAGCATTCACAGATTCAGAGTGATGTTCTCCAGTGTCAGCTAGGCACACTTGCCTTTTTAGCATTGATTGGTTAGTAGATATTGGGGTAATTAGTAACTTAATAGAAACCAACAAATCAGAGTACTGAAAAAAGCAAGGAATAAATAAAACCTCTGAAAAGAACATTTAAGCTTAGCTTATGGCTGTGTTTGGCTGCTGGCTTCCCACCAGCCTTCAAGTCCTTTCCTCTTTAATACTCTAATCAAGTGCTGATCAAAGGACTTCACACTTCTGTGTCCTCGCACATGTTGGCACCTTTTCAGTCCTTCATTTCCAGAAAGCTTTCATGCTGCATAATTCTCATCATTCATGAGCATGCTCTCTTTTCTATGGAAGGAGACAGCGATATATTCCTTGTAGGGGTGGGTAGGGGAGGCTGGAGTCTGTGGCCATCAGGAAGAGGCAGCAACATGTGACTCAGCAGACAGGTAAGTACATAGTCTTCCAGCCAACAATTTCTTATTCAGAAAGAGATAACAACCATTAGTACAAATGGTGTTCGAGGACAGCATTACGATTCATTGGCAAAAGAAAGGGGCCATATTGCTGTTTTCCTGACTTGTTGAGCTTTTGAATAACAGAGCAGTTAACTCACAAGTCTGTGAGTTTCTCCATCAGAAGCAACTGCTAGGAAGTTGTGTGACACATATCCTATGTAAACCTGAGATAGTTAATTGGCATTATCTGGAATTTTGTTTTGTAAAATAGAGTATCTATTATGTTGGGTCATCTTACATTCTCCTCATGTTCCACTTTGATCATTCATTGTGGATCTTTGGTCACATCTCTTCAGTTTCAGGTGTGTGTTAAGTTGGCATTGCATACTGACTGTGTTAACACATTTGTTTGTTTGCTTGCTTGCTTTTCCAATATAGGGTCTCTCTGGTCTCTCAGGGTAGACCTGTTTGTCCTGGAACCCATTCTGTAGACCAGGCTGGCCTCAAACTCAGAAATCTTCCTGCCTCTTCCTCCTGAGTGTTGGGACTAAAAGCATGCCCCACTACCATCCAGTTATGTGTAATTATTTTTATAAGAACTACTTTCTGCTTGTTTGATCGAATTAAAAACATGACTTTGTAGGAATAACAGAAACCTTCAATATAAAACTGAGAAGATAAAACATGGACAGAATAGAGACAAATTAGGAGGTATTAAGTAATAGAATGCTATTTTTCATAGTAATTATAATTAGAATAATTTTACATGACTAGTTTTAAAGTCATATAGAGTTCAGTTTGAAACTAGTCTATTGCTAACATAGTGGTTTTAGCTAATTAATGGTCTCAAATTTGAGGTAGTAACATTATACAAATAAGGATAAATAAAAATTTAAATCACATAGTGCTAAGATTATATAAAGTTCTAGCAATATATATTCATAATTTTCATTTATCTTAAATAGTCTGATGTGAACTTAAAAATATGTGTATATCATCTTGTTGGGGTGCACTTTCTTTTTCTGTTTCTGGTTTATGGATGCACAGACATCGAATAAAAAGAACTGCCAAATGTCTAAATGTTCTTGGGGGAGAACAGAACATGTGGTACCTCCACCTAGTTCAACCTTATTGTTCTGCCAGTGCCAGGACCCCTCCTGGAGTCCTCGCAACCATGACCGTCACTGTCGTGTAGCTGCCTGAGGACTCTGTGTCAAGGAAGGGGTTGATTTTTGAGATGGAGCTATGCACTGGGCCACTTGTCCAGGAGTTCCAAATGCCCAGCTGGAGCCCTGGGTAATTCATAGTACAGCAGACCTCAGGACAGAGAGGCAGGATACCAGAATCATTCTGGCTAAATACATCATCCTTTAAATCCCTGAAAATTTATGCCCTGAAACAACAAATAGAAAACAGTTGCAACCTCCACATTACTAACTTGGGTGTAATTCAATCCCAGAGTAAAAATTCAGAAAGAAAGAAGCATCACAGGAATTAATATAATTAGAGATATTTCAGAAAATACTTGAAACTGTATTTAGCATCCATCCAGGATGTGTATTAGGTGTACTTTCTTATGAAGAACTAGGATTGTGGGGGAACCCTTCTCGTATGTGTAATTTCATACTTTTCAGGCATTGCCAGATCTATTACAGATGAGGGGAAAAGTTCATGTGAATAAAGTAACATGTTCAAAATTTCATATGTAGGAAATTATAAAACAAAGACCCAAACCCCATGATTGTCCCATCTTCCAGTCTTCTCTCTTTTACTTTGATTGCTTACCAGCTGCTTCAATTGAATTTCAAAGGAATGGTAGTTTGAATAGCTATGGCCCCCAGAGACTCTTATGTTTGAATGCTTGGCCTGTAGGGAGTTGACACTATTAGGTGGTGTGGCCTTGCTGGGGTAGGTGTAGCCTTGTTGCAAGAAGTGTGTCACTGTAGCGACAGCCTTTGGGTCTCCTGGGTTCAAGCTACATGCAGTGTGGCCCACAATCTCTCCTTGCTGCCTTCAGAACAAGATGTAGAATTCTTGGCTCGTTCTCTAGCACCGTGTCCATGTACACCCTGCCATGCTTCCTGCCATGACAATAATGAACTAAACCGCTGAAATTATAACCCAGCCCCAATAAAGTTTCCTTTATAAGAATGGATATGGTCATGGTTTTCGCTTCACATCAATGAAATCCTTACTAAGAAGGTAAACTTGAACATCATCACATTTGGCATTTGGAGCAAGCTTCAGATAGAGAGTTTGGAACAAATGCTTTCACCTCTCCTGCCTGTACTTGGGGAGGTGGGGTTGGATGACACCGTCTTCTGGTGGAGTCTGATCTTTTCTCATGTGACACATTCACAGGCACTCTGAGACTAGCGAGGCACACTGGTATCTGATAGATGATGCTCTTAACCCACGTCACTAGTAAGGGATGGACCCTTTCCCATGCAGTCAGCGCACATAGGTCCTGTGTCCTGACTAAGCTCTTATTTAAGTGCCTCAGGTACGCCCTGGCATTTCCCCAGGAGTCTCTATCCATTGCCAGCCTCTAGTGTGATTCCTGTCTCCAATGGTCTGGAATACTGTTTGCAGAGGTCACTTAATAAAGCATTTCAATGCAATCCCAAAGCCTCATAAAGATCATCATTCAGACCTTCTACATTTACCCCATTGAAAATGAAGAGTCATGGTCCTTAGTCTTATCTTTTTTTTTTCCTGAAATCCAGATATTGACAGTTGGGGCGCAGTTGGAGACAGGCGTCACTTGTCACGGATGTGTCTGAGTGGTAGGCCGGGGAGGGTGTGCAGAGACGGGCGAGCCATCAGCTCAGTCGCTCCTTTCCTGTTGTTGTTGAGTGACACTTGGATATATCACTAAACATATAAAAATAGAAGCTCCGTGTCAGCCTTCTCCCTGTACAGGGTGCTGTGCTGCAGTGTTTAAATCTGGATGTCAGTATGCCACTATTGTTATTTATAGAGGAGGCCCATATTAACATTTTGAGAGTGATGGAGGAAGAAGGGGAAAGAGAGGGACACATTTAAAAAAAAAGTTGTTGTGCATTTTGTCTTGCATCTAACTGAGCGATTTGCTTTACCCTGCCTGAATTAGTTTATATCCATACAGGAAGGGATATCTATTTTACTTTTGTTTGCTTGTGTCCATATGTCTATGGGTTCAGGCGCGCAAGTGCCACGGTGTGTATTAGAGGACAACTGGTAGATGTAGAACCTTACCTATGCATCCTGCCTGAGACAAGGCCTCTTTACAGTTGTGGAAGATGCCTTATAAGCTTCCATAGATTCCTCTGTGGCTGCTGCCCATCTGCCCAAAGTGGTGTGCTGGACTAGAAAACTGTGCTACCGCCTTCATCTTGTACATAAGCTCCACGGATCCAGACTCAAGTCACCAGACTTGTGTAGCGAGTGTGTTTACCTACTGAATCGTCTTTCCAGGCTAGGACATGTATTTTTCAAGGCCCTTCCACATATGCCACCACAGTGGTCACAAAGCTCTAAGGGCAGAGCAGCATCTCTTCCTGCAGAATCTGTGGGAGATAAAATCAACCTGAACCTTGTCACTCTAGTTAGTAGCAGAACTACCCCTCAGTTGTACATCTCTCAAATGAAGCAGTTTCTTCCTTTTTGGAATCGCAGTGGATGCTAGCATCCCTGTATAACAGGGGAGGAAAACAAGCCATAGGTCTAGTAGCTGGGAACTGCGGTGTGACTGAAATAACGGAGACCATTGACAACCCAACCCAAGAGTTCTAGACCTTGAAGACATGGCTCAAGAATGAACAGAATTCTTGTCTTTGTGGATGGTGAGAGGAATGTTAGCATCCTGCTGCTCCATAGCTTTAAGTTGAAGTTCAGACTTATGTCATCCAATCTTAATCATTTGGACACTGTAAACTGGCTTAAAAGTCATTAGCCTAGAATCTTGGGACACCAAAGACACAATCCACATACCAAATGATGTCCGACAAGAAGGAAGGAGTGGACCCTGGTGCTGGAAAGGCTCAAAGCATCAGTGTAGGGGAATACCAGAATAGGGAAGTGGGAAGGGGTGGATGGGGGAACAGGGGGAGGGAAAAGGGCATGTGGCACCTTTGGGGGGCGGGGAACCAGAAAAAGGGGAATGAAATGTAAATATAGAATATATCCAATAAAAAAATAAAATAAATAAAATAAAAAAGTCAAAGCACACAGAATATAACAAATTTATGAGCATTATTAATTCTACCACACTTGACTGTCAGTTCTTGGGTGACATACATGATGGCCTATGTTCATATTCTATTCAAGTGGGTACAGAATCATGGGACCTTTCTAGAGTTGGCACTAGATCTACCAGATCCCCGTGGCTCATATGATCCTATAGCTGAGAATTTCCTTCAACCTTCTCGGAATTGTAGAATTGCCCAGAAACTCATCAACCATAGAGATCCCTTTGGTCTTTCCTAGGAACTTCCATAAAAAATGACTTAGAATGTAACCAGAATGTTTAAAAGGCAATTCTAACAGAGAAAGTTTAGGAACCATTGGACTAGGGTGGGCCTAATAGGATAATAGCTCCTTGAAAACGGGCATTTAATGACCAAGTACACAAAGGCAGGTCCCTCCTAGTTCAAGGAGGTCAATCTTGACTCACTAGTCAGACTGTTTGGCTTCCTTATAACTACAAAGAAGGAAGAATAGTAAATGTAGATTAATTGGAGCCTGAAGTGAAATTAGAGGGCTGTCCAGGTTTCCTAGAGAATTCTAGGATGTCAGCTCTGTGTTGTCCCATAGGACATCTTTATGATGCTACAAATAATTATAAATCATGTTTGTTGGGTGCTCACACCATACCATCCATCATGCTAAGCTAGTTACATTCATCATCTCAAGCAGTTCTCACAAAGAGCCCGTGAGGACCACACATGTGTGGAGGGGCTCAAATGGCTTGTGAACAGTAGCAGCACACAGACACCTCGGGACAAAAGCGAAGTCTGTGTTTCATCCACAGCATAATATAGTTTGGGATCAACAGTGAAAAGCATTTGAACTTTGGAGTCTAACTCTTCCATTTACTACCTATGTGACCACAGCTGAAGAATGCTCCTTTAAACTTGAGACCCTGTCCAAATGCCCTGCTTATCTTAGAGCAGGATTATTCCAATACCTTGGATGTAGAGGCTTAGAGGAAGTCTTACACCAGGAGTTTCTATGATGTAGTAGGCCCTTCTTCATGGACTGGGAGTCCAAAGGCACTAGGTATTTCTCCCTGGGCATCTAGACCCTGGCAGAAGCATGTACACTCCCGTTCCGGACAAGCTTTGGGCTGTCTCGCTATCATTCAGCCATACTAGCTACAGCTTGTGGAAAATTGTCACCAACAGCTCCCCAGCTGCCTCATGTTAATGCAATCAGCAAGAAGCCTGTACACCTGACGACAGTTCAGACTCGGAGGTGAATGATTAAAGTTTAAAAGGTCGCATGCCATTGTAATACCGAAAAGAAACCTCATGATTCATCGTTTCTGATGCAGTCTCATCTGTTAAATAAAGCTGTATTTCACTCACAGCTCATATTTAATGGGCCAATTTAAGTAATGGCATCAGGGTTGGGCATTTTACCCCTTTTCCTTGCAAGCTAGAAGAGTTTTCCATGGTGTATACTTAAAACAAATAAAAACAAAAAAAACAATACCAACAACAAAAGAAAAATAAAAGCAACAGCAAGAACAATGTGTGTGTGTGTGTGTGTGTGTGTGTGTGTGTGTTTGTGTGTTTGTGTGTTTGTGTGTTTGTGTGTGTGTGCTTTGGAGGATTCCAGGGTTCCAGAGACATGCTGAAAATGAGAGTAGATTTGATCTCATTCTCTTGGTTCTGATCCTCATCAGTACCATAACCTGCTTCCTAAGGGAATGTCTTAAGAGAGAACCTTTTCATCCATCATCACACACCTTGTTGGGGTGGTCGGAGATAAAGGAGTGGGAGTGGTCAGAAACTAGACTTCTCTCTAAAAACACTGGAAATAGAAAACAGTGTAAAAAGTTATTCAAATGATAATGTACATTTAACAGATAAAGATAGATCAAAAGAAAGTGACCAAGCTGCTCAGCATGACAAGCTGCAGTTTCTCAGTGTTTATTTTGCTATTTTCGTTCTGAATTACGGAAGCCTAGGTTCCTACCCACTCATCAATCTATGTTCTAAATGGAGGTCACAAATCAGCACCTTCTGAATCTTCCTCTGCTCTTCTTTCCCCTCCCTAAGTCGGCCCCATCACATCTGCTTTTTGATATAGAGTGACCCAAGCCAAACAATTCTTGGCTGCTATTTTTTTTAAAAGCTAATATTTTCAACAAATATAGTGGTTGACATATTAATGGTGGAGGTAGGAGCATCTGAGTACTGTCCATGGTTTTAGAAATCTCTTGTACACAATGCCAGTCATTGTTCCTGGTTGTCATGGCATAAATATCAACTCCTGTTTAGGTCCCGAGATGGAGACTACCGGAGTATACCAAGTTAAGGAACATGATGTCGGTATCTTGCTACTTGCGGTAGTGTCTTTTGCTGTGACCTGTCTAACTCAACTTGCCTCCCAGGCTCTTCTATGTGTCTTCCATGTTTCTTCTTGTGTTCCCCAGGTGTCAAGTATGGTTCTACTTTAGGATCTTTTCCCAATCAAATTCTATTTCTCAGAACCTTATCTGCCAGACAGTATAGTGTAGCATGTCTGTTCCTCTCCATGATTATTGGTATGTTGCATTTTTAACTTTCTTTACTTCCTTCTACTAAATATCAGCTACTGAAGAAATGTATGTGGAGGAGATAGACAGATATTAAACAGATAGATGGATAGATAGATAGATAGATAGATAGATAGATAGAAATAGAGATAGAGGAGCCCTTGAGGGTAGGACTCATGCTCTCTCTATTTCTGGGTATTAAACATAAAATGGGAAGTTGGAGCAAATAGTTTTTGCATGCATAAACAGTCACATGAATACATGAATGGCTGTCTTTTATTGTTTAACTGTGAATCTGTCATTTTCATCACAATTTTTCATGTTGGGGTCAGAATGAGTGTCCCTAAATTTTTCCATAAGTCACCATAGTAACTTGAACTTCTAGTTCAATATTTTGGATGTTCTGTTAGTTTTAATGTCTGAAATTGGAATAGCTGCTTTCAGTGGCCAGCTTTTGGCTTACTTATTTGTCTCTAGAGGTTGTCATTTGCTGTCGCTGTGTCCATATATCTACCATTATTTAATTCATTTTTCCTGTTTGCCTGACCTTCCATAAGATTTTATTATATATTTGAGCGTTTTCCACATATTTGATGATCATGACCTTAGTGTGCCTGGCTGAAGGTCAATGCTGATATTATTTAATAACCACAGGAGTGCCACCTCTGTGCCCAAACTCTTCTGCCTGTCGTTTTATCATCTCTCTTCCTTCCCTCTGGATGGAAATATTGAAGTCCTTTTGAATTGACAGGGTCTTGTGTAAAATAACTTTGCCATTTACAATTTGGGAGTGATCCTGTCTCAAGTGTTTTACAAAACGGCAGAGATATAAGATCTCTCGCCTTCTTTTCATCTGCTAATTTGAAATTAGGCTGTAAAAAGCTATGAAGTTCACTGGCTGTGATTTGTTCTTTAAAAGCCCTTGCTACTTAATCTTCATGAAGCACTTATTAAGATGCTGAGTGATCCTTAAACAGGCTCCCACCCCCCAACTTTTCTGCAAAAGGCACAAAATGGAGGACACACAGAAACATCAAACGTTATAGGAAGAATGACAGCTATCTAGACACGCAGATGCAGAGGCCATGGAGGACAGCAATGAACTACCAAGGTTGCCTCCAATTATTTACCCTGGTTAAAGACCAGTTTAGGACTCCCAGGTTTACCTGAGTCCTCTGGTGCTAATTATAGAATCAATAAGACCAATAGAAACATTCAAGTTTAGTCAGATCTCTTATTTGCAGGGTACCAAGTATTTGTGTTTGTTTTTGTTTTCTTTTGTTTGTTGGCTGTTGAGTTTTTTTTCCTTTTCTTTCTTTTATTTTTTGGCTACTTTTGTATGTTGGTGTGTGATGCAAGAGATGAATCCCAGATGGGATTAAGAAGATGATGACTCTCATGGGACTTCCAGGTTTGCTGCCTACTTGCTGCCTAGTTTTCGGTTAACTGGCATAATATTTTTCCGATGAGAGAGAAAATATTCTGTTTTCATGTCACATGCTCTCTGTTGCAACATCTCTACAGGCTCTTGTATTATGGAAGAGCCACAGATAATATGTAAATAAGTATGTTTCCTATTTTCCAATACAACTTTAATTACAAAAAGAGGGAACAGGCCAGATTGATTTGTGAACCATAAATTGATGACTTCTACTCTGGGTAGTTTTGAGTCAACTTCCTTGGGTCTGATTCTAGTTGATTTGGCTATTGAGTTGGACAGGGTTCAAGTCCTAAAGTTCTTTTACCCATGGTCAGGGACTCCTCTAGCCAGGGCTGTTCTGCTTGAGATTGTAGAATGGAATAGACCCTGTTGCTATCACCAGGGTGGGCATTTCTCATTTGAGCTCAAACCTAAGCCAAAGAACAAATCTTGAGAAAGGAACTTCCTTTGAAATCTGAAGGCACAAATGACTTACCCTCTAGGTAAATGACCAAAGTTTGCAAAACAAATATTTATTCTATTGTGAGCGAATGAGTTAAGGACTCAGATAATTGAGGTAAAGAGATGATATAAGATCCCATGTGCCTCTTTCTCAGCTAGAGGTGAGTTCTTTATTTGACCTCATTCCTAAGCCCACACTGTTCTGTCACTTCCAATTGTGTGCTTGTGTTGGAAGGAAGTCTCTACATGCTCAAATGGCAACTCCTTTGGGGACTTTACTAAATGTTGAATTATGAACACAGGGCTGTCACTCAAAATTTTCCTTTTGTGGACAATATGGGCAAAAAGGGTTGTTCACCTGTCATTCATTTAGGACACAAACATTCTGGGTCTTTTGAAGACCCAGAATGCATAATGAATTCAGACCTTCAACTACTATCTGCTTTTTATTCTTATTTAATCTACTTACTGTGTTAGTCTGGAGGCCACCAGGGTTAACAGTCCTATTGTACCTTCAAGGAAATGCACTTGTTAGTCGACCAACCTTTTCAGTTTTGGGATCCTTGAGTTTGCAAAATGGATAGCAAATACCCAGACAATTCCCCTCCATGCAATAAAGACACATGCTCCACAATGTTCACAGCAGCCTTATTTATAATAGCAAGAAGTTGGAAAGAGCCTAGATGTTCCTCAAAGGAGGAATGAATACAGAAAATGTGGTGTAGTGGCTATTCCTGGTTGTCAACTTGACTATATGTGGAATGAACTACAATCTAGAATTGGAAGGCTCACCTATGATCCTAATTTGGAGGCTCAGAGATATAAGTTTCTGACCTGGACTTAGCATGGAGATCTTGAAGCATGGATTCCAGTCAAGGTCATCTGGGATTAAAGGTGTGGAGACATACACCTTTAATCCCAGACTTCAAGTTCATCTGGGATTAAAGGTGTACACCTTTAATCTGGGCTACACCTTCTACTGGAGACATATATAAGAACATTGAAAGAAGGAAGACTGATTCTTCCTTGCCGGCTTGCTTCGTGGGACTGAGCAACTGCAAGATCCTTGGACTTCCATCCACAGCTGCTGCTGACTACTGTTGGGGAGTTGGACTACAGACTGTAAGTCATCGACAAATTCCCTAACTACATAGAGACTGCCCATACGATCTGTGACTCTAGAGAACCCAGATATACATGTGGTATATCTACACAATGGAATACTACTCAGCAATTAAAAATAATGAATTCATGCAATTTGTAGGCAAATGGTTGGATCTGGAAAACATCATCCTAAGTGAATTAACCCAATCACAAAAGAATACATATGAAATGCAATCACTGATAAGTGGATATTAATGAGCCCAGAAGCTCTGAATACTCAAGGCACAATTAGCAGATCAAAAGATTCCCAAGAAGAAGGAGAGGACACTGGTCCTGAAAAGACTGGTTCTAGTTTTGCAGGAGAGTACCAGAACAGAGAAAGGGTTGGGGGGTGATTGGAGAATGGGCGGGGGGGGGAAGAGGACTTATGGGACATATGGTGAGGGGGGAACTGGGAAAGGGGAAAGCCTTTGAAATGTAAACAAAGAATATAGAAAATAAATTAAAAAAAAAAAGAAAGCTGTTTCCTACAAGAAAAGTAACAAAGCCCTCTGGACTCTACCTGGAAGTCATCAAAACTTAGGTAGACAAGGACGGTCCTCACTGGAGGGACCTGAACACCTAGTTGTTATTTGAACTTGGATTATGTCCTTGTTATAACTATGGGCCCTCATTTAATCCCCTGCCAGTATAGCAACTGTTTTCCTCTTTACATATTAGGAAGCTAAGCCTCGCCCGTTATTGTTATTTCAAGTTTTTCAAGCATTAGAAGACAGAGCAAGTTTCTCATTCCCCAGTATCTAAGCCTAGTATTCTTAAACAATTGTTACATGCTGGTGTTTCTTAAATGGTTCTCATCAGAACTAATTTCATGTTTTAGATGTCTGAGTTTCTCAACTGGGCGCTGGTTGTCTCATCGATTGTGTTTGGTGTGGGAGATGTCTCGGTTGCAGAAAACAGCATTGTATTAAAGGACTGTAGTTTTCAAGAGATGAGTATTCTAGAACCAATCCACTGTCTTAATATTTAATATTTAATTTTTTCTACATTTTAAATTGAAGTGTCATTCCATGTTTTAGATTTTAATTACTCTAGTAATCTCCAGTTTGTTACCTTACCATAAATGTGTAATAAACAAACCTTAATTGTCTTTCTAAGTTTTCCTTACCACTGTGGGGAGGAATCAGGACCAGACTCACATCTCTGGTGTGTGAGAGAGCATGTGCACACATTCCTAAATCCCTGTGGATGGCAGCAGGTGACAGCGGTGGGTGCTACTCCTCAGGAGCCACCCACCTTATTTTTAGAGAAGAGTTTCTCTTCGGCTTAGAACTTGCCAAATAGGTGAGGGTGGCTGGACCAGGAGCCATGGGCGTTTGCATGTCTTTGCCTCCTTGAGGCTGGGAATAGAAGTCTAGTTCCATACCCAGCTTTCTGATGTGGGTTCAGGGTGTCTATCTAACAGGTTATGCTTAAAAGATTAACCTTTTACCCAGAAAGCTCTCTCCCCAGGTCTCCGATCTTTGGATTTAAATAATCAGCTTCTTCTGATAGACTTTGTCCTAAGAGATAGTAGAAGCTTGTTGGGGAAACAAAGAAACCATGGTTTCATAATGCGAGTTTTCAAAGCCGGAAGAAGAAGCAACCAGAGATAGAATCACAGTTCTCCTCAGCTCAGTCTATAGACTATCTCTCCAAGTCACACCTATTTATTCTTAGCATTCAAAATACAAGGTTTCAGTTATTAGGCATTAAAATCCTTGACTTACACAGAATATGTTTGTTTAGACAGCATTTTACTTTTCAAATAATGTTCTATCTAGATCAGGAGGTAATCGTGAGTTTCCACGCTCTCCATCGTGGCCTGTCTACTTTAGAATTCTCTGTGGTCTGGTCTGCCTGAAATACCAGCAATTCCCCCTCTGCTCTTGTAGTCTTTACAGAGCAGTTCCCACAATTACTATGCTTTATGACGCACTAATTTACCTGGCGAGTTAGGAAAGGTCTAGGGGCTGGATTCTAAAAATAAGCTATCTGGAAGTTGGTCTAACAAGAAAAATAGTCTCATTAGAAACCAGGACAAAAAATGCACTCAATGTCATGTCTCTCCTAGGTATGGCAGCTTCCAAATGTTATGACAGGAAAGGAAGGCAGTGCAGTGTCCCCTCCCAGGGGAGCTGGAGCCGGAATAATGAGGAGAGGGACGGAATTATCCAAACTGGAATTTGGCCAAGACCTAGGGCTACCACCTGTGCAAGCTGGAGTTCCTATGGCCAAGGAAACTAATTGTAGTTTCCTTCTTTCTGGAAAGTTCCTTTCAGATGTAGCTGGCTGCTTTCCTTTGAGCTGACACCACTTGGCCAAACACATCAGAGAAGGGTGTTTTGTGAGTCATGTCTGCTAACTCCGCGTTGGTGGCTGGTTTTAATTTTCATCAGCCCTTTGACAGTGGCCCCATGTCTGTCTGAAGAGTTAAAGCATTGGTTTGCAGCCTGTGAGTTGGGACTCCTTTGACAAAACTCTATCTCTTTAAAAAAAAATTGCAATGATTCCTAACAGTCCCAAACTTACAGTTATAAAGTAGCAATGAAAATAATTTTACGGTTGGTCACCACAACATGAGGAAGAGGAACCCCATTAAAGGGTCGCAGCATTAGGAAGGGTGAGAAACTCTGGGCTAAAATGTCCTCCAAATTCATGGCCTGTTGAGACTTGCGGGTCTGCTTAGCTTATTGCCATTTCTGTGTACCTTTTAGCGAGGTGATTTCGTGCATACATTTCATCTCATGCTATCGTTGATGCCAAGGGAGGGCCATTCGCCTGTACGGCTTCCTGGACTGCAGAAGATTTTTCAGCCCTAGAACTTAAGCCACACTTCAGAATTCCTGCATTGTGTATGTATCCTTCCTCTTTCAAATAAGCCCCGTCTTCTGCGCTGGTGTAACGTTTATCCCATTCCTTCTCCGGCTCTCCGCTCCCCCCACTTGGTTCTCTCCACATACACATGTACCTAGATATAGAAACCAGGATTTGTAAAATTAAGCCTCGCTCCTGCACAGGAGCGAAAACTGAGATTTTCTTCCCCTGTCTGGCTCGGTTCACTTACTGGTCCCAGTTCTAAGCATTTTCCTGCAAATGCCCAGATTCCCGGCAGCTTCACAGTTACCTTTATCTTCCCAACTTCTGTCTGCAGGCGAGACCCCGAGGAGTGCCCTCTTCCGTAACTTCTCCCGCAGCTCCCTCTCCCAGGGAACCTTACACTTATCTCCAGTAGATTCTGAGGAACCATTTTTTTTTTTCTGGAATGCTGACATCTGCTTTGCTGACATCTGCTCTTTCTAACCATTAACATCCTTGGTCAGAAATAGCTCAGAACCTTATGGGCAACTCAGGAAAGGAAACTGTCTGCCCACAGCGATGGGGAAGATATTAATATTTTCCTTCATAGTAGCTCTCTTCCTCAATGTCCCTTCTATTGCTATTCTTCTCACCAACACCATTTTTTTTTTTTTTTTGGTTTGTTTGTTTTTGTGAAGTCTATGACGTGAGACTTGAACGTCAGTCAAAAACCAGTGCAGAAGGTCAGTCCAGAAAGGATAAAGCCACCACTTTCATGTGTCTATGGCAACAGAGGAGCATCTTGCTGCATTATTTACAGTGTCCGTAAAGACAAGGCCCTTGTTTCTCAGAGATCTGGAATTGTTAATTGTCGATAAGGTGGGGCCACATTTGCTGCTCTGGCTGAGGAAGGCTGGAAAGGGTTAATTCTCCTTCCCTCTCTCCTTGTCTCTCTTCCCTGGGTGAGCTTTGGGGCAAGGGAAAAACTTTGTTAAGCTTCCAGATTTCTCTGCATTATGTCCAGGTGGCATGACGTGTGAACAGACGAAAAGATTAAAATCACCGAGGAAATCGCTCTGTCTGAGTCCAGATCACGACGCCTCGCGGTGACCCAGCGACCCAAGTCCTATCTGTCAACTGGTCCTTCCAGCGACTTCTCACCCCATGCTCCGTGGCTGCTACTCTAGGGGGTAAAAAAAAGTCAGGAATTAGAAGGAGGGGGAAGGAGGGCGAGAGGAAGCAAGGATAAAATACTGCCTTATTACCGAGGACTCAGCGACGCGGGTCAAACGCAGGGCACGGGACCCTTTTAACAAACCAAATACTTTTTCCAGACCCTCATTCCCTAAGGATTCTGCAGTCTTGATTACAACTCTCAGGTCCCTCAGGAAATCCGAGGCACTGGTTCTGTCCTTGCAAGCAAAAGGTAATTCTTAAGATAGCCTAGTGAGGAAGAAGGCTTTTCTAGGGAACAATAAAATTTCTCCCAGATCTGCTTATACTTTGGTTAGGTTCTTGGGACTTACAAATGAAGGCAGCCGGCTTGTATTTGTCCCTTTTGTCCTGACAGGTTTGGGGGTTGTAGGTGCAATCGGGAGAAAAGACAGAAGGAGGTAAACCATAATCTATGGGATCTTTTTTAAACGAAGTTCACCCCTCTGAGTGGAGTGGCTACTTCTTAGAGGCAGTAAACCTGGCTCGGTAGGGGCATCAGCTGGAGACCAGAAACTTCCCCATGGGCAAGGCAGCCGGGCCTCATTCTTCATATGTTTTAGACTGAACCATCTTTCAAATACAAACAACAGCCAGGTATTGGCAATTGCCTATGGTTCAGATTCATTCAGCATATAAACAGAACCTTAATTTCTAAGTTGCACAAGTGCCATTTTCTTTTAAATAAATGGTTTGGGTGCCTTGTTTTGCCTGCACACATGGCATGACTCTTGACAGAGGACCTCTGCTACAGTAAATCATCACGGCGAGGAGCCACTTAGCACATTGTGAAATGCATCTGCAAGATTTTGGCATGTGAAATTAAAATACAAAAACAAAACCAAGCAACCAACCAAACAAACAAAAAACAAGACAAAAACCAAATCCTGGTTTCTACATTTAGCTACTTGTGTATGGGGGAGAACCATTGTAATCATTGCATAAACATCACAGGCACGTGTTGTTAGACATTCAGACATGGGAAAGTCTGCAAATGAGGCAGTTCCTGGTTTGCTCTGTTCCTTGGTCCCATTTTGTTGTAGGATTCCATCCAGGATGCCCTATTGCACCCAGTGACCATGCTTCTTCAATCTCCTCGTTCTCTGAGAATGTCAGGAAAGTACTGGTGGCCATTAGTTTTCTAAAGGTCTATACCATTGAGTCTATTTTTAAATTTTAATTCAAGGTACTTCTGTTTCAAGTTGCCACCTTTTAAAAGAGGTATTGTTTTTTGATTGCTGTGTAATATTCTCTCAATGAGTGTGCTGTTCAGTTTTTCCCTTGAAGAAATCAAATATTCTCAGTACACTTTTTTTTTTGACGTCGATTGCAGCTTAATTGAAAAGAATAGAATTCACTGGAAAACAGACGCAAAATAAATGCAATCCGCTGGTGATTATTCTGACATTATTGTTTGTTTATAATGCTTCCGTAAAGTGTGTAAGTGCAGGTATATCTGCGCACACAAAAGGCCATAATCCTGAGGAGCATTACCCTAATCTTGACCCTAATACCTGTCTATCAGCACTGCGTGCCTTCCCTGTGTGAGATCATGTTACAGGAGGCTGGAGCTGCACAGGCAGATCGCTAGAGCTTAAGGAGTTAGGGGTGGCACAGGTTGTGGATTCTCTGCGGCTGTGGGGTTTGCACACCTCTTAGTCTGTAGAAAGAAGTTATGTGTTTGTTTTTCCTAGAATTATCTTTGGGGCTTGGGATAATTCACCCATAGAGAAATTGGCTCTTTTTCATATATTGAAAGCTTAGAAACAACATTTTTAAAAGGTCTCCAATCCATCAGGCTGAGAGCACCATCTCCTTTTCAGATCCTTTTTCTCTGGTGAACCCTGATGCTTTGGTCCCTCTTAACTCCTGCCATGCAGTCTGCTCTGTCAGTTAGCTCCCCTGTTCTCCTCCCTGCTGCCTGTGCCCTGACCCCACCGTCTCTTACTTAGATTGTCCCATAGGTTTCTAACCATTCTTCATTTCCTTCTTAAACTCTTACTTTCTTTTCTCAAGGTCACACCCTCTTCATATGGAGGTATAAATCCCTACATCTGCTTATGCCATGGGACACACATATACACACACAGTGAGTTGGTTCTTAGTTCTTATACCTTGTTTAGGTTTACTTTGTAGTTCAGATCCTCAATTTCCTATCACTGTAAACTTGAGTGAGAAATTTAAAATCTCTCTCTCTCTCTCTCTCTCTCTCTCTCTCTCTCTCTCTCTCTCTCTCTCTCCTTTCCCCCTTTTCCTTGTATCCTTCTTCTTGAGGCATTACTTGTATGTCTGGTCTTCATACCTCTACCTCTCATATTCTGAGATTACAGACAGGCATCACAATGCCAGATTCGAGGCAGAGAATTGAACTTGGGGCTTCATGTATGCTCTATCTCCAGCTCCTTGTCTTAATTTTTTCATCTATAAAATGAGACCACAATACCTGCCTTCGAATGTTATCTCAAGTACTAAACATGGTAAATGCAAAACCTTAGGAGATGATTTTTCTCTGGCATACCCTTAACAAATGGTACTACCAGACCCAGCCTGCAACTCTTGCTCAGAAGTGCTGGACTCTCTAGACCTTGCATTCAGTTACGTTCTACATATTCCTTCTGCTTGCTTCAACCGTTCTCTCTCCTTATGGAGTGCCTAGTTTGTAGAAAAAAGCAAGCTCAAGGTATGTTTGCATCCTATCTATATAGCTCAAAATCATAGTCAAGGTAGGAAACTTGGGTATTACTGATAATTTACATGTTTCTTCTCTCATAGGTTTGCTGTAACCCATGAAGTTGTGCTGGACAACTTTGGAGTCTGGCTTCCATTCTGTTTCTTCCCCAAGGGCTTTGTCTTTGTGTGTGTGTGTGGGGGGGGGAAGAATAAACTGTGCAGAAACTCTTTGGCTTCCTCACTTCTGTAATAGAGTGTGGTGCGATTTTCCTCCAAGCTTTCCTGTTTTGGTCTCCTATTGGGGTGTCATGCTCCTGGATACAAGTGGTAAATCTACTGAGAAATGATCTGCAGTTCATGGTTTAAATGGGAAGCGCCTACTCACTGAGGCTGAGAGGGAAGCTGAGAGGACTCCATACAGCCACATCCTTGCCAGGAATATCCCCTAATTCCATTAGAGCCACTTCCCCACCCCTGTGGCTCTGATATTTATATGCCTCTCATTCTCCTAGCAGACTTGGCTGTAGGTCATTCCCAGACCACTTCACACCCGGCTGGGGGTTTATTGACTCAGAGGATGGGTACACAGACCAGGTCTTTGTTCTTTCCAGTGAACCATGGCACTGGCCTCCTGATCAGATAACAGGCAATCTGTTCCTTGTCACTCTCCTCCCTGAACTTTCTAACAAGCTCCCTCCCAGGACCCAGTGATAGGATTAATCACCACCTCTAAGGAACAGGGGTCTCCTGCCAGAGGATCCCAATGCAAAGGAAGGGCTCCTTTTTCTTGAAGGATGAAGTCTTGCTGATGAAATCACACAGAACATTAGCAGCTGTGATTCTACAGCTCCTATGAGCAAGAGCACCAGTCCTTCACTGGAGAGATTCCAATGTCTTAAACACTGCTCTCATCCCAAGTAACTTTTCTTTTCCAATGTAACTAGTGTAGTTCTATCTAGGTCATTTATGGTGTGTGTGTCTGTGTGTGTGTGTGTGTGTGTGTGTGTGTGTGTGTGTTGTTACATGAGAACATGAGATTTAAGCAAAGAATCCCAGAGGATGAACTTGCTTTTCTGTCTTTTGTCAAAGTTGAATGTCTTTCAGTCACATACTTTATGTTTCTCCCATTCACTCAGTCATTCCGAATCCTAATTTTCCTCCCCTATTTATGATGGAGATTCTGTCAATTCAAAGCCCTTGGCTTGTTGGGAGTGTAATGGCAGATTGACACTCATCATCTCATATAGACTTAGCCTTTTCTTAAGCTCGTTCTCTGTCTACCATCTTGCTCTTCAGAGGCCAAATGCAACACCTTGTTCACAGAGAAAGTTAACAAGGCAAAGGTGATAATTGCTCAAAAAGGACTTTTGTGTGTGTTGTGTTGTCAACTTTTCTTTCCAAGATAGAATCTTATCCTTCAATTCAGTTGAGGCTGGAACTCACTATGCCGCCCTGTTGTTCTTGAATTTTCAGTCATTCCCCTGCCTCGGCCCTCAATTGCTGAGATTGCCCATAAGATATACGTGACCAAGTATTGGTATTTTCCTGTGTGACTTTAATTTTTTTTAAGCCTTATTTTTGATGATGGGTTTTAAATGTTTTAACCTTTTAACCCACTACCCATCAGAGGTAGCGGAACAGAACGGATATGGGCCAAGTAGACCTGTTTAGAAAGGTTCTTTGGACAACTCCCGCCTGTGTTGTCTGGAAATCAGCAGTTCAGTTCACAGGTGAGCGGGGGCAGCTTGATCCATTCGCAAACACTTCACAGATGCATCAGCCATCCAGTTAGGTAGAGTCAGGTTAGCAAGAAGTAACATGACCTAGCAGTGACAGCCAGGCCTTAGTCTTGGCTCCAGTCAGCAGGAAGGACCAGCAGGAACATCAAGATAGAGCGTGGCTGTGCCTTTCTCAGGGAGGCGAGGATCCGTGAGAACCACAAGCACTGCAGTTAGCTGTACCGCAGGCCAAGCTCTGTGTGGAGTCCTATTTGTATCCTCCAAATATCATGTATCCTCCACAGCTCGTGTCTCAGCATGTGTATCCAGTCAGCCAGCGTCCACAGAAGTAACAAGAAACTGTAGCCTATCACTACAACTTGTTTGGTGCATTTCTCTCTATGGAGTCCTGACAAATGCAGTTCAGCTATGAAATGTAAGGCGGACCAAAATATGTGTGTGGCTAATAAAAAATCTTTTTATCATGCATCCTTTCATGTGTTTACTTCAGTAGAACATCCTCTCTCCTGTGTCCTCCTTAGGGAAACATTTCTTTGTGAGTCTGCCTTAGCCTTTCACCCCTGTGTCCACTTTAAGGAAACACGCCTCTATGTGTTTGCCTCAATAAAACACCTTCCAACTGACTTTCCAAAGAACCCTTAAGTTTCCACATCATTCCTGTTTTTTCCTCTTTCATATATTATTATATCCTGACATCCTCCATTTCCCCTAGTCTTCCCCATTTCCTCTACCCCAAACTGCTCCTCCATTTTCAATAATAATAATAATAATAATAATAATAATAATAGTAATGATGATGATGATAATGGAAAGAAGTCCTCCCAGGGATATTAACCAAACATGGCTTAACAAATTACAATAAGGCTAGGCACAAATCCTGAAATCAAGGCTGTATAAGGTCACCTAGTAGGTGCGAAAAAGTCTCAAGAGCAGGCAAGAGTCAGAGACACCCTCTACTCTCATTGGCAGGGGTCCACAACAACACAGAACTACACAAACATAATGTATATGCTGAGGGCCTAGTTCACACCCAACAGGGTCCATGAATGTCACTTCAGTTTCTGTGAGCCCCTTTGAGCTCTATTTAGGTATGAAAACCACAGGACTCATAACTTTATACGTAGTCTAAGTCAAAGCTAAGCAAAGAGCAGCCACTAATAATAACTCATATCCCCCTTATTTTCTGATTCAGCAATTGCTTGTTCACTCAGTTCTTTCTATTCTAGAAGCCTGAATGTCCCAACCTTTCCTGTTCTCTGTGGGGAAGCCCACCAGAATGCTACTGTTCCCTCAAATCTTTCCCAATGTCCTGCACCCCAGACACATGATTTGTATGCATCAAAACAAAAGACTTGATAATTAGTGAAAGAGAACAAAATACTTCACAGAAAAGGGCTAATGGATAGTAGTTAGAAAAATATGTTATTCCTTAAATGCAAGAGAATGAATTACGAAAGTCTTTCCACCAAAGGGTAATGAGCGATCTTTACTTTGACTAGATTAGCTCATTTAATTCTCATAAAAGTCTATGAGAAGCTTCCAGGTCCATGGGATAATGGCAGCAGCCTAAATTAGAATCTCCACACATCTAAAAAAAAATATGCCCATGAACACAGCGAGCACATAAAATCAGTCCAATCTTGCCTTGCAATACAACATAAAGACAAGGGACTTTACAAACTTTAATTTCCTAGTAATTGGGAAAATAAGAGGCTAGAAGCATGTGTTGCCAGAGTTGGGGATAAAAGTGTAGATGAGAAGTTGGGTGGAGGGAACAGAGAGGGCAAGACAGGAGAGAGTCAGAGAGCACTGGGGACAGCTGTGGTAGAAAAAGCAAACAAAGAACACCTAAGTGTGATGTGCAGGCATCGGGGTGAGAGAATGAGTGGAATATGTGTGAGAAAATTTCTAACAAAGGGAGTCTAAAATAAGCAAAAGTAATATAAATAAACCAAAAAGTGTGTGTGTGTGTGTGTGTGTGTGTGTGTGTGAGAGAGAGAGAGAGAGAGAGAGAGAGAGAGAGAGAGAGAAGAGGGAAAGGGAGAGAATGAGATACTACATGAGCCACTATGCAGTGAAAACATATAATACATAGACTTTAGATTTGGAATAAATCATATCTGTCATGTTAATGACTGCAATGGGGCTTAATTCACATGTTAAAGACAACTATTTTAAACCTGGTTCACTAAACTAAACCAACCTCATGCACAGAAGACACATATAATCAGTGAGTGTGGAAAGCCGTGCTTAAAGAACTGAGGACAGTATACCAAAGGCTCACAATTGAGTGAGGCTGGCACTTGGGATCTTCTTAGCTGAGCAGTTGGGACTCAGAACAAAAAGAGACAACATAGGAAAGAAGCAAGGACCCAAACTTCACACAAAGATAAGATAAAACTTCCTGAATATCAACCACCATTCCAAAAGAAGCTACAGGAAGGGCATGCAAACACACACACACACACACACACACACACACACACACACACAAACACACATGCATGCGCACACGCATACACTTGCATATGCATACACTCACACATTCACACATTCACACAGCACACATTCACCAGACAGGGATGCTCAGCCTGAGAGAGGGATACTGTGAACAAGGGCAAATATGGATAAGGAGGACATCGAGTAAGATTTATTTACACCTGGTTAGTGCCAAGTCAACTTCTTTCCTAAATCTTTCCTTCCAATGCACACTGGACATTTATGAACAGTTCTGAAGTCACCACGTATTAGATCATGATTTTTTTTTAAAAAAAGAAAGTTCAGTAAATCATCAAAGGCTAATAATTTAAATGCTAAAAAACCAAAAATCAGTAGCAAGCACTGTAAACCTGATAATTCCATGTGTTAGAATCCGTATTATATCTAATTCATACAACTAAAGTAGTGACGAAAAGCACTGTAGATCATTAAACGCATGTGTCAATAAGAATGATGGCAGTTGATGAGAGGTGAAGAGAGCAATTTAGGAGACAGAACAATGCAGTTAATAGAGAGAATGAAAGAGAGTACTAAGAACAAAAGCAAAGGCTAATAAAGTAGGAAGAGAAAAAAGAGCCATATCAGCATGTAAATATTTGCTTAAACAATAAACAAAATAGACAAGCACTAGCTAATCTAATTAAGAAGAAAATAAAGATGATTTATAATACAGGAGCGAGGGAAGAAAGCACAGATTATATAGGAAAACGAAAAGGGAGATGACTATTGTAGCAGAGGAGGTTTAACTGATGTAAGAGTAAATTATTTTCTAAGAAAACACAATTTGCCAAAATTAATTCCACTTAAAAAAAAAACAATGACTGGAGAGGAGTTAGAAAAAGTGATTGCTTGTCTTCTACTCACCACAGCTCTACAAGGGCGTGCAGAACCAGATGGCTTCAAAGGGCAGTTCTAAGAAAACATCCAAAACCCAGCCATCCACTTTCACAAGAACATAAAGAAGGCAATTTCCAGTCCTCCGCCAAAAGAAAAACAACGTTAATAATGAATCTTGATGTTCAAAGTTTTCTCTCCTTTCATCTACAGACAAATTTTACTTTAAAATACTGATAAAATTATCCAAAATAAACATGGACAACAACAAATACAGTTTAAAAATATATATAGGAGGAAATGGTTTATCCAACAGTGCAGATTAATTAAAATTAAAAGTGAATATTAACTCAAAATAAATCAGAGATCTAACTGTATGAGCTATATGAAATATGAAATTATCAACAGGCTGCATTATATCAAACAAGAAGCTTTTACAATGCAAAAGAAACAACAAAAGGACAGAGGCATCGTGAAGAGTAGGGAAAGCATTTATAAGCTACCAGTTAAGAGACTAATATTTAGAACTTGTAAAAAATGTAAATTATCTCAACAGTAAAATAAAGAATAGTTCAGTTAAAACATAAAGACCTGAGTATATCTTTCTTTTAAAAAGACATTCAAATGGACAACATTTGAACCAAGAAGTTTCCAGCATCTCCGTCACCAAAGAAACACATAGCAAAGCTACAAAGACAGATCATCCTACACTGGTGAGAATGGTTATTGTCAAATAGATGAACAAATAACCAATTCTTGTACAGTGTTGTTAGAAAAGAAAATTAATAAAATCAGTGTAACAAATAGCCTGGAGACTTCTGAAAGGGGTAATAATAGAACTACCACATAATGGAGATATTCCATAACTGGTTATCAGCCCAAAGGAAAGCAAGTCAGTTTAAAAGGGAGGCTTTACTCATGTCCATTGCTATCCAGGTCACAACAGTGAAGACATGAAATCAAAACTACAATGATTCAAACACAGGTACTATTGAGGATGCCAGAAAGTACTTGCTTATTTGGAGCCTGATATGGCTGTCTCCTGAGAGGCTCTGTCAGAGCCTGATAAATACAGAGGCAGATGCTCACAGTCAATCACTGGACTGAGCGCAGCGTCCCTGATGGAGGAGTTGGAGAAGGGATCGAAGGAGCCAAGGGGGTTTGCAACCCCATAGTGTGTGTGTGGGGGAACAACAGTGTCAACAAGCCAGAGTTACCAGAGCTCCTGGGGTCTGGACCAACCATAGAAGAGTTGGAACACATGGAGAGGCCCATGATTCCAGCCACATATGTGGCAAAGGATGGCCTTGTTGGACATCGGTGTGAGGAACAGCCCTTGGACCTGAGGGTGTTCAATGTCCCAGTGTAGGAGAATGGCAGGAAAGGAAGTAGGGAGTGGGTAGGTGGGGAGCACCCTCATAGATGCAGGAGGAGGAGGGGGGCATGGTATAGGGGTTTTCCAGAGGGGAGACCTGGAAATTCCAGAAGGGTTAACAATTTGAAATGTAAATAAAGAATATATCCAATACAAAAAACATTCTTTATATTCTAACCCTAGTGGGAGGGTTAGTGCTAATTGTCAACTTGACAGACCATAGGACTATCTTGGAGATAGGCCTCTCTTAGCATGCCTGAGTGGGATTATCTTGATGACATTTATTTAGATGGAATGACCTGTGAGCTGTGGGTGGCATCATTTCCTCCCAGAGATCCTGGCCTATGTAATTGGATAAACGGGATGAGCAGCAATAGGTATTCATAGGTCTCTGCTTCCTGACCACAGATTCAGTGTGACCCATTATTGCAAGCTCCCATTGCCTTTGTTTCCTTTGTATGATGGATTGTGACACTGGAAAGGATCTCTTTTCTAAGTTGCTTTCCTCAGAGTAGCTGGTATTTTATCACAGGAAAAGAAACACACACACACACACACACACACACACACACACACATTCAGAGTGTTATGGAGAAGTTGAAATAGCATGGGAAAGATGGACCATGGCTGGATGATTATCCTGCTTGGTATTGTGGCACAATCTACAAAGTAGAGACCACAGTACACGAATGGGTTGAGCAATAGACTTAAAGAGAATCTATGAATAGATTCTTAAAAACTGGTAAATGGTAATAGTAGTGTGGTAGTTTGAATATGCTTGACCCAGGGAGTGGCACTATTGGAAAGTGTCACCCTAGAGAAAGTGAGGTCTTATTGGAGGAAGTGTGTCACTGTATGGGTGGTTGGGCTTTGAGAGCTTCCTCCTAGCTGCCTGAGGATGCCAGTATTCTCCTGTTTGTCTTTGCACCAAGATGTAGAACTCTCAGTTCCTGCCTGCCTGGAGACTGCCATGCTTCCTGCTGTGATGATAATGGACTAAACCTCAGAAGCTATAAGCTACCCCTCCAGTTAAATGTCCTTTGTAAGAATTGCTTTGGTCATGGTGGCTCTTTATATCAATACAACCAAAACTAAGTCAAAAGTTGGTACTGGGAATGGTATTGCTTTGATAGGCCTGGTCATGATTTTGTTTGGAGAAATGTGGATTTGGGGACTTTGGAAAGCAGTAGAATGTTTTAAGTGAGGCTTAATGGGCATCCTAGTAGGAATATGGAAGACATTGGTGCTTACAAGAGTTGTCTTAGTCATGGTGTCTCTTCCCAACAATTAATCCATGACTAAGAATTTGGTACCAAGCCACACCTATTCCAAAAAGGCAACAGTCAACTACTTGGGCTGAGCATACTTAAACTACTACAAGTAGTATTTCCAAATAATTGGGGGGGGGGGAAATCACCTATTAATAGAGTGTCAAGATCGCAATAACTATTTAATAAAAAAAGGAAACAGAAAAGCCTATACTGTTTACCATTATGGATAGGAAATGAATCAGATCTTTTAAATGAAAAGAAGTTTAATAAATCAGGAATGAATCATTTTATTAACTGAAATGGCATAAGCCTTCTTACCAGTAGGAATTCAGTGCAAGACCAGCAGGGAGACCTTCCAATGACTCCACTGAGTCAGGCCTGAACATTACTTTGGGAATGCCGTTAGTTCTCAGTGGACTTCTCAATCTTGGAGAAAAGGGTACTCCAGATCTAGGTCAGAGACTAAGCAGAGTAGACATTTCATTTTGGGGCAGTGGAGCAAGCAGACTGTGAAAGGGCTAGTTTCCAAAATACAGCTATGTCCTTAGCTGCCCTCACTTCCTGGGACAGATTCAGAGAAATCTGGGCACAAAAATTCTGACTTCAGCTGGCTCTAAATGGTTGTAAGGTAACAAATGAGCAAAATCTCAGGAGTTCACAGTGATTCTCCCTGTTCTACTTTGTCCACACAGAAGCTACAGGCCTTGGCTTAAACCTGGTAGAAGACCCTGTTGCTTCCTAGAGTCCTTATGTGATTCCCCCCTTGTGTTTAGAAAGCAAATTCTCACTGTGTCTGCTGAGTCCCTCTTAGACTCTTTAAGTCTCCTCATGCCTTCTCCCCCTTGCTCATCTTACTTCGCTGCATCCTTACCTCATGTGTTCTCCCCCTTGGTCAGGTCTTTCTAAAGAACCAGACTTTTTTCTTCTCCAGGAAAAACACCTTTGCTGCTTGGGGGACTGCATTCCTCATTTATTTCCTCGAAGACACTTATAACAATCTGCAATTATCTTGTGTCTTTCATTTTTATTTATTTATTACCCATCTCTCCCAGGAGAGTCTAAATTGCACAATGGCACAAGAGTCTCTTTCTCACTTGTCAGGTGCTGAGCATAGGGGCTGCCAGAGGCTTAGAGTCTTCCGATGATGCTTGAAGATGAAGAAATGGTCCCTAAGTAAGTGCTTGAGTGAGAACTTCCTTTCTCTAACTTCAAGTCCTAGTTTTTCCTCCATGGGGCATATAGTACGCCTACTGAAGCCTCTGAGCTTTACACAATGACACCTTCTATGGAGTATCGTGAAATCACCATGAAATTACTGCTTTTCCTTTTGAGGACCAACACCAGAACAGCCCTGAGGAACCGAGTGCAGTCTTCTGCTTACAGATAAGAAAATTGAGGGTTGCTTGTCAGACTGTATAAATTGTCTAACATCACAAAGGTAATTAGTCTTCTACCTGAAACACACATCTCTGAGTTGTCTAATTCACTGGTGCCTTGCTTAAATCTGGATTGTACACTTGATGGGATTTAGGATCACCATTAAAACATCTCTGAGCATGCTTATGTGGGATTATGACGAGCATGTTGATTAAGATGGGAAGGCTCTCCTTAAGTCTGGGTGGCAAGAGTTCATGGGGTGATGACTCAGTCTGAATACAAAGGAGAAAGTGAACTCAACACAGGCATTCTGTGCTCTCTTGTCATGGCTGGGGATGAGCTGGGTCCATCCCTCCCACTCTGTAACAATGATTTTCCCACCATGATGGACTACATCTCACAGAACTATGAACAAAGTCCTCTTCTCCTAAGTTGATTTTATTGTTATTTTGTTGAACCAAAAGGACAAGTAACTAACAAACATTGGTCTCCATACATTCCTTTCCAGAAACTAGTTTATCCTTTAACCCCCAGCAGCATAACTCTACCTAGATAGAGCACAGCCGAGAGCAGGAGAAAATGGTTTGAATATAGAATGAAATCCTAGTGGTGCCTTAAGAGCATTCCATGCCCCCAGGAGGGAGTTTATTGAGCTCTCAGCATCCTCAGGCTTTCTAGCAGAGTTTTTGAAATCACCAGTGCGCCCTCCAAGTAAGATTGCCCTCAAATGACACCACGTCTTAGGAGGCAAGATGCCAAGGTGTTACTGATGTGTTCGTTTATGGAATCTGCCATTCCCAAAGAACAGTGGTACCAACTGCAGGGATGGGAAAGTTACACCGGGAATTCCATGAGGATTGTTTTTGTATTTCCCATGTTTGTTCAAATGATAAATGTAAAACCATCATCTATTTTTAAGCCATTTGAGACTATTGACTTGAGAGAACAGGAAAGCCTTGTCAGGACAATTCTGTTTTATAAAAAAGAAGGGTGGGGGCTTTGGCTTTTCTTTAAATAGATGAATTTAAATTTTTTTTTGCTGTTGTTGTTGTTTAAGAACTATGTAGTTCATTGGAACTGAATGGCCTTGTCAACTTTGAAGGCATGAAATCATAATCATGGGAATTACTTATGGCAAAGTTCACTGAACCATGTAAAAGTCTAGCAAAATAAGTCACAATATATATGTGACCCCCAGAAAGAACAAGGGTCTCTTTTCTGGAAGGGTCTTTATTTTAATATCAATGAACAGAATATTGCTTTATTTTGCAGTTCTTTTCTCACCCCTCACTTATTTTTAATAATCTGCTTATTCAAATATTATATCCTATGGGCTCTCTACCTGGCAGAAAGCTATTGTTATAAATGATTTTGAAAAGTTGCCTTTTCTTTTAGAAGCAATTGTATTAAAAAATTAGCTTTATATTATATTCAATACACATATGCCTTTATTCAAGCCACATTGGCATGACTTTGAAGAATGGGATGTTTGAAAGAAGCACAGAGGTTATGTTGGCCATTGCTGTTTTGTGTGATCCTAGGGTTAGCAGTGCCAGTATCATCAGGAGGATTGCTTTAGTTAGCTAGTTCTTGGCTCTTTCCAAATATACTGAATCGGAATCTATGTAATAAGTTCCCCCTGGTGATGGCTCTAAATGTGAAATGTGAATGATCTAGATTTGGGGTTGTTCTCTCTTTATCGGCACAGAGATCATCACTGGCACCTCACCAAAGATATAATTTTGTGGATATATATTCAGATTATTTTCTTTTTTAACTTCAATTACCCTTCTTCTAGGCAGAATCTTGCCAGAATTTCATAACAAAGATGATAAAGATGATGCAAGGATGGTGAGACGAGGGTGGCAGGAGGAGGAGGGAGAGGAGGATACAGATAGAGATGAGAGATGAGAGACAACGGTTATGATTGCGTCTACCATCTCATATATTTTTCCCACATACATGGGCCAACTTTGGTTTCTCCTATACCAAAGAATGGTCTGGAAGATAACATTTGTGTTGTTAGTTATTCTTTCTCCCATTTTTCACCATAGTACTTAATGCTTTTCAGGACAAGCACATTTCCTACGGATGTCAGAATTCAGCCATCCTGTTATCCAATGAAATGTTGGCTTTCTAGCAGTCACTAGAAAGTTTTGGCCAGTTGTATTGCTTCTTTCTTCAGCCTTGTGGAGAGAGAGATTCCTTTGAAAATTAGATTCTTAAATTAATATGACCTCCGAAAGATTGAAGCAGCCCCCAATAGGTGAAAGGACTGAAGAGTCTTTGTACTTAGAAGGCACTGTCATTGTGCAGTTTTTATGATACTTTAACCTAGGGAGAATTGTCTTCAGCAGGTTAATCTGTGGTTACTAGCATTGAGGATAATTACAACATTTTAATTGAGAACAAGTAGTTTCAAAGGTAAGACTTTCTTGGAACTAGCAACATTAATTATGCCATGCTTTATGAAAAAACAAAGAACAAGTAATCTTAAGAGCAGGACCTAATGAAGGGCCAATGTGTTCATTCACCTGACCTCAGACATCAAGGAGACTCTTGTAATGTTTCAATGTGTGGGTTTCCATGGCTACATAGCAATGTAGATACCTAGCCTGCTGATGGTCTATCAGGCTGTGTGGGGATGCCACAGACAACTTACATCTTTTTCATCCATCTGAATTAATTAGTTTCCTACTTGACCTATTTATTCTCAATGCAGTGTCAGAATTGTGCTGTAAATAAGTTAAGACTTTCCATGTATTTGGCAAAGGTTCATAATCAACAAAATTAACAAAAGTGGGCATTGTTGATAGCAGAAAAAAGTTGTCATTTATAATTCCTTTACAAAATATTAAATGAGTAGTACCTTTTTTTACATCAGCAACCAATTTCTAAATCTTATGAACAAACTGATATGTAATAGGGTACTAAATTCAAATTGTCAGTGCTAAAGGTGAGACTAGCTCACATTTTATACATTTTCATAAACAACATTCTTAAACATAAACAATATTTGATTTCTCTCATGAACCTGGGACAGGGATATAGGGATTCTGATTCTACATCCGTGTTTTTTAGCCTGTGAGCCACAGGTGGGAGGGGGTCACACAGCAGATATCCCTCTTATCAGATATTTACATTATAATTCATAACAGTAGCAAAATTACAGCTATGAAATAGCAGTGAAATAATGTTATGGTTGGGGGCATCACCACAACATGGGAGTCACAGTGGTAGGAAGGTTGAGAACCCCTGATCTACAACTAGAGAAGACTCACTCAATATGATAAGGTGACAAGCCACAGCTATGGGACCAGAGGACAAAGCTACTGCATTTGCTCAAAGCAAAACCATTCTTAATGATTTTTTTCTTAACTTATAAAGTTTAAGGTGTTACCTGGTTGAAATCTACCAAGATATTAGGTAGAATATCTGGGAGGTGGATACAGCAGAACCCCAAAAAACTTACAAGGAAGAGACTGTATCCATAGTGGGCCTGAGAAGAGTGTCAGGGACAGGTCTACTCTTCCCTATTCCTGCGCTCAGAGTCTGGAGCATTCAATTTGGTTCCAAGAAAGACTATTTGAAATCTGGCCCTGTTGCATCTAGAGATAGGGCTTTATTCGGTCAGATGGGCCCAGGTAAGATCACCTATGTGAAATTTCCATCATGAAAGCGAAACATTTACCCTGGCTTGGTGGGAGTGGATTGCCTACGTCTCTTCTTGCTTTCCTGGTCTTATGCTGGTGTGCCCTCCACATCCCATCTTCACTAGTTACATGTCTGTTTGTCCAGGCTCTTGCTCACACACAGATTTCAGATGGCATCAGGGAATCCAAGACTTGCCTCAGTGTGCTGAGTGGTGGGAACCCTGCAAGCCAGTGAGCAGTGTCTGGAAGAGATAGTAGGGACCACAGTCCTTGAACTTGACCTTGACAATTTCATTCCATCTCCGTCCTAGTTTCTTTTTTAGTGTCTTATTCTTGCCCCAATCTTCTCTCTGTTAGCAGCTTTAAGAGAATTAAATTAAAATAATTAAATTAAATTAAAAGTCATCTAAAGACAATTCTGGGAAACTTTTTGCGGGGGCTGGGATTATAGAATGCCTCTTCCCAGATTACCTGATGTTCAAAAAAGTTTAGGGCTGCTTAATAGTCAAGTGACTCCTACTGATAAGGAAGCAGGTTCTCTAGAGTCTCATCGTAAGTTCAGACTTACTCTTGACAGAGCAAAACCCACTGTTAAGCACAATTCTAAGGGCTTTCTCTGCCAATCCCTTACCAGACAGGCTTTGCAATGTCTTGGTTCAATAGATACGTAAGAAAAATCCAACCAACTACAATGGTTATGTTTTTGCCCAGAGAGTCAGTAGTCCTTGGATATTTCCATTTAACAAACTTTGAGACACATGAAGGGCTCTAGTGCATACAGAACTCATGATAGAAACTGCCATTTTAGTGATAAATAAAATGTTTTCTGCTCCAGCAAACATCTAAAATGTATCTTATAAAGTCACTAAAGACTGTAGCCTTTATTAAAGAGCTACTCAAGGACTACAAGCAAGCAAGAACTTTGATTAGCAATTGGAGGACAGGGCATATTAGATAGTAAGAGTAGATGTGGAATTGTCTGAGTGTGCTCATGGAATTTTGACTTCTAAATCATGTAAACATTTTTTGTGTATTTATTAATTCACTTAGATTAAGAAGACTACAAGGAAGCCATTTAGAGTGATCTACATGTTCTTGGGACTGGAAAGATCTTGTCAAGACTTTGAGGTAGATGCATCTGTGTCATTTTTTAAAAAGTTTCCATATAGTCTTAAAAGTTGAATAAATGATTAGCTCTTTAAACCATTATCATCATTAGTAATTTCCCCTAATCACAGATAGTTGTCTTATCTACATAACCTGTTGAAATTGGGGCCTATGTGAGGAAGTGCAGCTTGCATGGTGAAGGGCAAATTGCTTTGATGTGACTACTAGCAAGCTATTCCTTCTCTCTGAGAGTCACCTGTAAACCAGAAGAATTTCCCTGTAGATACCAAGATTATTTCCCATGTCAGGATGCTGTAACTGCTGAAAGCCTATTCCAACAGAGTATCTGCATCCTTGGAGGCTGTCATTTTATAGAGTGCCTCTTCAGTCAACAAATATCTCTTTCATATGGAGAATGCCCATGCTTAGACTGTGGAATTTCTTAATTGATCTTCCTGTTGTGGTCATTCACCATAAAATATTCACAGCCTTCGCCTGATAACCCTTGGCCTTCCCTTCTCTTGGGAAGAAGAGAGAATTGCTCAGAAGCATAACCTTCCTACTTGGGTCAACAAGAGCTGCAACTGGTTCTAAGGAGGGTGTCTTATTGCTGTCAAATTGACCGGGGATGTCACACATGAAGCCTGCTGTCACTGCATCTTGCTTGGAGCCAGCCCCCTTAGCTGGCTGAGTCAAGCTGTGCTGGCTACCGACGAGAGAATTTTGATGTGAGGGATGACAGAGGCCTTGGAGTTAATGTGTGCACAGAGGTGACAGTTTTGAATGTCAGCCAAAGCACAAAGACCTGTCTGAAATTAATTTGGGTGGAGGGGAGAAAGTCAGAGGAAGATGGAGAGAAATAGCGTGAGGGACAATGGAGATGAGTTGTGTTGAATCTGCCACCATCTGCTGCAGAGGCAAGAGGCACTCTGAACAGTTTCTGATCTTGAGAAACAGAAAAAAAAAAAACAAAAAAAACAAAAAAGGAGAGACAGAGGATGCTGGCTCCATTCAGTAATCTGTTGGTTTAAGGCATCCTCCTGGTGTGCTGTTTGCTACATTCGCAGGTCAGCAACCCTATTTCCCTTTACTAAACTAGAGCTGCAAAAGGCAAAGATGTATCTCCTGCCGATAGAACTCAGAACTAAGCACTCAAAGACAGCATTTGGATTTGTAATGATAAAAGGAGTCAACTACATTTTATTTACCTTGGTTTCCCTTTGGTGAGGTTACTCATTAAAATCTCTAAATATTTCCCCCAACCATTAAGAGGGTAAGATTTAAATCTTTATGTCTTAACAAACCCATTTCCTAATCTATAAACTTATGAGTAAGTTACATAACAGAGTAAGGAGAAATGAGAGGAGGCAGAATCCAGGCTGTGAATCAGTTGACCTTACAGTGGCAAATTGTTTGAGGGGGAGCCTTTGTAATCACAGAATTGTTATGAGTGTAAAGGAACTGTAGAAGCAAATTTGTGAAAGCACTATGCATTGTTGACTGTGAAGATGTTGATCTTCCATGAGACAAGAAATATGAGCTATCTTCAGAAGCAGGAAAGGAAGATGATGTTCACCTTAGGACCTTCCAGAAGAAATATGGGCTTTTTAATACTTTAATTTCCTGCTCATATCAGACCTGAGACATATAGAACCTCCATAGGAATTTCATCCTGTTTTACACTCTTTGGTTTGTAGTCATTTGCTGTAGCACCATCAGTAAGTTGACACACTGGCCTTTCAGACTTTCACAGTATGGCTGTTTGTCCTCTGTGTCCCTCCATGAATTCTGCTTATGGATTCTGAACCCTGACTCCTAAACACAACTTACCCCTTAGAACAAACATAGAGCATTCCTGTGTCTGAAAGAAACTCACCTTCCTCTAAGGTTGATGAGCACTTGCCCGGTTTCTCTGAGGGGCCAGCTGGTGCTAAGATGGTGTCCTGGGGCCTGGAGGAGAGGGAGAGTCAGAGTCTATATCCGTGGGAAAGCCAGAAGCCAGGAAAGAAAACTTGGCCAGCAATCACAGGTCCCTTGACAAAACCAAAGGGTGGAGAACAAAGCCAGAATCAGGAAGACAGCTTGCAGGGAACTGGTATCAGTGCTTCCCAACAGGAGTGATGGGGAAGGAAGAAGAATGTACCCCATTTTTTTCACCCCAAAGTGGGCCAGGGTGAGGCTCCTCTGTGTTGACCTAATAGTGATGTTGGGCGGTAACACTGCGAGTCCCCCATTATCTTTACATGCTGCAGTCCTGTCTAGACCAAAGCAAAGCTCACATCCAATATCTACAATGCTTCCTACATCCTTCAGTCCTGCTGTTCACTAAGTGTCACCCTTCATGCCCTTTATTTGGTAGTTAAGATCCTTAATTTTAGTTTAGCTGAAGTATGACATGTCTAAATGTAAGAACTCACACAATGCAATAGAGTATAAAGTCGACTTGGACCACTATTTAGAATCTGGCCATCTGATGATGACTATGGTGTTCTTTTAAAATTTAACCTTCTAGACTGATAACATTTCTAAAATTAAATGTTAAATTATGTACAGTTCATTTGACATTCACAATGCCTATAGCATTATTTTGCATTTAAATTTCCAACAAGGTCAAGTTATAGATGTCTTGAGAGAAAAGAAAATGTTTTAGATATTGTCTTTATGGATGGCTCACATAGCACACTGTATGTTTTAACAGATAAATAAATATGGATTGGCTAGAAAGCTGTGACCAGAAAAATCTAGAAACTCTTCTTACCCTCAGATGGAGACCATTCGTCATTGGTAGGCTTTCAAATTTTAACAAGTATTTTTAACAATTACTTCTGCACAAACAATTTTCTAAAGTTCCACCGCTCTGTTATTTTCATAGTGGTCGGGTTATTATGAACCCAGAGATTTGTCAATTAGCATCAGAATTACTTGTTAAAATGAGAAAGGAGATAGACAGAGATAGGGTCCTTGTTAACTCATTAATATTCCCTATAATGAAAAATGTTGCAGGAGAGAAATAGCCGTGGTAATACGTGTCATCAATCTCGCTGGGGAAAGTGATGCCATTTGTTATCTTTACGGAGTTCTTCTGTTCGCTAGTCAGCTCATGGGTGTATTTATCAAATGCCCGGGTGGAGGGTTATGCTGTGCTGTCTCTTTGAACTGCATATTACTTTAGATTCGTTCATTCTCATTCATTCATTCATTCATTCATTCCTTTTCCTTTTTACTTGAATAGCTGGAGTGCATTCTGCACAAGACACTAAAAGTGTGGGGGAAATAAAATTTCAGTAACATGGTTTTATCCTTGCCATAGTCAGTGGAGGGGAAAGCCTCAAAAATGGCCAAGACCTCAGAGGGCATGGATGTGAATGTTGATGAGTCAAGAGTAAACAGGCAGGTAATCCTGACCCTCGGAGAGCTTAGCATTGAAGAGCATGCAGATAGTGAAATTTCATCTTCTGACTGCAGTGCTATGCCCAGTTAGGTAAAAACAGAGAGTGAGCTTTGCCCTGAGCAAAGACTGCAAGTTGACAAAATTCTAAGACGTTTCCTGGGTCTTGGAGGCTACCAGAACCTTGGATGCCAGCAGAAGTAGTTATTCGTGGGTTTGGGGAATGCCTCTGTTGGTAAAGTGCTTGCTTGGCCATCACAAGGACCAGACGTTGACGCCCCTCTGCACGCACTCCTTGTTAAAGTGCTGAGGACAGAGTTGTGTGCCTCTGATCCAAGCTCTGAGGAGGCAAGAAACAGCAGGATCCCTGGCACTGCTCACCTGTTAGTTTTGCCCAGTTGATGAGCCCCCGTTCTTCAACGAGAACCTCTATCTGAAAGGCACCTGCGACCAGGCCTGGCAATCTGAGTCCAATCCCCAGGACCCACATAGTGGAAGCAGATAACTGACTTTCTCAAGTTCTTCTCTGACCTTGGCTGCGGCATGTGTCAACTTTCTCCATGCTACGAAGTTACCATACACACACACACACACACACACACACACACACACACACGCGCGCGCGCACACACACACACAACCTTATAACTACAGTAAAAAGGTATTTAAAAGACACATGTCAAACCCTAGCCTCTACATTCACCTGGGCATATTTATACACAATGGCAAACAAAAGTAAGCAACACTGGACTTTTTTCTACATTCTTTGTTTACATCCCAAATGATTTCCCCTTTCCTGGCTGTCCCCTCCCCATAAGTCCCATAAACCCTCTTCCCTCTGCCCATTCCCTGATCAACCCCCTCCAACTTCTCTGTCCTGGTAATCCCCCTACATTGCTGCATCAAGCCTCTCCAGGGCCAGGGCCCTCTCATTCCTTCTTCTTGGGAATGATTTGATATGTGAATTGTGTCTTGGGTATTCAGAGCTTGTGGGCTAATATCCACACTTATCAGTGATTGCATTCCATGTGTGTTCTTTTGTGATTGGGTTACCTCATTTAGGATGATATTTTCCAGTTCCAATCATTTGCCTAATAATTTCATGAATTCATTGTTCTTAATTGCTGAGTAGTATTCTATTGTATAAATATACCACATTTTCTGTATCCATTCCTCCACTGAGTTCTGGCTTGTTTCCAGCTTCTGGCTATTATAAATAAGGCTGCTATGAACATAGTGGAGCAAGTGTCCTTATTGCATGCTGGGGAAACCTCTCGGTATATGCCCAACACTGGACTATTTTTGAGGGCTATCACAGAAAACCACTAGAAGCTGCATGGCTCACACAACACACTGACTTGTCAATGTTTTGGGGATTAAAAGTCAGAACTCAGGGGCCGTGGAAATGGCTCAGTGGTAAAAAAAAAATCTGCTTCATAAATGTGAGGATCTTAATTTTTCTTCTGAACACCATATGAAGTGCCAGGAATGGCTGCACATGCATGAATTCCCCAGTTCTGGGGAACAGAGACAAGAGGATCCTGGGATCTTGCTGTCTAGATAGTCTACCTGAAGCAGTCAACCCCAGGTTCAAAGAGAAAGACTCCATATAATAAAATAAGGTAAGGAACAATGGAGAAGGACACATATTGTTAACCTCTGACCCCTACCCAAGGACACATGGAGGAGTGAACACCTACACATATACTTGAGCACACATGTACACACATGCATTGCATACTCACAGAGAAAAAGAAAAGGTCTGAGCCTGGACTATCTTCAATATTAGATGTGCTGGGACCTCTCCTGGGCTAATGGATGTTCATCTCTGTCTCTAGTCTTCTCTCTATGTGTCTTAATCTCTTCTTAGAAAGGCATCACTCATATTGGCTAAGGGCCCTCCCATATGACCTCATTCTAACATAATTATCCCATTAAAGACCCTATATCCCAGCAGAATCACATCCTGAAGTACTGAACTTCATAGCCCATAACAAACAGCAAGGGTGTGTCCGAAAGAACCAAGAAGGCTAAGTCCTCTGATGAAAACAAATCAAATCCAACAAGGGAAAGCTAGCCAGGTTCTGACTTAAGAGCTCAAGTAAGGTAGGGCTTGGTCACATCAAGTTTCATTTGTCAGCTGCTCTAATGCAGCTAGATGACACCCACCAGTACCAAGGAATGCAATGCTGACTTTACTTTCAAGGCTGGTTGAAACATTTCTTACTATTCCTTGCCATTGAGGCCGATCATATGTTCTGAATTTGTGGGGCCTCAGGGAGGGAGCAAGAGGACAGACATAGTCTTCTTAGCTATGTGACTACTACCCTGCAATGAGAATAGACTAAATTATTATAACAATTATCAACCCGCAACACTTTAATCTCTAACATTTAATAGTTCAGTGTTAGTACCTTTGAGTAGGTCTAAGAATACTGTTTTATTAGAAGTTACTTTAATTAATTGAAAACTAATTTTAAAAATTCATTTACTCTTTTGGTGTGTGTGATAATGTTTTGCTTGCATATATGTCTGTGAACTTCATACATGCAGTGCCCCTGGAGGATAAAGAAGGGAGTTAAATACAACTGTAAATGGTTATTAGTCACAACTGGAAGGTGAGAATCAGACCCAGGTCCTCTACAAGAACAGCCAGTGCTCTTAACTCCTTACCATCTTTCCAGCCCTCTTCTGTTTTTTTTTTTTTAAGTGAAATGAAAAATCCATTGAACTGGCATTTCCAGATTTCTGTTGTATTGAGACTTACTTATCTTACAAATCATGATCTCCATGTAAGCTCCTGTGTGATAATGGGATAATCAGAAGAGGATAAGATTTAGATGGCAGGGAAACATCTAGTTTCTTCGGAATGTTAGTTTTGTCAAATGTTTCACTGGGACACACAGGTGAAAGGATGTCTTGCTAAAGCAAACACATGAAACAATGTTTTCCTGAAGCAGACACAGCTGAAAGGATGTTTGATATAGCAAACACATGAAAGGCCCTGGGATGAAGGAGTAAAAATATGACCCCCACAGACAGTGGGAGACCAGCACTGAGCATTGGCTTGGTTTGCTCCACCTTGGTATTCTTCACTAATAACATGAATGTATTGTTTCGCCTTACATATCATTGTTGAGCTCAACTTGTGGTAATGCTGCCCTTGAGAGAAACATGCCCCAAAACTGCATCCACTTGCTGTTTCTGTGACCTTGCCTCAGACTGGTTGTAGAGCCTGGCTGATTCTTCAGGATTGAATTACAGCTGCTGATTTGAACCTGGTGTCTGCCTAGAGAAAGGACTGGACTGTAACTGCTGGTTTGTTCTGGGTGTCTGTCAGCTTAGAGGACTGGTCTATAGCTGCTGAGTTGTATTTGGTGTTTGCTACAGGACTGAACTGTTGCCAAAGAAGATCGAGCTCACCCCCAAAGAACTATTGCTAAAAAGGTATACTTCCTCCATATCTGAATTACTATTCTTTTCCACTACCTCTGCTGAGTAGTGGCCTAGAGAAGAAGTTGAACCCTTATTAAAAGTAGGTTGCTTTGAGTAGAGACTGAGGGAAAGAACATAGAGAGTTTGCCCCTCTTAGAGATCCATCCCATACAGTTACAAAACCCACACATTATTGTGGATGCCAACAAATGCTTGCTGACAGGAGCCTGATATACCTGTCACCTGGGAGGCTCTACCAGTGCATGACAAATACAGAGGGGGACTCTCTCAGCCAACCATTGAATGGAGCATAGGGTCTCCAATTTAGGAGCTAGAGAAAGGACCCGAGGAAATGAAGGGGTTTGCAGTACCATAGGAGGAACAACAATTTGAACCACCAGTACTCACCCCCCCCAAAGCTCCCAGGGTCTAAATGACCCACCAAAGAGTATACATGGAGGAACCCATGGCTCCAGATGTGTATGCAGGAGAGGATGGACTTGTTGGACATCAAAGGGAGGAGAGGTCCTTGGAAATGGGAAGACTAGATGCCCCAGTATAGGGGAATGCCAGGACAGGGAAGCAGAAGTGGATAGATTGGTGAGCAGCAGGAGGGGGAATGGGTTAGGGGATTTTCAGCAGTGTGTGTGTGTGTGTGTGTGTGTGTGTGTGTGTGTGTATGGTGAAACCAGGAAATGAGACACCATTTGAAATGTAAATAAAGAATATATCTAATTAAAAAAATGTAGGTTGCAAAAAATTTATGCTTCCACTTAGAGATTTTTACATTACAAATGATACCATAGGTCTTTTTTGTTTGTTTTCTTATAGAAATCTGGCAAACAAGAAGTTAGACCCCAAAGAACTAAATAACCCTAATAAAAATGGGGTACAGAGCTAAACAAAGAATTTTCACCAGAAGAAATTTGGATGGCTGAGAAGCACCTTAAGAGATGTTCAACATCATTAGTCATCAGGGAAATGCAAATCAAAACAACCCTGAGATTCTACCTCACACCAGTCAGAATGGCTAAGATTAAAAACTCAAGAGACAACATGTGCTGGAGAGGATGTGGAGAAAAGGGAACACTCCTACACTGTTGGTGGGATTGCAAGATGGTACAACCATTCTGGAAATCAGTCTGGCGGTTCCTCAGAAAATTGGGCATGTCACTTCCAGAGGACCCTGTCATACCACTCCTGGGCATATACCCAGAGGAATCCCCTGCATGCAATAAAGACACATGCTCCACTATGTTCATAACAGCCTTATTTATAATAGCCAGAAGCTGGAAGGAGCCCAGATGTCCCTCAAAGGAGGAACGGATACAAAAAATGTGGTATATTTATACAATGGAATACTACTCAGCAATTAAAAATAATGAATTCATGCAATTTGTAGGCAAATGGTTGGATCTGGAAAATATCATCCTAAGTGAGTCAACCCAATCACAAAAGAATACACATGAAATGCAATCATTGATAAGTAGATATTAATGAGCCCAGAAGCTCTGAATACTCAAGGCACAATTAGCAAATCAAAAGATTCCCAAGAAGAAGGAAGGAGAGGACACTGGTACTGAAAAGACTGGTTGCAGGTTTTCAGGAGAGTACCAGAACAGAGAAAGGGATGTGGGGGGGGTGATTGGGGAATGGGCAGGGAGGGGGGAGAGGACTTATGGGACATATGGTGAGGGGGGGAACTGGGAAAGGGGAAAACTGTTGGAATGTAAACAACGAATATAGAAAATAAAAAAAAACATTATTATCAATATCAGTTGTGTACATGATCTCTCTGTTATAAGAGTATCTACCATGTCTACTATGATGCTAGCATATATAGGAGAGCTGCTTCAGGGTTGCCCACAGCAGTGGAAACAGAACTGCTGCCCTAATATGCTGATGAAAGAAAGAAAGAAAGAAAGAAAGAAAGAAAGAAAGGAAGGAAGGAAGGAAGGAAGGAAGAAAGAAAGGAAGAAAGAAAGAAAGAGGAGCAAAAATGGAGAAAGAACAGGATAGATAGATAGATAGATAGATGATAGATGATAGACAGACAGACAGACAGATAGATAGATTAGATAGATAGATAGATAGATAGATAGATAGATGGATGATTGATAGATAGATAGATGATTGATAGATATTACACAACTGAAGTACTCATCCACATTTAAACCATAAAGCATGGAATTTTGATTTTTTAAAAATTCTTTATCTGTGAACTGGTAGCAGTTTTTCTCCTAAGCATTTTTTTTTGCCCCCAAAGCATCATGGAAGTGGATGCTCATCTAGATAACATTATAAGACAAAGAGAGGATTAGGTGAGCAAGCATGGTGTTTCTAAATAAGTGCAAATAACACGTTAATTTTCTTAAAGTAAAATAAGGAATAGTTAATATTTAATTATTCACCATGTGAAATATACTGCATTCTAAGGAATATGATGCATTAAAATAGTTAAGCCTCAGAACAGAGCATGACAGGAGCGATCATGTCATGCTCCCACTTTACAGGTGGAGAAGTTGAAGCAGAAATATTCATTACCTTATTGGAGCTACAATTTGATCCTTATCTCTAGAGGCTTCAGAACTACATGTTACATCATAGACTTGTCTAAACAGTGACCTGACAAATGGTACCCTACAAATACAATCCATGCTTAGGTGAAAAGCAGTGAGATTGATTCAGTCTGGCACTTAGCTGTGTAGTTGGTTCTAACACCTCTACAATAAGCATTTTTTAAGCACATTTGATTATCAGAGGACTGCACCAGCAGCTAGGAAATCTCAAGAAAGTGAGGAGTGTTATGGTTTTGTCAAATGAATTGAATTTCCAGCAAGAACGTAGGATGCTTCATCGTAACATGGTTCAAAATAAGGTGGGATGTAGCAAGGTCTGGGGAAAACCCAAGGAACATGCTCCTTTGGATGGGGAAGGAGCTTCATTTCCACTGGAAGAATCAAAGGGTCATAAAGAAAGGTTTTCTCAGGTATGGGAGCAAGGGTAAAGAGGAAGAGGTGGAGTAAGAAATCAAAGAAACACGGGTGTATTCTGTTGTGCAGAGTTAGTCAACTGGTATGGATGGAATATTGGGGACCTAGAGATACACTGGAGAGTAGGATTGGATATAGTGAGAACTAAGAACAAGCCATACAGTAGCAGAAATTTGCCCAACACATAAAAAAATCATGATTACTAGATTTGGTTGTATTATATGGTCTGCATCTGAAATGCCCCAATATGGTCTCTCCTGTGAGTGCTTGTTTCTTAGCTTTGAACAATGTGAGAAGGTTGTGAAACCTTCCAGAGTCAGTCTGGCTGGCAAAGGAAGGTCTCCAAGGTAAGGCCTTTGAAAGTTACAGCCTCACTGTGCTTGCATCCATAATCTCTGCCAGCTGGTCCAGCAGAATGTGAACAGCCTCCGTCCCTTTCCCACTGCCACATACTGATGTTATGACTGTGATAGACTTTAGCTCCCTGAAACAATGAGCCAAACTGAATGATCTTCCTTCACTTTACTTCTGTTGGTTACATTGGTCACAGCAATGAAAAGGTAACCATTGTAGGCTGTTAGGATGGTGGGTGACTTATGCTGACTTGCATTTCTTGTGGTTTGACGCTGTCTTCCCATCTCTGTGTAAATAATTCATTTCCAAAGCCTAGGACCCATTTTCATCTTTTCTTTCCTGACTTGTATATTATTTATTTTTATTATGATATTGATGAAAGACTGCTTTATCTCTTCATCTAGATTAAGCCTCCCCCCCAAAAAATACATTACAAATATTTCTGAAATTCACTGCAGTAAAGTCCATAGTTTTACTTCTATTGTGTCCAGTTGATTTCTGGGAATATGGACCTGGATTATGGCTCAATGATTAAGAGAATGTACGAGTTTTATAAAGGATCTGAGTTCAGTTCCCAGAACCATATCAGAAGGCTCACAATATTTTGAAACTCTAGTTTTAGGGTCACTTATGCCTCCTTCTGGCCTCTACCTGCACACGAACTCACATTCACTTATTATTATTATTATTATTATTATTATTATTATTATTATTATTAATAAAAAGACTTGGCTGCGGCATTTTCATTTAGAAAGGAGGTAAAGAGGGAGAAAGACTTCCCAGTCTACCTTTGACAATCTTGGAACCTGTCACTATTTCAAATATTCTCATCCCTGACTTGTTCAGAAACTTCCTTCAGCTGTTGTTGGTTTTTATATCTGTTGCCTTCATGATTTTTCTGTGAGGAATCTGTTCCGTCAATATAGCGAGCTATGCATCTTTTTCTGGGATAGTTGATTCTTTGCAGTCTATTAATCATCACATGGGTCAGCTCCATCTGAATCAAGGCTTCTGTATTCAGCTAGGGTTTTCTCATCAACCTTGAATTTAACGGGAGATCATTGTTCTCACATATTGGATATCATAGCCACTCATCCCATGACTTTGTTTGAAACAGAAGTCTCTGAGATGCCTATTGTTAAACCACTGATAATTAAAACGATTCCAGGACCTGGGTTCTTCCTTATAGAATTGTTCCTCTCTGTTGAGCCTTCTGCATCAGCGTCTTCCTTGACACTTAGGAAGTAAATGGTATTATCATAAAGCTCCTGGTCAGTCCATTAAATTTTGATATGGTTATAGTAAATATTCTCATTAATTTGTTTTTTTTCACTGGAGACTTCACAATTTCTCATACTGCCAACTTAGTTGGAGATGTTAGGATAAAAATATTCACATGTAAGTCTAGAGATCTCAGATTAGTAGAAAAGTCAACAGGACATTTATTTTTCTGTGTTTAATAAATGTCCCATTTGTTTGTTTTCATATCCCCAATGTCCAACCACCTAGAAACCAGGATATTTGGTCCTCGTGTTTCTGCTTGTGTGATGGACTTACCTAATCCACTTTGTCTTCACGTAGTACTTACCCTCTCCACAGTGCCCCAGGAAACTTATGTGCATTGATTGGAGCTGGAAACATGAAGCATATTTATCATTCCCTTAGTTAGAACTCAATAAATATTTCTTAATTATTAGAACATTCTTTCCTATGCATGCCCCCCTTAGCACCAGCCTTGAAAAATAGCTATGGTGTGGCTGTTTAAACACTTCCACATCTGAAGGATACATTATTTCATGACAGGTTCTCACACTGTGTTATAAATTAACTTGAAAATTCTTTACATTTAGCAAAATCTTTCATTTTTTAAATTGATGCACCCAGCTTTCCTGATATTAAAAAAAAACACTTTAAAACAATGGGTTAAGGAATTCTAATGGTTTAAGAGTCAGTCATATCGATCTTCCTGAATCGCCCTGAGAAATTGACCTTAATCAACTTTATCATCTCTCTTTAATAATTTCCAAATGACAACTTTTTAGTGACAATGACCAACACACCCATGTATGTATACTGTATAAAATGTAAATATATTTACAATGGAATACTATTCAGCCATTAGAAACAATGAATTCATGAAATTCTTAGAGAAATGGATGGAGCTGGAGAACATCATACTAAGTGAGGTAACCCAGTCTCAAAAGAATACCCATGGAATGCAGTCACTGATAAGTGGATATTAGCCTAGAATCTTGCGACACCAAAGACATAATTCACAAATGATGTCTGACAAGAAGAAAGGAGTGGACACTGGTGCTGGAAAGGATCAAAGCATCAATGTAGGGGAACACCAGAACAGGGAAGTGGGAAAAGGTGAATGAGGGACCAGGGGGAGAGAAAAGGGCGTGTGGGACCTTTGGGGGGGTGGGGAATGAAAAAAGGGGAATGAAATGTAAATATAGAATATATCCAATAAAAAATGCAAATATTTTCATGGAATGAAATGCATAATTTACCCCCAAGTACTATACCAATGGAATTGGCATGACATTCTAGGGTTAGATATCTCAATTCATTATGAGTTTTGGTCATGTACTTGACCAAGGGTGTTTAGTGTTTTGTTTCATTTTTTTTCTTGGCAGCTACTTTCAGCTTCTGATCAATATCAGACTAACTACTTCCCATGGAGGACATGTTAAGATTGGAGCTTTCGCTGCAATTGCCCTGTGGTTTTTTGCTTATTGACCCCAACACACCAGCAGCATCGCTTTGGATGAAGTGTCCCCTCTCTGTTTTCCATTACTATGGCATAGCTCTGTGAAATGCTTCTGTGATGGGATTTTCATAGGACCCCCTCAGATTCTGTGGAGAAAAGAAATCATTTCATGCTAAAAACAAACTGCCTGGCAGCCTCACACACTAGTCAAAAGGCTTTTTTTCTTTTATTTTTCCTACTTATATACTTGAAAAAAAAAGATCATAGTTAATAGAAAATGTAGAGTCTGACCTGGTATTTTGTTTTGTTTTGTTATGTTGTTAAAAGGAGGTCTTGGATTTATTTAATCTCTGTTCTTTAGGTAATGAAAAGGAGCCTAGAAACTCAAGCTTCCAGACTCTCAGTCTATTCATTTAAAATTATTAATCATTGGAATAGAAAATTAGAGAAGCCTCTTATTGTCTTGATCCAGAAGTGTTCCAATTCCAGAGAAAGAAAATAGACCATCCCTTGGGCCAGCCCTCATTCTGGACCTTTTATGGAAGACTGCTGAGCCAGTGTAGATGCCTGTTGGGTCATTGTTTTATGGTTAGGCACCATAAGAGCTTTATATGCAAGAGATGAACAACTGGTAATATGAGTTCACTAGGACTGAATGTCAGCACTTGAACTCAGAATCCTTGACTTTAGAGCACACTTATGCCATTATCACCTGGAATTGCTTCCTGATAGAGAACCTCCTGATACCCTGCAGTCTGCATGGTGTTGCACTTTCCCTAAGCCCAAGGATATCTGGTGTATATAACTCTCTGATGAGGAGAGCTGTGATAGGAAATGGCCAGTCTCCTTTCAGTATAGAAAGGTTAGAAATGGATACAAGACCCTACGAAGTGTGCATCCAGATATCTGCCAGTACTTTCCTAGCTATGCATCCCTTACCAACTGTGTTTTCATTCCTTGTCCTTCATTGATTCAGACAAACCACTATTTTCTAATTCTGTATCCCTCAAAGGCATGCATTTTGGAAATAAGATTTCACTCCTTCAGGGAAGCTGGAATCTTAGTGTTTTGTCACAAAACAAAGTGACATCAGCATTAATGAGTTGCCTGTCTTCTAAACAGCGCTGAGAAGTTTCCTCGAGTGAATGTCTCTCCCATCTCAACATCCTTGGAGATGACAGGTGGCAAACATTATTAATCCCATTTTGCAGATGAAGAGTTTCTGTTCATCCTCAGTTCCTGTTTGAAGAACATGACATGCCCTGGAGTGCATGTCAGTTTCTGCATCTGTTTAGTTCCACCAAACATCTGAGAACTCCTATCGGTAAGCATCTAGGGTCTTCTCATTCTTCAGCTTTTAATCCATCATTTACATCGTCAGCGAATTGCCAAATTTAGGTGCTAAATGACATAGTCTAAAAAGAAAGAAATAAGTGCTATGAGGTTTTCCATTTTCTGAAAAATTGAGTAATAAAAGATGGGAATTCATATTAGAAGAATGAATCTGAAAGGCAATTAAAATTTTCCTTCAACCAGTAATAAGAAAAATTGTGAAGAGATTGGCTGATGCTGAACAGGCAGAGTTTAAAGGATAATATGCATGTTTTACTCAAGAAGTGTCACCCAGCCCTCTTCACTTGGCTCAGGAATGAGCAATAGTGACTCAAATTAGATCCAGGCAAAATAGGTCAACCAGAATAACAAAGTGATAAACAGTACAACAAAGTTCTCAGAAGCCCTGAGGATGATCTGAGAGTCTGAACCAAGAAATGAGGCATGCGGCATATCTAACACACAATAACAACTAAGTGAATAATTCTTCTACCCTCGCTACTTTGTGGATGCCTGTTTTCTTATAGGAGGGGGACCACAGAGAAAGAATAGCTGAATGGGCTCATCCTGATAAAGGCAATGGTCTTTGTCTAAGCATTGTGCTGACAGTCATACACATGTGGTAAGACAGCATGGATACCTGAATTAATAAAGAAATTCTATTGTTTATCTTTGCTTTTTGTCAAGTAGATGAATATTTTGGAAATATTTGCAGAATATTTTTCATATCTTTATTTTGATTACTACATCATAATATGAAGATCTGGTCCACAATAGTGTGGATGAGAAAGAAGATCATTTCATGTAATGAATATGTTACCTACCTTAAATAGTCTTGAACAATTTACAGTGCAGAACCAACTGGGTTATACACCAGCCCTTTTGGAAAGCCATCTCTAATCAGTATAGACTTCACCTTGTTAAATAAAATTCTGATCTAACTGTTTATGGCTTGCCGAATTCTTTCCTGGGGGAAGATCAGAAGCAATAGAAACCCTCACCTTGGTAACAATATTATGCTGTTTAATTCTTCATATTTGTGAATTTTCTAAATGTCTATTTATCATCATTTTTGTAATAATTTTCTTCTACAGTCAGAGACTCAACCTTATTTTAATATACATGTAATGTAATTTTAATACTTTAATATTTCTTGAGTTTTGTCTCTTGTTCTGATAGAAAACCTGAGGAAATTGTGATGTGTGTATCAGATGCATCTATACTCTACCATCAATAATTAGGATGGTCTGCAGATGTCCAGTGGGATTAGTTGATGTGTGGTATTGCTAAACATAATGGAACTTTGTCCTCCAAGGATGACACAGCTTTTGTCATCATGAAATCAACTGTGATTATTTATACAAGAACTTCACAGTATAAGGCCTATTAGCATTCCTTCACAGAAGAAAGGCATGCCATTCTGTCCAACCCTGGTGTTTTAACCACTCACTCTTTTTTGAATGCCCCACACCCTGATCTGCACATGATCCAGTCTACTGCTTATAATCTCAGTGGGGGTATGAGGGTGTTAGACTTGGGTGGTTGAATTGAAGCTGGATTTACATATAGAGCATTAAGGGCTGTTCACATGATGTGGTTGTCAAAACGTTACCTGGTCAGTAATTCCTTATTCATGGTTTTATAAGTGGCTCCCAAGAAGAAATCATTGTTTCACCAAGCTGACTTGCATGGCATGGCCCCTTGTTCTGTCATATTCGCTGTAGAATGGATAAGATTTTGTGTGCATCTCAAAAGGAAAAGTCACGCAACAGCTTTGCACTTGGGTAGGGGCACAACAGAAACAATGATGAATTTAGGTGCAGTAGCTTTATGGTCCCTAATATGAGTGACAAGATATTCAACCAAGGCTGAGCCCTTTGTAGGTGGATTTTCGATAAAGACAATCCAAGTATGACCATTCTTGCCCATCTTGCACTGAATGACTTGCCTTCTTGTTAAGGGCAATTGAATCCTGAAATAGATGATAAGGCATGTATCTGAAGCTGAGCTAACTGACCAGAGACAATCTGCCACTCCAAGGAAGTTCACTAGGGAACAGGTATGTAGAGCCATCTTCCCCATTTGCCTCTGATTTGGCCAGAAATGGGAATAAAATGGAGGGAGAGTTGAAGACAATGGCTTGCCATTTCTTATGGCTAATGGGAACATAATGAATAGCATATAAGGAGGCTGTCTGGGTCACTTGAAAATAAACATGGCAAACTGACCCTACTAATTTTGCAGCTCATGAAACTGGGAAAGATGGGAATGTCCCTTAGCTGCTCAGAAACTTGAGAGTTCCAATGCAGTTCACAGGGGTAGAAGGTAAGGCTGGAGTGATACAGCCTGCCATTGCTCTTAATCACATTCCTATGGGTTGTGTGTCCAGTTCACTAATTCTGAAAATTTTCATTACTCCTTCTAGGGAGATATTCCTGTCAGTTGCCCTTTTCCAGTTGTAGTTTTCACCTTTTCCCCTGAGTCCTTAGAGTGTTGAAGACAAATATCCTAGTAGGTTATTATCCCTTCCAACAAACTACTCAAGAAGTCACTTGTAACTTACTTATTATTTTCTCTATCTATCTATCTATCTATCTATCTATCTATCTATCTATCATCTATCAACCTATTTATTTTCATCTATCAATCTATGTATCTCCTATTTATCTAACTTGTTTAATATATGTTTAGTGCTTAACCATTGATAAAAGAACACTATATGCTGTAGATAGCATTAGATAATTAGATGCAATTTTCAAATGTATAGCATAGTTATTGGAACTGAGAGTCCCTACAATCAGATTGATTAGGGTTTATACCTTTGTTTTAGTTTAGTATTTAATAGCTGCCTGATCTTAAGCAATTTTCTTAATCTTTTGAAATCTCTTTCATCATTTACATGATGAAAACAATGATAATTGTGCCTCCTAGAGTTGTTGTGGGGCTCAGGCAAAGCAATTCGTAGGAAATAGCTTGCATATCCTAATTACAAAGCAGAGATTTACATGTAATAAGACTTCATAAGCTCTTAGTTATTATTAATAATAAAAGAATAAGTAATCAGAGAGAAATTAGGACTTATGTGTATTCACAAGTTAAAAGATCCCCCTTAGCTGAGAAGTCCTTGCATAACAAGTCTTTATTCTTCATCAATGAAGTCCATGTAGAAATGTATGATTAGAAGATACCTAATAAATCTTCATTGAACTTAATTTAAATCAATTGGCATTATATGGACCTTTTATTTCAACATTCAGTTGTTTTTTTTTTTAATTAAAAAAGGAATATTCAGTTGTAACATTTCAGATGTTACCTAATGTGTTTTGCTTCTAAAGAGAAAAGAGAATATTAGTGTGTGAACATGCTGAAACAGAGATTCCAGAGTCAAGCTCCTGAGGTATTATTAATGACCAGTGTGACCCTCAAAGACCACTTCCTCATCTCTGTCTTTTTCAAGCTTCTCATTTGTATGATGAAAGGAGTTGATAACTTTGGTATGCAGGAGACCCAGTGGTAGAATTTGTTAACATTGTGTGAACTTGGACTAGCTCTCCAGATGCCCTACTTTGGAAAGTTGAAGAGAATTTGATTTACATGTTTATGTAAATGAGAATTGTAGAGACTGAAAATTTTTCTGTATACTAATGAAAGACAGGCATATAGACTAATTTCTATCTAATTTTCATCTTCCTAACAGAATTACAATATTTCTATCTGATTTATATCAAGTTTTTTTTTTCTCAAATGGCATTTCTGTTGTTCTTCAAATAACAGAACAAAAAAACAAATATTGGTAGATATATAAATAATAGCTTTATTACTATGGAAAAACAGGTTTTCTATCTGCTTCCTTATTGACTATCCCATTTCCAGTGTTTGGTGCTAAACTTAGTGTGACAGGACCTTCAAGCAAGACATCAAAGCCCAGGGAAAGAAAAAGGGCACAGTGGCCAAAACGGAAGAAAAGCAGATCAGGCCCACCCACCCACTGCATCAGAAAAGACGTTCTTTGCCACTTGGGAAGAGTTAGAACAGAATTAAGAAGAACTCTGAGCTTATTACTCTTCTCTAATTCCATCTAAGAGAACTTGGACTAGAGAACAATGTTCATCTATCAGAGCAGGAAGAAGAAAAAGCATATATATGACTGGATTTATAGATTGTTAATGTATAATACATTTATATATACATATATGTATATATATTACATGTAAAATCATATTTCCTCTTTTATGCACAAGACCTAACTATATATAAAAGTGGTTTCATGGACTTTTGAACTCTCTGTGTGTCTTTGAGTTATCCATTTATCCCTTATCTAACTCCCAGGAATTATTAATAAGCTTTTTATAAAATCCCTCCTATTTATTGCCATATCTTTTCAAAAGTGTTAAATGAACAAAAGTATGCAGTATGTTACCTTTAAATCAAGATTATTTTAGAGTATTTATGAGTCATCCATATTATTGTATGCAAAAATCTTACTCCATACAATTGCTGAGTATTTTTCTACTTTATGGTGTATACATGCAAATAAAATGTACATATACTATTATATGTTTATAGGTATATATGAACATAACAGTGAATACTATGTGTTGATATAACTGACATACAATTCTAACCATATAAAATACATAATTATAGAAAATATTTTATGTGCCAAGCTGTTATCTCTACCAGAAATTTTGGTTTTGTTCTAACTTTTATGATCTTTAAGTAATATTATTGTGTCTCTATGTGTGTTGCAAGATATTTCCTACCCATTCACATTGAGACAGTGAGAGGCCAGTGATTGGAGGGGAGAGAGGAGGAGGAGCTAAGAGAAGTGAGGGGAGGAGAGACAGGGAGACCTGGTGGAGCAGAACTGACAAGTAGAACAAGGAAGGAGACGTGGATATCCAAATGGCTTCAGACGTATTTCTGGTGTTTTGGAGAGGTTAGAAATATTGGGGAAGACCTTACCATTGTAAATTGGCTTTATGTAATTGGGAGCTTTATATACATACATATATTTGGTTAACTATTCAAGTTTAACAGTCATGCTTTACCTACTTAGAAGGAGTGGTGAAGAGACCTGGAAGGGAAGTACATTTTTATAATTATTTAATACTACATATGTGTACATATTTTAGTTCTTAAAATATTTTTGGATAGAAATGCTGAGTTAAGTGATAAACAACGTTTATTTTGTAAGGACCTGCTGAACAGTTGTGTAATAATATGTAAGTGTTCTAATCATTCAGATCCTTATAAGCACTTGCTAAAATCCTACTCTTAGACTTATACTCTTGTATCTTACATGGTTTGGTTTGTAGTTCCCTTGTTCACTCTGCTCATGACATTGTCTAGTTTACCTTGGGAAATCATCTTTGACTTGTGAAAGACATCTACATTCCTGTTTATGCTGGGATAATACTTTCACTGAATATAACTTTTTTTTTTCACAGACTTTTCTCTTTTGGCCTTTTAAAGATTCCATTACATTGCTGTCTAGGCAGCATAATCTCTGAGGGGATGCAACTCTTTTCTCTGTTCCTTTGCACACAGTGTGTTTTATTTTAGTTAAGGAAATATCTGCCTACCTTCAAGGTATTTACTAACTTCCGGCTTTTAATGTTTTGAATGAATTGAATCTATAATCCCCATTTCTTAGCTTTTTTTGTTTATTTTGATTCATAGTTTCTGAAACATGTGGGTCTGCTTTTAAATGTGCTTCACTCAATTTGGAAAATACTTAAATCTCATAATTTCAAAGATTTCTTTTGCATCATTCTCCTTGGTTCTTCCAGGACTCATATTGCACACATATTCAGCTAATGCTATTTCAGGGATCTTAATTTTTTTCCGAGACAGGGTTTCTCTGAGTAGCCCTGGCTGTCCTGGAACTCACTATGTAGACCAGGCTGGCCTCGAACTCAGAAATCTGCCTGTCTCTGCCTCCCAAATGCTGGGATTAAAGGCATGCGCCACCACCACCCGACCTTACTTATTTTTAAATCTCTCTTTCCAACAGTTTTATTTTAGTATTTCATCTTTTGTAATTATATTTGCATGATTTTGTATTTCTACTTCATTTATTGAAATTATTCAAATAGAAATATTCAATTATCCTGTTAAAGTCATATTAAATAGGTTATCATGTTTTTAACTGTGTTGTAATGACATTTGAATTTTTCTCACAGTGTCTCTTTTATATAGAAACTCCTTATCTGCTTATATATTCTGTCAACCTTTCTGCTAAAGTCTTTGATAACATTCTTTATACTTATTCAAAATAATTTTTGGGACATTGACTATCTCATTCATAACTACATATAGTTTTTCTGATGGTTATTCTTTTTCTCTTTTGCTCATCCCTTCTGCTAATAATTTTTTGGTATTATGCCAAACTTCTCATGCAACCAGACTGATTTAAACTATATTTGTGGAGATGAATCTTTAGTAGATATTTAATGGGTAGAATTTGAGTTGTCACTAGGTGTTGGCCCAGGTTGGGTATGGTTATTGATGTGATAACCTTCAGTGACAACCCACTCCTGATTAACTTAGCTCATACCACCAGGGAAAAATAATGATTTCTGTAGACCTTTGACTTTTATCGATATTAAGATAAAATTAACATTTATTACATTTTATATATTATGAATAAAATCTTGAGGTTTCTCATATGATGTTATTTTACATCTAGAATAAATAGTTGGGTATCTTATTTTGTTCTTAGGTTTTACCAGTTCCTGCAACAGATTTATATTCATATATAATACTATATAACCCTTGATAGTTGTGATGCCTGGTTACAATCCTTAGTTTATAGTGTGTGTAAGAGACCTAACTACTAATATTTATTAAGCAATAAATGACACAAGAGAGGAACATATGCCAAAGACTAAATGAGAACTCACTGTTTTGTTTCACCAATATGAAAGAAAAATTAAAAAATAAGTTTAATGTACTTGAAATGTTTTTAACTGAGGATGAGAGATTACTACTTGCTGTGAAATATGTTCTTATATTGGAAAAATAGTGCCATTTCAATGAAGAATATTATAGCATCTTTATATTTTACCAATTATATTGTATTTTACTTTTGATTTTGACTAACACCTGATTCACCACATTTTTTTGGGATAGATGGTACATGCTATAGAAATAAAATGCAGTTCATGTGTACTATTTACATTGAAGGCTAGCATTTTATATACAATGTGAGATCGAAAGTCCTGCCTAAGAGCATGTTCTTTGCTTGTCTTCACAGCAGAGGATGATAGAGAACCCCACTATGTCAGAGGTATTTCTTCTCCTCCTATGAGAGTTTCTTCCAGATATGACCTATTGTGTTTTGTATGTCATTACATGGGAACTAGGCTGAATATTTTCCCATTAACAATTTTTTACTTGACCTCCAATATCTAACATTAGAATTTTACCTTTTCAATTCTAGCTAATAATCAAATCATACCTTTTCACTTCCTATATATTTTCCGTAGGATTCTGTATCTCACTTATTATGTTTCCATCTCATTGTGATATGGGCAGTTTTAGTTATTGAAGAATTGGCTCAGAAATTCCATTTTTATGTGTTTGAATGTACCAGTGACATTTTTTCCCTACAACAATCTATGTGTTCAGCTGTCAGGCAAGAAAGAATCAGATTAGTGGAACAATTGATGAAGTCAAATCTCAAATGTGCCTTTTAACAAAATACAGGATGCAGAGGCTCCTAGGAAATCCAGAATGTGTTTAGCTAGTGTTTTAGACAAGGTCTTAAAAGACCACTAGGCAAGACGTGAAGGAGTGTGTGGACATAGGTGTTTATGGTAGTTCCCATGTCTCTCTTCCTATACTTTTAATTAAAAAATCATTTCAACTTAAGGTATCACCTTTGTGGATCTACAAATTAGTGGGCCAAGTTTTCATCACAAGATGATAGTGAGAATATTCTGATACCTTAAATATCTGCAGGCTGAATATTACTTTTAATAGTTAGGTGACATGTCTTTTTGGTTTTTGTTTGTTTTGTTGTTTTGCTTTGCTTTGTTTTGTTTTGTTTTTGTGGAATTGGCTGTGGTTCAATAATTTCTGACTTGACTTCTTATATGTAGACATGCTTTGAAATGTTGAATCAACTTGATTTCCACTGCAGCCTCCAAATCTGTCTTAGCCCCAACTCACTTTGCTAAATAAAGACATCTAAGCAAATCTTATCAGGAAATGCAGTTCCAGGCTCCACCTAAGGAGCCACACCTGGGGAGAATGAATAGAGAGAGGAAAGGATGGATTTGACCTCAGACATGCAGCTCTGCTGACAAAAATAGCTGGTAGTTTGGGGGAAGTTAAGAAATGGGAGGAATTACTGAGACAGTCAGAGTAGAAAATAAGATTCTTATTGATAAGCAGAAAATGGAAAATTTAAAAGAACCCTGAAGGAGTGGGGAAAAAAAACCAAAACACCAAATTTTAGTCAAGTTCAAAACATTGTGTTCACAAAAAGGTGTTCTTTCAGAGAAAGTATGAAAAAAATCTCAAATGTTAGTTATTTAAATATTGTGATGATGCATGGAGAGATCTTTTTAGTGTTTCACCCCCATATTTTTTGAGATAAAGAACTTAATAATCACTAACATTTATTGAGGGAATATTGCATGAACTCATCATATTCCTTGAATACTCACAAGGATGAAATGTCAAACCTATTTTCTTTCTTCATGTGCGTGAAGAAAACTGTGTGTGAGGCCTCACTTAAGGTTACACATAACAGAAGGCAAGGCTTGAGTGCAAGAGAGCTTGAAAGCTTTTCATTTTTAGGGATGAGCTACTAGATTGTGGCTTTCCTTGGTGTCTAATGACTTCATATTTTATCATTTACCACTTAGGCAGATCATGGAAGCTGGCTGAGAGCAACCCTGTTAATAATGGGGAGATGTACAACATCTAACCCATGAGAACACTCTGCCAAGTTAGAGATCAGACAAATTCTCCAGCAGATCTCTTTTATCTGCAATGCAGTGTTTAATAACCCAGTGATGTGCGGTTTTTGGTTTCTGAGTGAGCTCTGGGAGCCTTACTGACTAGGGACAACTTATCTTGTTGAGGTTAGCCTGTTGAATATTTTCTTCAGTACATAAAGGGAAGATGCACAAACATGGCAGCACAGTTGACAGAGGGCATGTAAATAATTTGGTTAAAGCGGTGATGGCAAACCTACTTTCAGGTACTAATCTGATTATAGAGCCATCATGTCAGTAAGTGTGAAGGTGCATCGTATTCAGAGGAAGGCAGCCCTGCAAAGGTGTACATGATATGGGCTTCACTTTGTATTTCTCTTTACTATGGCTGTTTTGCTGTGTCATAGTTCACCAAACCAAAATGAGATAAGAACAAGTCACAAGCTTTGACCAGTTGGATTCTTCCTTTGGTCCATTATAAATTGCTTCTATATCTCCCAAGATCTCATATCATCCCTTGAGGAAAGATTTAGGGAGGAGAATCTTATTAAAATGAAAGAATACTTGATATGATTTTAAAACAGTTTCACACAGAATATTTGGGGAGAGGTAAGGACTTCCCATAAAGTGCTCCTTAAATTCTAACGTGACTCTTAGAAGGAAGTTCTGAGACATGGAGGACCTAGTATCCTGATACCCGTTTAGAAGATGAAAGATGCCATAGTGGTCAGGAGTGTGGTTTCTGAACTACTTTATGTCCAGCATGTGTCTCGCTTTCTTGACTGGATTGATTATTGTGCTGGCTACTTCTAATTATTAACTTGACACAACTTCGAATCACCTGGGAAGAATGCGAATGGAATCATCTTTGTCAATTTTGCTTTGAGCACATCTGTGGATGATTGTCTTAATTGATAACTGACGCGAAGACACAGACCATCATGGGTGGCACCATTCCTGTGGCAGGTTGTCCTAAATTATGTAAGAGTGGAGAAGCTAGGTAAGAGGTAGTGAACGAGCAGCAATGAGGGTTTTTTTTTTAATCTCTTTCCTCTTGATTATGTAAATGATATGATCAGCTGTGGAGTTCCTGCCCTAACTTTCTGGAAATCATAGACTGCGATACGGAATTTCAAGTCAAAAGCCCATTTCTTACCATAGTAACAGCAATGGAGCTAGAACTGCTGGCTCTCTCTTCCCATTCCTTCTCATTCTGCCTGTTTCCTCTGTCCCTCCTTCTGGCTCTGGCTCACTGTCATTTTTGATACTTATAAAGGTCAGACGTAGAAACTATGTGTGAGGAAGCAACACTGAGAATAATGGCTTTCTGACTTTGGAATTTTTTTTCATAACGTTTAAAACTGAACTTAGTGCTAAATGATATGTTCTTTAAGGTCTTTTAGTGCAGTAGCCTGGCAAAAGTTGGCTTCAATGAATTTTGCAGAATTAAATTGAATTGAATTAAACCTAGTAAAGGTCACACTTGACACTTTTAAAGAAATCCAGACTCAGGAGTGCCAGCCATCCTGAACATTGTAGTAGAGACATGTCAGCCCCACGTTTTCTACTTTGAAGAGTGTTTTAATCTAATCACTTATGTATTTTCAAAAATCCACAGAACAGCCAAACTTCTGTTGGCTTTGCTTAAACCCAATTCATCACTCACTACCTGTCTCAGGATCTGGCACAGAATGAATCCTATAACACCAAATCTTACAGCACCAACACAATTTAGATGTGTTCAACTTACATCTATGAGGTCTACATAGCTTATTATAAATAATCTGCCAACTTTAGATGTAGGGTATATGAAAACTGCAGGGTAGAGAAAAGGAGAGGCTCTAGTGATGGCTCAGAGGGCAAAGTACTTCTACTATCACTTGAGTTCATATTTCCATCACCTGTAAAAAGTGAAGTAGGATGTGTCTACCTGAAATCCCATTAATTGGAGGTAGACATTGGAGGGTCCTCACAGCTTGTCTGTCAGGCAATTTAGCTAATCACTGAGTTCCAGATTCTGTGAGACACTCTATCTCAAAAAAAATGTGGAGAGCAAAAGAAGACACATGGTACTTACCTCTGGCATCCATATGTACATGATATATGATACCTAAAACATACATTTCCCCAACACACACATACTCACACACACACACACACACACCACTGTGTAAAGAAAGCAGTCAAAAAAGGAAAGGATTAAAAAAAAGCAATCCAAATTCAGTAGAAAGCATGATATATGTCACAAGATTTTCCCTGTCCAAATACATTAGGGCATCGAGGAAGCCTGTGATTGGACAGGGAAAAGGGAGGCAGAGCTAAGAGTTGTAGAGACAGAGAGCATCTCAGGGGAGAAGGAAGAAGGCAAAGATGGAGGAGGGCATGAACCAGAGTGGCATGAACCAGCCACAGGTAGTTATGATATCATAAGGTTAGAAAAGTTGGGATAAAGCTTTTATCATTATCAATTGGTTCTGAAACTATTGTATTAGCATCTTGTAAATTGGGAGTCTATTGATACATAAACCTGATTGGTTAATTAAAAGCTTTAAGAATTTTGATTCTACTAGGTAAGTGGGTGTTGTGATGGCTGACCGTGGGGTGGATGGTCATTGTGTGGGGCTGGCAGCAGTGTTCCGCCAAGGGACTTGAGAGCTCCAGCTCAGAGAGACCACCGAGTTGAGATCACCTGGCTGGAGTCATGTGGTCTGCCAGTTGCCAACAGTTGTACGGGAAGCCTGCTGGTCCATCTTTTTAATATTTCCTGCAACAGATGTATTTTAGATCTTTGATAAAAGTTTTAAAAAAGTAGCTTTTAAAGTTTTCATAACTTTCATTCTTTTTTCTTTTTTTCTTTTAAGTGTTGACTACATAACCTTTTCCCCCCTTGCTTGTTATTTTGTTTTGCTTTCCTTAAGCTATTATACTAGATTGAGTCAAAAATGTATGTGTAACATCACTGCTATGTGGTTCAGTATATCCTTCTACAAGAAAGTGGAGAAAGAATTAGAAAAATTACTTCCATTATTAGCAATTCCTTTTCAGACAAATAGACAGACACACACAGACACACACACACACACACACACACACACACACACATTATAGCCATGATCTTGGATGTCAGAGCACATAGATACCTAAGAGCCTTCTGAAATTTCAGGGAAAAATGTGAGCTTTCCACATAATTTTGAGAGTGAGTGAGTGAGTGAGTGAGTGAGTGAGTGAGTAAGTGAATGAGTGAGTGAGTGAGACTGAGAGTGAGAGAGTATGCAAGAAAGACAGGCATAGGCATAGGCATAGGCATAGTCATAGGCAGAGGCAGAGGCAGAGGCAGAGGCAGAGACAGAGGCAGAGACAGAGAAAGATAGACTCTCCACAGATCTAGAGAGCATACCACTAACAGTAACATGCAAAACAATTGTGAGATCAAAAGCAGACATAAAAGACAGTGGAGCCAATGATATGAACATGCTACAGAGGAAGCAAGCTCTGCCTGACAGTCATGAATGAACTCCATTAGCATGTAACAATAGGAATAAAAAGTAAAACAGGAAAAATGATTGAAAATGTATACAAATAACTTCCTATAATGTCCAATGCCATGAAACCGCAATTGTATATTCTTTAGGACCATAGAGATAAATTGAAAGTGTAAGTAAAACAAAATTGAAAAGTGATTGTTCAAAGTGTGATTGAAGGATTGGGAGATGGCTTAGTGGGTAAAAGCTCTTGCTGTGTATGCATGAGGATCAGCATTCTAATCCGAAGCCCCCAAGGGAATGCTGGGTGGGTTTCAAACTGCTTTCCATTTCAGCCCTGAAAGGAAGAAACAGAAGATTCCCACAGTAGGCTGGCTGGCTACAGTAGCTGTATGTTAGCTCTGGGTCCATTGAAAGACCTTTTCTCAAGGAGTAAAGAGGAGACCAGTTGAAGAAGACTCCTGATATAAGCCACCACATGCACATAAATACATTCTCACTGCACACACACACACACACACACACACACACACACACACACCTCAAACGCACATGCACAAACAACAACAATAACAACAACAACAACAACAACAAAACAACTAACTATAGCTTATGGATGAAACTAGAGAGGTACTGAGATAACCTTGAATGCTTCTGCTATACTCTTCATTGGTACTAGTTTGATACATGGACATACTTTATATTATTGAATGCATGTGCATATAGTAATGTATTCTTTTCCACACAATACACATATCTGTTTTGTTCATGTATACATACATATGCATGCCTATACACTTGTGTGGGTATGTGTATCCAATAAACTGGGATATAAGAACCTGTGAACCACACTTAAAGTGTTTCAACTGAGAGGACGGCAGGAGCTTAAGGTTGGGAAATTCCCTGAGCCATAGCATATGGTTACAACACCTTTCATAGAGCAGTTAGAGTTATGTGCATGAGCAAAAGTAGGAACTGTTATGAGCAATGAACCCTTTGGATCATAAAGTATGGAGAGAAAGAACTCAGGAACCTGGAAATAAACAGAAAAAAATAGGAAAGGAGAAAAAAGAATATAGATTTGTTCAAACAGGTGTACCTTCAAGTGTACCACCACCCATGTCATAATATCCAATCACCCACTATCTCAAGATGGATAAAATAGTTATTTTAGGACTTTGACACATTAATGGGCACTTTTCAAAACTATAAAATTAAGTATTCATTATTTACATGTTTCATCTTCATTGGGGCTTTCTTCAAAATTTAATTTGGCTCAGGTACTTTGCTAAAATGTCAGTGCTACGACTTGGGAAGGACAGCAAAACTCATGGCTAGATGTGTGTTAAGGCTTGACACACAATATGATAGTACTTGGCTCTGCCTCCAAAGATACTGTGAGTAGGTTCCATGCAGAGGATAAGGGGATACTTACTGGGTTAAGTCAGATTTGTTCTGAGCAAACGTAGCTAATGGACTGTGAAGCTAATGGACTAGAAGACAGAGTATAGCAGTACTAAGAAGAGTAGAGGATTAGAGATTATACTCAACTTGCCAACAAGTCAGAACTGGAAGTTCTGGGACTGACTCTAGTATTAGGTATGAAATATTTCAGACTGCTGTATCACAGCAACAATAGGAGCCAGTGTGCCAACATCTGTACCGGCTTCACTTTATGCTCACTTTCCTCAAGGTACAAAGAGGACATGGGATCACTTGCATAATTAATGGTTTCAGTGACAACAGAACAAACACTGGGGCTTATGAAGCCAAGGATGTCTAGCTATCACCCCAGAGGGGTCATGATTCAAAGAGAGAATCTGTAGCTAAGACATGAGGGCTCCTCACGTTAGAGAAATTTCTGTAGTGTTGGTAGAAACACAAATGCTGCACTACTTAGGACTGTGCAGATAGAGTGCTCTAGATGTCTCAGTACTGACCAATCTGGGCTGATGCCCTGTGCCTCCTATGCACTTCTGAATCTTTGCATGGTCTGGGATTATTGAAAGAATGTGGTAATGGCTGACCTTATGTTCTTTCCAGGGCTGGGAACATGGAGCCCAGAGTTGCTGTAATGAAAAGCAAAGAAAGCAAAGCAAAAAAACAAACAAACAAAACAAAACAAAAAAAAAACAAAAAAACCCAACACAAAACAACACAAAACAAAACGAAGCAACAATGACAAATATCAAGTGAAACTTTCTTCTTTTCTGCCTTTTTTAGTATAAATTATATCTGAATGAAGCTCATATACAAGAAAACAATTGAAGGTAGGAAATGTAACTTTGATTATCCAAACCTACAGGTATATTACAGCTTATATTGACTTAATAATTTCTTTAATGTTCAACTTCTGTGAAAGCTCTGTGCCTTCCATAGAAATCATATTTTTAAGTTTCATCTTTTCTAAGGCTATTGATATATGATAGGATGTTCCTCTGCAATACTGAGCATGACAGCAAACCACATCTCTGATCATGAGGACAGATAACTGATACTATGAAGCATACTTTGTTGCTCCATTATAATGCACATATGTTAATTGCAACAAGTGGACATACATAGGAAAATTCCATTTTGAATAACTTTATCATGGTGAAACTCATTGCCAATCAAGGAATATCTATACTTTCCAATATCACCAGCTCTTGGTAGATATCCTTGTTTGGGCTTCTATTGCTGTGATTAAACAGCTTAACCAAACAGCAAGTTATGGAGGAAAGTTTATTTCATCTTACAATGGCACATCACAGTGCGACAATGAATGAAATCAGGGTAAGAATTCACGGCAGGAATGTGGAGTCAGGGAATGATGCAGAGGCCATAGAAGACTGCTGCTTACTAGCTTGCTCCTGATGGCTTGTTCACCCTGCTTTCTTATACAGTCAGGATCATGCATCCAAGGGCAGTTCTGTTCCTAGTTAGCTTGACCTCTCATATCAATCTTTAATCAAAACCAAAAATGTTTATAGATTTGCCTTTAGGTCAATCTGATGAATATTTAGTCTCAGCTTATGTTTGCCTCTTCCAAGAAATATGAGCTTTGTGTCAAGTTGACAAAAGCTGACCAGCACATTTCTAACATTCTAGATGCATCTGACAAGACTGCAAGGCTTACAGTATAGTGCCCACTTGTCAGCATGGCTTAGACAGAGCACAGGTTGGTTTTTGGGGGGTATCTACTTAGCTAAGGTTAGGAAGGTAGAGTCAAGAAGCTTAAAATATTTTCCTTGTTGACTTTGATACCTAATAAGAATTTTAGACCTGGCTTGTCTGGGATTAATTGTGTTTCTTATTACTGCAGAAAAAGGTTACAGTTCAATAGTGATTAGTGAATAGATAGTGAATTAAACCAGACACTCTTCAAAGAACACTGACCTTGTAGCTACAAACATTTTAGTGCCATGGTCCAAAGTCTTTATAAAATCTGCTGACCTTTTCTTTGGCCATTGCAGTTTGTATTTGTGTTTGTGTTTGTTTTTATTTTTTTGCTTTTGTTTTTCTTGCAGTTGTAGAACTTTAAAGAAACATTGAAATCGACCCAAGATTTCCTGAGCTTTCATGGTCCTTTTGAATGTTTATTTAAATGTAGAATCACATGTTCTATAGCCAGAGATTATACTTAATTAGGTTAGAATAAGAATGTGGATCTAAACGTCTCGGAAACAATCCATAAGTCTTATGCAACTGAGTCATGTACCAGTCTTCAAGGACCCTGAAATAATATGGTCTTGTCTAAACATTTAAAGGTTTTAATACTCCTTACAAGGAAGTAACTCTTCCCAAGTCAAACCTCTCTTCATTTTGCATATCAACCCAGAATAGTCACACAGTTCAAGCAGCAATTGGTAAGGTTCAATAAGAATTAAGTACACTAAGGTTTAGGGCTTTTAAACGCAGAACTTCATGGAAGACCCACTCCTTTCTGTTTTAAGGAGGCTCTGCCCCTTTCTACTTCAAGGAGCCTGCCTTGTCCCTCTCCCACTTTCTTCACTGGAGGCATTTGGGTTTCAGGCACAGGGAAATCATTTGAACTTCCTTAAGCCCTTCCCTACACCTCAGCCACTGCAGTGTGACTTGTTGCCTCCCACTGGAGTCTACATGGAAAAGAAATCTATTCTTTCTGTTCTTGTTTGTCTTGGGCCTAGGAGCTGGTGGTAGTTTGCCAGTTTTCTGCAAAGAATTTCACTCCATTTTGAGGCCAGCTGCGCGGACTTTGTAGTCCTATAATCACATCTTCCCAGACAGCCACGCCATCATTGTGTGGAGCAGCCCCTGAGCCGTCATTACCCTGCAATGATTATTTGTGGGTTTGTCATTCATTTCCTAAAGCTGGCTCTTCCTGGCATCTCCCCACCCCATCTTGTTCTGTGTGAGCTGCAGCTGCATGGCTAGAGCTTACATCTCCCCTGGATGGGTATTCATTGTGATTATATTAGGGAAAAAATCTGGGTTTTTTAAAAACTCAGAGGGCAATTACAATATCAGGTCATAATAGGATGTGGTGTGAGGGAGTCGAAATGTCTTGAGGAAAGGCTAAAAGTGAGTAAGGATGTTAATATCAATATCTATAGCTGTAAGTGATTTGTGAATGTATAATTCTTACTTTTTCTGAGAGGATTGGAAATCAAAGGTAAAGCAACAGATTGGTATTGGTGAGTGGAAAAGTCTAGACCAAGGGACCTGGATATACAAGATGGTTCTTAAAGATCCTTTTGCATCAAGCAAGAAGGAATGAATGAACTATGTAGGAAATGTAGTTGCTCAAGGTACAAAAAATAAACTTCTTTACTCCTAGGATAGTATACCAGGAAATGTTAAGGTTCATGCTTGCAGCAGAAGGGCACAGAGTTGTTATTGTTGTTGTTGTTGATGATGATGATGATGATGATGATAATGGTGATGATGATGATGACAACTATCTTCATTCATATTTTACATATATGTGTCACTCTGTTGATCTGTGTGATAAGTACTACATATAAAGTAGCTAAAACCTTCCAGCCCTGTTTTTTCTCTCATTTAGACTTTCACATGAAAACATGTATTTACTAAGCCCTGGACTCTGGTTCTTCACATGAAAAAGATTTCTGGTTGTCAGTTTGTACTGTAGGTACCCAGCAGAGCACTCTCTCCAGTTACCCATCAACATATGGCAGCCCACCACAATATTTCTTCTCTGCAATATATTTTTCTTTCAGAACGCTTGCTTATATTCTTTCTCTGGGGATCTACCAATCATTGTCATATATATATATATATATATATATATATATATATATATATATATATATAATTTTTCTAAGAGGTTTTAGGTTTTGTTACCATCTATACATAGCTGTATAACGATGTCATCAGGGTAACTTCTGGGTTTTTTAAGAGATTATATAGCTGTATGAGAAACCTGTCTTCCTTTTCTGCCTTTCCCCATAGTGTGTGTGTGTGTGTGTGTGTGTGTGTGTGTGTGTACATACACACATGCAAGTGCATGCACACACACACTTGCTCACACATGGAGGGCAGAAGTCAACTTTGGATATTCCACAGGAGCTTTCACCTTGGCTTCAGAGGCAGAGACTTTTTCTAAGACATAGAGCTCACTAGTTATGATAGGTCAGGCAGAATGACCTGTGTCTCTCTCCCAGTACTGGAATTCCATTGAGCCCCCACACCAAGCTTTGTACATGGGGGTTGAGGATTGAACTTGGGTCTTCATGCTTATGAAACAACCATTTTACTTGCTGAGCCATTCCTCTATCCTTCCTCCTTTTCTGATGAATTGAGAAATACCCATTCACAGAAGTAAAGCAATTTGTTCAAGTTATTTTATTGGTGAGTTTCAAGGAATGACTTGAGTCCAGAAGCTCTGATCTCCAAGTTCTCAAGGGTTTTTTGTTTTTGTTTTTATTTTTGTTTTTTTTTTGTACTAGAATACATATCCCTTCTTCCATTGGTCTGCAGATGAGTCTCTGGTTTCTGAGTTAAGAAGCAAGAATACCTGCTACATGTTACCCAGGAGCTATAGGAATTGGAGGGGTTCCTGTGTGAATGTGTGAGGACAGAAGGAAGTTCTGAATGATATGTAAGGACAGTAGGAGGTTCTAAATGAGTGCACATTGTAGACATGAATGTGACTGTGCCAAGGACACAGAGGAATGCCAAAGGCTTCCTAGAATCAGGCTCAGGAATAGTGAAACTTCCTCTGGTCCATGTACACATATTGAGAGTGTGTACAAAAAATGTCAATCAGCATCCTCCTCTTGGATTTTTACAACCTAAGACTGTTTCTCTATAGACACCTAAATATGCCTTCTTGTTGAACTGGGTGTACAATAAGCATATCTCCTTGGCTCAGATGTATAACATACATGCCAAAAACTTTCAGCTTGGTGTTGTTACTGGGTCTCCAGCAGAGAAAGCAGTCTCCCTGATTCCAGTTTTCTGTACACGAGTCTGTGCATCTGTTGGTTCTTTCTTCATCCCCAGTCATCATAGGTCAGTTGCCGAGCCATGAAGTCTGACGCAAGGAGCTTTCTTTTGAATAGGTAAGGTAGATGGCATATCCAACCTTAGGGAGTGTAGGTGGGCAGAGAGAGGAGCAGGCAAGGTTGGAATATCATCCTACAATGTTCCTACTCAACCATTCTTTCCACAGAGTCATATGTCGATGTTCTCCTCTGCTCACAACTCCTGGAAGTTGGGTTTGTCAAGATAACCATCACAGCCTTCCTTTGGATAATGAGCAATAGCTTGTAACTATCTCTATCAGTTGTGTTTAGCCCTGGTAGAAGCAAAAAGCACACAGAGCTTTTGTACAAACAGCAGAACTGAAGCAGGCATGGGGAGCAGGAGGCAATGAGATTACTCTGACAGGTGCTCTCCCTGGGTACATTATTTTTTTGATAGCTAGTGATATTTTTGAAGTTGCGTTTTTGTCCAGATACACTTTCTTTCTTATAATATATTCCCACTTTGCCTTTAGCTGACTTACACCGGATGTGATTATAACCAGAGTTTCCAACCAAAACTTGCTGACTTTATTGAGTTTTCCCCATGGAGCCCCTGGTGCCAGTGCTTGTGCAATTAAACATGGTACTTTAGGTGTGTGTGTATGTGTGTGTGTATGTGTGTGTGTGTGTGTGTGTTTCACATAGTATGACATGTAATAGGTACTAAAGAATTTACATTCTGTTGAATAGAATTGAAATATGAAATCTTTATACATTTTTTTTACAACTCTTAACTTACATGCTTCAAATGAAGTCTCTAAGGTAACAACATCATTTCTTCTCTATATAATTCTTTTCAGTCTCCTTGTTCCATCCCTAAATCCTAAGAAATTGTCTGAACTCTAATAATTCTTTTTCTGTTTGTTACTGAGTGAATGACTGAGGTCGGTCCAGATAATTAACCTTAATTTTGGGCATTTAATGACAATAGACTCTAGAAGTTGCCCAGATGAAATCTTCAGGAATTTTGAATTTGGGAGTATTTTCAGTGATTTATAATGGAGCCTTTCTAATATATTATGAGAGGCTTAGTTAATTTGATTTGAGTGAATTACAACAAAATTACAAATGTTATTAAAGGCATATTATTATGATTTAAATGAAATTATATAATAGCAATAGAAGACAGACTTTAACATTTTTATCGTAATGTCTACAGTGCTTGGCCTGCAAGTTTATTTTACTCTAATTTTCTTTGATTTTTATATTGAAAGGAACCAGTTTATCCTTAACAAAATTAAATACCTTAATATCCAGTCATGTTCTTTAAGTTTGATTCCATGTTTCTACTAAGTTCATGGCGTACTTATAGAATATCCATTATATTTCATTTCAGGAAGCATCTGAGTAAGAATTGCTACCAAAATTAGTGTGCTGATAGATAGCCAGTTCTTAGTTAAAAAGATCTTGGTAGTGTCTGGTCAGTTCCATGGTGTAAATGCTCTCACCAAGGCTTACTTTCCAGATGTCAGTGGAACCACACTGGATTTGTAGGAGGAAAGGGCACAGTAAGCAATGAGTTCCCATTGCTGACTACATAGACTATACAAAACATGCTATTGCCCAGGTTCATAAAGCTCACATGGCGAATGGTTTCAGAAATGTACCAGTAGTGCATGCATATTTTAGGCTCCTTAGGAGCATTTCACAGCTACTCAGCTCTGCCAGTGCAGTGCAAAATTGGCCATAGACAAACATAAGTGAATGGTAGACACACTGCCCGGGAGATTCCTTACGAACATAGGTGGCAGACAACGTTCAACCTTCAAGAGCGTTTGCTCACCCTGCATAAGATGCACAATACATTCTAAGCCAGGAGTGAGTTCAAAGCAAGGTAATAACTCCTTGGAATTTAGAAACTTTTAAAAGACTTTGTTAGACCCCAGAGGGAGGCTATGGGCAGCTGTGATTACTGTACTGTCTTGTGTGCAGAAGTGTGGGTTAAGGGGAGGCCAAAGCCATTAAAAATGAAAGCCAATAAAATGTTTATTCAATTTTATTGTTTAGGGAACTGAAGTGCATTTCTATCAACTCTATTGATTCTGTCACCTTAGAGGATGTGAGGATAATGCGGGAAACAGGAAAGCCAGTGAATCCTCGAAGAGTCTGGCTCCTATTGCAAACTTATGAAAGCTTATTTGCATGATATTGATGAATCTTTATCATAAAATATGTTGTTTTTAGTGACAGAAAGCACAGGTCTCTATCTCTAGCTAATTACCCCACCCCCATACTCACACTTCACAAAAAAAAAATGCAGTTTCATCTCTAAGTGACTTCTTGTGCCTCGTGTGCATGGGGGCAAAGAAACTGGAGAATTCCTAGACCTCTACAGAATGTTCTCTGAAACAAAGCAACTCTCCTCCCCCCAAAGTAACCGTTCAGAAGGAACTGATTATGGGCAGTAGAACCAAGACTCCCTTCACATTCATCACATGCCTTTCTTTAACAGACCAGCTCTCTTGCAATTCAGTTAGAACACCTAAATGGGGACTAGAGACGGAGTTCAGTAGGTTTTTTCTTTCTTTCTTGACTCCAATGCTGTCCTTATTTACTAGGGATTTGATAACAGACAAAGGGATCAGGATATGAGAGCTCTAATGTGCTTAAGCACTGTTAAAAAGCACTTAACATTCCTCACTCATCATGTAAGTACTGGATGAACAGCTCGGTCATTAATCCAAGAAAGGTTGTCTGGCTCTTCATCCTGCAATGCTGACTTGGTAGTAATAAAACATATATGTCAACAAGATGGCTTAGTCCTGGTCCCTTCTTCAGGACACAGGCTGAGCCTCAATAATCCCCCCAAGAACATTTAAGGGCACATACTTTCATGGATCATGATAGAATCTGAGATTCTTGTAACTTATTAAAAACTTTCACTTTACTGATTTTTATCCTCTTAATCTCTGGAGCCTCTTAACTTCATCTGGAAGGAGCCTTCCTCTATCCCCCAACACACACACACACACACACACACACACACACACACACCCAACACCTAGTGCAGAGGATTGAGAAGGGCAGGGTTTGCTGTCATTGATATGGAAGCGTGGGATTAGGATTTAAATTGTTGTGGGCATCATACTCATAGCCTGCTAGAAACATTTTTCCTGCCACGTTCCCTTGGACCTTCAAAGACATTTTACTTCAAAACAAAATGTGCAACCATTCCATTGATGAATTGTCAGCAATAGAACCCCAGTTTCTTATTTGTTCCTTGACTAGGAGGCCATGGAATAGGTGGTCGTAAATCCTGAGAATCAAGGTTATTTAATACAGAGAGTTACCCCTCTTCTTTAGGGGGAGAGGATTTGGGCCACGAAGAAGCCCCAGAGAACCCTTAGGTATATTCTAGGGAAAGGGGAATTAATTGTGTCCTGAAATTCAACAAGTGGCTTTCTGTAAAATCTCCCAGGACTAGGTTCAGAAAGGGTACAGATATTCTGGCTTGTGAAAAAAAAACCCATTTTAATACCAAAGCAGAATTCAAAGCAGGGCAGTGGTGGCACATGCCTATAATCCCAGCACTTGGGAGGAAGAGGCAGGCGGATTTCTGAGTTCGAGGCCAGCCTAGTCTACAGAGTAAGTTCCAGGACAACCAGGGCTACACAGAGAAACCCTGTCTTGAAAAACAACAACAACAAAAAAAACAAAAACCAACCAACCAAACAAACAAAAAAACCAAAGCAGAATTCAAGTGTGTCTCATTTTATTTCATAAAAATGCATCTGTGTAAAGCTGTATGCAAATCAGTTCCATTATGACAAAATTACACTGCCTAACCCTTCCTTCCCCAGGGATGATCAGCTCCATCTATCTAGCAGATTTGAGCCAAAGAGTTCAAGTTTTAACTCCCACCTTCACTACACTGGCTAAGTCTTAAGAAGTTAAATTAGCTTTCAGACTGAGTTTGTTAGGATAAAGAACATTTCTAGCTACACACCCATTGCCATATAGCTTACTTTTCTCCTATGACAAAATAGAGGATATTAGGATAGTGAAATACAGAAAGGAAAGTGAACTTTCTCATAGGACCCACAACTATTATCACCAGGATTGTTCTTTGTGTCCCACTGAGAGCTCTAGAAGCTGTCCCTCAGAGTCTCTCTCTTTTTTTAATTAAATTAATTTATGTATTCATTTTACAACCCAACATCAGCCCTTCCTCTCCTCCCAGTACCCTCTCATGTATATTCTCCCCCAATACTGTTTAGAAGGGGAAAGCCCCCATCTGGATGTCAACCCTTCCCAACCCCATCCCCAATATCAAATTGCTGCTTAAACTAGGCACATCCTTTCCCACTGAAGCCAGACAAGGCTGTCTACTTAAGGTTGTGGAATCCACAGGCAGGCAACAGGTTCTCAGGAACAGTGTCTGCTCCAGTTGTTTGCGGACTCGCATGCAGGCTGTTACTCATCTGCTACATGTGTGCAGAGAGCTTCTGTCCAGCCCATACTTGCTCTTTGGTTGGTGATTCAGTCTCTAGGAGCCCCCAAAGAGTCCAGATTAGTTGGCACTGTTTGTCTTCCTGTGGAGTCCTGGTCCTCTTCAGGTCCCTCATTCTTTCCCCCAACTTTTCTGTAAGACTCCAGAGGTCCGTCTATTGTTTGGGTGTGAGTGTCTGCATCTCTTTCCATTGGCTTTTGGGTGGAGACTCTGAAATGTTAGTTATGCTAGTTTCCTGTGTGCAAGTATAACACAGTATCACTACTAGCATCAGGTATTGATTCTTGTTCATGGGATGGGTCACAATTTGGGGCAGTCATTGGTTGGCCATCCCTCAGACTCTGCTCTATCTTTGTCCCTGCACATCCTGTAGGCACGACACATTTTGGGTAGAAGGCTTTGTGGATAGGTTGCTGTCCTTATCTTTCCACTGGAAGTTCTGCCTGGTTACAGGAAGTGGCCACTTTAGGATCCATGTATCCCCCACCCCCCAGGAATCTCAGCTAGATTTGCCCCTTAGACCATGTGTGGCTTTTCTCCATCCCAGGTCTCTGGCATGTCCTAGAGTCTGTCCCCGACCTCCAGTTGATCAATTTCTTTTTTACTCCCCTATTCTCTCTACATATGATCCTCCCTGTCCCACTCCCCTCCTTATCACTGTTTCCACCAAGTTCTCTCTTTCCATCCACCTCCAATATCTATTTTGTTTCCCCTTCTGAGAAAGACTCAACCATCCTTCATTGTGCTCTTCTCGGTTTTTTTTTTTTTTTTTGACTTCTTTGGGTCTTTATCCACTTAGAAGTGAAAACATACGTATCTGTCCTTTGGCGTCTGGGTTACCTCACGCAATGATATTTTCTAGTTCTATCTACTTTCCTGCAAATTTCATGATGTCCTTGTCCTTAATGGCTGAGTAGTATTAAATTGTGTAGATATACCATATTTTCTGTATCCATTATTCAGTTGATAGGCATCTAGGTTGTTTCCAGTGTCTGGCTGTACAAATAAATCTTCTATGAGCATAGTTGAGAAAGTGTCCTTTTGGGATGGTGGAACATATTTTGGGTATATGCTAGGTGTGAAATAGCTGGGTCTTAAGGTAGATCTATCCTCAATCTTCTGAGAAACCAGCAAGTCTCTAGCCTGTACTCATTCACATATGGATATAGGCACGCTCCTGGCAACGTGTGCACAAGCACACATTATACAAACATAGAGGAAGGAGTTTGGAGAAATCCATCTGTGTACCAGGATTCTCTCCCTGTACTTCCTGGTCTGTGGAGATGGGCAATGTCCGCCATATGGCATGAACTTCATCATAAACTCATCAGTATGATAGACTGCACCTTCTGAAACCATCCCCCCAAATCTCCCTTTTACCTTAACCTCCTTGTATCAGGAATTATATTACAGAAGTAAAAAAAAAATAACTAATGCAATAACTGTCCTTTCAATTCTTCTTTCTTCAATATTTTTTGGAAGATTTAACACCATGAGGTGGTCATTCTCATGTTACTCTTAATCACACCCCAGTGTGTTAGTAAAATATATAAATCCTTTGTAGACAGGATCTGGGAAGGAGTTTTAACACACAAACTGAAAACACTTGAGTTAGTAATAGGACAGTTGTGTGAACTACAATAGATGCAATGATAGAATAATATTTGTTGGAAAGGAATTGCAAATACCTCTTCATGCAATTAATACATACACATCACATAAACATATATCATGTGTGAGTGTGCTTTTGAGTGTATGAAAGGAAGTATATGTGTATGTAAGTAAGAAGTCATGGTTTTCTATACCATTTGAGATATTTTGGTTTATCAATGGTATTATTTATTTATTTTTGTTCATATCAAATGTGTTAAGCAAAAGCCTCTCAAACTAATTTTGCTATCATTTCCTTTCTTTGATTATTCTTTGAATATTTTATTGCTTTCTCTTTTAAGATATATCATCTAGTTCTTCCCAAGAACTAGTTTTAGAATCAGCATTTTTTTCTTCTTCTTCTGCCACCAAATATATCCTGCTGTCTTTTCTAAAACATGTAAATAATAGTAGTTAGAACCCAAAACCTTAGAGGTGAATTGCTACTTGCTTAGCTTCTGTGAAGAAATTTTTATGACCACTGGGCAGTCCTAGACATGTGTACAGCAGGCTAAATGTTACTTCCCAAAAGTCAATGTTCACCCACACCTTAAAATGTTACTCTGCTTGAAAAGAATGTCTTTGTAGATGCAATTACTTTAAATGAGGTCATATTGGGTTAGAATGCATTATAAATCCAAAGCCTGGCATGTTTATAGAAGAGAGAGAGGAGAGAGGATTATAGCCACACACACACACAAGGCCACCTGAAGACAGGCACAGACCAGAAACTTGCAGACAAAAGCCTCAGAATGTCAACATGAGTCCAAGACTGCAGACTTTCACCTGCAGCTATGAGAGGTGTAGAATCTGCTGTCTTGTTCAAAACCCCCAGAAGGAACCACTGATGAGTTCTTGATTTTAGACGTCTTGACTAGATCAGAAAAAAGAAAATATTTTTTGTTGTTTTCAGACAGTTTCTGATAAGTTATGTGGCAACTCTAGAATACTAATACAATGTATATGAATGTGTGCCTGTGAGCATTAATTTACCTACACATTTTCATTCATGTTTATTATTCTATGATTTTTCACGAGTGCTAACACCAAAGTATGGGGATTATTCTCAGACTCTGTCTCTCTGTCTCTGTGTCTCTCTTCTTCCCTCTTCCCTTCCTCTGCATGGTGAAAGATCTTTCTAGGTGGTGAGCATTTTGGTGGGCAAGTTCTTCCCAGTGAATGAATGCACTCAGAAGAGCTGAGTCAAGGTGATCAGTTGGAAGAACTTGGTGTTTTGTTCTGTTTTGTGGTGCCAGAGGGTGAACAAAATTATCATGTGTTCTACCTCTTGTTTATACTCCCTGCTCTTTGACCAGAGTTTGAGAATTTTGGAATATTTTATATTTAGAAATATTTTTAGTATATTCATATAAATAGAAGCATTTTTCTTCCTTTTAGCTATCTTCTCTATCTATACTAAAGCATCTAAACGGGAATTCACTTTGTTCTTCACTATTGAAAATATTTGGATCTAATAACTACTGATAGCCTTGTTTTTCTTGATTCCATTCCAACCCATCTGGAGGTAAGGCAAGCTTAATATACGTAAGTTACTAGCTCAGCCGGATAGCCCATCTCAACTTGCTTGCTTTCCACTGAATAATCAGGAATCTTTTAGAGGAAGCTGATTGCAAGTTATGATCACAGTTAAGAGCATAAGTCCAGGGGATAGAGTTCAGCTCACTGACTGTTGGGGCTCTATGACTAGAAGCATTTGTAAGCAAGTATTAGCCACATGGCCTTGTACACCTTATTCCCTTCCTCCGGCCATGTCCTTATCTGTGAAATGGAGGTTGAAATTTCATTGAATTACAGTGACAGCTAAAAGTTAATGATCTTAAAACATGTGCTGTGTTCTCTCTCTGTCTCTCTATCTCTGTCTCAATCTTTCTCTCTCAATATATATACATATACAGAATATAGATGATATATAGATATACAGATATGTATATACATATATACATATGATACACAGATATACCTATAAAATATATAAATAGCAATATAGCTGTAGAATGATAGATGATATATACATATACATGGATTATATATAGATGATATAGAGATATAAATATATGGGTATATATATATATGCAGATATCCAGATATATAGATACATAGTTATTTATATATATAATATATAGAGACATATAAATGTATAGATATATAGATATGAAGAAATAGTTTATTTTGTCTTAGGGTTCCAGAACTATCAGAGTGCCCCATGACAGCAATCATGGCAGCAAGCAGAAGACATGATATCAGCAACAGGAAGCTGACATGACGTGTTGCATGGAACTGAACTAGCCTGTCATAGATTGGCTCAGTGGTCATATTCTTTTACAGTGTACTCAACAATAAATAATATTTGAAAGTAGTAACATTTCTCATCTCATTCAGGTGATTCACTTGAGTAGTCAAGAATAGAGAAAAACCAGAGAATGGCTAAGAGAAACAGTAGAGAGTAGTACAGTTTCATTGATGAAGGATTTTCTCAAAAATAATTTGTGAAAAAATTAAAGGTAGACTTCTTTCTGGACTTTGTGTCCCCCCCCACACAATTATGGAAAAACATGCCTTAAAAGCCTGTCTCAAATGGCCCATTACATTGGCCAGTATCCTAAACACTGTCCAGGTTCCTTGATGAAGTGGTCTGACCCTCTGACAAGAGTTTCTGCACCATCTCTTCATGCCTTGTTGGTTTAGTTTCCCATGATGGATGACATGACATGCAGTCGGCAGGGCCGTTGGTACCTGCTCTGTAAATGACTCTGGTATCATGGCGCCAAAGGCAAAGTGACCATCTCTCAATTCTGGCTGAGCAGTCCGACTTCAGATTTTCAAGTATGGAAGCTTGTGATTTATGAGACACAAAACCTCTCATAAATGGTCTTCTATTCCTTCTGACAAGGATAGACTCCCTATATAACCTCCAACCTATGCTTCCTTAGCAGGAAGATAACATCATGCTAGCAAGAAGAAACTGGCTCTCTATCTCAGACAGATAAAAACATTTGCACCAGCAAGTGTTGTGTGCATTAGGTCAGGCAAGTACTCCATGGGGAGGATCAGATAAACAGTAAGGTCTCAGCTGAGTCATTTCCATGTCTCAATGCCTATTGCCAGGTGCTATGAAGAGAATGAAGATGAGAGCTGCATGTGGTAGAGCATTTCTCTACCACACTTGAGGCCCTGGTTTCAATCAATCCCCAGGACTGTAAAACAAAACAAAACAGAACAGAACAAAACAAAACAAAACAAAAAACAAAACCAACATGCAGTGGTTTCTAATGAATGGATGTTGCTTTCCTGCTCTGGATGGCATGCGACTATAACAGCAGTGCGACTTTAACAGCTGCCCTTGGCTGCTAAAAAAGAGGGATTGGACATTCCAGGCCAGCCATGTATATATAAGAACATGCCACCCATCCCTTAACCAGGGTGGGGGGGCATAAGGGCAGAGAGCAACTGGTTTTGAAAAAGAGATGAACCTGAAATTATGTGTCAGTGTAGATGAAAAGTTACTTTCAGGAAATCCTTGGGAGATGGTTTGTGATTCACAGATAGCTGCAGTTCCCCTTAGTTGGTAACTAAGAAATCTAGCAGCCCTGTAAGTCATCTGTGGTACATTATTTCTCCTTCATGCACCACCATGCAAGCTGAGACACAAACATGATTTGAGGCTACAGATGTGATGGACAGAAGGTGAACAACTTTCTTTGTGGTCTAGTACCTTATGTTAACCTCTGAGTAGTCCAAATGGACACTAAACTCCCAGTCCTCAAATCTGAACGGTCTAGACACAGGAGGATGAACTACTATATTACTGAGCTTTCTATCACAACAATAAAATACTCGTGAGGAATAACTTATAGAATAACGTGTTACTTTCTTCATAGTTCTGGGGGCTCAGCCAATGACCAATTGGGTCCGTCACTTCGGGCCAACATACAGTGCTGGGAGAGGGTGGCAGAGCAATCTATAGAAGCTACAAAACAAAAATGTCAGCAAGAAGATACTAGAGACATAGAATCCTCATCAAGAGCACAGGGGTGAGTGGACCTCCCTTGGACCTTATCTCTTACTGATGAGGAAGTAGTGAACATCCAAGGAGCCACAGGGTTTCTTTTATTTGGAGGGAAGGGTAAGCTGGGTGAAAATGCGAAGGACACATCGGCTGGAAAAGAAAAACTTTAATGAAGTTAGTTTCACTGTTCATGGGAGCACCATGTGTTATCCCTACTATTGAACAAGAGGTGCAATGATTTATTTTGTATTTGAGCCTTCTGAATTAACAAGCAATGTAAATGACTGGCCTGACCACTGCTCTTCATGTGCACTCGCCTTGGATCACATTGTCTTTGGGGCTACAGTAGCTCGCTCTTCTAGAAGACTTATATGGAGTTAGCATACAGACCATCTCAGAAGGAACACTGTCTTATGGGAAACCCCACAGGACTTGGACTCAGGCTGAGAGCTCTGTTGTCACTAGTACATTTTTGGCAACTGTTCAATGCATTGATTCTGTCACAGCCTGCTGCTTCTTGCTCTAGCAATCTCAGAGATGGGAGTGGTTTGGCATCTCTTGGAGTGACATATTTGTGTGGAAAATAAAAAGGTGACTTAGAGTTTTAAAGCCATTTATTATTTTTATTAGTGGATGAGGAATACAAAACCACTTAGGGTTGGAGAGAGGCTTTCGACACTTTCCCAGACAGAAGGCTTGCAAAACAAGGTCTTTGGATTCTTACATCGCATTCCTTTGAAGGGTTATGTAACTGATACTTGGCTGATTTATTTAGCTTGGACTCATTTAATGGTGACTTTAGTAAGACACCCTAACTGCTTGAAAAGCAAATTGAGATTTCAAATAAGCGCTGAAAAGGTCTCTTGGCTCTAAAAGCAGGAAATAACATATCATCCCAAACAGTCCTTTTGCTCTGAATATTTGCTTTTCATAAACACAAACGGATCAGGGAAGAGACAGGGATCGAGCAACCCTATGAGTAGATGCTAAACTTGAAACCTCTATTTCTTGAAACAAAGTTGAAGGTTTGGAGGAAGGGTCATTGATACTTTTGCACTGATCTTGACTGAGCTCAGACCACTGAAAATATCCCCTCAGTGGATAAACAGCTTCAAGAGGATGCCTCTCTTATATTTTTCAGTTGGCTCTCAAGCAGTTGAGTCTAAAGAAGTGTACTCAGACCTAGGCAAACACAATGGTGTACTGGCTCAGAAGTGATCTCTGGTCTGAGTTAGGCCACTAAACAGACATGCCCACTCTGGACAATGAGTATTTTGCTTGCTTCTGGTTTTTCTGTTTGTAGATTAGTATTGGGTTTTAAAGCATAAGAACCAATGTGCACAAAGCATCCATGTGTCATATATCAAGCAGTCTGTGAGTGTCTAATTGTTTGAACCTGCAGCGTATCAACTTTGCTCTTACAAATGACCTGCATGAGGTCATTTGGTGAGAACTAGACAGCCTGGCTAGTAGATCCTTCATTGTTTGCTACTGTCATTGTCACTACTGTATCAGTGTCTGTTATGACTCATTTGTTTTGTGTCTCAGGTACATCAAAGTCTCTAATGTGCTCAGTGATTGAGTCACACCAATGCTTATAAGATGGAAAATTAAAAAAAAAATGGTGAGAGGGAACATCTAGCATATTCAAGGAAAAAATACTTAGTCCTGCACAGAACATCTGCACTACCCTCTCAATAGATCAGGAAACATTACAGAAGAAATGGCAGAAAGAATTTAAGAGTTGGCGGGCAGCATGTCATGATATGGAAAAATGTCTTCCAAGAATGGCATGGCCTTTACTCTAACACATTCGAAGCTGCTAAGATTATCGTCACAAGCCCATCAATGCTTCATCAGGTGGAGGGAGGGGCTTATGAGGACCTATCCCATTGAAGACTTATAGGCAGTTAATTGTCAATGGGGAAGGAGACATATTCTTCAGTGGTAGAGTCATTGGTAAATTGGCCATGATCGGTACTAAAACCCTGACCCATGCCTCTATAAGAAGTCCTAATTAAACTCATTTTGTCATAACTAACTAAAATTAATAAAAGGGGGTCAATAGTAGTAGAGAGGAACAAAAGAAGGTAAGTGAGGGTGGATATGATCAAAATTAACATAATTTCTGAAAATGTCATTATAGAACCCATGATTTGATGAATATTATGCTCTAATAAAATAATTTAACTTCTATAACAAAGCAAGGAGGAAAATACAAAGTCACCACTGTCCTTTACTCAAAAACTGGCAACAAAGGCAGAATTTTTAAATTTCCTTCTGCTAAGTACCATTTTGCCTTTTTCCTAACCCCGAGTCTAGGACATTCTCCTTAGGGGCCTCGCTTCTACACATCTTTCGAGCAGACACTAACAGCATCTGTGTCAAGAATGTCTTCAAGTAGCTCCATAGAAAACAGTTTTTAAAGGAAAAAGCAGCATGTCCTTACCACAGAATACAAGTTAAGGTTCTATACTACCTTGTATAGTGGGTAAGAGTCAGGCTGCCTTATAAAGGACTGATCCTACCTTGGCTCAGTGACACTTCTGTACGACAGCTCATGTCTGCTTGCTTACTACCCGGCCTCTTTCCATCTCCCATGGGCTCCTATGCTTCAAGGATCAGTGTGAATACTAGCAGCCTGTTCATCACTGCTATGGGGAATAGCAAAGGCTTCGCTTGACCTACAGATTTCAAGTCCTTTGCTGGCATTCACAAAACTGTGCCAGACAAACTTGTAGTAAAGTATCAGTGTTTCACCAACTTTTTCTTTTTATATTTTATTTTAATTAAGGTGATAATAGATGTATGGGACATGCACTACTCAAATTTGGGTTAACAGTTATATTGTCTTAAATATTAGAGAAATAATTAACATGCAATAATTTTCTCGGTGGTAGCTCTAATATGACATTTCAATATATGTATGTGGTACATATGGATCAAATCAATGTGATTACAGTTCCTATCGTCTGATCATTGCATAATGTTTGGAGTCTTTGAGCTTCTTCTCTCTAGATACTCATGAAATGTATAATATGTTTTTGTGAACTATGATCACCTCACTGCTCTTTAGAGGACAAGAATTTATTGCTTTTATCTTAACTGTGTTTGGTTACCCGTTGTCTAACCTCCCACTACTCCCCATTCTTCTACACTTCTATTAATCACTCGTATATGCTGGGCCATGTTTTTAAACAGCATCCACACAAAAGAACATGCAAAATGTGCCTGTCCCTGACTTGTCTCACCTAACACAGTCTCACTCAAATACATCCATTTTTTGCTCTAATTGATAGGGTGTCATTCTTTCCATGCTTAAATGATTCTCCATTGTGTAAATACCACACACTCTCTTTATGCTTTTATCCTTTTTTGCAGATATACTGTCTGGAGCTTACACTCCTTATGATCGCATTGAGAATAATGAAATAATCAGCACAAACTGAATGCTTTCCGTTGACCCGCTGATGGTGTTTCCTTTGGACATGTATCTAGAATTTGGATGACCACATCATGGTTCATTTCTCCCATTGCTGTGATAAAATGCTGCAACAAAAGCAATGTAAAGGAAAAAGAGTTTATTTTGGCTCACAGTTCAAGGGTTCAGTTGACCCTGGCAGAGAAGCAAGAAGAGATAAGATTAGCTGGTAAAAGGAAGAAAAGGGTCGTGAACACTTAGTCGAATCTCACTTTTTCCTTACAGTTCAGGATTCAGATCCAATCTCAGGGAATTGAGCTACCCACAGAGGATGGGTTCTCCCACTCCAATTAATATGATGAAGACGATCCCCTGCTAGCATGCTTAGATGAGCATCTCACAAGTGATTCTTGATTTCATCAAGTTGGCAGTTGAGATTAACCATCATAATATATTAGATCTATTTGTAATTTCTCAAGGAATCTGTTTCATTGTGACTGTACTAATTTATATTTTCTCCATCCATATATGAGAATTCTCTTATTCCCATATGAATGCCAGTATTTATTTTTAAGCATTTGATGAAAGCATTGTTAACCAGGATGAGATGATATCACATTGTTTTGACTTCCATTTCCCTGATGACAAATGAGTTCGAACTTTTATTCTTCATACTTTCCTCATTTCAACTAGAATATTTGTAGCATTGCTTTTGGTTCTTAATAGATTATGGATATGACTTCTTTATCAGATGAACAGCTGGAATGTTTTTAAATCATTCTGTAGCTTGTCCTCAGTCTGTTGATCATTTCTTCCACACAGCAGGAGGGATTTCTTATTTATTATAAACTATGTTTTTTGTACTTTTGGTGTCTTATCCAAAAGTCATCATCGGTGCTAATGTGAAATGTGTACTCTCTGTGTATGTATGTATGTTTTTTTGTTTTGTTTTTTTATTTTTCATCTAGCAGTTTTGGGCTTCGGTTCTTATAGTTGGGTCTATGATCCATTGTACATAGATTGAATTTCAATCTTTGGAGTAGGATATCTAGTCTTTCTAGCACCATTGGTTGAACAGAGTATTGTTTTCCAATGTGTATCTCTAGCACTTCTGTTGACTTATTGACTATGAATATGGAGATTCCTCTTGAGCATCCTTTCTCTTTCAATTTGTCTGGGTACCAGACTCTGCAGCTGCTGTGCTGCTTGAATTACTAGAGCTTTGTCATGTATTTTGGGATATGGTGATGTGATGGCTTGTGCTTGATATTCTTTGTCATTGGCTTCAGCACATTTTGAAGGAACAAGGACTGTCATGGTTCTGCCTTACTCTCTCTGGCACAATCTTCTAAGGAGGCCAGACTGAAGTTGTCCTAGAGTGAGGACTGTCAGCCCTAGACTGAGTGCTGCCAAGCATGAGTCCCTTGGTATTTTTTACCCTTTGCAAGCTTCTCTGGCTAAAAGGTTCAAGTCCTGCTTTGTCCAATTGACAGTGTCCTTTGCCTTACAGAAGCTTTGTAATTTTATGAGGTCCCATTTGTTAATTCTTGATCTTAGAGCATAAACTATTGGTGTTCTGTTCAGGAACTTTTCCCCTGGGCCCATGTCCTCAAGGGTCTTCCCCAGTTTCTTTTCTATTAGTTTAAGTGTATCTGGTTTTATGTGGAGGTCCTTGATCTACTTGGAGTTGAGCTTAGTACAAGGAGATATGAATGGATCGATTTGCATTCTTCTGCATGCTGACCTCCAGTTGAACCAGCACCATTTGTTGAACAGGCTGTCTTTTGTCCATTGGATGGTTTTAGCTCTTTTGTCGAAGATCAAGTGACCATAGGTGTGTGGGTTCATTTCTGGCTCTTCAATTCTATTCCAGTAATCTACCTGCCTGTCACTGTACCAATACCATGCAGGTTTTAACACTATTGCTCTGTAGTACTGCTTGAGGTCTGGGATAAGATCTTCGCCAACCCTATATCCGACAGAGGGCTAATATCCAATATATACAAAAGAACTCAAGAAGTTAGACTCCAGAGAGCCAAATAACCCTATTAAAAATGGGGTACAGAGGGGCTGGTGAGATGGCTCAGAGGTTAAGAGCACTGACTGCTCTTCCAGAGGTCCTGAGTTCAATTCCCAGCAACCACATGGTGGCTCACAACCATCTGTAATGGGATCCGATGCCCTCTTCTGGTGTGTCTGAAGAGAGCAATAGTGAATACATAAAATAAAAAAATTTAAAAAATGGGGTACAGAGCTAAACAAATAATTTTCACCTGAAGAATTTCAAATGGCTGAGAAGCACCTTAAGAAATGTTCAACATCATTAGTCATTAGGGAAATGCAAATCAAAACAACCCTGAGATTTCACCTTACACCAGTCAGAATTGCTAAGATTTAAAACTCAGGAGACAGCAAGTGTTGGCAAGGATGTGGAGAAAGAACACTCCTCCACTGTTGGTGGGATTCCAAGCTGGTACAACCACTCTGGAAATCAGTTTGGTGTCAGAAAACTGGGCATGACACTTCTGAAGGACCCTGTTAAACCACTCCTGGAATATACCCAGAGGATTTCCCGGCATGCAATAAAGACCCGTGCTCCACTATGTTCATAGCAGCCTTATTTATAATAGCCAGAAGCTGGAAAGAACCCAGATGTCCCTCAGTGGAGTAATGGATACAGAAAATGTGGTATGAACACAATGGAATACTACTCAGCAATTAAAAGCAATAAATTCATGAAATTTGTAGGCAAATGGTTAGATCTAGAAAATATCATCCTAAGTGAGGTAACCCAATCACAAAAGAACACACATAGAATGTAGTCACTGATAAGTGGATATTAGCCCAGAAGCTCTGAATACTCAAGACACAATTAACATATCAAATGATTCCCAAGAAGAAGGAAGGAGAGGTCTCTGGTCCTGGAAAGGCTTGATGCAGCAATGTAGGGGATTATCAGGACAGAGAAGTGGGAGGGGGTTGAGTGGAGAATGGCCAGAGAGAAGAGGCCTTATGGAACTTATGGGGGGGGGGACTGGGAAAGGGGAAATCATTTGGAATGTAAACAAAGAATGTAGGGAAAAAAAGGTTCAAGTCCCTTTTACTAGGGCTGTGAAATCTCATCTTTGCTCATTCAAAAACTTGTCTATCTCACAGAGCCTTTGTGAAGCTCACACAGAATCCCATGAGTGGTTTGAGTGTCACCTCTCATACAAGTATCATGGTTTTGGTTTTGGTTTTGGTTTTTTGTCAAATCACTGGACATGCCAACTGTCTGCTTTCTAGAGTGTCTGAGAATAGATGAGATATGATTATTATGTGATGAGCAATTCATCACTGTAGAAAAAAACACATAAATCAGGGGACTTCATGTGTGATGAGTGGGTAAGCCACATTCTCTGTGTAAATGGTAGAAACTCTAAATATCAACACTGGGGACCTCAGATGGACTGTCAAAATCACAACACAGACTTTCAACAGTTAGAGGACAGCCACTTCCAGCATTGATGTTTCTGTCTCATTATCCTGGGAAGTTGCCTTAGTCATATTAGAGAAGCCTGACACAAGTGCACACAGTCAGTAAAGAAATTAAGGAGGGACACACACACACACACACACACACACACACACACACACAGAGAGAGAGAGAGAGAGAGAGAGAGAGAGAGAGAGAGAGAGAGAGAGAGAGAGAATCAGACAGAGACAGACAGAAAAAGACAGACACAAAGAGACAGAAAGAGACAGAGACAGAGACAGAAGGGTGGACAGATGCACAGGCATGCACGCACACACACACATACACACACACACACACACACACACACAGAGAGAGAGAGAGAGAGAGAGAGAGAGAGAGAGAGAGAGAGAGAGAGATCCACCCTGAAGTAACTTAGCAATCAAGGCATTAGCAGCCAAAACGCTTTGCTTGTAGAGGAGTTAATGGATTTATATTATTTGTGGTTATCTGGATTTCAGATTGATACCATAAATATTCAGACTCTGAACTCAGCTGGAAGCAGCCGCCACTGACTTTTCTGTGACCTAACTGGAAACACTAAATCAGCTGTCTCCTTGACTTTCAAGGGAATGACATACCCCAAGCCCACGAGATAGCATCGCCTCGGTATTTATTGCCTCCAGAGGACCTCGGCTTAGTATGGTCTGTAACTACAGCCCCATTTTGAATGCCAAGTCTGTTTAAGATTGCTAAATCACAAAGTTCTCTGTGCTGAGTGGGAGAGAGCCTTGACTGTGGATGTAGATGCCACTTAGTCCACAAAATTCACAGAATAAACTGCTTTCCATTGCAAGCCTAGTAACACACTATACTCAGACTTATGTGTGTTTCCACCCATAACCTTTTATATCCCTCACTCTTACCAAGGTTCTTTCTATATTTTTTTCTTTCTTTTAGAAAGTTCATCTGTATGAGAGAGAATCAAGGGTCTGACTCCACATACAGGGACATTTTCTTATTAGTTTGTGGGGAGTTGCTTGCAAGTCTTTCAAAGCAATAGCTCGCAGTCCCTTTATGAAATGGGCTCTGAACCTTTCTGGGTCTCACTCCAGAGTTGACACAAAGATGCTCAGGATAGGAAAAAAAGAAGTGTGGTCCTCCTCCGAGGGAGGATTGAAGAACCTTCCACTGGCAACAGGCTTCCTTTTGCCCCATGACAAATTGTGCTGAAGGCTTGACAACACCGAATCCATCATAAGGATTGGCCAGCTCCTTCTTTCTGTCAGCTTAACAGATGTGGCAGCAGCCACAATGTCAATAAAGGTTATGTCCTGCTTCAGAGAAAAAGGGGCCAAAACACCATTTAAGTAATTGCTTGGGGAGAAAAAAAAAACCACACACACACACACACACACACACACTCACACATAAACACACATACAAAAACCCCAAGCTCTCAGGATGGGATTCACACATGGGCAGCATCTTCCCTTCTTTCCCTAATGAGTTGAAAGGTGGTCTCAGGGGCAGGGCTGGGGGGGAACATGTGTGGGTCTATTAGCAGGAAAATGGCTAAGACATAAGTGATGGCAAGTTGTGATTTTCCAGGTCCCATCCACACAGCATTTGGAAATCTACCAAGAATCCTTCTGTTACCATTTGACCCAGCTATAACACACCCCAGATGTCATAAAACTTCCTTTGAGGGTTGACATTAAGTCGAGGGGGGGGGTGCGGAGGAGGAAGGGAAGGAGCCATCACTAAGGAAACTCAACACAATGTGGCACTTGTTTTATTTTCCAGTATTTTTAAATCCAGAACTTCACACAGTACTATTTTTGCTATTGCTCATGATTAGGCACTCTGGATATTCTAATTCCAACCCAAGGGACAAAAGGTTCCAGGGGAGAAAGAATAAGAGGAAAGGGAAGCATAAGGGAGTTTAATGGCTGGAATAAGTATGTGTAGATGCTTAGTGGTAAGTCCTGAAAGAGTTGGGGAGCAGTGACCGTAGCAGTGTCTCTCAGATGGAGCACAGCCAGGCTGCCATCCTGAGGTCCCTGTGATGACCATATACACCTAGGCAACGCTGAATAGGACAGTAGCAGGAGTGAATTTACATTTCTGACAAGTTCATTCAGATAGCTGTGTGAACTGTGCATCAGAGATTCAAGGAGACCAGATATAACGGTGTCAAACTAGACTTAGCAAAACACAATGAAGGCCCTATCAAGGGGACTAGCAAGGAAGACAGAGAAAACTCATGAGATGACGTGCCGGAGGGCTGGAGGAAGAAGGCTTTTCCTATAAGACCCTTATAGGGAAAAGTGTGAGGATTATATTGTGATTCCTCCAACTACACTGAGCATCAGACTGAGGAGTATTGCACCCTGACTGACAGAATCTAAACTCAATAGGGGACAAGCTTTTGAGCATATCTGTAATGTATTACCTGGATTCAGTTAACTGAATTGGGAAGACTCCCTGTAACCAGGGGTGGCAGGGCTCCATGAGTTGGGGCCTGACTGCCTACCTACAAAGGAAAAAAACTCACTGAACACTAGAATGCATCCGTCTCTGCATCCTGACTATGGACATAGTGCAACCAGTTACCTCAAGCTCCTGCCACTGTGCCTAATCTGCCAGGATGAACTATTCCCCTGAACTGTGATATTCTTCCTTTATGTCTACAACTTATGGGGAATTTACCCCTGCTGTGAGATATGGAAGTGAAGCAGAGTAGGAGAACGAGAAACCCAGCCCTGGATGGGTTCCATTCAAAGTTTTGGTAAATACTTCTCTACTTCCCCAACCAACTTCCAAATTCTTGCCTCTGTATCCAATATGCAGGCCCTGCTATTCATTTCTATACCCATAGGAGAGTCATATTTAGAGAATGGGTGCAAAACTCAGGCTTTATCCCAAATTTGGATGGGAGTAAGTGGTTAAGACTCAATGAGAGTGCATTGCTGTCTGTTCTTGCTGGAGGGCAAAGCTTTTCTAAAAGAAGAGTCTACCATGGTCTGTAGAAATGGTTTCTGAATAAAAGGAGTCATTAATACTAGATAACTGGAGTCTGAAGGCAAAGCACACTTTTATGTTAGTGGATTTACCACACATGCAAGTCTGAATAGATTTCAATCTGGAAAGAAATCTTGTTGCTGGGTTTGAGGCCAAACTTCATTACCTGGATTCTTCAATACAAGCAACAAGTAGATGTGTAAGTTAACAGAGACAGAAAAGGAATAGTTAGGCCTCATAATCACACAACAGGAAGGAGATGAGAATGACTAGGTCTCATGTGTAGCAAGAACCAGGATTGTGATCCATTACTCAATCTCTCCCACCACCTCCTTGCTTTTGCTGCTACATTACTCTTTGATGGACTTCCTTCAAGAGGTGGACAGGGCCAATTGTCAGATCCCAGTCTTTCTACTCAAGAGGGTCTATTCCTTGTCCCATATCTTTATCTGATAAGTTCCAGCTACCTGGGTAGACTTATGTTTTGTTATCATTAATGGGAACCCTGATTTGAAGAAGGAAAAAATTTCTGTATCCAAAGGAGTAGGGAGACAAGATTATTCTCATAAAAAGTAAACCAACTCAAAACAGAAGTAGATGCATGTGTACCTGCTACTTCTAAAGTTTTGTAAAGCTGTGCTAATCTCAAACTTCCCTTATGGGCAAGGACAATATTATTGTTTAAGCTCTGATTGCATCCTTGCTTTAGGATGTGCAGGAAAAGTTAGTGTACCCCACATGCAGAGTCTTTATTCCCTCTCCTGTGTTCTTATAGCATCTGCTATAAGATGGGTATGCATCTGCTAAACCACTTAGCACAGTACCATAATGCTATTACTTATGACCTTGTCTCATTTCTAGATAATTTACTTCCTGAGATAAGTGGTTTGTGTCTTTCTTATGCTTCTATGTCTGGCACCTGACACAGAGCTTGGCACATTAATTTGGTGGCATCTTGCTGCCCACCAGAGAGAAAAAAATTGTATTACCATTGGTCACAGAAGAAGTAAGTCTTTCAAACAACAATGTAGAAGAAAAATATTTTAATTGAACTTCAGATAAAGAATGTTACTAAAGATGAGATTAAAGGTCAACATAGTGCCTTAGGTTTGTAATCCCATCTTCTTTTGGAAGCCAGGCAGAGACAGACTAGAAATTCAAACCCTACCTACCTGGCATGAGACTCTTCCCAACTCCAATGAAAAAATTAACATGTTAGGAGAGGGCAGGGTATATAAGTTAGTGGCATAGCAATGTCTTTCATGAGACCCTGTGTTCAATCAATCCCCAGTACTATAAAAATATAAATGAGTTACCCCTGCATCCCTCTCATAGCAGTCTTTACTGTTTACTGACTGGGACTAGAGAGCATTGGAGAGCACTTTTAGCTTTTGCAGATGACCCGGTTCCATTCCCAGTACTCTCTGGTGGCTCACAACTGTCCCTTAAGTCCAGTTACAATGGATCTGACCCCCTCTTCTGGCCTCTACAGGCACTACAGAAACTGAGTTACAGTTAAACACAGGCGGAATATTCACACACCCACAAAATAAAATAAAATAAAATAAAATAAAATAAAATAAAATAAAATAAAATAAAATAAAATAAAATAAATCTTTTCTTTCTTTAAAAAGAGAGATTTACTATTGATTAAGACAGAACTGTTAAAATGGAGGGCGGCAGAGGTGGTCCTATGTATGTTGATATGGATGTGACTACTATCCTTGATATAAATAAGATGACATCAATAAACTCCCATCTTCTCAGAGCTGATTTACAGAACTCAGTGCTCTTTGGCCTTCCTCCACACCCTTTGTTTAAACAGCCTGATGTTGTGAATCCACTGACCAGTGTCTGGTGCATTTCGTGAGGGAAATATTTCCAAGGCTAGTTGAAAAGCAGATTAGACTCCAATTTTCTTAGCCTCATCAATACCTCATAACTAGTACAGCTAATAAGCAGGCAGAGGCTGTCTTATGACTTGGCACTGTTCCAGGATTTCATTGTTCCATGCACACCTTCATTGAAATAAGTGGGGGTGGTGGTGGTGGTGACAGGGTCCCTTATATGGAATCTGCAGTAATTCAGGCCTATTATAAAAAGTCACTGACTTGCCCCCCTTCCATTCCCGCAGTTTCAGGACCTAAAACGTGAATCTGACTTGATCAATGGACTAGCTTCCACCCCGCTGAGGAGCCTGTCATATGTAAGAGCAACACTCAGATGAAAAATCTTAACCATATGAAGATTCCTAGTTTTAGTCCCAAAATAACTCCTGGTGTTGTTGGCTTCTCTCCCTCATCTAGTTACCATCTGGGGTTTGTGTGTGTGTGTCTGTGTGTGCACAAGCACGGGCAATAATACCTCCTCCCCACAATCTGGCAGGCACAGACACCCGCCTTCCGCCTCTCCCATGTTCCTGTACTCATACAAGCAGGGATGCGGAAAGGATTTCGGGTGAACTGAAAAGGCCCGGATTTTGCCTTACTGCTAAAGATTTCTACATGTACTTCATGCCTGCCTGAAAAACAGAGCCAGGGTGGGGGTAAGGGTGGGATTAAATTTGGTCTTTAGGCAGAGGCTGAGACGACTGGGAGCAACAGGAATTCATTTGGGAAGGACCAGGCTGAATGTGCATTCCTGAAGCTTAAGCTGATGTATGGAAGTGCTTAATGGCTTGGGGGCTGCAAACAGTTTTGTAGAAACTTGACAACTAACTCAAACCACAGCTTGTTTTCTTTTGACTTCGGGAAACTTCCTTGTTTTACGTTTCTTTGGTTTAGAAATGACCCAGGCATTGAACTAATTAAAAAAATAATTTAATATGTAGGAATAAATCCTATGCTAGCTGAGACCTTGTCAGCCAATTTCAACCTGGAGAGCAACCTTAGAACAGAACAGTAAATCTTCTCTAATAGGGGCTTCCAGACCCACTATATCATAGAATACTTTTGCATACGTGTCAGGGAGCACAATTCACCTCACCAACTGCCCTCACAAACTTCCTGAAACAAGAAGGGCTTAATAAGAAAGAAAACTGGCCAGGAGAGAGAGCTAGATTGAGGAATTGACAATTGGAGGTGGGGGAGGCCTCTGGGGAATGGGGGTAGGAGGCAGGGATCCAAGAAGAGTGAACAGTGGAGATGGAGGAGGAATTCTCTCCCTTCCTGCTCCTCCTCTTGTGAAATTGACAGGCTTGAACAGGAAGCAGCATGCCAGTCTTTATTTCAGAAAACAGGTCAAGAAAGGGATAACGCAGGGGGAAAAAAAACCAAATCTATCAACCAACCAACCAAAAATATAAAAACAACCCCCCCAACACACACACACACAAAACAAGCAAACAGAACAAAACAAAAGCAAGGAGAGATGTGAAGCAGAAAGGCTCTATTCCTGAGACTGGAAGTCTGTTAGGTGAAGACAGGATATGCCACTGCTCCCACCTGGCTGTGTCACTCTGCTGCTGTGAGCCAAATTTGCTTGACTTTAGTGTGTGTGTTGGAATAGAGTTTTATGGTGGATAGTGTTTACTGAGTACCCTTGTTGAGGGTTCCCTTACAAGATGAAGGTTCACCTCACAGGGAAATACTGAGCCAGGGGAAAGTTCTTTGTCTCCAAATTCTTGCAAACATTGAAAATATTCATTTGACACTCTACTTTTTAGGTTAAGGCTTCATCTATGTCCGATAATGGATTCGAAGGAGACCTGGGGCCACTCTTGAATAAGTTATATGTAAAGATGTAGCTGATTTAAGAGGGAAAATCTAGGAGCCAGGGGGAAAGAAAATGTAGACATTGAAAATCTGAGGCAGAAGAAAGATGACCTCTGATAGCCTTACTTGAATGAGAAAGACTGAGCATGATCCATTATTTCCCTTGGCACAATCTTCCATTGACCTGGTAAGAATGACATAAGGACACTTCCTGATTCCATTATTGTCCTCCAATAAGCTGTGACATATTAATTTCATTCTTATACGTTACTCCAGGTTCCCACGTCATAACAAAGCATTCTGATCCAGCTCAAAGGAAGTGTGACTGCCAACCATAACAGTTAAGGACAATAGATTCAGATCCTTGCATTTTCATTAACCCCAAATACATTCTAATCAGATTCAAACCAGAACTACTAGAATTTGTTGGCAGGACAAGGAAGGACACAGTAGACTTTTTTCCAAATGCTAGAAGGTTTTTCTGTCACACCAGTGGGTCATATGACTTGCAAACAATCAGTTTCTGGAAAGCCAAGGATGAAATCAGTTTATAAATCTACAGATTGATTCTTAAGTAGTTATTCCCTCTGGAAAGTTCTACTTCAAACATAAGTGACACATGATCAAAATACAGAGAAAGCATGGATACCAGAGCCGATTGAAGATGGTTCTTGAGGTTACTAATCTATAAGGTATCAAGTTCAAAGGGTAACAAGAGGGTGCTGGTGGAAGTGTAGGGGACACTCTCACATTAATACCAGAGTAAGCCTTCCTACACTCCTGAGCACATGAATTAGTTTTGACTGTAACTTGCAAACATAGTGAGATTTATCTGTTTGGTGTTTCGACCTCTCTGAGAGACTTGCTTTAGGTTGACAGAGGTGACAGGAATGAGTCAAATTTAACAGGGCTCTTCAGTCATGAGAACTTCTGATGTCTCAGTGACACAGACTGTCTCATATCTCTTTCTAAGACCTCTATCGTCTCCTTGAATATTCTTTTCATTGATGAAGGAGAAAGAATGGGCTTCAGAAAGGAAAGATGAGCAGTGTATTGCTTAGAGGTAAAATGGACAGGGTGAGCCTTTGCCAGGAGTAACGTAAAAACTTCAAACAATTAACATGGTATTTTCTCTAAGATCAAGTTAAACAGTTAGAGAAGACATAGAGAAGACATAAAAGGAAGAAAAAATGTGGAGGAATAAACAACTTATTTTTTTTAATTTTTATTTTCTATATTCTATGTTTACATTCCAAATGTTTTCCCCTTTCCCAGTTCCCCCCCCCACCATACGTCCCATAATTCCTCTCCCCCCAACTATTCCCCAATCATTCCCCCTCCCCCCATGGTTTCTCTACAAAAATGGATCCAATCTTTACAGGCCCAGGGTCCTCTCCTTTCTTCTTCTTGGGAATCATTTGACTTGCTAATTGTGCCTTGAGTATTTAGGGCTTCTGGGCTCATTAATATCCACTTATCAGTGATTGCATTTCATGTGTATTCTTTTGTGATTGGGTTAACTCACTCAGGATGATATTTTCCAGGTCTAACCATTTAGATAGTTTACTTAAGCGACCCAAAAAACTCCACCAGAGAACTTCTACAGCTGATAAACAACTTCAGCAAAGTGGCTGGTTATAAAATTAACTCAAGCAAATCAGTAGCCTTCTTGTACTCAAAGGACAAGCAGGCTGAGAAAGAAGTTAGGGAAATAACACCCTTCACAATAGCCACAAACAACATAAAGTACCTTGGCGTAAATCTAACCAAACAAGCGAAAGATCTGTATGACAGGAACTTCAAGTCCTTGAAGAAAGAAATCGAAGAAGACCTCAGAAGATGGAAAAATATTTCTTGCTCCTGGATTGGCAGGATCAATATAGTAAAAATGGGCATCTTGCAAAAGCAATCTACAGATTCAATGCGATCCCCATCAAAATCCCAACTCAATTCTTCATAGATCTAGAAAGAGCAATTCTCAAATTCATCTGGAGCAACAAAAAACCCAGGATAGCTAAAACTATTCTCAACAATAAAAGGACTTCTGGGGGAATCAATATCCCTGACCTTAAGCAGTACTACAGAGCAATTGTGTTAAAAACTGCATGGTATTGGTACAGCAACAGGCAAGTAGATCAATGGAATAGGATTGAAGACCCAGAAATTAACCCACAGATTTATGGTCATTTGATCTTTGATAAAGGAGCTACAACCATCAAGTGGAAAAAAGATAGCCTTTTCAATAAATGGTGCTGGTTCAACTGGAGGTCAACATGCAGAAGAATGCGAATTGACCCACTCTTATCTCTTTGCACTAAGATCAACTCCAAGTGGATCAAGGACCTCCACATAAAACCAGACACACTGAAACTATTAGAAAACAACTTCTTTAATAATATTTTCTCAACGTAAAATTTTAGAATTTTTTATTGGATATTAATGTTATCTAATGTTATCCCCTTTCCCTGTCCCTCTCAACCCAGGAAGCACCTATCCTCCTGCCCCTGCTCTTCCTTTCACCCACCAACTCCCACCCCACCTCCCTGGCATCCCCTTGCACTGGAACATTGAGCTTTAAGAGGACCAAGGGCCTCTCCTCCCATTGATGCCAGATAAGGCCATCCTTTGTTACATATGCAACTGGAGTCATGGGTCCCTCCATGTGAACTCTTTGGTTGGTGGTTTAGTCACTGGGAGCTCTGGGGGGTTCGGTTGATTGATATTGTTGTTCTTCCTATGGGGTTGCAAACACCTTCAGCCCCTTCAGTCCTTCCACTAACTCATCCTTTGGGCTCCCCATCCTCAGTCCAATGGTTGGCTGTGAGTACCTGCATCTGTATTTGTCAGTCTCTGACAGAGCTTCGCAGTAGACAGCTATATCAGGCTTCAGTCATCAAGCACTTCTTGGAAACCACAATAGTTTCTGGGTTTGGTGTCTGTATATGGGATGGATCCCGACATGGGACAGTCTCTGGATGGCCTTTCCTTTAGTCTCTGCTCCACACTTTGTCACCATATTTTCTTTACACAAGAGCAATTCTGGATTAAAAATTTGGAGATGAGAGGGTGGTCCCATCTGAGGCCTTGCCTAACCTCTCAATATGGACTCTACAGGTTCCCTCTCCCCTTTGTTGGGCATTTAAGCTAATCTCATTTGTTGGGTCCTGAGAGTCTCCTTCTTTCCTGGCATCTGGGACTTTCTGGTTATTATCACATTTATAAAAGTAGAAATAGAACACCATAGTGGTGAATAACTTTGCTGAAGACCACTATCAGAAAAAATAAATGTGAAACTTCAGATTCGGCCATAATGTATTACTAGAGTTTATGTCTATCTTCCTAATTAACAAGAAAACTGCAGATTATATATTAAAAAAATATCTTCACTCACTGATCAACAGACATAGAGAACTAGGGTTCCTGGGAAATGTAAAGTGAATGAAAGGTATCCTGTGCTACCCCAAATTCTTAAGGTAGCTTTTACCCTGTAGCATAGAACAGGGTAACTCAAATAGAGCTTTGTGGTCTCTCTTAATTAAAAAGATGGAAACTGATATGTGGGGAAGGTGGCTAAGAGTTTCAACTAGAGTATCAGAGAAAAAGTGATTTACAGAGAAGTCCATAACCTGAGAGGGATAACTTTCAACCATTGATTTAAAAGAGTAATCTGTGGACATTTGAGGGGGAGAATAACTCTACATTTATAAGGGTTATTTTTGACAAATATACTGTATTTTGAGTAGGCATAAAGATTGTATGATGAATTGTAAGAATTCTGAGAGCTGGAAGTAATTTATATTTTCAGCTATAGAAAGACCTTTAAAAGCATGGGTCATTTGGAAGAATTTCACAAAGATGTGTTGTCAGCAGAAATTAATTAACTCTAGACCAAAGAACCCACTTGATTTTCTCAACAAATCAAGACTAAAGTGGATCATAGTAATTCATAATAAACAAGTACCTTCTAAAATATAGTCTTAAACTGTGAGCAACTAACTAGTAACATAAAGTAGAAATTTTCTGACACACAAATAAGAATTATCAGGTATTCATATGAGCAGAAAAATATGCTCATACAAGGAGATAATCGTTTAATATAAACAGACTCAAATCTGAGACAAATACTGTAATTAGCAGCAAAGGAGTAAAATAAAGTTGACTATAGCACAATACAAATAAAATAGAAATCATAAAAATGGACAAGTAAAAATATTAGGGATAAAAAATGTAGAATTGAAGTTCAAATACAGTGAATGTAATAATGGATTAAGTTCATTATAGCCAGTGCTAAAAATATAGTTAAGATAAAGATAGGAAAAAAAAGTGACTAAGACTAGGCAATCCATAGCTTATTGAGCATGTCACAACATCAAACAACCTGTAACAAGTTTAACTGAAACCCCAAGGGCAACAAGAGAAGAAGGACAAAAAAAAAAAAAAAAAAAAAAAAAAAAAAAAGAATTCTTAGATTCCCTTTCTGTTTCTGTGATAAAGTACTAGGACAAAAAGCAGTTAAAGTTCCAGGTTACCGTCCATTATTTTGGAGAAGTCACAGCAGTAAATGTTTGGGACAGATGGACATTGCACACACAGCCAAGAAGCAGAACAAAGAATGCCTATCTACTAGTGCTCATCTCCTGTCCTACACTCATACAGTTCACAACCCACTTTCTAGGGAATGGTGCCACCCAGCGTAGTGCCTCTAAGATGTGGGAGATAGTTGAAAGTGGTCTGATGCTGTCCCAGATTCTGTCTAGAGTTCTCCTAGCAGAGTACAGAACAGGAGAACTCAGAGCCAAGTGGTCTAGAGACAGATTGGGGTACAGGAAAGGTGGCAACAAGTTCAAAATGACCTGAGCTGGGCACATCCTCCCACCTCAATTAGTGTTATCAATATAGTTCCCTACTCACATGATCTCAAGTCAATATAATCTAAACAATCCCTCATGAGCCTCCCTTCCCAGGTGATTCATCATTGTGTCAAATCAACAATTGAAATGAACCACCACAGAATAAATAAGAGCCATTAGTTTACAGATTGGATAAAAGTTACAAACCCATAGATCCCAAACTTGGCAAACAAGCAAGTTTTAAATTCAAAACTCATACAAAATAAGTGATGCAAACACTCAGGATAGAAGAAAAAATAAAACAATAATGTAAAGAGGACAAGAAACTGTAGAAGAGGGACCCATAGTACATGCAGTATAAAGTAATTGTCGGTAAGAATTTCATTTCATGCTGAAAATCATGCAAGACAAGCAATGGTGCTTAAAGAAATTTAAGAGAAAAAAATTCAGTCTAGAAAATACAGAGCAAAAATTCCTCAATAAAGAAAGTAATATGATGACTTATAAGACAAACAGAAGAAAAAAAACAATCCATCAGTAACAAGTATATACCACAGAAAATGTTAAAACAAGTTATTATTTTTACATTTATTTATTTATTTGTTTATTATTGTGTGTGTGCATGTGTATGTATGTGTGTGTATTTGTGTGTGTGTGTGTGTGTGTGTGTGTGTGTGTGTGTGTGTCTGTGTCTGTGTCTGTGTCTGTGTCTGTGTGTTATGGTTAGGGTGTGTGACATTCATGTCACTATTGTCTATGTGAAAGTCAGAAAACATATTGAGAGAGTTGGTTCTCTCCTTTTTCATGGGAAAAACTTTAAGTCTCCTTCAGCCATCTTTCCAGCCCAGAACAAGTTCTTTAGATGGACAGAAAGTATCTGCATTCATATATGAAGAAAAAAAAGCAGCACTAGTTATGGTAAATATTTCAGTAAAGAAAAGAAATTATCGATATATTTTAATCACTTAAAAATTAATTAAATGTTCAAAACAGTGAATATTGAGTTTTATACCATTAGGTGCCATCTAAAAAGTAGTTGATGGCTGGAGATATTTTAATATGTGCTGTTAGACAATTATATTATAAACAAAAAGACTATTGAAATAGGAGGTGGACTATAGTGAATTACAGATGTTTATTATGGATATAGGATAGATACCTCAGTGACAAAAACGAAGCAAGAATGATGTCAACGGCATATATAGTAATTCATAAATTTTATCTGATTTTTCTACAAAAGACAAGACGGAGTGAGAAACAATAGTTTGGAAAGAGGAAACCATAGTGAAATAGATTGTTTAAATAAACTATTGGTAATTGTGACACATTTATGTCAACAAAACACATAAAGTACAAAGACAAGGTCAAGTTGTTCTAAAAATAACATCTGTAAAAATGTCAGTATGAGGTCTGATTTGAACATGTGAACACACTCAAGGTATAAAGGTAGGATATCTTAGAAATGATAATCCACAAGAAAGAGTTCCTTGCACATCACACAAAGCAGTTTTCCTGACAAAGAATGTATATAAGGATGATACATGTTAGTAAATGATTAGTGCATGAAGGAAGAAGTGTTCACAAGTGATAACTGTGGTTCATGGTATGGGCTGTAAGGGCTGAAGAGTAATGAATAAACCTACGATTATATAATTGAGATCACACTACTGTTTCAGTATTTGATAAAACTGGTATAATGTATTCATGCATAGCTACTAAACCATTTACTCACCTTTGTAGAATATATATAATATACACTGAACAATAATACCAAATAATCCAGTGCAGTCAATGTTTACAGAATACTTCACTGAAGAAGAGAATGTGTGCTCTTTCTACTCCATATAGAACCTTTGTCACTATAGGAGATTATTAGGAGCTCTAACACTTCTTTGGAATTCTGAAGTATTTAAGTAATAAGTGTGATGAAGGAATTGAAAATTTAAATAAAATAAAAACTGGAAGTTAAGATAAATGTTGGAAGTACAATTAATATAGGACATATTTAGTTATAAAAATTAAATTTTAAAATGAAGCATGGATGTGAGAAACAACCAGAGAATCAATTGAAATGAATCTAAGAAAACATTTATCCACTCACTAGGTTTAACTAAGAGCAAATTAACTATATATTATCCAATTGTACAAACTCTTGTTGCCACATACATATGCGTCTTACTATCACAACATTGTATAAAAACAATTCCATTACTTCACAATTTGCCACATATCCTTCCTCAACTCATTGTAGAACAATGAACCCAGAAGCCCTAAATACTCAAGGCACAATTAGCAAGTCAAAGGATTCCCAAGAAGAAAGGAGAGGACCCTGGGCATGAAAAGATTGGATCCAGTTTTGTAGGAGAGTACCAGAACAGAGAAATGGTGGTGGTGGTGGTGGGGGTGATTGGGGAATAGTTGGTGGAGAGAGGACTTATGGGATGTATGGTGTGGGGGGGGAACTGGGAAAGGGAGAAAGCCTTTGGAATGTAAACAAAGGATACAGAATAAAAAAATGAAAAAATGAAAAAAAAACCTCCTTATTTTTCAAAAAAAAATTTAACAGTTCCTCCTTATCACTGCCCTTCTTTTTTCATCATATGATAAGCAAGTAAGTTTTTTTTTTAAATATAAGCCTCTCACAAACATATTACAGCAAAATGTTGAAAGGGAAAAGATGCACCATGGCCTTTCAAAAGAAGAGCCAAGGTCAGCAATTACAGGGTGTGTGTGTGTGTGTGTGTGTGTGTGTGTGTGTTTGTGTGTGTATGTGTTACCAAATAAAGAACATAAGAAATGAAACCTGTAGCCAGAACAGCCATCTTTAGATATCGAAGGTGAACTTGATGCAGAAAGCATCTGCATAGAAAACAGAAAAGATACTGAACTTCCTAAACCATTAGGGATTTCACATCAAACCAACAAGAGAATTCTACAGCTCATCTGTGAGAATGGGAAAACAGAACAGAGTAAAACCCTAAACATTGACAATGACAAATGTTACTGTGAATAAGAAGAATTGAGACATTTCTCCACTGGGAGAAAATGCCTGCCAATCATATCTTTGATGAGGGTCTTGATGCTAGAATACTGTCAAATGTCTTACAACTTAGTGTTACTAAGTCAAATAACTCAATTAAAAATGAGCAAAGGATGTGACTGGGTATCTCCCCCAAGAAAGTATGCCAAGAGATAAGACGACACTCAGCCCCTTACTCACTGTTGGGGTAATGTAAATAAAGTACAAGCAGACGTCAGTTCATAACCCACTAAACATGCATTAAATCAACATTCCAAACCAAAACAGACACCAGTTGACAAACCAGTAAAAATACAAACGCATGCAAAATGACAAACAGTAATATATGTTGCAGGAATTAAAGAAGTCGGTGTCCTCATATATGACCGATGAGACTGGAAAAATGGTTCAGTGCCCTTGAAAACGAGCTTAGCAGTTACTCAAAACAATAAAGCATAACTATATATCCCAGGAACTCTATTAAAGAAATGCAAATATCAACCTACACAAAACTTGTGCTCATCTTAGCAGCATGGTTTGTTTGTTAGAGGTCAAAATGAACAACAACCCAAGAGGTAATCAAATAAATGAATAGATAAAACATGGTCATTGAAGGTAATAGAACCCTACCAAGTATGCTCTAAAAGTAATGAATCACTGATGGGTAAGTATTTCCTCCAAATTGATATGTTCGTTCCTAGAGGGGACAAGGAGGTTCCTAAGGCATAGGAAGGAGAAGAAACTTAAGAGACTCAGAAAGCTCATAAAACCTACAAGACTCAGAAAGTTTATAAAGTTATTAAATTCATAAAAAGCTCTTTCATGAGGCTATATAAACAGAAAACATTTGTTTAGGGAGAGAAGACTTTTCAGAAGAGCTGCCTGAAAATTTTGCAGGGAACTCCAGGGAAGCAGATTTACCCAATAACCACCGGTCCAGCTGTCTTTAAGTGACTTATGTTCTTGTAAAGTAATCCCTTATACGGGCTCATGTAAGTAATTCTAATAAACTTACTACTTTACCAAGCTAGATATGGGTGTAATAATTTTTTGTTTTGCTCTCAATGTGTTATGGGATATGACTAGATGCTTGCTTCTCTCTAGGAAAGGTCACACACAATTAATTATACAGAGTATAGCTTAGGCGAACTTGAGTATTTATCTCCAATGAAATAAACCATTCATATAACCACACACATCATAGAATCTCTGTAATTATAAAATATGAAGATTAGGCAAATCCACAGAAAGATAATATAGGTTAATGTTGTCTAGTATCTAGACATCATTAGGCAAGGTAAGGTAGGCATCTGGGAAAGGACTGGAATGGAGATTATTGGATGCTTAAAATGCTCAGCAGTGATTATGGCAAAGGTCACATAGCCCTCAAAATACACCAAAAACCTTGCAAGGTAAAGTAATGGTATACAAATTATGCCTCAACAAAACTGTTGAAATAGCAGCCCCTCCTGTCGCCACCACCCAAACAAGAACAAGTCTGTTTGTACTGAGTTTCTTCCATTTGACTTTAGAAGCCATTCAACGCATAAATTCACTTTATCAAAAATACATTAAATACATTAAATAACTCCATGTTATGTGACTGGTAATTGAAGAAGCACTTGAAGCCACACCTATTTTAACAGTTAGGAGATAATTAGGCTGACTGCCAGGTGTTTGTTTCTTTCTTTCATGATTCTTTCTTTCAAACTTTCAAACTCTTTCAAACAAGCCCTTGATTATACACAGTGATGTTCTCTTAATAGATGCTAGGAAGGCAATGCTCTTGTTTTCCCAATTCTCTCAAAACCCACAGAACTCTTATTCTTTATAGGGTTAGGTATTAGACTCCCTGAAAGACTGTCCTGTGACTAGGCTTTTTGCCTGGATATGATATTCCGTGTGACTGTATTTAATGAGGTAAAGTTGTAGACTCCATGCAACTTAGGGCCAGAAACAGAGAATTGGGTGGGGACCTCCCACCTCCAGTGATTTTATTTTCTGTATAATTTTTGGTAATTTTAACTTCTTAGACCTCTTTTCCTCAACCCTATACTAAAATATACTAATATAAAATATATGTACCCTATAGGCACATATATTTGAATGCTTAGAGAATGGCACTATTTGAAAGGATGAGGAGGTATGTCCTTGCTGAGGTAGGTGTTGGCTTATTGGAAGAAGTGTGTCATTGAGGATGGGCTTTGAGGTTCTAAAAGCCCATTCCAAGCCCAGAGTATCTCTCTCTGCTGTTTACAAAACTGTGTGTGTAACTCCCAGTTATTTCTTTTTGCTGCTTGTGGACACAGATGTAAATCTCTCAACTACTTCTCAGGCAATACATCTGCCTGTGTGTCACTATATTCTCCATGATTAAAAGAGACTAAACTTCTAAAAGTGTAAGCAAGCCCCAAATCATATCCTTTATAAGAATTGCTGTGGCCATGGGATCTCTTTATTGCAATAGGACATGAACTAACATAGAAGTTTGTATTAGGAGGGGGTATTGCTGTAACAGGCCTAACCATGCTGCTTGTTGGCAGAATGTGACTTTGTATCTTTAGACTAAGAAAGCTGCTGAACACTTTAAGTAGAGTTTAATGGGATACTAGAAGGGGCATGGAAGACAGCAATGTAGATTGTGACATTCCAGCTCAAGAGCTTTCAGGGGAGAAAGTGGCCTAGAGATCATTCTTATATTTTGTTGAAGAATGTGGCTACTTCCTGATGTTATATTAAAAAAATATACCTGAGGCTAAATTGAAGTGTTTGAGACTAATGGATTTGGCAGAGGAGATTTCAAGATAGCCTATTATTGACTATGTCATGTGGTTATTCATGGCCACTCTTATATAGATCTACAATGAAAATGAGGAAATCTGAACAAAGCGAAATACCAAAGAAATGTAAGGTAAGATCATGAAAATTATTTAAAATGTGGGAGGTACTTTATATGTGAGGCAATGCTGGTATTCCTCATGATGAAAAAATTAACAAAATTGAAATGATAATGCTGATTATAATCACAAGGAAAAGACATACACAAAATGCATTTCTAAGTGCCTTTCTCCCTGAAAGCTATGTTTATGTTTGCTATATGCTGAGATGCATACTTTACTTCACAAATCACAGATATCAGATATAAGGGATGTTTTCCTTGGAGTAATGTTTACAGATACATTGGTATCACATGTCTTTGCTACCAACTTCATGATTTGTTCTAAGATTATAGCATTAGAACTGGCAGGGTTAGGAAGTAGTAGAGAAATGGCTGTTCTAACTAATGCCAATACACTGACCTTATTTCCAGGGGAATGTGGGATACAACAAACAGGCTCAGAGATAATGATGAGAAGCAACTTTGTATTCCCCTTCTTTTTAATTTTGTGCATTAACTCTTCAACCCCCTCAACTCTTTGAGTAGTAGTGTTTTTCTTAAACCACTTAAAGGTAGACTTAATCTACCAGGAAAATTCTGATACATTTCTCAAGACCCTGGTGAAGGCAGGTTGGGGACAGCTTTTTTTTTGAGGGTATATTCCTGGCATTCCTCAAGGAGAGCAAATGTTCATTTACCTTTTTTTTTTTTTTTTTTTTTTTTTTTTTTTTTTTTTTTGGTGGTGCTGGGGATTGAACTCATGCCCTAGCACGTGTTAGGCAGGTACTCTGTTATGAAGAGCTATAGTCCAGCCTCATTGCCTCTGTTTTGATGCTAGAGTGTTTGTCTCTATTATTGTGCATAGTGAACAATATATAAACTGTCGAACTATATACTTTTGTACCTTTCTTACTGGACTGTAAAACCAGGAGCACAGGGGTAGACAGTAGGATCATCTGCTGTAGAGTCATGGATCCAAGCACACATATAAAAATCTTAGAGAGCCCTGTAAACCCATAACCTCAGTGCTTTGGGGGATATAGACAGAAGGTTTTTCTGGAGATTGCAGGTTATTAGGTAAGAGACCCTGTCTCAACAGAATAAGACAGAGTGACTGATATGGACATCTACTTTGCTCCGGTCTTCACACATAAACAGGGGCACTTCTCTACATACAAATGTGTGCATACTTTTCATACACATTACACACAGATATGCTCACACATATCATTTTAAATATTAAAAATGTATTAATTCTAGAGATGCTATTCTAGGTTTTTATATCTTATTTAGTCTGAGGAGGAGGAAGTGTGTCTGTCTGGTGATGATAAGAAGCAGCTGTTGAAAATCTAGGGGAGGCAGACTATTTGTATTGAGCTATAAAAAAAGAGAGAAAACAAAAGTCACAGAGGGAAAGCAATACTTATTCACATTCTTTTCTTAGTGTTTCCATAGCAAAAAACAGTTTTTAAAGCTATGTATCTTGGGGTGAGAGAGATGACTCAATGTTTAAAGGCACTGACTGTTCATCAAGAGGTCCTGAATTTACTTCTCAGCACTCAAATGGTGGCTCAGAACCATCTGTATTGGGATCTGATTCCCTCTTCTGGTATATGTGAAGACAGAGCACTAATGTACATTAAATTTAAACAAACAAAGTGTGTGTGTGTGTGTGTGTGTGTGTGTGTGTGTGTGTGAGAGAGAGAGAGAGAGAGAGAGAGAGAGAGAGAGATGCATGAGGGGGAACAGCCATGAAGGTATTGAGAACATAATTCAGGACATCTTGAAGAGCAACAAGTTCTTAAACATTAAACCATGTCTACAGCCCTTGACAATAATAATCTTTAAGGTGTTTTAAAAGCATGAACTTACTGAGGTCATCCTCATTCTCATTATCATGATAACTGAATCAGAGAAAGGAATCAGAGGATAATGCTAAGGGATACTTGTCTGTGTTAACTGACTAATAACAGCCCCTATGTGTTTTCTGATAAGTATCCAAAAAAGTACCCAAGGCATTAAGATTGCTATTGCTCTTTGGGAAAATTGCTTATTCTTGATCTCTCAGCCATGGCAAAAGGCCCATTCAGTCAACTCCCACAACCTGTGACCTAGGGGTAACAGTGATTACTGGTAGAATGCCAAAAACAAACAAACAAACAAACAAAAAAAAAAACCACCTCTACTGAGGGGTGCTGAAGGGGTCACTGGGTTGGAGACTTCCTTATTTCTCTGGTAGTAAGTAGAGCTGATTGACTTTTTTTTTTAATTCTTTTTTTAAAATTATTGAATATCTTCTTCATTTTCATTGCCAATGGTAAAACCTTTCCTGATTTCCCCCTCCCTAAAGACCCCCAACCCCTCCTCCCACCCCCTGCCTCCACATATATGCCCCTCCACTCGACACACTCCCACCTTCCCACCTCCCCACCTCCCCACTTCCCCACCTCCCCACCTTGGTTTCCCCTTGTTGGGGCCTCTATTGAGCCTTTACCTCTGTCACATTTTTGGCTGGAACCATATGTACCTCTTGGTTGATGGTTCTGTCCCTGGGAGTCTTGGGGTGTCTGGGTGGCTGAAGTCACTGTTATTCCCATGGGGCTGTAAACCCCTGGTGATTGACTTTTTATCTTTCATAACACTGCTCCTTGGTTAATGATGTATTGCTTTGTAACCATTATGTATCAGAATAGAGTTTAAGAGGATATCAATAGTCTTTTTTTTTTTCTAAAATTGCCATAGCCAAATATGTCCAGAAGGCATTGAACTGATGAAGCTTATGAATGCCTTTTGAAAGTCCATGTTTATTCCTGGCTTTGGACTTACCCTGTTGAATCACAGTTGCCTGGTTTAAGTTCTTCCTGCCTTATTTTAATCCCAGTGTCTCTACACCGAGTAAAAAGAACATACGGAGTATGGACCTGATGAATAAGTAATTACCTCGGCAGAATCAGGAAGTAACTAACCTTCTGATGCCAGCATCTGAGTCAGGATATTCACATTCTATAGCTACCACATGATGTTCTGGAGTCCCATTCCCACAACTCTCTTCGGAAGGCTGCCAGTCCGAGCATCCTCATGTCCCAGGGGGACTTTGGCTTCTGCAACTTATATGCTGTGTGCTTGAATATTAAAGCCTTCTGCACTCTCTCCAATTTAACCCTGGCGTCTCAGCACTGGCCCTGTGGGACCTCTCCAAGCCATTTAAATGACATCCAGGCAAACCAGGCTGAATTACAAAATCATAGCATTACTAATATCAAATCCCAAGCCTCATATTTTAATACCATATATGAGCCCTGCCTCATGACCAAGATTAATATAATATGTAAAACAATAGATACCTCAAATTAATACAAAACATTGTAATACAAATGACTCTTATTCAGATTTGAATCCTGCACACAAAGGCTATAAGTAAATTAGTTTTATTGATCTATATTCATAGAATTATTTAAATGTACCCTCTGGTACTGAGAGCCAGGGGTTTTTCTGAGACTTGCCATTAATGCATTTTTCATTAGTGGCTAGTGCTGGGAAGCCCAAATTTCATTTGGCTGCAAAAGATTAATTTCCTCTTGACAACCATGGCCAGATTAAAAAGAAGAAGGAGAAGAAAGAGAGAGAAGTCCAAACAGTGACCTAAAGGACAGTTCTCAGAACTATGAATTAGAAGACCAGGAAAACACAGACAAGAAAACAAAAACACAGAAAAACAGCACTATATCGTGTGTGCTTTTTTTCTTCCTTCACTGTGTGTTGGGGAGGAAACAGATATCTTCAAGACAAATAAACCCATCTTTTTTTGGTTCTTGGCCCAGTCTGAGAACATATCACTCCATTTAGTTGATAACTGATCTATTTTATTTTTATCTCAGAATCATAAATAGAAAGGCACGAAGGCAATTCATCTCCGAGTGATTCTGAATTCTTGTACCCTTCCTTTGCCCCTTGAGTGGATTTCCTGAAAGTATTTTCTCATCAGCCTCTGAGAAGAAGCACATATAATACTAGGAATAATATAATTAAGGCTAATTAAAGCCGTTCAAATTAATTTTGTTTGAAGATTCGTTGGAAAATTCAAAACTCCCATTGAGATAATTGCTACACTCTGGGGAGTCACAGAACTGAGCCCCTGAACCTGATTGTTGCTTGGATGTCCCCACTAGCTTAGAGAGTACCCTGCTTTGTCTTCCCCTAGGGCAGTGCAGTCATTATGCCAGCTCTGTGGGGAACCTTCTAGTTTTTCTTTTTAACTACCTCATCATTGGACCCCACAACCACTAACCTATTTATTATGACAATAGAATAATACTGATGTGGACCATGAAGACTAAAATGGGAAATATTTTTACAAGTGGGCAGAGGAAGCAGTCATTTTTTATGATGTGATTTATGAGCCATTAAATGCCTTCTTGCATAAAGTGTCTCTCTCTTCTAGACTCATCCAAGCATTGGAAAATCCTTTGCCTTTTAGGGGGATATTTCTTATAGATGGAAATTCTATATATTTCATAGAGATCTGTTTAAGATACTAATTTTCCTAGACATATTAATACTTTCTAGAATTTCTATCACAAACAGTGATAGGCTAAAAAACATTCCCTCAAATTTATTATCTGTCTGTCTGTCTGTCTCTGTATGTGTGTGCATGTGTGTGCATGTGTATGTGTACAGTATCATACCACTGAAAGAGGATATTTTACAAAAGTCCATTTTCTCCTCCCACAGCATGGGTTCAAGGACTTGAACTCAGGTTGTTAAGCCTGGGGCAAGCACTTTTACCCACTAAGCTTTCTCTTTTTGCCCCTACAAAGATGTCTACAATTTATTTCACACTTGCCCGATAACAGGGGATTATAATTTCAGATGGAATTAAGATTACTCATCAGTTAATTAGGATAAGAAAGTTATCCTGAAATATCTAGTGGGCCCCATGTAATGGCAAAATACCTTTAAAGTCAAAGAGAGAGATGAAAGAGACAGATAATTAGGTGAATGCAACATGATAGAGGCTGTGGTTCATCTTTGTGGAGAGAATGGGGCCATAAACCATGACTGAAGAGATTCTATAGCATATAGAAAACAGATTCTTCCCTAAAGCTGCAAGAGAGACTTGTTGAAAAGCGGTTGAAATGCAACCAGTTTGGGCCTCCTGACCTTAGATCTCTGAGATAGGATGTTTACCTGTTGTGAAGGTAGCAAACCATGGTACTTTGTTCCAGTTGCAGTGGGAAACTAGTAAGAAAAGGAATGGGAACAAATATGCAATCAAGTACCAAGGACTGGGTGAGCGCTAGGGGCTTCAGCAAGCACATCAAAGAATAAGCACAGAGAGGTCGTGCTGTGAGAGATTGGAAGGAGGGAGGTGGTGAGAAGATAGACAGCTCATGTGTGTCTTTACTGAGAGATATAAGAAGGGACCATCCAGAAGAGAATAGAGGACAAAGAGGAGGATGCCCATGGCATAGTTGGATCGTACCTAATGCATAGACCACAAACCTAAAATACAAAAGATGGGAAGTTGTCTAAGGACTCCTTGTCATTGAGATTTTGGAGCATTTTAGATTTTAGAGGCTGGATCTTCAGCTGGTAAAATTCTAGATCATTATTCCAAAAAACTTGAAGAGAAAAACTGAAATCCATAAAGCTTCTAGCCCCAGGCCTTACTCCTGCTTGTAATGATTTTCTATTGCTGTGTAAGAAAATTACCACAAGCTTGGGTACTTATAGGAGCACATTTATCATCTCCTGGTGTGCTGTAGGTTAGGAGCCTGAACCAGCCTGACTGAATCTGCTAGTCGCCTCGCAACTGACCACCTAAGGTACAATTAGTCAGTTCTGGACCCTGTGCTCACCAGAGCAGAAGGCACTTTCATGTTCAGTTATGTTGTTGGTAGGATTTATCCCTTATGATTACTGATTCATCTGTCTATCTATCTATCTATCTATCTATCTATCTATCTATCTATCTATCTGTCATCTATCTACTTAACTACCTATCTACCTACATACCTATCTATTCCAGTGTTGGGGACCAAACCCAGGCCCTTCTACTTTCTAGGCAATCCTTCTACCACCAAACCAAATCCCCAAACTCTCTAAAGGTCCCGACTTTTGGTGGTTGTTTTCTGGAGAACACTCTCCTACCTTAGAAGCTCACAAATTTCTTCACCCAAGGGCCTCCCTAGTACAAATCAGAAGGTAGCCTGGGAAAGTCATGGTAATATATTTATGATGTACTGTATTAATGCTTAGGAACAAGTTCCAGGGACCTTCTCCAGCACTCAGGGAGGGGATTTCACGAAGACATAAACACCAGGAAATGGAAATCATTTGGAGTTGAACTCCACATTCAATTTTGTGCTTTGTTTTGTTTGTCGCTATTCATTTGATTTTATTCATTAGCACCACTCAGACTCAATGTACTTCCTTGCCCAGGTTATGCATCTTATAGGAACCTTATTACTACTGCTAGTGACAAGTCTGACAATAGAATGGTAAAATTGATTCTTTCAAGGTGCAGAATGACAGCTATTAAAGCATAAGTAAGGTTCACATCTTTTAAGGAACGATTGATTCTTGATTGGTATTTAAATGACAGTGATTGTTAGAACCCAGACAAGCCACTAATCATACCCCACTCACCAGCAACAGACCCTCACTTATAAATGCTGTAGGGAAAATGCCAAGCCCCATAACCTATCTATAAATCCTAATATCTTAAGACAATTTCCTGGTGCCCAGATTCCAGGAGAAAGAGGTGCCCACCTCATTTCCCCCAAGGAAGTTTGCTGACCCCAGGCTGCTGGTCTCTGGAACAACAGATGGCTAGAGGTGGGGACACATCCCCCGTGCATAAGATGTGGGCACCTTAACTAAATGTCCCTTCTCTTCTACATCATCAATCACAAGTTCCTTCACTGGGATCCCTCCCAGGCCTCTTGCCAGTCAGGAATCAGGGACAGTTTGGCCTCAGGCCCGTGCTTTGAACTTCTTTCTCATCAACCACATGGACATGGAATGCACCTCTCCTTTGGAATCTATCAGAAGAGAAACCTTGTTCTGCCACTAGGGCTTGAACAATTCTCAAAGCCTTTGCCAAGTTGTTTATCTATGGCACTGTAGCCTGAACTCCCTTCAGACTTCCTGACATGCTGCTGTCTGTCCAGGCTGCCGATAACTAAATTTATTACCCTAAAGACAATCTAGCTCATTATCCCTCTTGAAAGCCAAATCTGAATCCTCGTGATAAGTACTTCATACAAAGGGGAACTGGATAAAGTCTGATTCTATAGTGGCCCCTACCACCTTCTACTTTCTTCTTTTATGCCCAGTCCCCCATTTTTTCTTTTAGCTCTCTTATTCCCTGAGAATTATGTAGATTGTCCATATCTTCCTCAGAGCCAATAGTTTGCTAGATTGAAAAACAGAAACATATGCTCAACTCCCTAGGCAGCTCCTTGAGTAAAGTGGGTGTTTCTGTCCATATGGCAGGTTGACTATCACAGAGGTCCCCTTTATGGCAATTATTGTGGGACCTTTAGTGTCGTGATGGTGAGATTCAGCTCAGCAGATCTGGAGTTTCCGATATTAAAATGGAGCCCCCAAGGTAGATTTTTATAAGTTAATATATGTGGTTTAAGGCTAGCATATTAGGAAGAGACTTGATTAAAGAACCTTTTATATGAGAAAAAGGAAACAAATCTGTAAATAAGGTAGGCCAACAAGGGGTGTGTCTAATTTCTCTTATAAATAGGTTTTGCCTGTTTATGGAAAACCAGAGGAACCTATGACTCCCACTGACTAGAGAAGGTCCTCAATATCTGTTGAGGGAGCACTCAACTGACCCTGGCTTCTGACTCGTTAAAGAATAATTCTTTGGATTTACCCAAGGAAGTAAGGGGGATCTCAGTTTCCCACACAGCTTGATATTGATATGCTCTGTGCTATTTTAGATGAGGCAAGATTCACACTGACTTGCAGAAACTATAACTATATAGAAGGTGTTAATGAGAAGAGAAAAAGTAGCTATGCTTAAGGGAGTTTCTTCACATTTTGGAAGTGTTTGCTCTGTGTTTGGATTGGTGGTGCATACTGTATTATTTCTGCAGTCTAGGAAGGGGAGCAGGGCTTGGATTTCAGAAGTACGTGTCACTTTCTGATGACTCTGTCTCACCCTCCCTTTGCATTGAAGGTGTAAAATTATGACTACCAGAAATTTAAACTAACTTCAACCTTGTCAGATGAATAATGGAGAACCAGGAAAATAAACAACTATGATCTTAACCATAGTGAAGGTAAATAAAACAATTTCTCTGTGTGTACATGTTGTATGTTTTAGGTAGTTCATGGTGTGTGTATGTGTGTGTGTGTGTGTGTGTGTGTGTGTGTGTGTGTTCCTAAGAAGGGCATGAATAAACTGAATGATCATGGTGAAGACATCTGTCTTAGTAGCATCCTATTGCTGTGAGGAGACAACATGACCACTGAAACTCTTATAAAGGAAACCATTTAATTGGGGCTGGCTCACAGATCAGAGGTTTAGTCCATTAATGTCATGGCGAGAAGCTTGGCAGCAAGCAGGCACACATGGTGCTGGAAAAGTAGTTGAGATTTCTACATCTAGATCTGCAGGCAGCAGGAAGAAAAAGAGCACACTGGGCCTGGACTGAGCTTCTGAAACCCTAAAGCCCAGCCCCAGTGACACACTTCCTCTAACAAGGCCTCACCTACCCCAGTGAGGTCACATATCTTAATGCTACTCCCTAAGCATTCAAATCTATGAGCCTATAGTAACCAATATTCAAACCACCATAACTTCCCTCTTAGGCAAAAAAAAAAAAAAAAAAAAAAAGGTCAAATTTTCTTTTAAGCATGGAGTAGGAAACACAGGAACTAGAAATTGTAAGGCAAATAGTAAATAAGTACACAATAAATAAGTACAAAAAGGTCGAAAGGCAGTAAAACAGTAAACAGTTTATGTAAATACTTCTGTACTCTCTGGTTTTAAAAGGAATTTTGTGGTGACATTCCATTATAAAGCTAACAGATAATGAAAAGCAGTATTTAAATGGATGCACTGTTACTTTATTATCCATATTTTTTTTACATCCAAAATAAATTAAGTAAAAGTGGAATTCTACAGCCAGGGCTACAAGCAATGCTCTGAGTGAAACTCCAAGAACCCAGGCAGCCACTGTCTTTCTTGGTCACTTCTCTCTCCCACTCTCTGAGCTGATCTGATAGATCAAAGGCAGACACCATGGCCCAGTCTCATATGAAAATGGCCTCCTCCATGGAGAATAGCCAAGAAGATTTCATGGATCATTGTTCATTTCCAACTCCAGGGGGTTCTTCAAGTCTCAGGGAATCATTGATTGCTTTAAAATAATAATGTCTAGCTGAATCATGATTAGTATTCAATTAGTCTGCTGCTGTTTATCAGTCTAAAAGCTGCACTCCAGTAGTGAGGATTAAACTCAGTAGGTCGATGTGTAATCTGAGAGTTCTAAGGGTTTGAGTTTGGCTGGTGGCTGTCTGACTCCTGTAATCTTTATACACAACATATAACATATAAAGTGCTCAACTAGGCCACAGAGTTGCTCTCATTAAGAGCTAAACCATTGACCTTGAGAACACAATGAATGGCAAAGTCTGATACTGTTTGGGACTTAGATAAAAAAATGACAAAACGCAATACTCAATAGGATTCTACTCACTTGTAAATAAATATGATTGTAAAATTTACAGTGGATCTAGAAATTATAATTATCAAAGTACTCCAGGCTTATAAAGGTATTCTTTCTCATTACACACTCCAGGTTTTGGTGATTACATGTATGTGTGCATATGTATATGAGTGTATATATGTGGGCATAGATTATGAAACTAGAAAGGGGGATATGAAAAAGAAAAAAGGATGTGTTGAGGAAAAGAGGGGTGCAGTAGAATACATGTAACATGAAAATAATAATAAGAAAGCCACTAAGAATGCCTTGGGACAAAGAGGGACAGGTACATGGAGAAGAAGGAGGTGGAAGATCAAAGAAGACAACCCATGCTTGAAAAATGCTATAGTATTACATCATGTATGCTAACTTAGAAAATTAAGAAAAAGCAATAGGTAAATGAGGAAAATAAAATAAAACTAAGCACTAGATAGTGGCATTTTTTTGAAAGGTCTCATTTGTATGAGCATTGGTAGGTGGATTGACCTTCCTATTCAGCCTATCATCAACTGTTTGAATTTAGTACAAGTTTCATCACATTGATAGTGATTTGTGCATTTTTGTTTTGTCTAGGAGGAGGGTGAAGACAGGAATTGAGTTATTTCTAAATTCTAGTGGTATATTAGTAGAACAATTGTATTTCATTAAACATTCCTGTGTTGGCTGAAAAGTAAACAAATGATTCATTTATCCTTATAAATATGAAAGTGGAGAGCAATGGGCAGATGAGGATTTTTAAAATGCAATTAAATTTGATTCCATTGGAGGAGGTTAACAATACTGTGTGGTGAAGATTTCCCCTTGGGCTCATTTTGTTTCTTCCTTCCACACCTGTAACCTGCAGACCTAGTGCTGGATGAACACCGCTCTTGGAGAATCTCTGGAGCCTGAAACACACAAATGAGTGTGCTTGTAAAGCTTGAGAGGAAGAGCAAATTTAATGAGTCTGTGAAGTGCCATGGAAAAGGTGACTTAAGGGAGAAAGGCTTTATTCTGACTTAGTTTGCAGGGTATAGAGCACCATAGCAGGAAGAACAGAAGCAAACACTGAGAAGGACAGCTGATAATAGTGCATCAGTTGTCAGGAAGCAGAGTGACTAGGAAATGACCTGAATGATAAAGCTTCATGGCCTATGCCCTGGTGACCCATTTCTTCCTTCCAGGCTTCACCTTCTAAAGGTTCTGCAACCATCCCAAACAGCCAAACAGCACAACCAGCTGCGGATTAAGTGTTTGAACACATGAGCCATCCACCTGCCTCAAGGCTGCCTCTGTGTCACTCTCTCAGAGAAATCTAGAACCAAGACAATATGATTTCAAAACAGTAGTAATAGTGTCATTAATAAATTATTTGCTTCCCTTCAAAGTAATATGTTTTTATTTTAGTACGCATCAGGTATTTTTGAGAGATGTATCTGTAAGACTTGAGAGCCATCCTAAGACATGGTTGATATGTGTTATCCCTGGATAGAACTTGCATTATTGTGTCAAAAAAGAGGAAGAAAATGACTGAAACATGAAGATAAAAGGAGAGAAAGAATTGCTAATTTTATGCTAGTGAATTCTCCCTTTCCTTGATTAAAGATTCTAGTGAAGGTCAGAGTAGTGTGAAGGTAGTCCTAATTTTTGTATTGCAGGGTTTTTGGTTTTTATTTTTGTTTTTGACACAGTCTGCAATGTTTCTGTCTCTCTTTACTAGAAGAAGCCTTTGATAACAGAAGTCATGTGTATGTATCTTTCACTCTTTAGCTTTGCTTTTCCTATGGACAGTATCATGTAAGAACTGAATAAGTATTGTCACAAATAAATATACTAGTCTCTGATTATTCCTGGAAAATGTTATTGGAGATTTTTTTGCTTGATGTGAAGAGTCAGAGTAAACAATAAGCAGGCTTAAAAAGATTCTGCTGTAAGAAAATGCTGGGGGACTAATCACTTGCAAAGGAATGAAATTCAGATTGTTAGTTCTCTCCCTCTCCCTCTCCCTCTCCTTCTTCCTTTTACTCACCCTCTCCCTCCCCCTCTCCCTCCCCCTCTCCTTCCCCTTCTCCCTCCCCCTCTCCCTCCCCCCTTTCCTCCTCTCCCTGTCCCTGTCCTCCTCTCCCTCTCCCTGTCCTCATCTCCCTCTCCCTCTCCCCCTCCCCCTCCCGTTCCTCTCCCTCTCCCCTTCCCCTCTTCTCTCCTTCCTCCTCTCCCTCCCCTTCTTCTCCCCCTCCTTCCTTATTAAGACCCCTGTATTCAGAAGACATCTACCATGATGCAACTATGGTTTACATTGTTGCTTAAGTAACAAGTCCTGTCTTATTCCCTCCTCTCCATAGATACCGCCCTTGCTGTCCGTCGGAACTGTGGAAGCAGGAAGGAGCAACCAGCATTTGTTCTTGTATTGAGTTGGTTTTGCCTCAATAGAGGCATAACTGGAGCAGCTGCGAGCAGCTAGTCCTGGGGCAGTAATGAATAAGCATGGCTTTCTTGGCCCTGATTGCAACCCTCTGTGCAGATGGGCTTAACCTGGGGCAGCCAACCTGAGAGGACAGGAGGCTGGAAGAGATGATTGTGGGCAACAGAGAGCTGGCCTGAAGATATTCTACCCGAACAGACATCAGACACCAGATACCAGATTTTCAAGATGCCTCCTATCCACAAAATAGAGAAAATAACAAGGAAAATCTTTCCTTCAGGAACCTTGAACTCTGTAGTTTGTAGAAGGCCATTGGATATAAATGCATAAAGAAACATAAAGGAAGAATGCATGTGTGTGTGTGTGTGTGTGTGTGTGTGTGTGTGTGTTCATATGCTCGTGCATGTGCATGCATGCACAGGTGCAAATTCCTGGCAATACCTGTCTACAGCCTTCTACTGCTTCCCCAGGATATGTCTGTACATGAGCTTAGAATGTCTACAGAGTATTACAAAATTACATAGAAACAGCATTGTTAAGCTTCCTGGGACTGGATCTGATCAGACACATACATCTTTATCAAATAAGATGCTAAGGTACAGGTGGGTACTTCCTATTGAGCATCTGCTCTCCCTTTTGCCTGGAGGAAGAGAATGAACTCATTTTTAAGGCCTGTGAAGTGGCTGTTTAAAGAGAACTAACTCAGTTGGCTCACTGGGTGAAAATGATCCTTCTTCCATGATGCTGCTGCAATCCCAATCTCAATATTGGTGGAGATGAGGCAGCTATTCTAAACCATTTGACAAGTATGAGGACAAAGTCATATTCAACTTTCAGTTAATAGGATTCCTGCTCTTAACTATTTAGATTCTGTTGTCTCAACTCTGGATCATTCACTTTTAGAACACTTCTAAGGAGATGAAAGTGTAGCCTCTATCTTATTACAACTGTCTGGGGTGTGAAGTTCCTGCACACCAATTTCAACTCTCACTGATCCATTTATGGCATCATTTGTAATTAGGAACAGTGGGCTTCATTTAGGAAGCAGGTCACACAGGTAACCTTGATGGCTAAGTGGGTAGTATGTGCAAGCTCCCATGGAGGGAGCAGACAGTGAGCATTATATGGAATTAATCAAGGCAAAGTTGATTAATCCCATGACTCTGTGAATCCCACAAGAAAATCTAAGCAGAGAAAGCTATTCCATACAAGGTGAAATCATTCTGGAGATGTCCATATTATACATTTAATTTACATACAGTAGATTGAAGACAAATACAACATAAACTTCCAAGTATATATTTTAATTCTGCAATTTAATAGTACTTAGGCTATGGTTAATATTCACCTAGAGGCCAAGTAAGCCTACCACATTCATCTACTATTTTTTCTTAAGTCAAGAAATGTCCTGTTCACCTAACGCCCTTTAGATTTTGTCTTGGTCACTCATTAAGCTCTATTTTGCTTTTATAACTCATGCCTCTCTTCTAAACTGTGATTCTGCTGGTAGGGACTCTTCAGTCCACTTCAATATAGCATCTCCTGCATCTCTTCCAGTGCCCAGTACTCAAAGAGTTATTAGATAATGACAGAGAACACACCTTTCTTTCTTTCTTTTTTTTTAACTGTCCCGCTGAGAATCCTAGATTTTAGTCTAAGTTGTTTCACGATACAAAACCCCAGAAATGGATCCCAGATGTTTGGGTTCACTGTCAAATTAGCCACTTTTCCACTTTTCTGCTCAAAGAAATGAGGGGCTCCCTAGTCAATATTCTTAGATGAGACTGGAGGAATTTCTGTGGCCATAAAGAGTCAGTTAATGTCTCTATGCAATCACTTTCATAACGTGGTCTGAAACAGGAAACTTTCAGTTGTATGTTTCCCCTTTTACAAGCCTTTGTTTTTAAAATGTACATTTACTTCTTCTTTATGTGCCTGGTTATCTGTATGTGCCCCTTGTGTATAGGCATCTGTAGCAGCCAGAATGCAATCGGATACTGTGGAACTGAAGTTACAGGAAGTTGTGTACCACCCGATCTGGGTTCTGGGAACTGATCTTGGGTCTTTGCAAGAGCATCAAGTGTAATTAACAGCTGAGCCATCTCTCCAGTTCTACAAGTTGAACTTTAAACAATAGTATATTATGGTAATGTCTGAGCATACAGAAAATCAGAGCTTAATCACCCAACCAGTGTTTTGTTTGTTTAGTCTTTTTCCATCTCTCCCAATTTTAGTTTACTTATTTTCTCATTGTATAATTTGAATTAAATACTGATCTAATGTCTTCCACATCATAAATGCTATTAGAACAATTGTCCATTATCTATGCTTTTGCTTTCCAAGGATCTAGTCACCCATTGTCAGTGATGCTCCAAAGCTATAAAATAGAGAATTTCAGAAATACACAGTGAATGTCATTCTGTTTATTTTAAATCACGTATCATTCTGAATAGTGTGATGGAATCTCCCACTATCCTGGTCCCTCCCAGGTGAAACATGAAGTATCCTTTCACCCATAGCATCCATATTTATAAATTCTTCACTCACTAGCACTTAATAGACAAACAGCTCTTGGGTTATCACACTTACTGTGACAGTGTATGTGTGCAAACAACCCTTGTTTTAGGGATATCACCAAGCAAAAGAATGGCAATTCTGGCTATTTGTAAATGCCACAAGGAAGCCATAACATGTTTCTTTTATGGATCCAAAAAGAAATTCCCCCAAAATTCATAGGATGAAGTTGCTAAAATCCAACAAATCTTTGAAATTGTTCAAAAAGGAAAAAGAAATTCTTCAAGTTTGCTATCACAATCAGGTTGTAGCAGGCACAGCAAAAGTCATTACACTTGTGCATATATCTAAGTGTCTAAGAAGGGTCTGTATCTCCCTTAGATAAAGAAGACTACTCTACTATCCCTAATACATTTTAAATAATTTCTTTGTGCTATTTAATATCAAGTCCACAATAAAAGGTCTCACTGGCTAAAGTAATTCTTTATAGTTGGCATGTTCATTCAGTATTTAAGCAATGACTGCTTATGATGTTTGATTACATGTGTAAATTTACTTAAATCTGCTCTTGGTCTAGAACTGTTTATTTTCAGTTTTTCTTTTTACTAAGCTGATGATTGACTTGATGAAGGAAGAGAAGAAGAAGAAGAATGATTCAAATTCAGTATCTGTTTGCTTTGGTTATCATTTAGCTAGTTTCTATATTTAATATATTTCTTACAGATTGAAAGGTAGATTCTAAACATTGATTAGATTCCAAATTAATTTATTTTAGGAATTTCATTATTGGCATTGTGTTGGTAGTCTCTCACATTTGGAGGGTAACAATATTTATGGAAGATAAAGTTGATCACGGGTGTAGTCATTCTGATGTTTGCCTTTCTGAGAGGAATTATCCAGCTCTTTGCTTTCCACCCTGCTATCTCAGTACTGGTGGTTAATTAACTGTGGATTACGAAGAGCTAGGGATATGGACCCATGACAGAAGTCTTACCTCACATGCACAAAGCCCTGAATTTGCTCTTCAACACCCCCCACACACACATGCACTCACATGCATACATGCACACACAGAGAGAACAAAAATAAATAAATTAGGTTTCTAGAAGCAATCTGAAAAACAGCAGCTCACATCTATCATCTAAGCTGGTTCCTATAAATGGTTTAGAGAGCAGTGTGCCATTTCATTAATTTTTGAGAGCTCTTTGGAAACTTTAGAGGTCACATTATTCTGAATTGTTCTATCAATGGAGTATTGAGCCTGACCAAAAGATGCATCAGAGAAACTGAGAGATTGGTCAGTCCATATGGTGCAGATTCTTTTTAATTTCTACAATAAAGTTTTATTGCAGGTCTCTGTGTCTGTAAATAGAGTAGAAGCAGGATATGTCTAATATTGTTCAGTTACTTGTGTCTGTAGGTTTATGCTCTACAGGCAGGGACCCTGGGCTAGCTGTTTCTGTCAGTGAGGACTTCTGCTGTGTACTAGGAATCAATTTGTACCGAAAAGGATCCACCTTTTAGCAGTGGAAAGATAATGTTCTAGATTCTGTCACTGTGTTACAATCTGAAGCATGTGTCACTCTGGACTACTGTTCCTTTCCGAAGAGTGGGGAACTATAGAAAGGGAATGGGGGTACACAAGAAAAACATAACTTCATCTGAAGAAGGGAGCAAAGGAAATATGAGAAAGTAGCTTCCTTCCATGTCTTCAACTCCTGTGTTCTCACAGACCTGTACTTCGCAGACACAGCACACCAGAATAAGGACACAAACCTGAGTCTTTGTTGTCCTGAGCCACACCAAAGACATGGACCTGCAACTGGAAGAAAATATAAGGAGCGTTTACACAGAAAGAGGGGCTTGTTGAAAGAAACACAGATCTTAATAAACACTTAAAGGTTTCTTGTATGAAAGAAGAGAAAAGTCATGATCTTTCTGGATGATCCCCAAGACCCAGAACATAGAAAGGGTCAAAGGATGGGAAGTTGGGATGACTACATTCCAGACAAAATCAAATCTGTCCCTATAACATAGCTAGATGCCTATCCTACTGGTGATACCCTCACTGTAAGGAAGTGTTCAAGTTGAATCTGGATCCCTGGCTACCGAAAATTCTCAGATCTGAATTTAGAGGCCAGATTGGACTGCATAGTTAGCATTGTCAGTGATGTAACCCATTCATATTTATCTTCAACCCTACTATCTCCAAGAAGTTTTCACTCAAAACTTCCTTGAATACAAATATTTCCTTGATCTCATTCCATAGCACATTTATCATTTCATTCGTACCCAGTGGTGGCTCAAATTAGCCTTTAGTTATATGTCACATCTAGATATGTCTCCTCCTGTCTCATGTATATTGCTACCACATCCCTCCCCCTCTGTGTGGATGTGTGTTTCTTTGTATTTGGGGACTATACAATATGCTTTTCTTTTATGTCTCCTATGCTGCTGTATTCATGATAGAACACATGGTTGTGTTCAATAAATGCATGTTGATATAGATTGAATTGATGTTCAGGGATTTCCACAAGACAACAGAACTTTAAAGAAGAAAAATCCACCTTCATTTCCATCGGGACTTTCCCTTAGGACTTCCATTAGCTGCTCAATGTATCCAGCTGGCCCTGGCCTCCATCCCATCTCTCCTCTTTCCCACATCTTCCTCCTCTCCAGGTATGTCAGCTTAAGAAAAATAGCTGTCTTGGGTTTTTACTTTCCCTCTTATCAGTCCTTCTATTTTAGGGGAAAATGGGGAATTTTTGCATAAGAAAGTTTTACTGGAGTAACTAAGATAAAAATTATTTCCCTTTCCCTTCTTGAGCTGAATGAGGTAAAGTGAAACAACTCATAAATGCACACACACACACACACACACACACACACACACACATACACCTACATACACATGCACAGAGGATTCTGAAGCTTTGACTTGAGTCTTGTCAAGTGAGCTGGCCATGTGATCGTATGTAAGATATATATATGCCTCTGTCAATCTGGTTCACCTAACCTCACAAAGGTAGCATGAGCATGAGAAAGTGAATGTGAATGCAGTGTGCAGATTATAAACTGTATGGATATCAAACAGCTTTTAAAAAAGATTTCATTTATTTATTTATTTATTTATTTATCTATTTATTTATTTATTTATGTGTGTAAGAAAGGAGGAGGAGGAAGAGGAGGAGGAGAAGGAGGAGGAGGAGGAAGAGGAGAAGAAGAAGCAGAAGCAGCAGCAGAAGAAGAAGAAGAAGAAGAAGAAGAAGAAGAAGAAGAAGAAGAAGAAGAAGAAGAAGAACAAGAACGAGAAGGAGAAGGAGAAGAAGAAGAAGAAGAAGAAGAAGAAGAAGAAGAAGAAGAAGAAGAAGAAGAAGAACAAGAACAAGAACAAGAACAAGAACAAGAAGAACAAGAAGAACAAGAAGAACAAGAATAAGAACAAGAACAAGAACAAGAACAAGAACAAGAACAAGAACAAGAACAAGAAAAAGAACAAGAACAAGAACAAGAACAAGAACAAGAAGAACAAGAAGAAGAAAAGAAGAAAAAGACCATAGAAACAAGAAGAGAACATTGACTCTGTCCAGAGTGGAGTAACATGGTGGTTGTGAGTTGCCCAGTGTCGGTTCTAGGAACTGAACTCAGGTCTTCTACTCCAGCATCTCAAACCTTTCTTCTATTATTATGTCAAGAGCATAATAATAGAAAAGGAAAGAAAGTTACCCTTTCTTCTCCTGTGAAAGACTTTCCATGGATGAATTGAGATCAGCTAATCCTCTGCAGATGAGTGGAATGGATTTTTTTCTTGGTGCATTAAGGAAAGAATGAATCCCCCAGCAAAACTGAAATCAAACGATCTTCTCATGTATTTCAAGTTCAGAGAGAGCAGTAGCCACCACATTAGTAAACCTGGATTTCAGTGCACGGAAACCATACAAGATCAACAAGGTCTATGTGTTTTTAATGAGCAGAATTCTCATTGAGAATTTGATTATGTGTGCTTTCATTTTCTGTTCTTATTTCTAATGCCTTCCAATTATAAGAAAAACTCCCAAGGCTAATAAAATGGTCTTACAAATATTATTTTCCTACATAAAGATATATATATATATATGTATATATTAATGAAAGCTGAGTTCTAGATGAAATGCTTGATGTAATTTTCTAATGCATTCTGAAATAAGGGTGTCACATCTGTAGTAGATGTATCATACAAGTGAAAACTAGTAAATGACTGTAATGTGAGGTTCCTGTTAAAAGAGAAATATGTGTGATAATATTGAGTTTGGAATTTTACTTTCCTTGGATTCTTACAATTGCACATTATGAGCAAGAGTATTTTATGAGTATCGTTTACATTTTGTTCATTTAATTTACAATCAAATATAAATAATAAATCCTACCACCCATATGCAGCATTTCTTGTATCCCCAGTCTCTTTCAATGGTAGTCACTGATGATATGTCAAGACTAGCTCAGGATAAGAAAAGCTCCTGAGCAGAGTGAAGGCCTGCTTCCCTTGGTATGCTTCAAGTGATAGGACCTGATGTTGAGTTTATGGTTTTAGGGAGTATGGTTCATAAAACTCAAACTTCTCATCCATTGGCTTTTATCCCTCTTACTCTCTACTGGGACACCCTCACCTGTGTAAATGTGGTTTGTTTCATCTGTCTGCCACCTTGGATTCATAACTTAACCATTTGTATCCCACCAGACTAGAGTTTGAAGATAAAGAGTGCTTGAACAGAGCCCTGAGAATGACTATGTTCTTCAGTTAACCGTTTTCAGGAATCTTGAAGAAAAATACTCTTCATTCTTCCCACAAATTACCTGGACCCAGTGTCAACTCCATCATAACATCAGAGGCACACAGCATACCTCACTGTCACTGACCCACTGGCCCCTCAGGATGCCAGTGAGAGTCACCTTCACCTTTGTGGAAAGTATATAATGTATATATTAATGAAAGATGGGTTCTAGGTGAAATGCTTGATGTAATTTTTTATATATACCTAATTCTACATATATACCTAATTCTTTTATTAACTGAGTTAGCTCTTCACATTCTCCTGCTGAAGAATTATTCAGGTTTTATATAGAGCTGTGCCCTTTATAGGGAAGACATTTTTCTTCCAAGTGGATTTATGGATGAATCTATATTGCATCTCTGATAGTAAGGTGGACTCGTTGCCTACATCTCCATGTTCACATCACATCTGTTATTTTGGAAAATGCTCCTTAGATGCATCAGCTAGCTTTGCCTTCCCAGTAAGTGGGGTGGAGTCCATAAACTCATTTCTTTCTGTTGCTGGATTCTGCTGTTTCTACCCCAGACTATAATGTCATGATCAAATTTGTGTAGTCTACTCTATAACACTTTAAAGAGAAGTTAGTGTGAGACGTTGGTTCTCCTTTCCTCGAGGTACCCTTTCTACTCTCCATGGCATTTTATTTATTCTCTGAGAAGGACTTAGTACAAAATATGTAAACGAGCATACATGATGGAAAATCAATTATCTGAATTTAAATAATTTACATCTCTATAGAATTACAAACTAAAGTCCATTCATTAAAGTAACAACAAAGAACTGTACTTATTAGTAAACTGCACTACAAGTGATATTGAAAAACTCTGACTAGCATCCAGAGACTCTTATACAGATGTCTGTAATTTCATATCAACTCTGACATTGTTTTTATGGCTATGAGAAAGTTCATGTCTTTAAGTTTTGGTCTTAGCATCTATAAAACAGAGGAGGTGGTATGCCTGATACAGAAAGTCCCTTAGGACTCTAACATATAACAGTGGAATTTAATTTAAAATTTAAACAGTTGCAGTAAGGGAAGTGATCAATTAGAAAGTTCAGTTATTCTGAATTAAAGTTAAAGGCTAATATTGATATTTCAATGGAGCTGAAATTACAGCTGCTCTATATTACTGCAGGCTTGCTTCAACGGTAGTATGGTAACACAGGGCCTAAAAGACAAATGTGTACTCTCATTCTTGGAGGTACAGTTTCTATTGCCATGGTTGTAAAGTTAAGAGCTTATATAAATATCCTTGGGCTGGGCAATTCCAGGATGTCTGTATACTTTCAGCAAATTATTCGACTTATTCAAGATGCCATGCCTTCAGCTAAGAATGGGCATAATTACAGTGATCTCACACCTTCCAAGAAGTTATGAGATCTGTAATTTAAGAGAGAGCAATTAGTAAATACTGGATGCTAATCTGATTCGGGAAGTGTAAGTAACTCCTAAATGTCAAGGGCACGGTCATTATTATCTACTGCAAAGTCTGCAGGCTGGGTGTTGACATAATCTCATGTGGGTGATGTTTTATATCCACCTTTGCTTTGCAAAGCATAGTATTCAATTTGAGGGGTGTGGGGAACCATTAAGTGTTTGCTCTATGTGAATGTGTGGTTACTCTTCTCCAGGTGGTCTATT